>OU015498.1:103337484-104072484 GCA_907164885.2 Dolomedes plantarius
TTAATTCCGCGATCCCAGAGGTTCTCGATAGAGTTCAGGTCTGGGCTCTGGGCAGGCCAATCCATTAACCCCATTGTCGCCATACTAATCCATGGTGGACATCGCAATTTGACAGCTGGCGTTGTCGTCCTGGAAGTAACATGAGTCCAACCCGTAAAACTGCCACAACGTAGGAAGCACACTGTCATCCAAAATTGGGCAGTAGTCGTCGTCGCTGAGCTTATCATGAATTGAGACCAAGGGTCCCAGTCCATACCAGGAGAAACACCCCCAGACCATAATTCCACCTCCGCCGATCCTGTGCGCACAATGCATACTGGCAGGAGGCGTTCTCCAGGCAAACGCCAGACCCAGACCATGTCATCCGAACGGTAGAGGGTGAACCTTGATTCATCGCTCCAGAGAAACCGTTTCCACTGATCTACGGTCCACTTTCGACGTGCTTTGCACCACATTAACAGAGCAGCGCGGTTGGACTTCGTGATCAAATGTTTATGGGCGGCAGCACGACCATGAAAACCAAGCAGATGTGCTTCCTTACGGATGGTATACATCGACACAACACTCCGGATGCCTGTTGAAACTCCAAGAGTATGTGGGCCATCGGTTGGGTACGGTTCTTTTGTTATGCTAATTGCTGTGTTAGGTTTTAGCCATAATGATGTGTGTGTAGTTAATTAATTTGTGTAAATGCCAAGTATAATTGTTAATGCCAAGGAATGTAAATTAATTATTGTAAGCTGGTGGCGTAGGGAAAAGGAAATATGGTTGGCTGGTTTAAAGAGTAAAATGTAAAAGTGTAAAAAGTAATTATATTCTCTCTGACTCTTTTTTTTCTGGCCCTGGTAAAAATATCTGTCTTTAGAAAAGCTTCCTTATCTGTTCCCGTGCCGTAACCTGATACCTCCTGGCCTTGCAGTTTTCGAGGGGCGCGACGGACGGGGCCAGCGATGTTTTTCGCAGGCAAAAGGAATTTTGCGGCGCCTTTTCTGATTTCACCGACGCGCATGAATACAGTGCGTCAGCGGCGCAAGTGGTAGCGCCAATTATGTTTGAAATTAAAGCGTGCTGAAGTAACGAAAATGATGCAAGAAAAAATTAATACACGAACCAACAGTGTGATATGAAGTGATTTCGGTGCGTCTGAGGTGGTTTGGCGTTTTGAAACAACGGCGCCAGATAGCACTATTTAACCCGAGCCAGGGGCTCCCGGGCCGCGGGTTTTTTGAGGAGAGAAGGCACGGCGGTTCGTCGTTTCGATTCTGAAGAAAAAAAGTTATTCTGTTTTTCGGCGCTCATCACAGGGGGTTGACCCTGACTTCTACCTACCCGACGCCTATCTCCGCTCCGTTGGAACTCTTGAAACTTTTGATGGAAGAGATGGCCAACTTCAACATGGGAACAGTCCTCATTTTATATCCCCTCTTTCTATTCCAGGGGCTTTACTATCTTGCCTTTGCTTTCCTGTTTCATATTTTTTTAGTTTAACCTGCAGCGCTGTGGTAAGTTTTTTTTAAGATTTTTTTTATTCGTGGAGCTCCTTCTAAGATTGTAATTTAAGCGCCAGCCAGCCTATTTGTAACTGTGTGATACTAAGGTACATATTTATATATTTATATTTTTATGTGGGTAAAGTTACTCACTGCTAATTTGTTTTGGAATTAGGTTCATACGGAACTTGTTTAAATTAGCAACTATCGGAAATGTGAAATACAATGAGAGACCTAAGAGGCAATGTAAATTTTGATAGTATACTGCATATAAGATAATGTAATAAATAGTTCTTGCCTCCATTTTTATTGTTGACTCAGTTTTGCGTTATGTTTCTTGACATTTATCACCATTTTGTTTTGTTTTTTTTGGGTTGCAATGAAAATAATTTTATCCACTTTACGGGCTTAAATGTTATGAGGGGTATTCATTCTTCATACGGCGAAATGGTACCGAGTGCCCATTCCGATAATCATTCTAAAAAACATACTCACAACAATGGTGCGGTGACCTTTTCTGGGTTTCACTCACAGCAATGTTAAGTGCTAGTAGCAGCGTAATTTTGTTATTAGTATTATAATTTAAGTGAGAAAAAATTCCAAATGGTGATAATGTGTTAAAGATAATGATTGAGTTATAACTGTGTGTAATGTCAATATTGATGATATCCATGTATATTTTGGGGGATTTAATGTATTCATGTTGGGGTATTCTAGTGTATAATGGTGTAAAAAGTATAGTGTCAGTTTGTATGTGAAAATTTTGGGGGATGAATTACCTATAGTGTTTTACTGAGAGAAAAGTTGAGTATTTTGTTTGATAAATTTAGGTTTGAAGGGAAATTCACGAATTTAGTATGCCTAACTCAGTTTGTTCTGAAACGGCAAGTCAGGCCGACTCTGAGAGACACGATGTGGAGGATGAGGAGACTCAACGGGTAGCGCGCGCTATGACTTTCCAGAGGCGCGATTTGTTGCTCAATCACCTAGATCTTATTCCAACTTTTACGGGTGCTGACCCACACCTAAATTTTACGAGATTCCAAAATAAGTTTCAGGAGATCGCAAAATTTTTACAGTGGTCTCCAGAGGATCAATTTTTTGCTGCACAGCAGCGTCTTGCGGGTCAGGCTCAAACTGTGTTTTCCAATTTTAGGGAAGAAATAAATTCGGTCGAGGACCTGTTTAAAACGTTAGGAGATAGGTTCCAATCTGAAAAAGACCCGGCAGCCCTGTTGGCTGAATTTTGGGCTCTGAAACAGGATAACCATTCTCCTGTAAACGAATTTATTGCGGTAGCGAGATCAAAGGTAAGAGTTGTGGTAAGGATACATAATTTGCCGGATTCGGCACGTCGTGACATGGAAGACCAGTGGCTTATGGCTATGCTTCTAAAAAACATGTTGGCCCCTATTCGTAGGGCAGTAATAGCGAGGAATCCAGAGAAACTGAGCGACCTTATTGACATTGCATGTCGGGAGGAGAAAGCGATAAAAGAGGTTGAAAATTCGATCCAGCCCGAGCCCCCAGCTACCGTGTACGCTATGGCTCAAGATAGAGACACCCCTAGTTACGACAGGCAGGCAAGTTTAGAAAACATAGTAGTAAAACTACAAGAATCGGTCAGCCTTCTTTCGTCAAAGTTGGAAAGCTTAACTCTTTCGCCGCAGCCTTCACCTCCCATACGTTGTTTCTTCTGTCATCAGTTAGGTCACGCCAGAAACCAGTGCCCACAGCGAGAGCTTAGTTCTAGGAGGGGTTCCGCGTTTCGCGAGCGGAGAAATCAGCGGCCGCCGCAGAATTTTCACCAGTCTCCCAGCGGGGGGCGGCGCGTTTTTACTCAGTCACACAACTCTGAGTGGGGTCAATTAGCCCAGTAGCTGGGTTCAAATAAATGGCTTTACCGAACAAAAGATCGGGTATTAGATTTTTTTTTCCTACTTGTATATCTTTAGTCCAGTAGTGAAAAACCAAGTTTTTCAATTCGAA
The DNA here is from genome assembly GCA_907164885.2 of Dolomedes plantarius. Taxonomy (NCBI): domain Eukaryota; kingdom Metazoa; phylum Arthropoda; class Arachnida; order Araneae; family Dolomedidae; genus Dolomedes; species Dolomedes plantarius. The sequence goes on from OU015498.1 coordinate 103,340,964, forward strand.
AGACCTTGGCGGAATTTTCTGTGGCCAAAAAACGACGAAATTTTTTGACTTTTTTTGGTTTTTTCAAATATCTCGGCAATTATTGGTTCTAGAGCTTAGATTGCAGTTACAATCTTAAAGAAGACAAAATTTTGAACAAATCTTACATTTACATCTTTTTTCTAAACCCAATAACAAGCGAACTACAGCGTCAGGAAAATGGCATATTTTATTCAACTTGTCGAGAAAGACGCAAAACTTACTTTTTTAACACTCCTCACGTTTATTGTTCTTGTGTTTGACCTGTCCGAATCGGGTTGGGTTCGAAGCGTTGGAGGAGGATTCTATTTTTAGAATCCTCCCCCAGCGTGGGAAATTTTTTATTTCGTTTGTATTGGTCTTTACATGTCTTTACTTGTGATCTGTTTTTCTCTGGATTGTATCAAACTAATCGCGTCATTCTTGAATGTTCTTTTGCTCGGTACAGTGTTATAACGTGTTTATTTTATTTTAATAATAGTTAAAAGTGATTTTTAGTAGTTAATTATTATAGTTTAATTTAATAGTTTGTCACTCCATAGTTTTTCATTTTCGTTCGTCGGGAAATATGAGCGATTCAAAAGTTGAAGTTTGTTTTATTTGTGATTTGAACTTAAGTGAGGGTGATACTATAGTAGTGAAAAAGAAAGGAGTAGAGACTCTTAAAAAATGTAGCCTTAAACGTAAAAACCCTAGTCATCAAAGTGTTTTGAAAAGCTTAGAACAAGTGACAGTACGCAGAGCTTGCCAGACAAGCTACATTAATGAGAAAATGATCGATGCAGCTCTTCGTTGTTAAGACCATTGGAGTAATCAACAAGCTGGCGTGTCTTCATCAACACGAGGACGAACGGGTCGTTTCGATTTTAGAAAACAATGTTTTTTGTGTCGAGAGGTGCTAAGATAAGAAGATTTTTTGTCAAAACAACGTGAATTGCCACCCGTAAAACGAAACTTGATTCATAAAGTTACCACAAAAACAGCAATTAAAGATTTAGTTATGAAAACTGCACAGATTCGCAATGATGAATGGGCAGAAAAATACAGGATCGAATCAGGAATGAAGATGATTTGCATGCTGTGGATGCCTGGTACCATCATTTTTGCTACAGAAAGCTTTACCAAAAATCTGAAAGTGGATCAAAAAGAGGTTATCGTCATTTTTCAGATGTTGACTATGCTATGGAGAAAATTTATAATTATTTAGAAGAAAATACTGAAGAGTGCCAATTTACTTTTGAGGAGTTGATGAACGTAGTAAATGAAGTTCCGGATAAGAGAACGGTGAAATCGAGTCTCGAAAAAAAGTATCGAGAAGTCATTTTAATCGCTGAAACAGCCAACAAAAAGACAGTGAGTTGCTTTAAAAAAGTTGGATATAAGATTCTCAATGAAAACTGGTATGTCAACAGGAAGACAGACCCTCAAGAGGAACGTCTAAGAATTGTCAAAGCAGCAGCTGAAATTATAGTGGAAGGCGTAAGATCACAAATATATTGCACTACTGAGTATCCCTTGTCAGATAAATTTTTTTGCAATGCCGTAAGTGTTATTCCTGATTCATTGAAGTTGCTATTTGGTTCTATAATTTTGAAACACAAATGAGGATCAATTGACAATTGGGAGAAAAAAAAAGTATTGCGCTATCGCATGCAGTCATACCTGCAGTGAGACCATGTTCATTCATGTCTTCAGTGTTGACGGGAGTCGGTGCTTACCTGTACAGAAAGTTTGGTTCGAAGCTCCTTATTAATGTTCTGTCTGCACTTGGATTTGCAACATCGTACTCTGAGGTGTCTCTACTAGAATTATCCCTTGCCCTGCGATCTAAAGAAAGTAGACTACGAGATGACGCTGTCTGTCAATACGTGTTTGACAACGCTGATTTTAATGTTGACACTCTGGATGGTTCTGGAACATTCCACGCTGTGGGAGGTATAATGTGTATCACGCCTTCTGCCTCAGTGTTGCCCGACAAAAATATACAGCGCTTAAAAAAGTGCTCATCAGCTGAAGTTGTCAAACAGGCAGGAACCATAAACCTCCAAATTTTTCCCAATGCAAAAAAGGGAGGTTTAAAAAAACAATCATCATTGAGGATTTGCAGAAGCTTCATATGATTGATGTTCATCTACTACAGACTTGATTTGGCAGTATGGAAAATGGTCAAAAAATCGCACAAAGTGTCTCGGGATGGAATGGTTTTATGGTAAAAGTGACAGCTAACAGAGAATATGACGGTTCTAAGATTATATGCCTTCCATTTATCAACTCACCTCCATCACACTATGACACAGTCTACACCTCTCTGCTAACTGCATCAGAATATTGTAGAAAATTCAATCAAAAGACGTGTATTGTTACTTTTGACCAACCCCTATATCTCAAAGCTAGGGATATTATTGGAAATGGTCTTCCTGAATTGAACAATGTTGTTGTTAGGCTTGGAGGTTTTCACCTTCTGATGTCATTTATAGGCTCAACTGGTGCAATAATGGCTGGTAGTGGTTTGCATGATCTCTTTGCTACAATTTACGCTGAAAAAGGGTTGTACTGGTGCATGAAGTTTTCGAAAAGCAGGGTTAAAATGCTCAAATATGTGTAAGCACTGCAGTGGCCTCACATATACAAATGTAATTGAACTGCCTCATGATTTAGAGGATGAAGATGACGTATCACCAAACATAGAGATGATGTCCACCCCAGATCATCAAAATAGCTAAAAACAATAGGTATGAAGAATGTTATTTAATTTGAAATATTTCAGTTTTAGTACAGTTATTGCATCATTTATAATTACATAATAATTATTAATTTTATGTAATTTCTTATATATTATTTCACTTCTGCTAGATTTTCTAATTTATAATAATGTATATAAACGGTTTTTATGAATGTTGAATACTCCAATTTTTGTAATTAATTTCCTATGTATCGACAAATGTGTAGTTTGTGTACATAATTATATAAATATGCACACTATTCAAGTATGTTGGAGTAAATATATATATATATATATATATATATATATATGTTGTATTACACATATTGTGCATTTCTCAAATATGGATATATATACAGGGTGGCTAATAAATACTGTAACACTCCAAAAAATAAGAGTTAGATAAATTGTTTTTCCAAACGATTAAAATTATCTATTTGTGTGATTGGCAACTTTTTGTAAACGCAGACGATTTTTGTTTAAAGTAAAACATGTAGAATATTTTTAAAGATGGAAGCCAAAAGGTTAATGGTTAAACAGCTTTTTGATCGCGGATTTTCTGCAGCTAAAATATTTAAGCAATTAAAATGCCTTGGTTTTAATAGGACGTTTATATATAGGACTATAAATCGATTATTGCATACCAATAGCTGTAAAGATAGACCAAGGTCCGGTCGTCCACGCACTGTTCGTACAAAAGAACGTATCAAAAGAATTCGTGAAAAGATACGAAGAAATCCACAACGTTCTGCAAATAAAATGGCTGCAGAAGAGAACATCAGTCGCAGAACTATGCAACTTATCATAAATGAAGACCTGGGTTTTCGCCCTTATCGCAAAAGAAAAGTTCAAGGTTTGACTACTGCACAAATAGTAAAAAGGTTACAAAGATGTAAGAAATTGCTGAACCGGCACGGTAGCAAAAGTGTTGAAAAAATAATTTTCTCTGATGAGAAGATGTTTTCTACAGAACAAAGTTATAATGCTAAAAATGATGTTGTATATTCAGCAACCTTCGAGGATATACCTGAAAATCTTCGAACTGTTACACGCTTTCAGAACTGTTACACGCTTTTCGAACTGTTACACGCTTTCTGTTATGGTTTGGGCTGCAGTGTCACACAATGGAAAACTGCCTCTGAAATTCATCGATAAAGGGGTAAAAATCAATGCTGAATATTACAAACAGGAAGTATTGGCTACACGTTTATTACCACATGCTAAGAGATTGTATCCCAAAAAGAATTGGATATTTCAGCAAGATTCTGCACCGTCCCACCGATCCAAAACAACACAGGAATGGCTCCATGCCAATTGCCCGAAGTTTATCAAGCAAGAAGATTGGCCACCTTCTTCACCAGATCTAAATCCTTTAGACTATTGCATTTGGGGGATTTTAGAGTCTAAAGTAAATGCTAAGCAGCACAGAAGTTTGGACTCCCTCAAAGCTTCCATACGAAGTGAATGGGACAAATTACCTCATAAAATGATTCGTGCCGCAATAGGACAGTGGCGTAAGAGATTATCTTTAGTAATCGATAAAGATGGCGGTCGATTCGAGTAAAATTATTTCATGGTAAACTTTCATGTATAATGTTCATAATATTGTTGTATTTTCCATTTTCTATTTCATCTGTGTGTAATTAAATGATTTGATATTTGTCACAGTATTTATTAGCCACCCTGTATATAGCAATTGCACGAGTTAATGTGTCAGAGAAGGGGGAAAGTTTTGCATCTTTCTCGATGAGTTGAATAAAATATCCCGTTTTCCTGAAGGTGTAGCTCGCTTGTTATTGGGTTTAGAAAAAAGAAGTAAATATAAGATTTGTTTAAAATTTTGTCTTCTTTAAGATTGTAATTGCAATCTAAGCTCTAGAACCAACCATTGCCGAGATATTTGAAAAAACCCAAAAAAAGTCAAAAAATTTCGTTGTTTTTAGGCCACAGAAAATTCCGCCGAGGTCTTTCGAATTGAAAAACTTGGTTTTTCACTACTGGACTAAAGATATACAAGTAGGAAAAAAAAATCTAATACCCGATCTTTTGCGCGGTAAGATGTACATAGCTACTGGGCTAAATTAGCGAGGAGAAACTTTTCCCCGTCACCGAGTAGGGAGCGGGGAGAATTCGGCAGGTCTCCTAGTCCGCACTTCCGAGGGAGGCAGAACGAGTACAATCAAAATTTTTCTACTCAGAGATACTTTAACGGACAGCAGAGGCGCGTCCAGTTTCAGGAAAATTCGAGGCAAAATAATAATTTCAGAGGCCAAGGTAATACTAGAAATGTACAGGGCAATTTAAACTATTACAGCCCTCGTTAGGAAGCCAGCCTAGTGGTATTATGGGGCCTTCAAACTGGCGGTATGCCGAGAATTATTCAAACACAGCGGGCGCAAAGGCTTTTAATTGGCCAATCGTAGAGATTGTTGCCCAAGATAAGATTTTGATTGCTCTTTTAGATTCGGGTAGCTCTGTAAATTTAATTGGCAAGAAGCAAGTTCAGCATTTTAAAATTTTGAGTGGGTCGGAGTGCAGCATTCCCCTTAGAACCGTTTCGGGTAATTCATTACAGATTGAGTCGCAATGTGAGTTGTATTTTGAATTTGCAAATTTTCGATGTTACGAAAATTTTAATATTATTCACGGTTCCATATCCAGTCATTTTGACCTCATTTTGGGGATTCCTTTCCTTGCTAAATATAACATAAATATTGATTTTAAGGAGAGTATGATTGTGTGCCCGGATTTCACCTTTATTCCCTTTAGTGTCGCCGTTGATAGAGAGGTAACGGAGGTTAACGCTGTTAATGCAAAAATAGAGATGTCACCAAAAATCAAGGTTTTTTCGAAATGTAAGGTTATATTAAACCCAGGGGAGCAGGTTGTTGTTCCGGCATGCGTTAAATCGCCGCTTCCTTCTAATTCTGACTTAATTTTAATCACGCCGAGTGCGCATATTTCGGACGTTTTGGTTGCTAATGCCATTTGCAAAAATGCGGAAAAATCCCTTTTTGTACGCCTAGCAAATTTTGGTACGAGCCACGTCCATGTAAATAAAGGTTCCGAGTTAGGTTTTGTGGAGCCTCTTTTTAAGCTTAATGATTTTTCTTCGGTAAACTATGTAGACCAAGGTGAGATTGCTACTCTAGATCATGCCGACTTAACTTGGGATACTACTTTTGAACTTAATCATTTATCTCCTCAATTAAAACTCAAAGTGCAAAATTTTTTAAATCAAAATTCAGACATCTTCGCTGCTTCTGTTTTAGAGCTTCCCGGTTGTACTACTATTCCGCATGATATTAATTTAACTGATGATGAGCCTGTTAAATCTAAACCGTATAGAGTGCCATATCATTTCCGAAATGAGATGAATGAGCAATTGAATATTTTGTTAGAAAGTGGAATTTTAGTGCCATCTAACTCTGACTTTTCGGCCCCCGTTATGTTAATAAAAAAAGCTGATGGTGGGTATCGTCTTGCTGTTGACTTTAGAAAATTAAATAAGAAGCTAATCAAAGACTCTTTTCCAATTCCAAATATAAATGAAACAATAGACTCTTTGGCAGGTGCCAAGTATTTTTCTACGCTTGATCTGACCTCAGGTTTCTTCCAGCAAGTAATTAAAGAGGAGGATCAGTACAAGTTAGCAATCTCGACCCATAAAGGTCTTTTTAATTTTACCCGTAGTCCTTTTGGACTTGCGACGAGTCCCAACGCGTTCCAAAGATTGATGAATGTAGTGTTAGGAGACCTGAGTGACCTCTCCATTCAGATTTATATTGACGACATTGCTATTGCTTCTAAGGATATTCCGTCTCATTTCAGTAAGTTGCAGTTGGTTTTTGACCGTTTAAGGCAGCATAATTTAAAATTAAAGCCTAGCAAGTGTTCCTTTTTTAAAACTGAAATTACTTTCCTGGGATTTAAAGTTAAAAATGGGCAGATTTCTCCCATGGATAAGAACGTTAAAGTAATTAAAAATTTTAAAATTCCCTCTTCTCGTAAGCAAGTCCGAAGTTTTTTAGGTACCCTCAATTTTTATAGAAAATTTTTGCCCGACTTCTCTAAACGTGCCCTCCACTTAACCAATCTAACTAAAGATAAAGGTAAATTTTTGTGGTCTAGGGAAGCGCAAGCCGAGTTTGATGATTTAAGTGCCGGTCTTGCAGCGATCCCAACTTTAAAACTCCCTGATTTAAGTAAGCCCTTCATTGTTTATACCGATTCATCAGGCTATGCCTCCGGTGCAGTTTTGGCGCAGTTGGACGATGATAATTTTCCATTCCCTGTAGCCTTTGCAAGCAGAAAGTTAAAAGACGTTGAAACGCGTTATTCCGCAACTGAGAGAGAGCTGCTAGCGGTAGTGTGGGCAGTTAATTACTTTAAATGCTATCTGTTCAACACTAAATTTATTTTGTTTACTGACCATGCTGCTCTAACCCATGCCCTTAAACTTAAAGACCCCACATCCCGTATCGCCCGTTGGTTATGTTCCTTAGCAGATTTTAACTTTGAAACGCGATTCATTAAAGGTAAATGTAACTCAACGGCAGATTTTCTTTCCCGTTATGTTAATTTTGAAATCCAGGAGGAGGTAAACGTTATCCAGGATCCTATAGACAGCGAACAGTGCTATACTATTTCTAAAGGGAAGGTTTCCTTTGAAGTCATGGAGGAGAATTTTTTAATTGAACTTAGGGTGGCCCAGAAGAAGGACCCTTTTTGTAAGAAAATTGTAAATTTATTAGAAAAGAATGTAAATATTAAGCCTGAGTATATGAAATTTATGTAAATAATGATAAAGTGTTAAGTTGTATTGATTTAAGGGGAAAATCCAGGAGGGATTCCCAAGAAAAGGTTGTTCTCCCCATTAGTCTTTTAAACAAAGTTTTTTCATTAGCCCACGAGTCGTTAATTGCCTGTCATATGGGTCACTATAAAACTTACCAGCGTTTAAAACAGTATTTTTTTGCCCAGGGTTAGGTGCCCATGTTAAAAATCTTGTGAGCTCTTGTATGCAGTGCCTTGAGAAGCGGGCACATAAACCAGGGGGGTTAGCTGAGTTGCAAAGAGCAAAGATTCCGGACGCTCCCATGCAAACTGTGCATTTAGATATTTCAGGGCCTTATCCACAGACGGAGCAGGGGAATAAATATATAGTGGCTTACGTATGCGCGTTTTCCAAGTGGCCCGAGGCTTACCAGGTTGCTAACTTAACATCCGACGCAATAGCGGAGACGCTCGTTGACTTTATTTCTCGTCACGGGTGCCCCAAGACGCTAATCACGGATAGGGGTCGAAATTTAATTGGAGAAGCCATCTCAAACGTATATAATCAATTCCAGATACGTCACATTGCTACTTCTGCGTACCATCCAGCCGGGAACGCGAAGGTGGAGCGACAGCATGCCACAATCTCGCCAGCCTTAGCACATTTAGTAAATAGCAGCCACACAGACTGGGATGTAAAATTAAAATTTGCCCTGTTATCTATTCGTTCTGCGGTACATTTATCCACCAAAGAGACCCCATCTTTCGTAACTTATGGTCGAGATCTGCGTCTCCCTTATAATATTCTAGCAGGGGAAAGTAAAATTAACTATAATGATGCTCCCTCCTTTTGTCAAAATTTAGTTCCCGCCCTTCAAAATACCTTTAAACTTGTAAAATCCCATTTGGAAACCTCAGCCAAATCACAGGAAAATTACAGAAAGAAATTCGCTATAGATAAGAAAATTAAAATTGGTGATTTGGTTATGCTTTTTTCCCCAGCAATTAAGCCAGGCTTGTGCAAAAAGTTTTCAAAATGTAATAAAGGCCCTTTTCGAGTAGTTGCGCAGACCTCAAATGTTAACTTTAAAATACAGTTAGTCGCAGATCCTTCCCACGAGGAGCTTGTTCATGTAGATAGGTTATCTAGAGTCCCAGATAGAAAGATTTTTCCTGCGTGGCCGGAGCCAGAGGAGATTGATGTGCCAGCTGACGGTAACGAGACCCAGCCCCAGGGTAGTGACGAAATAATTTTAAGTGCTGCTCCTAGGTTGCCTAAGCGTAAGACGCGAGTTTATGTGAATTCTGCTAGGATGGGGCAGAGTCGAGCGGTCAGAGCGAGCAGGGGTCAGGATAATGTGCCAAGGGACGCACCCAGAGTTGCTTCTGATGACGCACAGCGCCAGCAGGGTTCAACGCAGCAAAAGCCAGTGGGGAGGTCAAGGTGGGATAACTTCCCCCCTTCTAGGATGGTTACCAGGTCGCAGGCTAGGCAGAACCCTTCTTCAGGCTAAACTCTTGCGGTGTTTTCAAGCATAATAATATAACGACCGCATGTACATGTAAGTTCTATTCTCCAGTTTTTTTTTAGTGTAATAGTGTAATTTTTGTATGTTACCACAGGTCAAGGTGTTAGCACTTGGTAGTCGGCCAAGTTAATTTTATTGTATTATGTTTAATAGTGTATTTATATTTGTTTTTGGTTTGTGGTCGAATATTGCATTATGGCTTCCACAACCAACGAAAGAAAAATAAAAAAAAAACTGTTTCCGGGTGTAACAGGCCTTCATGAAATATCACCCGTGGCAACTGTAGTGCGGAAATGTTGGCTTGTTCAAGCCTGAGGTCTGGTGGACTTTATCATATGTGGTATTGTAACTCTTCAGAGAAGATGTCTCGACCTATCCCCTGTTATGGGAAGTGCTGCACAACTCTTTAGTTGTCAACCTATTGTACGGCAAATGCATGCTTGCCAATGTCATCCCAGCATGTAAAGTGACCCCCGATTTTGTCTCCTACACTCCACGCTATTCCCAAGAGAGAAAGATGTTGGAGGGGTATTTATTGTTTTTGTTAAGCGTCTACGGACGATCTTCGTTTACACCTTGTGGTAACATATGTTTTTGTTTTGCGTTTTCTTGTGTATTATACGAGCAAAGTATACTGTATTTTTTTTTGTGTGTGAACCAAGTCTATGTTCAATGTAGTTGCCTGTGTTAGGCAAAGTAGTACAAAGTCGACTTGGCACAGAGGTTCCCGGCTACAGAGAGGCTAGTGCGAGTTTTTTTTTTGCCAGGGTGGTCATTTTGTTGTTTTGAGAACACTTGCTTGCAACTTTAAGTATATTGTGTGTTTAATTCTTTTTGTAGCTAATATTGCTGTTTACCTTCTGTTTGAATTGAAATTGTGTCTCTGATCGCGAGATAAAAGTGCAGGTGGACCAAGAGTAATTTTTTTTGTAGATTTTAGTTTATAACAGTGCTAGTTTTTGTGACGCAAATCTATTGTTGTAATTTTTTTTGGCATGTAACAATTAGCATAACACTTTCTCTCCGTGTAGTTTTCGTTTTGCTTTGCCAGTTAATTTGAGTTTTAGGTTGCGAGATTTTTCGCACTCTCAGGGGTTGGCGGTCGTGGACGCACGGCTGTTCGCTAGGGTAGTTTGCCAGGGGACTCTCACTCCGCAGCGGGGGCAGGTGTGTTGTCAGCGCATAATTGTTAGTGCCAAGGAATGTAACCAAACAAGTAAGTATAATTGTTAATGCCAAGGAATGTAAATTAATTATTGTAAGCTGGTGGCGTAGGGAAAAGGAAATATGGTTGGCTGGTTTAAAGAGTAAAATGTAAAAGTGTAAAAAGTAATTATATTCTCTCTGACTCTTTTTTTTCTGGCCCTGGTAAAAATATCTGTCTTTAGAAAAGCTTCCTTATCTGTTCCCGTGCCGTAACCTGATACCTCCTGGCCTTGCAGTTTTCGAGGGGCGCGACGGACGGGGCCAGCGATGTTTTTCGCAGGCAAAAGGAATTTTGCGGCGCCTTTTCTGATTTCACCGACGCGCATGAATACAGTGCGTCAGCGGCGCAAGTGGTAGCGCCAATTATGTTTGAAATTAAAGCGTGCTGAAGTAACGAAAATGATGCAAGAAAAAATTAATACACGAACCAACAGTGTGATATGAAGTGATTTCGGTGCGTCTGAGGTGGTTTGGCGTTTTGAAACAACGGCGCCAGATAGCACTATTTAACCCGAGCCAGGGGCTCCCGGGCCGCGGGTTTTTTGAGGAGAGAAGGCACGGCGGTTCGTCGTTTCGATTCTGAAGAAAAAAAGTTATTCTGTTTTTCGGCGCTCATCACAGGGGGTTGACCCTGACTTCTACCTACCCGACGCCTATCTCCGCTCCGTTGGAACTCTTGAAACTTTTGATGGAAGAGATGGCCAACTTCAACATGGGAACAGTCCTCATTTTATATCCCCTCTTTCTATTCCAGGGGCTTTACTATCTTGCCTTTGCTTTCCTGTTTCATATTTTTTTAGTTTAACCTGCAGCGCTGTGGTAAGTTTTTTTAAAGATTTTTTTTATTCGTGGAGCTCCTTCTAAGATTGTAATTTAAGCGCCAGCCAGCCTATTTGTAACTGTGTGATACTAAGGTACATATTTATATATTTATATTTTTATGTGGGTAAAGTTACTCACTGCTAATTTGTTTTGGAATTAGGTTCATACGGAACTTGTTTAAATTGGCAACTATCGGAAATGTGAAATACAATGAGAGACCTAAGAGGCAATGTAAATTTTGATAGTATACTGCATATAAGATAATGTAATAAATAGTTCTTGCCTCCATTTTTATTGTTGACTCAGTTTTGCGTTATGTTTCTTGACATTTATCACCATTTTGTTTTGTTTTTTTTGGGTTGCAATGAAAATAATTTTATCCACTTTACGGGCTTAAATGTTATGAGGGGTATTCATTCTTCATACGGCGAAATGGTACCGAGTGCCCATTCCGATAATCATTCTAAAAAACATACTCACAACACTTTTCAATTTCTCTGGACAGCACCCGTCGGTCTCTATTGCCCAGTTTCGTGGGTCTGCCGACTCGGGGCACATTCCGACAATCACCGCTCACCTTCCACTTCTGAATCACATAGGCCACTGTCTATTTTGGGTAATTCAGGTCGCTAGATATGTTTCTTAAGGATCGGCCATTTCTGTGATACCCCACGATTACACATTTCTCGAAATCAGATAACTCTGCACTTCGTGGTATCTTGCATGCGACTAATGCCAATGTTGTTTCGTACACGATATTTAACGGCGGAGGACTTGGCGTACATCCGGACCGCAGATATCGTCATTTGCATGGGTGTCCAAATACTTATTGGTAGATAATGTACACACACACACACATATATATATATATATATATATATATATATATATATATATATTGATTGTTGCGCATTTTACGAGTCTAAGGTAATCTCGCCAAATATGAGAGTTATCGGCAAATTGGCGATGGATTTGGAGACTTATTTTGGTTGCCAAATTTGGCGATATATCGCCAAATGGTCGCCAACCTTCTAGATCTTTCTCGTACGTTCTGGAGATTTCTAGCTGGAGGCCTATACGGGGGGCTTTGGAAGTCTATAAATATACCTGACATTCAGACTGGAACTCAGTCGACATATCGACACTTTAGAGAGTTGGTTCACGCGATTGAAAATTCGAATCAACCCCTCTAAATGCCACGCGATTTTCTTTTCCAATCGTTACTGTAATCCCCCCGGCTTTACCTTTACAATTCGCCTATTGATTGGGAGAACACTGTGACCTATCTTGGTGTGACCCTTGATCGCAGGCTGACATGGAAATTCCATGTCGATAAACTAGTACAAAAATGTAACGCTGTTACCATGCATCTTCGCTCATTAATATACGGCAGCCATCTTTCCATGAGAAACAAAGTCCTTCTTTTTAAACAAGTTATTCTCCCCATAGCTCTTTATGCAATACCGGTCTGGTTCTACGCCGCGAAAACTCATATCCATAAACTGGAGGTCATCCAGAACTTGACTCTTAGACGTATTCGCCGAACGATCCGTTATATGTCTAATGAAACCATACGACGAGACTTCAGCATCCTTTCCTTCAAGGAAACTGCACTTAAACTCTCTAAGAATTTCTTTCATAATATTCCTAACATTCGCAATGAGATTATAGCTGAGTTTCCCGACTATGACTACTCCCACCGTGCCAACCGCAAACGCCCTCGGGTGTGTCTTCATAAGAGCTAACACTGTCTCTTCTATCTTGCTTACTTATTCTTATTTTTATACTCCTCCCTCTTGTATTTTTACCAACCCCCTAGAACTTTACTATATTCTCAGTGCGAATATCTTCCTCATTTTTCTTAAATAACTGTGGCAACTCTGGCCCAGTGAATGCGCATGCGACTTGTTATTTTTCTCCCGGGTGCGATTCCCGGCGTTTGCTTTTATTTTACTATTACTTATTTTACTTGTATTATGTTTTTACTGATAAGGGCCTATTTATGATATTTAATTACCTGCTGAGCAAATATATTTCTGATGCATAATGTTACAATTGGAGATAAAGTCCTACAGACCTTGGAGCTCCGACAAATTGATATACCTGAACCTGAACCTGAACCTGAACCTGGAACTCAGTGTGTTCTCTTCTTCTGCGTATTGAATGTATTGAAAGTGTGTTAGGCGTATATTGTATTGAAGACTGTTATCCTGACTTGTGTTTTTAGAGATTTCTGCTGTAAAGAAGACAGTTGTTACGTGTTTTCTGTTAGTATTTGTGTATGCGCCTGAAGAATTTACAGGATAATAAATTTTATTTTGTGTGCACAGACTAAAGAAATTTTTATTCAATCCCATCGAACCCAGAAAACGGAACAATATACATATATATATATATATATATATATATATATATATATATATATATATATATATATATATATATATATATATATATATATATATATATATATGTATGTATATATATATATATATATACACTGCTGGCCACCCAAATTGCAACACCAAGAAAGACAAGAGATATCACAACCAAATTTATTTTGTGGATAACATGTTTACCAAGTATCAAATGATTAAATTTATAGACTTCTGTGAAGTGTGGTTCCTGCAAAAATCAGTAGCCAGATTAGCCGCCATTGTTGGAGATAACCGCTGCCACACGCCTCGGCATTGATTCAAAGAGACTTTGGATGAGTTCTTGGGGTACAGCAGACCAAGCAGCTTCCACACGTTGCCAAAGTTGATCTACTGTGGCAGCTGGGGATGTAATCTGGGTCAATCGTAGAGCAACCATGGACCACATGTTTTCTATCGGCGAAAGATCCGGAGAGCGAGGCTGCCAGGGAAGCAATTCAATCTGGCGATTAACGAAGAACCGTTGGACAATGCGTGCCACGTGTGGTCGCGCATTATCCTGATGAAATATGGCTGTGGGCAAGCCCTGAAGGTAAGGAAGGACAACTGGCTCCAATACCTCGCAGATGTAGCGCTGGCTGTTTAAAGTACCAGCAATGCGTACTAGAGGTGTGCGAGATTGATATCCAATACCGCCCCATACCATAATACCCGGTGAAGGACTAGTGTGGTGGTGCATAACGCGGCTGTTCAGCATCCTCTCTTCACGGTGTCTCCAGACTCGAATGCGACCATCGTGGTGCTGCAGACAGAAGCGTGACTCGTCAGTAAAGACAATTTCATTCCATTCTGCCGTTCACATCCTTCTGGCATGGCACCATTGGCGGCGGAGACGTCTGTGGTTCTGCTTCAAGGGTAGACAAAGCAATGGACGTCTTGAGGACAGACTACTCTGCTGTAAACGGCGTCGAATGGTACGCGCAGACACTGGATGATGCGTTACAGACTGCATGTGCTGTGCTATGGTTCGTGATGTGACTGAGCGATCCGTCACTGCCATGCGCACAATTTGCCTGTCATCACGTGAAGTGGTGCGCTGAGGTGGATGCGATCGAATACGCCGGTCCGTCGTACCCTCCTGCATCCAACGATCACATATCCGCATTACAGTTGTTTGGTTTCGTCCAACACGACTACCGATTTCCCTGAAAGATAATCCACAATCCCGGTAGGCCACTATCCTTCCTCTGTCGAACTCGGATACTTGATCAAAAGATGATCGCTGTTTTCTACGAGGCATAATTGATCGTATTTTTGAAAAACGACAAGAAAAACACAATTGCCGAACTTGAAATCGTCGAAATCTCCAAGCCTTAAATAGCGGTTTGAAGTGGCGCCACAGGCGCGCGTGATGTGCGTCTGCGCTGAAATCCTAATCATTCGCATATCTCACCTCAGCTAATGCATGTTGTAAATTTCATGTTATTTGCATGTTTCCTTCAGGGTGTTGCATTTACAGTGGCCAGCAGTGTATATATATATATATATATATATATATATATATATTTATAAATGTGATAATAATCACATTTGGAAAATTTAGCACAAGGGAATTGATGCGCAGAACTTATCAGAGATGCAGTCCGCACGAGGGTGTTGATCATACAGTAAATCGCTGCGCACAAATTGGAGAGATGCAGTCGGGCGTAGTGATGATCCAGGGAAGCACTTACGAAATTTAGGAGATAAACACATGGATCCAGAGAAGAGGAACACAGATTTTAGTCGATATCCAGGAAAATCACCTTTATTCAATCAGTAGGCATTACGAAGGTATTAGCTGCAGTGGCCACATGACTTGTCCGGCGTCCATGCCAGGACGGGACGTGTTAACAGAAGTGTTTACATGCCAGAGTTAAGAGAAGAGCGTTGTAACGACCGGACTGTGGACAGCAGGCCCGACAGCAACGAGAGTTAGAAACGAAGAGAGAAAAGTCTTCTGTTCATGCAATATTAAATGGGTGTTTTGCGATATTGTCGCCAGAGGGCCTAAACTACTTAATTTTTAATTGGGCGTCTTTAGGTTCGTGGAGTTCACGTGTCCACTTAAGTTTATCGGGGACTTTACTGCTAGATCCCGCGCTTGTTAGAATCGCGGACTGTTGATCTGGGCGTAGGATAAGTGGCCATAAAGTTCTTGCAAAGTGGGGTTTTTGACGTTAAAAAAGACATAAATCCAGAGTGGTTTGAGGGTTCTTCAAGAATTTGACACTATACTGACATTCGGAATCTCATAACTTCTAACACTCATATCTGGGGATGTTATTGAGTTCAGATACTTCACATGCCTGCTTAATGATCTGCAGGGTTACGATAAATGATCTTATTTTACTTTTAGGTCGCAATTTTGGACAAGGGGTCGTCCTTTATTAACAATAGAATATGCTTTAAAGTAAGTAATTTAGGAAGACGCGTTTTCTTGTTACATTTATGTATGTATGTATGCACAGTGGACGCTCGTTAATTCGAACTCGGTTAATTCGAACTTTCGGTTAATTCGAACTAATCCAAAGGCCCCAAAAAACTTGTATTGGAGTCAATGTTAAAAATATCTCATTAATTCGAACTAAATTTTTATCACTTCGGTTAATTCGAACTAAAAATTTGACAAAAAAATTCTTTTTCCTCGTTTAATAGAGAAAATACACACTGTATTTATTATTTTGTGTGTCAAAATTTCTTTTCTGTGTAAAGAGGCCCATGCCTGCATTCCTAGACTATTGCATGTCCGCTAAACGTTAGTAGCTATTGTCCTTCTTATTAGTGCTAAACGGAAAAAGCAATTTTCCTTTATTCGGATCGATTTTCTTAGAATTTCAGTAAAACTAATCTTTACTATAGATTCTAGGGAGCTGCGTCAGTAATAACTACAGTGCAGATAAGTTAATGTGGTCTAGTTTTTCTTCCTCATTGTGTGGTGTGAACGTGTAAAAATTCAGGATGTCTATACGTGGAAAGTACAAAACCCTAACTTTGAAGACAAAGGTAGAAATTTTAAAGAAAGTAGAGAATGGCGAATGTAAAACAAAGTTAGAAGCTGACTATAGAATTAAAAAAAATGCCTTGTCAACTTATTTGAAAAACAAGGAGTCAATTCTAGATTCATGGGAAAAATCAAAATTTGCTAGAGGAAGGAAACGCATGGGAAATGCGTTCCAAGAAGTTCTAGAAAAAGCTCTACTGCTATGGTTCCAGGATGTTAGATCTCGAAATTTTCCGATAAATGGATCCCTAGTGCTAACGAAGGCTGATGAATAGGCAATTCGAATGGGTATTGAAGATTTTAAATGCAGTGATGGATGGCTTTCTCGATTTAAGTCAAGGCATAATATTTCTTATCAAACTGTATGTGGCCAAAGCTCTGATGTAATCAAAGACGTATGCACTAATTTCGGTAGGAAACTGCCAGGGCTTTTCTCTACTTACCTGCCGAAAGATATTTCTAATGCGGCCATAATGGTCAAAGCCATAATGGACTCTATTAAAACTCTGAAAGCATTTATTTAGATGGAACGTTCCTCTGAAAATGAATTGAAATGTTTACTTCAAATCGAGAAGCTGGCTGAACAATCTAGGCATCATAAATAGAACCAAACATCCATTTTACAGTTTTTCCCCGAAGTGTAATTCGTATTTTTAATAAAAGTTTACTTTATACTGCATATCTTCTGCTTCATTTTATGATTAATGTAAGTCTGTATGGCTTTTTAATATGTTTAACTTTAGATAACATAGTATAATATATTTTCTGGGGTTATACATACTAGGAGAGTTTCTTCTTCAGTGATACACATTTAAAGTTATATATTTTCTCTTAACATCGGATAATTCGAACTTTTTTCTGAGAACCTTCGAGTTCGAATTAACGAGCGTCCACTGTATATATATATACATACATATATATATATATGTATGTATGTATGTATGTATATATATATATATATGTATATATATATGTATATATATATATATATATATATATATATATATATATATATATATATATATATATATATATATATATATATATATATTGGCGTCACTGTAGGGCTGATAAACTCTCTGAGGCATTTTGAAGAAATTTCACAACTATTGATCCATACCAAGAAAGACAGACTTCTAATTAACAAACGAAGGCCAAATTTTTAAAACAAAAAAAACAACAATTTATTAACAAAAAAAATTAAACATTAGACATTTTCGATATATCCACTTAATTTACGTGCAGATTTGCAGTGCGCGCTCCAGGGCCCATTCCGGCCCAAGAAAAACAGGAGCCTCACAAAAACACAACCGCTCGGGTCGATGTTCTACGCCGCTCTCCCCAATGTCTGGATTTTTCAGAAGGGGTGGAGGGCCGGCAGATTATCGGCTGACAGTTTCTTCTTAGACGCCGAACTTTACTACCTTGCAAAACGTTAAGATGACAGCTTTAGTGGCTGCCTATGTGAGGAAAACGGTTTTTAATCCCCCCACGTGTTCCGAACTGGTGGAACCGAACAACACATTCTTTGAAAAACACGCAGCTGTGTTTCAGCCCTTGTGGGGTCTCGGGAAAAAAGACCATATTTTCAGTACGCTACAATATACACTGCTGGCCACCCAAATTGCAACATCAAGAAAGACAAGAGATATCACAACAAAATTTATTTTGTAGATAACATGTTGACCAAGTATCAAATGATTAAATTTATAGAATTCTGTGAAGTGTGGTTCCTGCCAAAATCAGTAGCCAGAGTAGCCGCCATTGTTGGAGATCACCGCTGCCACACGCCTCGGCATTGATTCAAAGAGACTTTGGATGAGTTCTTGGGCTACAGCAGACCAAGCAGCTTCCACACGTTGCCAAAGTTGATCTGCTGTGGCAGCTGGGGATGGAATCTGGGTCAATCGTAGAGCAACCATGGACCACATGTTTTCTATCGGCGAAAGATCCGGAGAGCGAGGCGGCCAGGGAAGCAATTCAATCTGACGATTGACGAAGAACCGTTGGACAATGCGTTCCACGTGTGGTCGCGCATTATCCTGTTGAAATATGGCTGTGGGCAAGCCCTGAAGGTAAGGAAGGACAACTGGCTCCAACACCTCGGAGATGTAGCGCTGGCTGTTTAAAGTACCGGCAATGCGTACTAGAGGTGTGCGAGAGTGATATCCAATACCGCCCCATACCATAATACCCGGTGCAGGACCAGTGTGGCGGTGCATAACGCAGCTGTTCAGCATCCTCTTTTCACGGTGTCTCCAAACTCGAATGCGACCATCGTGGTGTTGCAGACAGAAGCGTGACTCGTCAGTAAAGACAATTTCATTCCATTCTGCCGTCCACATCCTTCTGTCATCGCACCATTGGCGGCGGAGACGTCTGTGGTTCTGCGTCAAGGGTAGACAAAGCAATGGACGTCTTGCGGACAGACCACTCTGCTGTAAACGGCGTCGAATGGTACGCGCAGACACTGGATGATGCGTTACAGACTGCATGTGCTGTGCTATGGTTCGTGATGTGACTGAGCGATCCGTCACTGCCATGCGCACAATTTGCCTGTCATCACGTGAAGTGGTGCGCTGAGGTGGATGCGATCGAATACGCCGGTCCGTCGTACCCTCCTGCATCCAACGATCACATATCCGCATTACAGTTGTTTGGTTTCGTCCAACACGACTACCGATTTCCCTGAAAGATAATCCACAATCCCGGTAGGCCACTATCCTTCCTCTGTCGAACTCGGATACTTGATCAAAAGATGATCGCTGTTTTCTACGAGGCATAATTGATCGTATTTTTGAAAAACGACAAGAAAAACACAATTGCCGAACTTGAAATCGTCGAAATCTCCAAGCCTTAAATAGCGGTTTGAAGTGGCGCCACAGGCGCGCGTGATGTGCGTCTGCGCTGAAATCCTAATCATTCGCATATCTCACCTCAGCTAATGCATGTTGTAAATTTCATGTTATTTGCATGTTTCCTTCAGGGTGTTGCATTTACAGTGGCCAGCAGTGTATATATATATATATATATATATATATATATATATATATATATATATATATATATGTATATATATATATATATATATATGTATATATGTATATATATATGTATATATGTATAGATATACAATTTACATACATACATATATATATATATATATATATATATATATATATATATTTATAAATGTGATAATAATCACATTTGGAAAATTTAGCACAAGGGAATTGATGCGCAGAACTTATCGGAGATGCAGTCCGCACGAGGGTGTTGATCATACAGTAAATCGCTGCGCACAAATTGGAGAGATGCAGTCGGGCGTAGTGATGATCCAGGGAAGCACTTACGAAATTTAGGAGATAAACACATGGATCCAGAGAAGAGGAACACAGATTTTAGTCGATATCCAGGAAAATCACCTTTATTCAATCAGTAGGCATTACGAAGGTATTAGCTGCAGTGGCCACATGACTTGTCCGGCGTCCATGCCAGGACGGGACGTGTTAACAGAAGTGTTTACATGCCAGAGTTAAGAGAAGAGCGTTGTAACGACCGGACTGTGGACAGCAGGCCCGACAGCAACGAGAGTTAGAAACGAAGAGAGAAAAGTCTTCTGTTCATGCAATATTAAATGGGTGTTTTGCGATATTGTCGCCAGAGGGCCTAAACTACTTAATTTTTAATTGGGCGTCTTTAGGTTCGTGGAGTTCACGTGTCCACTTAAGTTTATCGGGGACTTTACTGCTAGATCCCGCGCTTGTTAGAATCGCGGACTGTTGATCTGGGCGTAGGATAAGTGGCCATAAAGTTCTTGCAAAGTGGGGTTTTTGACGTTAAAAAAGACATAAATCCAGAGTGGTTTGAGGGTTCTTCAAGAATTTGACACTATACTGACATTCGGAATCTCATAACTTCTAACACTCATATCTGGGGATGTTATTGAGTTCAGATACTTCACATGCCTGCTTAATGATCTGCAGGGTTACGATAAATGATCTTATTTTACTTTTAGGTCGCAATTTTGGACAAGGGGTCGTCCTTTATTAACAATAGAATATGCTTTAAAGTAAGTAATTTAGGAAGACGCGTTTTCTTGTTACATTTATGTATGTATGTATGCACAGTGGACGCTCGTTAATTCGAACTCGGTTAATTCGAACTTTCGGTTAATTCGAACTAATCCAAAGGCCCCAAAAAACTTGTATTGGAGTCAATGTTAAAAATATCTCATTAATTCGAACTAAATTTTTATCACTTCGGTTAATTCGAACTAAAAATTTGACAAAAAAATTCTTTTTCCTCGTTTAATAGAGAAAATACACACTGTATTTATTATTTTGTGTGTCAAAATTTCTTTTCTGTGTAAAGAGGCCCATGCCTGCATTCCTAGACTATTGCATGTCCGCTAAACGTTAGTAGCTATTGTCCTTCTTATTAGTGCTAAACGGAAAAAGCAATTTTCCTTTATTCGGATCGATTTTCTTAGAATTTCAGTAAAACTAATCTTTATAGATTCTAGGGAGCTGCGTCAGTAATAACTACAGTGCAGATAAGTTAATGTGGTCTAGTTTTTCTTCCTCATTGTGTGGTGTGAACGTGTAAAAATTCAGGATGTCTATACGTGGAAAGTACAAAACCCTAACTTTGAAGACAAAGGTAGAAATTTTAAAGAAAGTAGAGAATGGCGAATGTAAAACAAAGTTAGAAGCTGACTATAGAATTAAAAAAAATGCCTTGTCAACTTATTTGAAAAACAAGGAGTCAATTCTAGATTCATGGGAAAAATCAAAATTTGCTAGAGGAAGGAAACGCATGGGAAATGCGTTCCAAGAAGTTCTAGAAAAAGCTCTACTGCTATGGTTCCAGGATGTTAGATCTCGAAATTTTCCGATAAATGGATCCCTAGTGCTAACGAAGGCTGATGAATAGGCAATTCGAATGGGTATTGAAGATTTTAAATGCAGTGATGGATGGCTTTCTCGATTTAAGTCAAGGCATAATATTTCTTATCAAACTGTATGTGGCCAAAGCTCTGATGTAATCAAAGACGTATGCACTAATTTCGGTAGGAAACTGCCAGGGCTTTTCTCTACTTACCTGCCGAAAGATATTTCTAATGCGGCCATAATGGTCAAAGCCATAATGGACTCTATTAAAACTCTGAAAGCATTTATTTAGATGGAACGTTCCTCTGAAAATGAATTGAAATGTTTACTTCAAATCGAGAAGCTGGCTGAACAATCTAGGCATCATAAATAGAACCAAACATCCATTTTACAGTTTTTCCCCGAAGTGTAATTCGTATTTTTAATAAAAGTTTACTTTATACTGCATATCTTCTGCTTCATTTTATGATTAATGTAAGTCTGTATGGCTTTTTAATATGTTTAACTTTAGATAACATAGTATAATATATTTTCTGGGGTTATACATACTAGGAGAGTTTCTTCTTCAGTGATACACATTTAAAGTTATATATTTTCTCTTAACATCGGATAATTCGAACTTTTTTCTGAGAACCTTCGAGTTCGAATTAACGAGCGTCCACTGTATATATATATACATACATATATATATATATGTATGTATGTATGTATGTATATATATATATATATGTATATATATATGTATATATATATATATATATATATATATATATATATATATATATATATATATATATATATATATATATATATATATATATATATATATATATATATATATATTGGCGTCACTGTAGGGCTGATAAACTCTCTGAGGCATTTTGAAGAAATTTCACAACTATTGATCCATACCAAGAAAGACAGACTTCTAATTAACAAACGAAGGCCAAATTTTTAAAACAAAAAAAACAACAATTTATTAACAAAAAAAATTAAACATTAGACATTTTCGATATATCCACTTAATTTACGTGCAGATTTGCAGTGCGCGCTCCAGGGCCCATTCCGGCCCAAGAAAAACAGGAGCCTCACAAAAACACAACCGCTCGGGTCGATGTTCTACGCCGCTCTCCCCAATGTCTGGATTTTTCAGAAGGGGTGGAGGGCCGGCAGATTATCGGCTGACAGTTTCTTCTTAGACGCCGAACTTTACTACCTTGCAGAACGTTAAGATGACAGCTTTAGTGGCTGCCTATGTGAGGAAAACGGTTTTTAATCCCCCCACGTGTTCCGAACTGGTGGAACCGAACAACACATTCTTTGAAAAACACGCAGCTGTGTTTCAGCCCTTGTGGGGTCTCGGGAAAAAAGACCATATTTTCAGTACGCTACAATATACACTGCTGGCCACCCAAATTGCAACATCAAGAAAGACAAGAGATATCACAACAAAATTTATTTTGTAGATAACATGTTGACCAAGTATCAAATGATTAAATTTATAGAATTCTGTGAAGTGTGGTTCCTGCCAAAATCAGTAGCCAGAGTAGCCGCCATTGTTGGAGATCACCGCTGCCACACGCCTCGGCATTGATTCAAAGAGACTTTGGATGAGTTCTTGGGCTACAGCAGACCAAGCAGCTTCCACACGTTGCCAAAGTTGATCTGCTGTGGCAGCTGGGGATGGAATCTGGGTCAATCGTAGAGCAACCATGGACCACATGTTTTCTATCGGCGAAAGATCCGGAGAGCGAGGCGGCCAGGGAAGCAATTCAATCTGACGATTGACGAAGAACCGTTGGACAATGCGTTCCACGTGTGGTCGCGCATTATCCTGTTGAAATATGGCTGTGGGCAAGCCCTGAAGGTAAGGAAGGACAACTGGCTCCAACACCTCGGAGATGTAGCGCTGGCTGTTTAAAGTACCGGCAATGCGTACTAGAGGTGTGCGAGAGTGATATCCAATACCGCCCCATACCATAATACCCGGTGCAGGACCAGTGTGGCGGTGCATAACGCAGCTGTTCAGCATCCTCTTTTCACGGTGTCTCCAAACTCGAATGCGACCATCGTGGTGTTGCAGACAGAAGCGTGACTCGTCAGTAAAGACAATTTCATTCCATTCTGCCGTCCACATCCTTCTGTCATCGCACCATTGGCGGCGGAGACGTCTGTGGTTCTGCGTCAAGGGTAGACAAAGCAATGGACGTCTTGCGGACAGACCACTCTGCTGTAAACGGCGTCGAATGGTACGCGCAGACACTGGATGATGCGTTACAGACTGCATGTGCTGTGCTATGGTTCGTGATGTGACTGAGCGATCCGTCACTGCCATGCGCACAATTTGCCTGTCATCACGTGAAGTGGTGCGCTGAGGTGGATGCGATCGAACACGTCGGTCCGTCGTACCCTCCTGCATCCAACGATCACATATCCGCATTACAGTTATTTGGTTTCGTCCAACACGACTACCGATTTCCCTGAAAGATAATCCACAATCTCGGTAGGCCACTGTCCTTCCTCTGTCGAACTCGGATACTTGATCAAAAGATGATCGCTGTTTTCGACGAGGCATAATTGATCGTTTTTTGAAAAAACCACAAGAAAAACACAATTGCCGAACTTGAAATCGTCGAAATCTCCAAGCCTTAAATAGCGCTTTGAAGTGGCGCCACAGGCGCGCGTGATGTGCGCCTGCGCTGAAATTCTAATCATTTGCATATCTCACCTCCGCTAATGCATGTTGTAAATTTCATGTTATTTGCATGTTTCCTTCAGGGTGTTGCATTTACAGTGGCCAGCAGTGTATATATAAACAACTAGCATAATTTAGATTGCACATTCAAAGCAATTTTAAACTCATAACTAATTAACATAGAATCTATTAATATAAAATTCTGCAATGGCGAGCTGTTTCATTCACCGTTGTCGCTGGCTTGTTGATAGTATGGTTACTTGCCTAGCGTTTCCATGACGGTTTTTGTTGTTGTTGTTGTTGTTGTTGGCCTTGTAAAGGCGTTTCTCAGACAGATATTTCTCACATTATCTTTAGATAAATTCACGAGTATCGCAAGTTTCACGGTTTTACTTGTGAGCAATATGACTGTTGTATTTAAACTTTTTGTTATTTATTTATTTAAAACAATGAGTATTAATTATTATAAACTTATTTCTTATTATTAAAAGTGGATGAGTAATTAATTTCTCTTAGTTACACATTTCAATTAATCTAAACGTATAGTGGTGAGCTTTACGTTTTGTATTAATTCTCCAAACTGAAACAATAACCTAGATTCTGTGGCTAACAGAAATTCACAAATGATTACTCACAAAACATGACAGACAAAATTTTAACTGAGGGAACAAACCAAAAATTTTATTCATTTCTTTTAACACAAATTAATAGAATTCCTTTCACTTTACTTTAAACAATAGAAATTTAGAGAAATTTTCTCTCATTGCTTTAACTTCATTACACACTCAGCATACACATACATATTAATAATATCTCTCGTTCTACTTGTAACAATAATATTAACTAATAATATCCCTCGTATTAAAATTATTAAGAGTTCACTTGAACATCTTCATTATAAATTCATCATACAAATACTATTTTGATAACAACCTCATTCTACTTGTAATTAAAATAGCGTAGATTATATTTTCTCGTATAGAAATTATTAAGAATCACCTTGAACATCATTAAGAGAAAAAAAATGGCCACAATAAAAAAGAGAGTGATTAACTGACAAAAAAATTATCAAAAGAACAAAAAAAACTTATTTAAATTATGCCATGGCTAAAAAAAATTAAAAAAGGAAACTTATCTTAGGGGATAGCTTAATAACCTCGAGGCCACTTCCATGCTCAAATGGTCTTAGTGCATCGGGAGAGTCACTACTCCAGCTCCAAAGTCTTTACTCAAAATTCTTCATCATGGCGTTCTTCGAAGTTTCCAGTAGGCACCGAAACAAGCAGCATGGATCAGAGAAAAAGACAGCGAGTCAGCCAGAAAGATGTCTTCTTTCTTCGTCTTCATCCTTTTTATAATTTTCTTAGTCCATTCTACGGGGTCCTATTCGATTTCATCATCTCTGCTTCTTATTGGCCGAACGCATCTCCAGGGCTCATAAACTCTCACATACGGGACCTAGTGTGATCCAGGGGGTCCGCTTATCAGTACATTTCTCTCGAAAAAGTGAGCATAAAGTGTCTCTTTTCTTGAATGAAACTGAATAAACTGTTATCGCCATTTTGTTTAAGCTTTTCGTGAAGCACTTCTGTGTTTTAATCCAGTACGCGCTAATTTAAAATATATATATATATATAAAAGAAATTTAAGCGTATAAAAACTTAAGAATTATAAAGGGGTAAATAAATAAAAAGACTAAGCAAAGCTTAATTTTTAAAAGAAACTTTACCTTGAGTCAGTCAATCAACATGAAAAAGAATTAAAATAAATTGAAAATTGTCGGTCAATCAAACACTATTTTGAAGCAATCGGTTAATTTCAAATTGTAACAGAAAAAATGAGTAACCACCAACGTGGATTAGATGATGGAATGAGGTGGCGAATTGTGGGGAGGCTAGAAACAGGGCAATCTCAAGTCCAAATTTGTAGAGAGTTCAATTTAACGCCCAGCGTCCTGTGTAACTTATGGAAACAGTTCCAGGATACCGGATCCATCGAGAGAAAGCCTGGGCAAAGTCGTCCAAGAGCTACGACGGCCAGAGAAGATCGTCATTTGTCGATTATAGCGAGGCGTAACAGGAGTGCTACAGCTTCTCAGCTCTCTCGCGACTTGTATGCAGCCACAGGAACCCGTGTATCAAGGGTGGCTGTTTCCAAAAGACTTCATGAGAGAGGGTTGTTTGCAAGAAAACCTGCTGTTTGCGTCCCGCTCACTTCTACGAACAGGAGAATCCGTTTATCATGGTGCAGAGAGCATAGAGATTGGAGTATGGATCAATAGGCGATCGTTCTCTTCACTGATGAGTCCCGGTTCAGCCTAAACACCGATTCTCACAGTACGTTCATATGGAGAGAACCAGGGACCCGCTACCTACCCTCCAATGTCCGCGAAATCGACCATTATGGCGGAGGAGGTTTAATGGTCTGGGCAGGCATCATGTTGGATGGCCGCACACCTCTCCATGTCTTTGAAAGAGGCACTGTGACTGGTGTGAGGTATAGGGATGAGGTCTTCGAGCCCTATGTTCGCCTTTTCAGGGGTGCAGTTGGCCCTGAGTTTCTTTTAATGGACGATAACGCGAGGCCACATAGAGCTCTTCTGGTCGACGAATTTCTAGAGAGTGAGGATATTCGCCGGATGGATTGGCCAGCCAGATCTCCAGACCTTAACCCTATAGAGCATGCCTGGGACGCTCTGGGGAGGGCAATTGCAACTCGCAACCCCCCTCCGAGAACCATCCAGGGAACGAAAACAGCGTTGCTGAACGAGTGGGACCAATTGCCACAGGAAATGATAAACTGCCTTATTTCAAGTATGAAATCACGCTGCGAGACCTGTATATCTGTAAGAGGGGACCATACCCCCTATTAACCCATATATTAACCCATTTTTTTTGTTTATTCTGCAACCGCTGTTTCATACCTTCCGACTCCAACGAATATTACGCACGATCATTTGTGTGTATTACAATTATTGAATGGTTATTTGTTTTGTATTGTATCAATGTATGTACATATCAAATTTCATTAAAATCGGTACTGTAGTTCTAGAGATAATCGACCAAGTCTGCAAATTCTCTTAATTTCTTACACCAGTGTACTTTTATGCAAGATGGTGCGCCTCCACACATTGGACCCTGTATACAGCAGTTTCTTCGGCAAAGTTTCACTAATAACAGAATAATCAGTAGTGCGTTTCCGAAAACCTGGTCATCTCGTCCTCCGGATCTTAATTCGTGTGTTTTTTGGCTGTGGGGAAACTTAAAAAATCTTGTTTATCGAGGACGTCCAGATTTGAAAGAAGGTATCACTCTGCATGTGAAAAGCATTTCAGTCGATCAGCTACGATTCGTAGTCTAACAAGCTGTCCACATACTGCACATTTTACATCTACAAGAAGGGAACCATATTGAGCAGCATTCCTTGCGTCGGTAAGGTTTTTGTCTCGTGAATGTTTGGTACGTTCAAATAAAATGTGTTTTTGTGTATTTTCAGCATATGTCCAGTTGTACAGCGCCCCCTGTCGGTGATTTCAGGAACTAAATATTTTTTCGCATAATCCGTTTCCCTATGTCTTGAATAGTATGTGTACAAAATTTGAAGCCTTTACACTGAGTAGTTCGATGTACAGGGAGGTCAGAGTAGGGGTGTTTTAATTCTAGTCACCCGGTATATATATATATATACACACTCTGTCACAAAAAAATATATGCACCCAGAAGAAATCGAGCTACCATCACGAAAACTGGCAGGAATGTCTGGTAAGACATATGCAAATGATTAAAATTTCGACACCAATGAGACAAGGGTAAGCGCGCTATGCACAAATGAGATGCGCAGCTGGGAGAGTTTAAAAGCATGATTGCTCGTGCCATAGGGTTATTCAAACAAATCTGTCGACTTGGATGGACGGTATTGTGACTAGAGATGCCTCTGAGACGTAACCGGCGACAGTACGAACAATTGTCTGACTTTGAGAGGGGGTGTATAGTAGGCCTCAGAGAAACAGGTTGGTCGAACAGGCGTATCGGCCGCCACCTCGGTCGGAGCGATATGGTAGTTGCTCGGTGTTGGCAACAATGGATCACGGAAGGGATAGTCTACCGTCGCGGAGGGTCAGGGCGTCCCAGGAACACAAACGCGTGCGAGGATCGCGCAATCATGAGAGCGACCACATCCGCACCAATAACATCGCTAGAATCGGTTCGACGCCATTTACTACCTTCAAGACATCCGGTGGTATCAAAAGAAACCATTCGGAGACGACTGGCGACGCAGGTATAAGGAGCCGACGTCCATTAAGACGCCTACCACTGACACCACATCATAGGCAGTGTCGATTGGATTTTTGCCGACCTCGGGCAAGCTGGAGTGTAACCCACTGGAGGCGTGTGATCTTCAGCGATGAATACCGATTCAGTCTCATTGCTGATGACCAGTGCATACGCGTGTGGAGGCGGCCAGGCCACCGGTCCGATCCGGCATTTGTTGTCGAGAGGCATACGGCGATTACACAAGGTGTGACAGTGTAAGGAGCGATTTGTTGGGACACACGATCACCTCTAGTCGTCCTTCAACGCACTTTGACGGCACGCAGTTACGTGGACGAGATTTCAACTCCTGTTGTACTGCCTATGCTATCAACTCGCCCAGGTGACATTTATCAGCAAGACAACGCTCGTCCACATACTGCGCGACTTTCCCAACAATGGCTTCAAGGATATGACGTACTCCTATGGCCTGCCAGGTAACCAGACCTCTCGCCAATAGAGCACGTCTGGGACGTGCTTGGAAGGCATCTGCAGCCGTCCCGGAATACTGGTGAATTAACTGCCCAGTTGCAAAGATTATTGCATGATCTTCCGCAGGAGGTCATAGATGACCTCACTGATTCGATTCCACGTCGTGTTTCGGCTTGTATAGCTGCCAGAGGTGGATTTACTACATACTGATTTGTAAGCTTTTTCATGCCACATCTTCTTAATAAAACGGTCTGTTCTTCTGAATTTGTAATCATTTGCTTATCTCCTCATACACTACATACATGTTAAGTTTAGTGATAGTAGCTCGTTTCCTTCTGGGTGCATATATTTTTTTGTGACAGAGTGTATTTATCGACTGAAACAAAGTCTAAGTAAGACCGTTTTCAAAGATGTCCCCAAAGTTATGCATATCTAAGTATCCTTTAGATGGGAGGAATTTTCATTTCGGAATGTTGGTCGTGGCAACCTTTAATGTAAATTGTAAATCAATTATTTGAATTATTTGAAAAGAAAAAATGTTATTGGGGATATTTTCTTTTCAGCCTGTTCGAAAAAAATCAGATCAAGAGAGTCAAAATACCTATCTTACACCAAAACCTTTAGAAATGTCTCTGCAAGTTATCGAATTTGCTTCGTTGGATTTGATGAAGTATAAAAAAAAATAACAGCCCCGTGGTTTCTTTCTTTCTTACTTTTTTTTTGGTAGGAAATAATTAAGAAATTAGCTATTGTTTCAGTAAAATCACTGATGCCTTTATTGTGAGACTATCCTGTACTAGCATCCTGGTGATAACAGTGTATGCATGCCCTGTCAATTAAGAAACAAAATCCTTTAAGAAAAAGCTTTTAAAGATAAAGTTGAGAAACAGTCGTGCTTCACTTTATTTGTTCCTGTCGTCACACGAATGGTTCTCTCAGAGAAGTTTCTCTCATCTTGAAATCAGCAGAGGCTATCAAATTACACTTGCATCTGTCATGATTATTCGATCGGATTTTTTTCTTTCTTTTTAAGCTCCAACGTACAGGTCATCGAACGATCCCTACTTCTCAAATCCTCTCCAAAATCATCACGAGAAGAAAATAATAATATCAAAAAATGGTTGGCCAACAAGCCGTATTTATCAGCTTTGTTCCGTTTGTACTAGCTTACAGTTTAGAGTAAAATTGTGCATATTATTTAGACCTTTACTCGACCTTTTTTTTCTCTCGTGTCGCATGCATATGTTTGCTACGTTCCGCGGGCCGCAACATAGTACACCATATCTCATAATATATTAATGTAAAAAATAATATTCCAAACCTAAGTGTATTTCAAGCGTTTATTTAAAAATGAGTGTGATTTTTGATGTTGAGACAACCTTTTAACTACCTTAGACAAATCTTGTCTGACATGCTACATGCTCTCTCAGTACGTCATCAAGGTAAGAACCAGTAAGCCGATTTCTAAATAAGATCTTCGCACAGTTCCTTTTGGAATTGGATAATTCACAAAGATACGTTGATGCAAACAACGTGAGCAGCAGGTGGCCGTTTTTGTACAACATTTTAGATTTTTCAGGTACTCATTTCCAAAATTATGTTTACAAAAGCACTTGCCTAATATTGAGTGTGAATGTCTCGGGCCGCAGTTTGAGTATTCCTGATTTAGACCATGGCTTGTCTTGGCCGCACTGAAGGATGAGGCACTGCCTTGGGCCGCATATAATTATATATAATACTAGCTGAATACCCATGCTTCGCTACGGAGTACATTTTAGGATAATTACAATGAAAATATAATGAAATTGCTTTTTAGAGGATTTCCTTAAAAACATAGTTTTTGTTTCTTCATTGGGTGGAACTAATATTACAAGACTCGTCCACGAACTTACGCGGGAGCAAGCTACGTAAAACTGACCGTGGGAGAAACAATTTTCTCTTAAATCTACGCCAGCGTATTTTTAAATTTTGCCTTGAGACTAATTTGTCGTCACGGCGAAGCATAATTTGAGGGGAAATTGCAGTCCATTAAAGTCAAAGGGGAGGTCATTGGGTATTAGAGGAATGCGTGGCATGAGCACTTTTTCTCCTTAAGCACACCCAGTTAAAATAATGTCTTCGATTAAATTTTTATGCAGGTCTTTGACTTGTAGTCTAGTGCCATTACACAATTTCGATGGTTTTAAATTCCGAAGGAGCATTACGGGTGTGCCCTTCCGCAAAGAGAGCTTATAGTATGGGAGACCCGGGGGTTTAAGGGAATTTAAAAACTCTACCGGATAGTTAACTGCATCATCTGAATCATAGAAAGTGTCTATCGACTTGTAGGCCATTTCTTTCCTGTCAAAGGATTTTAGCAACGTGTCATTAATGAACGCAGCTTGATCGTTTTTTGGAGTCAAAATGGCACTTTCGCAAAACCGTTCTATAGGCTTATTCTGTATTTGAGCAATGCCTGGATAAATGTGATCTGTCAGTTCCTGGATGGTAGTCACTAATTTGAATTAAATTCTTAAAAAACTTCCATCTCAGTTAGTGTAGTCGTTAAGTTTTATCTTTTACTGTATTTTAATATTTTTTTGTCAATTTATTTCGTTCTTATGCACGTGACGTAAAAATAATTTAAAGTACCAGAAAAAGAAATCGCGTGATCAGCATTCAATAAATTAAATTCTAAAGATTTATATTTAAAAATTCACCAAAAATCAGAAAATGGAGGTAAAGATTCGAAAATGATTTCATTTGAAAGGAATTTTTATGATCTTTCTTGTGATATAAATTTTATAACTCTCAGATTATAATTTCAAATGCAAACTTAAAAAAGTTTAAGTAAAGGCTTAAAAATTTAATTTTTAAAAATAGAAGAAGAATTTTTGAAAATATTTCTTAGTGCACCCCTACACTATAAGAAGAATCGCCATGCAAAATTTCAGCCCTTTAGGTCCAGCGGTTTGGTCTGTGCGTTATCTGTCAGTCAGCAAGTCAGTCACGGAACTGTTTTATATAGAGAGACAGGTGAGCAATGTATATAATAAAGAGAACGTTCATTTATTTTTTATTATTATTGTATTATAATAGAAAGCAAAATAAACATAAAGCTAGAGGGATATTTGACCTTGTTCTCGTGAACTAATGCATCAATGTCTGGTTCGATGGAAGTGGTTGCAATTCCAAATTGTACGTAATACCTAAAAGCTATGGCACGAGCAAGGCGCAGGGACGGATTTCCCATAAGGCCAACCTAGGCCATGGCCTAGGGCGCAGCCGTTAAGAGGGCGTAAATTTAGAAAAAGTAACAACCAAATTATAAAATTTTTATATATATAAAATGAGAAAGTTCATTTTTTTTTCATTTTTATTTATATATTCTTAGTATTGCTAAAAATGTTATTTGCAATATACGCATTTTGAAATAACTTTTTCGTCAGCTGACTAATTATTTTTTCCTTCTTTTTCTTTCATTCTTTTCCCAAACATCCATTATGAGTTAACGAGATGCAGGTTAAGAATTCTTGCAATTTGAAGGGATAATGATTGGAGAAAGCAGTCGGACTTGAACCTCACAAAAGAATGCGTATCTCAATATGGTCTTAATCAGAATAAAAATGTAGATTTCTCAAAGAGGCAATACGGAGATAGAAGCTGATCATTTAAATGGTAGTTACTTTAGCCGCAAACTACTAGTAAACGGTGATAAGCAAGACTGAGGTTGGTTAGTATATTCAGAAAGTAAAGGAAGTGTCTTCTGCGGAACTTGTCTTTTCTTCCATTCTGGTACAAAGACTGAATCATATTTTGTAAGAAATGGATTTAATGACTGGAAAAACGTATCATCTAGACTGAAGGAACACGAAAATTCGGTTTGTCACAGAAATAACATCCTAATTTTAAAACGTAGAGGAGCTAAACTTGGAAGAATCGATATGCAACTAACTAAAGAAAGACTTTGAAGAATGGAATATAAGGAATCTTATAAAAAAAAATTTAAGTGGATACTACAATTAGAACCGATTTTATGGCCAATCGTATAAAGCTAATAGTAAAGTAATTTATAGAAAATTTAAACTTTAAATTGCTTTTTCTAAAAACTGTTATTTTGAAACTTGTGTACACTATTTCTTCAAAACTAATCGTCACAAATTGCTAAAATTTTTTGTATACATGTATATCTTGCATGTTTATACAATTTCTACCTAAATTCAGGTAAGTATTAATATTACTAATATTACTAATTTTTTTGCAGAAATTTTTTTTTTTAAATTTATATTATTTTGTACCTTACAATACATTTCCCTGAAAAAATATTTTTATGTGAAATATGGTAACTATTTTAGGTGTAGATTAAATTATATCCTATGGATAAAATATATACAAATAATTTAATATATATCTCTTATAGTTTTTAAAAAAATCTGCACAATGCATTCATCTAAAATTCACTATTCATAAAACATTTTTTTTTATAAAATAATTTCTAATAATCTCCCAACAATTCTGTTTTTTTTTTCCTAATAGATAAAACTTTGTACAATTCCCTCTAAAAAATTGGTTTAAATTAATTACAAATTCACTGTTTGACAACACATTAAGCTTGGTAGTAAAATCAGTGTATTTTTGCGCATGCAAAGGTGATCTCACCCTTAAGAATTTTAATGAAGTTTAGCAAAAAAATCAAATCAAATAAACATTTTGAATGAAGATAAACAATTGTTAAGTTGAATAAATAAATTCAAATTTAAAACGCACTAAAAAAACTTATTTCTTTTGAAAAATACGAAAAATCCATATTAAAGCGTATGGTTTCCGTGTTATAGAGGCGCAAATAAAGGTGCGCGTGCCACTTAGTGGTGGCGACCAAATGGAAGACACTTTTTTAATACGGAGCTACTCCTCCTTCTGTAGCTTCATGGTCATGGTCAATCATATGACAATGCAGCTAATATGGCTGGTGTTTACTCAGGTCTTCAGGTTAGGATACTTGAAGTTTCTCCTCTTGCATCCTTCATACCTTGTGCAGGACACTCTTTAAATTTAGTGGGCACACATGCTGTAGATTGCTGCATTGAAGCCACATCGTTTTTTAATTTGCTTCAAGAACTTTATAATTTTTTCTCGTCGTCTACAGCGAGGTGGGAAGCATTTACCGCAAAAAGCCTCTCCACGACACGATGGTCGGCAAGATATGATGCTTGTAGAGCATTAAAGAAGATTGGTTTGCAGTCATAAATGCTCTAAAATACTTTGAAAGTGACGAAAGTCAAAAATCAGGAACAAGAGCAGAAGCTAGAGGTTTACTAACGAAGTTGCAAAGGCTCGAAACAGTATTCATGGCACAGTTTTGGGGAACGATGCTGATTAGACTACACAAAGTCAATAAGTATGTACAAAACGTAGAACTTGATGTTTCAGAAGTTGCCACAGTTCTTCAGTCACTCGTAAAGTTCTTGTTAGAACTGCGAGAACAATTTGATATATATGAAAACAAAGCTCTGGATATTTCTGAAAAGAAAGTTTATGAGCGTGATGAAAAGCGTCAGGTTTTCCGAAAACTACAAGTTGACGAAAAACGTGAAGGCGAAGTTAATTTAAATGGGCGTGATATCTTTAGAGGAAATACCTATTTCACGATTGTGGACAAACTCAAAGCAGAGCTTGAGAAGAGGTCGGAAGCTCAGGGCCTTTTTATCGCATGGGCAAATCGGGACTTTGCCCAGGGCCCCCTGATGCTAGGGGGCCCCAAAACCCCCTTGGTGTATGCACCTAGTGCTTCTAATAGTATGTATTTTTTATAAATGTCCGTAAGGGGGGGGCCCCAAATAGCATCTGCCCAGGGGCCCCCAGCGTTCATAATCGGGCCCTGCAGAAGCTTATAGAGAGCTCGGTGAAAAATTTAAAGGAATTACGAAAATTTGGTCACTGACTTCTCCTGAGCCTGAAGAAGAGGGAAGAAAATTACAGGCAATTTTTAAAGATGATTTGGAGCCTGCATTATGTAATGAACTGCAATAAAATCACACATAAATGAGTGCAGCATTGGTTCAAAAAATCCCTTAGCAATTTGCAAGTGGCTACGTGAAAGTGGATTTCAAACAGTGTATCCAAATGTTGATATCATATTGAGAATGTTTATGTGCACACCTGCCACAAATGCCTCTGTAGAAAGATCTTTTTCTGCACTAAAAAGAATCAAAGATCATTTAAGACCTTTGCTGCAACAAGACAAACCAAATGCCTTGGCACTTCTTTGCATTGAAGCAGATTTAACAAGATCTGTTGACTTCAATGAAACTATTGAAGAATTTCCATGTGCAAAAGCACGAAGGAAAACATTTTAATTGTAATTTTTAGATAAATTAGAAGAAATTATGTAGAAAATTTTTATTAAAAATATGTTATTCAAATGTTTATTAAGTATATATGTTTCAAAAACTCTTACTGTATATTAAATCTAATGTTATAAGTAAAAAATTTAAATGGAAGGAAGGGGGCGCAAAATGGTGCTTTGGCCTAGGGCATAAAAATATGTAAATCCGTCCCTGGCAAGGCGTGATTGGGAAGCGAGGGATATTTCTGTCTTGTAACATAGGTCTTACATAGTCTACGATCTTGTGGGGCCGCATTAGGTGTCCAGGACTGCATGATACTCGCGGGCGGTGGGTTGGACATGCCTGATTTAGAGTGTATTTATTGGGAGTTTTATTTTTAAAATTTTTATTGGATGTAAATGTGAACTGTATACCCCGACGCTGCTTCAAATGTGAGGTTGTTTTTTTTAAAAATCTTTAAACGTCAATGCTCCTCACCATGCCTTCTCTTTACTGAATATAAGACATGGGAATATTAGTCCAGCATGTCGATATGAATGCGTCAAAACTTTATCATTTATTTACTTTTAAGAGAAATCGGAAGAAAATGTTAGTCATTGATCTCGATCTCTGCAACAAATGTCCTTTCTTTGAATTTCGCATGGTTCAGTAGACGTAATGATTCAGTGTTTGCAACTGTTGATAATTTGTTTTATTCTATGAAACAAAAGCGCCACCTCTCTGATTCCTAATTTAACTGTCTTAAGTAGCATTTGGGGTAACATAGAAACACTTTTTTTTTTTTTTTTTTTAAACGGACAAAATCTTGGCTGGAGAATTATTTGAGACAAACTTCTAGACTGAGATTGCATGTCTTTAAGATCAAAGTGATTTTGATATAAAATTATAAATAAGAGATTACAAAAGGCTTCTTATATATATGTATGCTTTTGATAAAATGTAAAAATATCAAATCGACACATCCGTCAGTTTCTTTGACAGTCACCCTTCTTATCATCATTCAAGCAAATAAAATTTTTCTCAATATCAACACTAAAGACGCTGCTATCAGTGGAGGCTGATATGAAGTTTTTCAGGCAATAGGTACATTTTTTTTTAAATCTAAAATCCATCCTATCATCTTACACATCAACCTGTGCATGATCTTTCTTTCTGCCACTAACAGAGCCGGTCCCATAGGTGAGGCGACGTTCTGACCGCCTCAGGCGCCAAAATGAGAAGCAGTAAAAATACGAAAATTTTTACGAATAACGAAAAAATATTAATAGTTTAACATGACGCCTGACGAAATTCATAAAAATATACAAATAGGAGCGGAAATTTAGACTATTTTTTTTATAAGTTGCTGAATCTCAGAACGTGAGAAATAAATTTTCAATGCCTATATCCAAATGTTGTTGGAGCTCTAGGAGTGCTGCTAACCCTATCTGTGATTGTAGTAGCAGCTGAGCGTCGTTTTTCTAAACTGAAAATTTTAGATACTCAGGAACGGTTGAATGATCTAGCTCAGGGATGGCGAACCTTTTTCTAATGCGTGTCAAAAAGTGTCTTGAAACCGTAGAAATTAACACCGCGTGTCACTTAAAAAAATTTTTTTTCAGCTTTTGGAAGACCTTTGGATAGTCAAAAAAGTATACGATATATATTTAAAACAAAACAAATTTAACTTATTATTATGGTTTATTTAAATCTTTCAATATCAGGAAGAAAATAAGTACAGAATTATCGAATTTAATGTGACCCTTGTTATTGTTTTTCGGACGATAATTTATTTATACGTGGTTCGATATTTGAAACTTTTAATCGTACGCACGCAGCGGACAAGTCGATACCGAGGCGATTTCTATTCTTACTTTTAATAAAAATCACTGTCGAAAACAACTGTTCGCAAACGTAGGCTGATCCAAACATTGTCAAAAGAGCTCTTGCTAACTTTTTCATCGACATTAGCGAATTAGGCAACAGGGCCCGATTTAGGAAATTCTTGACTGTAGGCACAACTCGAGATGGGGGCCCCCTAACACTGATATGGGCGTAACATTTCCAAAATTGACCCCACCCCCCCCCCCCAAAAAATCATGAATCATTGTGAAAGTACCATTTTACCAAGAATTGGCTATATGAAGCGTAGAAGCTTAGAACATTATCCTATAACAAAAAGCAATACAACATATGAACTTCATCATTAAAACACCAATACAATGCAACCAGAAAAACTTATTAATCCCTTATATACACTGTAACATACATATGATGAACTATACTTATAACTATACATAAATGATGAACCAATCAATCAAATTTGAAAGGATATATAAAAAAATTGCTATTAAAAAAGGTAAAATTTTTTTAAAAAAATTTAATTGGGAATTTTCTTTTTTTTTTTTCTTCTTTTAAAATAAAAAATTTGGGGGGCCCCCAATATTCGGGCCTAATGGAAAATCAGGGCCTGTTAGGTAACGAGTTCCATTAAGTTAAAATAATATTTTCAGTGCTTGTTGTTGAAATATATTCGTCACAGTTTTCCAGATCTTGTAATTTTTTTTCTAAATTTATGTTTAGTTCTGCAAATTTATTCGTCCATACAACACTGTTTTGAAATTCAACCATTTCCATTTCTAAGCTATCAATTAGAAGACAATTTAAGATCTTCAAATTTAAGTTTGTGTGGTGAAATGATAAACTGTAAAGTTTTCTCCATTTCACGAAATTGGGAGAATCTTTCGTCAAATATTTCTTTTGCATTCGCTAATGCTAAAGAATAGTGTTTTAAGACTTCTGTTTTGTTTTCGACATTGGTGGCAAAATAGGATGATGTTAGAAAATGTTCTTTTAATGATGGAAAATACTTCAATTTTCCAGGAACCATGTTATGGACCTCTCAGTCCGGCGAATGAAAATGAAAATTTGAAAAGTCAAATTAAATTGATGTTAAAACAATGTGATCGTCTCGCGTGTCGTCAAAAATTGCTTCGCGTGTCACTATGTGACCCGCGGGTCACAGGTTCGCCATCCCTGATCTAGCTGTTAGGTTAAAAATGAGCAATAACCAATTTATGCAGGTTCTAACTGGTGCTCCCATTATGGGTTATGAATTTCAAGAAAAATTAATCAAGTTGAATTCCCGAAACAAAAAGAAACCTGAAAGTAAAAACTGAAAAACAAAAGCTCGAAAATTGAAGTTAAACCTATAAAGGGACAGGGCTGAAAAATTAAAAACTTGAAGCGTTTACTGAGAGGCAGAAAAGACATGACTAGGAATTAAAGAAATTAAGATGCACAATTTATTGACGGGCATAAGATATTACACTTTTAGCTGATTACATAAATATCTCAAAATTGAACCCATCTTTTATAGTAAGACACAAATACCACTTAGATTAAACAATTATTAATTTCATTAAGATACCAATAAAATTTCGGGCCCACAAAGTTAGCTGGAGAATTAAAAAAACTTAAAACAGTGAAATAGAAAGCGGAAAATAAAATCAACTCTCGCCCGTCGTCTCTCCATCATGCTCCGCTGGGGTTTACTCTTGGCGTCTCTGGATCGTAAATGACTCGAGCTCGCCTCTCGTCCGAATCTTTAAAAAAAAGAAAGAAAAGAAAAAAAAAAACTCCTTCTCTCCCGAACTATACTTTTTCATCCCTTTCCGTCTTCCGCCACCACGAACGTTGCACGAAACAGAGACCGCTTGCTCGCCATGAAATTAGGACTGAAAACTCTTCAAAAAATAGTTATAGTATGAGGAGTTCTTTAATTGGATGACTGATGAGGTTTATTTTCAATTATTATTTTTGTTTCTTGCGTAATGTGTCGATCTTATGGCATAGTACTCTAGACATTTTGTCTCCCTCCGCGTAGATCTCATCATTTCTCGGAAAATGCTTAACATTTCAATGACCTAGGATTTCGTTTTTCCGCTCCCGTTTGCTTAGGCCTTGGGGTGGATGCGAAAGAAATGGCAAAACAGGGCATATTGAATTACCGTGGCTTTGGATTTTCTGCTTATATTGGGTAGGATAAGATAATAGGAAAAAGGAATTAACATTAAAAAAAAGGATTAACTTTTAGAAAAATTTTTAAAAAACATTTCCAAAAATTAATATTTAAATTTGTATAAGTCAACCTGAAGAAACAAAATTCACCAGCCAACGAAAAATAAAAATTCACCAGCTACTTTACATAATATTCCAAACAATACTTACTTATAAAAAAATTAAAACTTCTTTTGACCAATTATCTATGTTACCCCTACAATACATTGGAGATTCAGAAAAATTGCGCACTTTTCCTAAATTCCGTTTACATTATTTAGGTAATTAAGAATTCGATCACAACCAGTTTAACCAAATTAGAGCAGTGGCTTATAAAAAATATATAAAACAAAGCTGTTATATTTAAGGTCAATTAAAAAACACTTAACTTATAATTATTTAAAAAGTATTTAACATATATAAACGTAGGCAGAAGCAAGTGTCTCTTGATAGGTTTGTTGTGAAACTCCCTAAATATGAGTCTACAACAGGGATCGGTGGTGTTAAGAGACAGAAAAGAGAAAGAATCCCTGTGCAAGCGCCTGGTGTTTTATTGGAAGAAGAATCCCCTTCCATGCGATAATTTTTTTTTATTTATTTATTGTTTTTAATTATGTCTGTCTAGTTTAATGATTTTGTATAAAAAATACAACCCCATCAATTTATGAATTGCGCAGTGGAATGTGAAATTTCTGGTTTTCGGGAATGAATGAATTCCATTTACATTACTGCATATGGTAAAACTCCGTTCCGCACTCGTCGTGCTATCTGAAACCAATTAACGACAAGTACCGAGGTACCACTGTATATCCAATGAAAACTCAATAAAATGATGCATAAAATGCCAAAGATAAAGGAGGATCGATCTTTTAATTTCCGTTTAAACTGGAAATTTATTACAGTTCTTATGAATGGTGCATGTCATTTGACACTATATGCTGTTTTTTTTTATATAAATATATAATAATGAACCGGTCTCTTGATTTCCGATTAAAAAGAAAATTTATAGCCGTTTCATGAATGGTGCGGATCTGTACGTTATTAGTTTTTTTGTTTTTTTTTAAGTTAGTATGTAATCAGAGATTCAATTCATAGGCGCAGCGTGCTTCTAACTTTTTTTTTACTGGGGGGGGGGGATGCACGAGTTGAGTTCAGTTAGGACCCTCCTCAGCGAATTGACTGCCGGACGGTCCTTAAAATATGAATTATTATGATTTTTTTTTTAGATTGAATAACAATAGAATTGATGTTGGAGTAGTAGTCAAAAGTTATACAATGAGAAAAATAAATGTAATATAAATAAAATGAGAAAAAAATATAGCATTGAATTTTTTTTATGGAAAATATTGTTAAAAACTATGTTAAGGCTAAAAATATAAGCGGAATCTCCAGATTCAGTTTAAAAAAGCGGGAATAAACCAACTTTCTTAAATGTTTTCTACATTTTTTCAATTTTAACTGAACTTCTATTAATGGTTTAATTTATTTCAAGTTAAGTTGGGGGGGACGTGCCCCCCCCCCCTCCCTTGACGCTACGCCTATGCAGAGATTAGAGCATATTTCTCTATAAGCACTTCACTTTAAATCTTTAACTGAAGCATGCATTTCTGTATCTTTCCAACTCTTTCTCTTGTATTTCTAAACATCATCAGTTTATCTGCAAGGGATCATTTCACCGTCATTAAAGTGTGAATTATCTGCGGATCTCGCACTTCAAGGACGCGCAGTGATCAATCAATACCTTCACGTGCAGTACTGATAAGAGAGTCAAGGACGTTGGTGATTCACATTAAGCAATTCCGTGATCATCTCATGACAGCCACGGTGGCATTCTTGTAACCAATATAGTACTTTTCTAGATTAACGGGTTGTGGTTACTCAATTCATAAACTCTTATTACCTCCGCGTAGAAAGCAATTCAATAACACTTAAACAGATATCGGAATTTACGTTCAGAATACGACAGCAGTGGCCGAACCCCAAATTAGGTATTGAATTTACCGTCCTCAGAATTTTCCCAAATTTTTTACGGGCAGTCATTTATCTTACCCTCTATATTCAACATAGTCTATAAAATTAGGATTGTTTCGGAGGTGTCGAAGGCCTGCCTCAGGCCTCAGGGCTCTGAGCCTGGGATATAGATTCTTATCAAATTTGCGGTCTTACGCCAAGTCCCTAGAGTAGACAGAAAAGGGGGCTATTACCCATTAGCAGTGTTTCCCAACTTTTTGTTGATCAGGGACCACTTAAAAAAGGAAAAAAATAATTCGTTGGGGGGGACCCCTCTCCCAACCAATCCTTTTAGAGGAAAAAATGGGTTTTATTTTCTGAATAAACAAACTATTTGAGATAAAAACTTTAATAAAAAGTTTACAAATAAAGTTAATAACAATAACAAATTTATCGTAAATGAGAACTCAATAGCAAGCATAAAAGCCTACGAAAACTTACAAATGAACGAGATTTTTCAGTTTGCATTGGCTTTACTAGCTGTAAAATTGCTTTGATGCTGTGGAATGGCCGTGACGCTGCGAGTCCGCGTGACAGAAAATATATTAGCATTTTTTAAGTAGAACAAGGATTTTTTCGTTCTCAAATTGTCAGACAGAGGAAGAAATACATGAATTTTTAACGTAGGAATACGTTCATCAATAACGGTCCTGCGGAGAGAAAAAAATTGTCCGACGTCACTAGTTATAATTTTGCCAACGCAGCAAATCCAGTAGCAGTAAACAGTTAAACAGAAATGTATCAAAATGCGTTTAAAAAAAAAGGGGGGGGGTAAGCAACGATAAGTAATCCTACGTTAATAACCCGCGGTAGTTTCGTTAGAAGAGAATACCTGAAATATATATACAGTGGCTCCCAAAAGTGTTCGTACACTTACGATTTTCAATGAAATAGGGGTCTATCCATTGATTAAAATGAATATTTCAGAATGGGTATTTAATAATAAGATCTATAATATATTCTTAACAAAATTACATGAAATATTTTGAAAACATAGTAAAACTTTATTTTTAAGAAACCAGTAATCCAAAAGTAACAAAAACTTTATCTCACAAAAGTCATCGTACACGTGTAAAAAATCTCTACATATTAGTAAATATTCTAATTTTTCGTTAAATTAATGTTTAGTAGGATATCCTTTAGCATCCACAACAGCTTTTAAACGTCTGGGAATAGATTGCTTTAGTTCTTTTGTAATTTTTGCATCAATGTTCATCCATTCTTCCATCATAATTGTTTTTAGTTCGCTTTTCGTGTGAATGTCGTGTTTTCGCACTCGAACCTCCAGTTCTCTCCAAATATGTTCTATTGGGTTTAAATCTGGCGATTGAGGTGGTGTTTTCAAAACTTGTGGACAATTATAGAGACACCAGATGCGAACGTTGAGAGCCGTGTGCTTAGGATCGTTATCTTGATAAAAAACAAAGTTGTGTCCAATACCCAAATTTTGAGATGATAATTTTAAATTGTCTCTTAAAATATTTATAAAAACAGCATGATTCATTATGCCATCAATAAATACCAAATTTCATAGTTCTGATGCTGACATGCACTCCCACACAAGGATACCTCCATCGGCATGCTTAACTGTTCCTACTAAGTTCTTGGGATTAAGTTCCTCATTTTTTTTCTTCTTCATACAATTATACGCCCATCAGCACCAAAAATGTTCATCGGCAAATAAGACATTATTCCAATAGGTTTGGGGCTTATTTATCATTGATAGTGCGAAGGGAAGCCTAAATTTTCTGTTTTTCTCACTCACAAAAATTTTTCTATGGGCAGGCCCATGTAATCCAGCTGTTCTGAGAACTCGTCAAAAAATTTCAGGTGAAATTGAAGTAGAAAATGTTTCATTGAATTCTGCAGAAACTTTTACAGCACTCAAACGTGAATTTTTCACAAATTTTCTTATTATAAATCTCTGATCACGTTTTGTTAACTTTGCCGGACGGCCTTTTCTTACCTTGTTTTCGATCCAATTTTCTTCTTTAAAGCGTTTTTTCACATACTACACAGTAGAATGGGATAAATTAAGTAATTTAGCAATATTCCGAACTGATTTACCACTACTATGATGAAAAATAATCAATTTTCGAATGCTGTTTGTTGTTTCTTTACAACTACGAGCCATTTTTAAATAATAAATAGAATATTACGGAGTAGGCAAGCAAAAATTAAAGCCAAACGATATTTTAAATGCCACCACAATTCAAAAATAAAAATAAAGCACCAGATGATAATTTTAATTATGAATTTATCCGAAAATATTTCAGTGTACGATGACTTTTGTGAGATAAAGTTTTTGTTACTTTTGGATTATTGGTTTCTTAAAAATAAAGTTTTACTATGTTTTCAAAATATTTCATGTAGTTTTGTTAAGAATAGACTATCGATCTTATTATTAAATACCCATTCTGAAATATTCATTTTAATCAATGGATAGACCCCTATTTCATTGAAATTCGTAAGTGTACGAACACTTTTGGGAGCCACTGTATATATTTTTTAAATTAGATCGAAAAATTGGGAACTAAAAAATTTTTGCTGCCAGTTTTAAAAAATTGTTTAAATTCGCGACTGTTTTGAAACGATGGAAACCAATTAAATTTTTTTTTTTTTTTTTTTTTTTTTTTTTTTTTTTTTTTTTTAAACCACTCTTGACCTCGCGGACTACTTCTTGGGTTCTCTCGGACTAACGGTTAAGATCCACTACATTAGAGGTTATTTTGAGTCACTTGGAATCGATGCTCCTTCTAATTTTCCCTATTGTTGCATGGTAATGTAACTGAGTAAGGGGGGGGGGGGAGATTACATTTTACCATTACTGATTTATTTTCCTTGAATCTTTTTTTCTTATTTATACTAAGACGTCATTTACAATTATTGCTGCATCATTAGCTAAATGCATTTTGAATCTCACAAAGTCTTATTAATGATCTTTTTAGAGACAATTTCGATTATCCATAGTGTCGTGTACTCACACTTCACCGAGGTTCTTTCTATGGCATAGGGACAATGAGGTAGATAAAAACTGAAGTCGTTTCTTAACGACACGAACATAAATTTATTTACAATTGAACACTTAACATAACAATTACAAACAACTCTGAGCACGAGGTGGGCAAGCCTGCAACATCTTATCAGACCTCTGCTGTACTACACTCTAATCTGCTTACAGATTAATTAATTCTCTGGAGGCGAGACGAGCCTGCATGTATCTCACCTTCTGTCTGTTTCTTACTTACTGACTCCCGTCG
Source organism: Dolomedes plantarius (assembly GCA_907164885.2). Classification (NCBI taxonomy): domain Eukaryota; kingdom Metazoa; phylum Arthropoda; class Arachnida; order Araneae; family Dolomedidae; genus Dolomedes; species Dolomedes plantarius. The sequence goes on from OU015498.1 coordinate 103,385,418, forward strand.
ATCCCCAGCACCCTCTTGGGTTCAACGCCTCCGCAGCCAATCCTGTGATTGGTAGAGGGGGGGGGGGATCACGGGATACAACATTTTCACTTTATCCAGCGCTCGTTTTCAAACATTACACTACACATAGAGTAAAATCATGCATACAGCTAGATCCCTCCTCGCAGTCTGCACTTGATGCTTAACATAGTCCTAGTATCTTAGATTATGGAACATTAGTTAAATGCATTTTGAATCTCACAAAGTCTCATTAATGATCTTTTTAGAGACAATTTCCATTATCCATAGAGTAAAACCATGGATACAGGTAGATCCCTGCTCGCAGTCTGCACTTGAAGCTTAACATAGTGCCAGTATCATAGATTATGGATCACTACCTAAATGCGTTTTGAATCTCACAAAGTCTCAATAATGATCTTTTTAGAGACAATTTCGATTATCCATAGAGTAAAACCATGCATACGGCTAGATCCCTGCTCGCAGTCTACGCTTGATGCTTAACATTATCCCAGTATCATAGATTATGGATGAAAACCATAAAATTCTGAGATCCAAAATTAAAGTATCACTGAAAAATTTAGATTATCCAGTTTTAGTATTCTCAGAAATCATAAATTTGGATTCTAAATATTCTTCTCTCTTTTTTAGCTTGACGTATCACGTAAAGTTTTTCAAAGTGAAATGCATTGCTTTGATTTGTGATAGCATTAAAGAGAGTCTTTCAAATCGCTCATCAGGAAATTTTGTTACCAAAGGGATCATCTACACATTCAGTAAAGCGAACATATCTGCAGTATCAACATCCTTTTAAAGGATGATTAATACTTTCACATTTTCCTACCAGTTAATATTTCTCTAATATTATTGGCTTGTTAATTTGTTTGTTTTAACCATAAAGTTTTGATGAACATCGATAGCTTAAACAACTTGTTTTCAGTGGCGGATCATCGCACAGGCACAAAATGTGCGCACTTGGGGCCTCCGAAAGTTAGCAGCTTTAAAAAGAGACACATTTTGTGAACCTCAGGAACGGATACCAGCTATAGCTAGACAGTTTGCCTTTCGTCGGACAACAAACGGCATGGTACAAGTTTTTACTACCTAATGACCAAAAAAATTTTCTTTTCGACCGTGAGAAAGTAATAAATTATATTTATTAATAATGCTATTTAGAATAAGGGGGCTTCAAAACTGGATTGTGCTTGGGGCCCTCCAAAGGCTTCATCTGTGCTGCTTGTTTTGCAGATATTTATACAAATATAAATGTGTCTAGACCAGGGCCCGATTTAGAAAATTCTTGACTATAGGTACAACTCGGGATGGGGGCCCCCTAATACTGATGTGGGCATAACATTTCCAAAACTGACACAAAAAACAAAAAAAAAATCATAAATCATTGTGAAAGTACCATTTCACCAAGAATTGGCTATTTGAAGCGTAGAAGCCTAGAACATTATCAAATAACAAAAAGCAATACAACATATTAATGTCATCATTAATACACCAATACAACGTAACCAGAAAAACTTATTAATGCCTTATATACACTATAACATACATAATATGATGAACTATACATATAACTATACATATGATGAACCAATGAATCAAATTTGAAAGGATATATATAAAAAAAATTGCTATTAAAAAAGGCAAAAAAAAAAAAAAAATTGGGGAATTTCCTTTTTTTTTTAATTTTTGTTTTTTTTTGGGGGGGGGGGGCCTAGGCCCGGGCCTACTGGGCCTAATGGAAAATGAGGGCCTGGTCTAGACTTATAAATAGTAATTACCAATAGGACATTTAGATTCGTTTACATACTCATAGATAATTCGATATTCCATATATCAGATAATTATTTAATAAATTTTATTACAACATCGACAGCAAATTTTCAGATAGTATGAAAGTAAGGATTTAGAGCTATAATGCCCTATTCTGTAACCTGGGCTAGTTCTTACAGTTTTCTCTCTCTCTTTTATTAAACCCGCATTGTGTATACAAATCTAAGCTACGTCTCTACATCTGACTCAATAGGTATACTTTTCCATGTGTCATCTAATCCCAAGCCTTTCGGTGTACAACGCAAAGCTTATCATTGTTCTTCATTTTATACTCTGCAGCGGTGATTGAAATTTACAGAAGTTATCTGATCGCAATAAATGTTTTCTATGCAGCTGTACAGCGAGCAGTCGAGTGCGCGGAAAGGAGAAACACGTGAGCAACTTCATAAGAATCAGGGCGCAGCCTAGAGGAAACGTAGCCTGGAATCAATTAACCCAACTATCTGTTAGGGTTGTCTAAAAGTAATTAATGCATGACGTGAAATAATTGCCTAATTTCGAGCTCTTGCACAAAAATTATACACTTTTAAGAATGTCACATTTTCAGCAAAAAAATATACTTGCAACAAAACAGAAATTTTATTTAATAATTTCTTTTAAGTCATCAGTGCACCGACGCCAGTTTGTGCGATATTGTTACATCTGCGTTTTTTTAAAAAAGCTATATTTTCATGAGTGGCTTGTGACCGGCCCTGTGGTACAGCGCGCTGGTTTTCGGTGCTGAGGGGGCTCGGATCGAATCCCGGCGTTGCGCCACTAAAAGCCTCCGTTTGTGTCGTCCCTTCATAGGGGGTAATGCTAGTCCTCCTATGTGGCGCCCCCAAAATAAAAGGGCTAGCAGACTGCGGTGTACTATGGCGGTAAGGATATTGTCCAAGATACCGTCTGCGGCATTGAAAAAAAAAATATTTTCATGGGTGCACACTTTCCACAAATTCTTAATAAAATGTTCATATTATCATTTAAAAGTCTGTTTGTTTTTTTTTTAAACTTTTTTTAAACTTTTTTGACGAGAGTGATTAAAAGTAAGGCTTCATGGCATCACTGGAAGCTGGGATAGCTTAATGAGAAACACTGACATTTCAATAGTTTAATGATGCTTCACAGCTCGAGGTTCGAATTTCCGATGTGGAAAATTCGTCGTAGTAGTTCCTTACGGTTGGAAATGAACACGATGATGAAGCATTCTTAAATACACTCTTAGAACCCCCCTCCTCCCCCCCCCCCCCCCAAAAAAAAAAGACGCACCAAGAAGGGGTAATACAAATTGGACACAAATTGATACGCATACAGGTTTCGACGGAAAATGCAAAATTTTAAAAGTTTGGCGGCCAATGAATGAACATGTGACGCTGCAGCGCATCTTAGCTACGCAACTGGCAGGATATTAAAAAGAAGAAATTTCGATTCCAGGTCATAAATTCTTTGCGAATTTCATTCCGTGTACTCGGGTAAACAGTAACTATGCCTCGAATATAGGTGCGCGAACAATATGCGCAGATGCCAGCTTTTGAGAGAGGACGTGTAGTTGAGCTCAAAGAAGTTGGTCTAATCGGCGAATCACTCGACTTTTGGATAGGAACTATGCCACTATTAGAAGATGTTGACAGGAATGGGTGAACCATGGCCGGAGCACAGCGTCAAGAAGGAAGCGATCGGCCTAGAGAAACGACAGAACGTCAGGACCGAGCAATCGTCAGAGCGGCATTCGCAGCCCCAGATTCATCATTAACATTGATCGTACGTGCAACTGGTGCTTCAGTGACCGCAAGGACCATTCATTCATAGGCGGTTCAGAAAAAGGGGGCTGGGCTCACGGTGCCCCTTTCGCCGACTACCCTTGACCTCTGTACACCGACAAGCCCGTTTGCAGTGGTGTCGAACACTTTCGACCTGGAATGTCACTGACTGGAGTGGAATTGCCCCGCTTCGAATTGAGCCCCGATGACCAGCGAATACGTGTCTGGAGACAGCGGTGGGATATCAACCTGACTGTGTTCCACCATACGGGCCAACAACCAGGAGTAATGGTCTGGGGTACCATTTCCTTTCATAGCAGGACCCCTTTGGTTGTCTCCGCGGCACCCTTACAGCACAACTGTACGTCGACCATATTCTACGCCCCGTTGTGTTGCCCTTCGTATCACGCCATCATGGGCTTACATTTCAGCAAGATAATGCCCACCCGCACACGACGAGAGTTTCTACTGCTTGTCTTCGTGCTTGCCCAACGCTACCTTGGCCAGCAAGGTCGCCGGATCTCTCCCCCATCGAGCACGTTTCGAGCCTTATGGGCAGGGCCCTCCAACCAGCTTGGGATTTTGACGATCTAACGTGCCAATTGGACAAAATTTGGCACGATATCCCGCAGGAGGACATCCGCCACCTCTATCAATCAATGCCAAGCCGAATAACTGCTTGCATATGGGCCAGAGGTGGATCAACGCGTTATTGACTTTTTCACTTTGTGAAGCTCTTTCTCTTGAATAAATCATCCAATTTTTCTCAAATTGTAATCATTTGTTTTTCTGTACATGTACATCACATCTACTGATTTTCGCCCCATTCGGATAATTCCTTCTTGGTGCGTCGTTTTATTTATTTATTTTTTTTAATTATTATTATTATTTTTTTTTTGTCTAAGAATGTATAGTATTGTTCAATGTTTTTTGTTTTATACTATTCGCCTTTGATCATAATCGATGTTTTTGAAATTAATAGAGAAAAAATTAGAATTTCTCGTCATAAAAAAGATGGAGGCAACCTCCTATGTTGTTGGTATAAAGAAAAAGAGAGAGTAATGCGAAGAAAAGGGTGACCCCTTTGGTTAAAAAAAGGTCTACGTACATCGCTAGTGTAACTTTGTTGTCAATGTCCGAAGTTCCAGTGGTCAGGCATTACTATTTTAAATGACGGTAAAATATAACATCTCCAAAAGAGTTCCACTTTTTTTTTTTTTTTTTTTTTTAAGGGTGTAAAGCAACAACACATACATCACCCACAGTTCTTTCCTTGGTTTAAAGCGGAAATTTTATTCCCAATTATCCCATCTGAAACTAATTATACGAGTGAGAGAGTTAGATCGAATTTCATTGTTTCGCTGTCAAAACTTCCTCACTACGTTTGACTTATGCTTGCAGTGGCGCACCCAGGGGGGGGGGCATGCCCCCCCCAAGAAGTAGAAATATTGATTTTGCATTATAAATATTTTTATTAGTTCATCTCGGCCCCCCCATGCATTATAAATATTTTTATCCATTCATCTCGGCCCCCCCCCCAAGAAAAAATCCTGGGTGCGCCACTGTATGCTTGAAAACATGTACTATTGTAAGACCATACTGTGGATAAGGGGACAGAAAAACCTTAAAAACTTCGTTATAAAGGACTATAAATTGTTACTTATCCATTCGAATTTCAAAAGAATATACAGCTTCCTTTGTAGTTGCCGTAGGCTTTTTCCCGGGAAGAAAGCTCTATTTGATTTCGAAATTCGTTTTGTTATTTATAACCAGTGGCGCACCCAGGATTTAATCTTGGAGGGGACCGAGTTGAACGGATAAAAATATTTATAATTCAATATTCATAATGCAATTTCTATTTCTTTGGGGGGGGGCAGGGCCCCTTGGCCCACCCCCTGGGTGCGCCACTGTTTATAACGAATTACTTATTATGGTTTTCTACTCTCTGACTTGATTTGCTAGTTTTGGTGCCATTTTACCTTTCACGGTTTGGATGTTTCGATGTGGAGAAAAGTTCTCTCCTCCACACACAATGACAACAAGCATTTAAAATCGTCTGTTTGGTAGTTCGTATTTCTCGGAGGGTTTTGTATGGGGAAGTGCGTTTAACATACAGGTGCGGCAGAATGGACTCCCACATTTCTGAGCCGGATGATGGCCGATTACTAAGGCGCTGGCTTCCGGTACAGGAGTCTGTGGGTTCGAGTTCCACTTATGGCATGGACGTTTGTAGCCGTTCGGAATCGGCTTAAGCAGTAGGTCGCGGTCTAATTAGCCCTCGTGTAGCAACAAATGACCGTAGAGTTCCAAACCAAACCAAACCCTCATTTCTGAAGATCAATGGTAAGGGAGTGGTTAGGGTAGGGAGACGAGGGAGGTGGCAACAGTTCGGGCAAATTTTCTAGTTGTCAGTAGACACCATAAGTTGGTAAGGTGAACATCGCGGTTTCGTTGCACAGGCGTTCTTTAAAAAACAACGATTCTGTAGGCGCGACACAGAGGGCATTTAGAAAGCGTTTCGGGCTCTATGCAAATGATGCCATTTCTGATCTAAAAACAATCCTACGATGGGTTTCAAAGGTGAGAGCAAGTAGGTCTGCAGTACAAGGAAACCAAGTGGTCGTTCTCGGAGCATTAGAACGCCTTTTAATGTGCAAAGAGTCCGTAATTTCCGCTATTCGTGAGGAAGTTGCCTCTACTCCCCCAGAGATGACCAACAGAGGTATAGTAAACTTCACAGAACTTCTTCGGCAGTGCATCGCAAATAACGGATGCCAACTGAATAATGTTATTCTCAAAACCTAGTGGGGGAAAAAAACTAGATTGTTAGTACTTTTCGAAAATATACAGCTTCTTTTTCTGTAAACTATTTCGTTCGTTCTTTATTACCCTTTGAAATGTGGGGTTCCATTCCGCCGCACCCTGTAATTATGTATCATACTGGGGATATTTAGGCCTCGTGAGTATGCGTGAGTGTATATACAGTGGTACCTCGGTACTCGTCGTTAATTGGCTCCAGAAGGCACGACTAGTACCGCATGATTATTTCCCATAAGGATTAATGTAAATTAATTAATTTGTTCCTGAAAACCAGAAATTTCGCATTTTACTGGACAATTTATAAATCGATGCGGTTGTTTTTTCATACAAAATCTTTAAACTAGACAGACATAATTTAAAACAATAGTTATAAAAATTAAAATAAAATTTATCTTCACTGAACCTGTCCTTAAAGGTGTTGATGGCCTCATGGGATAGTGGAGAAAGTAGAGGGGGAGATGGGTTCATTGCTTGAAAGGGGAGTCTCCTTCCAAAAAACACCAGGCACTTGCACAGGGATTCTTTCTCTGTTCTGTCTCTTAATACCACCGATCCCTGTTGTAGACTCATATTTAAGGAGTTTCACTACAGACCTATCAAGAGAAACTTGCTTCGGCCTACGTTTCAAAATGTTTCTGAAGTGAGACATTGTTTGATCATTAAACAAGTCCACATCTCAGCTTGCTAGAGCTTTGTACGGTGATACTTCTGATCAAAATTTTCTAATTCAACCTATTTCGGTCTTTCTTTTTGTCCGGAGAAACAGGATGCGGGCGGTGGGGGTGGGGTGCCATATATATTTCTTGTCATATATATTTTTTAGCATATGTGACGTGTAACGAAGCCTTTTTTCGGGTCAAAATGCGACGAGAACCGAGGTATGGCTGTATATTGTTTTTCAGTGTTTTAAGACATGAATGAATATTGAAATGTGTTTTGGGCTTTGTTAAATAATGCAGTCTCTTTCACAGCAGAAAGAGAAAGAAAAAAAAAAACTAATCTAGTATTTTGGCTCAAAAAGGGAAGCCTTCCTGGTCCGTTTTGAGCTTAACGCACAGTTCAGAATTTCAAACTAATGTGAACTATTCTGAACAGAAAAATGAGTATCAAGGTGTGACTGTGGATTGTACCTTTAGATTATGTCTGGTATGGTACTATGCAGTTACAGAATTTTTTTCTTCCATTATTACAATTAGCACCACAGACAGTCTTGAAATTCCCAAAATTATTTAAAATAGCATCATGAATGATCTATATTGAATGCAGCTTTAGCTATAGAAATATATAAGAAAAAGAAAAATTTACAAATCTGAAACTTTTTAATCCGGTGGGGTTTGACTAGTTCGATTCTAATTGCGTCCTCCCGAGTATAGTAGAAACGATCATGACGTCAAAAAAACTTCTTAATATTTATTCGAAGCTAGCTAGTCTAACTCCAAGGCCCAGACTGCTAAGAACTTTGGGAAAAAATTCTTAGCAGGTTCCTAGGTCTTAAGCCTGGCCCCTTAACCTAACGTAACCAATGAATTTGACATCCTTCTCAACATTCTTCGGTCCTATCGGGCACATTTTCAAATGCACCCATAATTCTCTTCCTGTCAAATGAGTTAATTAACCAGGTATTGGGGTGCCTAGGCTTTCCTCCTGACGATCTTGAAAATGTTTAAGTTTAGAGCCCAAGGTGCATATACCAGCAGAAAGTGTAAAGGAGCACGTCAACCCTGGTCTGACTCAACACTTCAATAGCAACCAGCTAGACAATTCCCTTCCTATAATCTCTTCAAATTATATCAACAGTTTCATCTACAGAGATGCAGCTAGTAAATGGTCCATGCCTATCATTTTTTAGAAAAAATTCTTACCTCTTCATGGTGTCCATGTAATTTTTAAGTTTTTCCGATTTATATAGAAAATTTTAAGTATCTGATCGCTCATATAGGAAAACGGGTTCAAATTTTACTTCCGTTATAACTCTAGGGTTTAAAAAATGATTGCAGGTACTTCTGATTAAATCTGTACCTCGCAATGCAAGCATCGTGTATGAATTAATGTTTCGTTCCCTACTCAGCAGTGATAATTCGTATTTATCCTTGGATTGAGACGTCTAGATGATATTCATGACGTACACGGCTCATTTGATTGGCTGTGCGATCTCCAATTATTTCAGCATTTGTCTACCCCATGTGGTTTAGCCTTTTAACGTTTGCCGGCGACGAAACAGTGTTCACTTTGAAGACTTCCTTGAGGTTGACTGTGCCATTTAATAGGTAAAATGGGGGACGAATGTATGAGAAAATCAGTTCAGGACTTGCAGGATATTGCAAATAAGCTGAGAATACACAGCATTAGAGCTACTAATGCTAGTAATTCAGGGTAAGTTGTGTTATTCACTACACAGTATATACATATTTTCAGTGTTTGAAACATTTCGCAGGACTCGCAAAATATTTTACTCAGAAATACTTTCCTTTCATATCAATTTGTTTCAGCCATGGAAAGGCAATTTAATGACAATCTTGAGTACTACATTCTTCAGCATTTATATGGTCAATCTGCTGAATGTTAAGTTCAATTTTTATTTCATCAAACTTCACTCCAAATCGGTTAATGCTATCAATTTGAAATTTTTTTCTTTTTCCAATTCCAGAATTTAAAATAAAGTAGAACTCCTGACAACTCATATATCTTGACCTTTAGTTAATCTTGACCTTTGACATGCATCCATTGTAGAAACAATATATTATTGTCTCTGGAGTTTGTTTAATCTTAATCATATAGTTAAACGTTGATTTTTTGTATCTTTAAATAAAACCGCAAAATGATAATTTGATATTAGAAAAAATTATTAAACTCTTATAATTTTTTATACGAGTTTAATCATTACTTAACTCACTTACCTACAATTATATAATTGCTGTTTTGAAAGTATAAGAAATTTTACTCTTTCCATTTGGTTATCCATTTATAATTGTTCTGTTGTGTTGCTGTAGTAATGTATTACAGTTTGAATTTTAAATGAACCTTTTGTATTGAAAATATTTAATTTTTCCTCTCCCTAAAATAAACTTATTCATAATATTCAGCAGTGGAATCTACCATACTATGGTTTTATAGTTTCAATATAAGTCTAATGGTTTTGCATATTTGAAAGATTAAAAATTACTATTTCAAAATCAGCCTGAATTGTTGTTGCTTTTTGGTTATTCAGGTTTTTATTAATTCTGTTTGATGTCAGTGTAGATTAAAGTAAGAACATAAGACAAAATTGTATACATAAATTGGTAGTAATGGAAAATTTCCTTGAATTAGAATTGAATGTAAAATTTAATAAGATTTCTGAAAGAAAATAAATTCATATTGTATGCAAAATTTGTGAGTTTTGATATTTGATCAAGATATTTGTAAATGTAGTTGGATTTCTATTTCTCACTATTTCTTAAAGCATTTTAATACACACTCATACTCTTTCTCTACTTGTTCTTTATATTAATACATATATAGAATTTATGATTGAGTATATGAAGATCACTATAAGTGCAAAAAATTCATGAATGAGATCTGATGTAGAACTGTAAATCCATTGAACAATATTGCTATTTATTTAAATAGTTGCAGCTTTCATTTTCTACCTACTGCTAATTTTCATTTGTAATTACATGTACCTAAGATGTAATTTTGTCAGCCTGTAGTTTAGAGTTGTCTAATTAAACTGTCATTACATGTAATAAAAGCATTTAACCAAAGTCTGACTTCCATGCCAAGGTAGAAATGGCTTTTTATGATTTGCTGTGTTTCTAGATTTATAGTTTAATTGGCATTCTCTCATTTACTTATTTTTTTCTCATAGTACCATGAATCATTCCTCAAAGGAATGTATTATTTTTTTATGAGTAACTTCATTGACATAGTTTTTTGATTAGGTAACTTCAGTCACTTAATTTTGGTTCTTTTATGAACCAAAATGTCTTATGATTCATGTAATGAATACTTATTTTATATAATTCTTTGGGTTTGTTTCAGGCATCCAACATCATGCTGTTCAATGGCTGAAATCATGTCTGTTTTATTCTTTGATACTATGCGCTTTAAAGTATCTCCACCAAAAGATCCTTCAAATGATAGATTTGTTCTTTCAAAGGTAAATTGATGACATAATTTTTCTTTTTCCAGGTTGGGAGATTTAAATGCTATTATTGTAATTTTATGTAAGTTATAATTTTGTGAGTATTAATATGTAATTTTTCTTTGAGTTTAAAGAAATAGTGAGTTATCCTAAAAATAAGTTTGAACAAAAAGAGGATATTGAATTATTCTGAACCAAAATACATTTTATGTGGGTTTCATAGTGCTAATAAGCTCTGGCTAGTTAAAATTAATTTCTCCTGATTCAGGCTTATTACTTAGTAATTCTTTGACATTTATTGTCTTGTTTTTAATTCATGAGCTGTTTATTGTAATTTCCTTATAATTATTAGAATATTACTTCATATGTAACATTTTAATTGTATTAAGCAATTTTATTTTGGAGGAAGTCTGCCAATTCTTTAACATTCCTTTTCTAGAAGTAAAATATCATTGCTGAGTTATTACTATTAGTCAATTTTTGTTCATCTTATGTATATAAAGGACCAAGGAAATATTAACTGTCTTATTATCAGAATTTTAATAATTTATATATAATAAATTTTGAACATGTGAAATTTAAACAAAATATTGAGAATAGTCGTATGGGAAAAACCTATTTTTAGTTAATATGGTAAAATATTAAATTTATTCTCATGTTCAGAGTACATCATTGCTTGTTTCATTTGCTTGGAATAAGAGTTTTGTACAAATCATAATATAATCATAAAATGTTTAAGGGCACCTATAAAGGTAGTATTACAAGTCTTATATAACAAATGTGGTCAAATTTTATCTGTTGAATCTAGTTTGCAAAAATATTTATTTAAAAAAATTTTGATTTTGAAATACTGTTCCTTTGAATTGAAATGAAGACTTAAGTTTAAAGCTTTTATTTACTTCATGGTTTTTGTGAGGAAAATTAATTTTGAAATGAAAGTATAAGATATAAAAGATTCTTATATGTAGACAAATAATTTCATTTTAAAAAATTGTTATGCTGAAAAAAATAGTCACAAATTTTTGGCAGAGGCTCAGTACAGGATCTTGTTAATAAATAAATAAGTATATATGTAGGCTTTTGTCATTGAAATTATTCCAAACTTAAAGTGTGAGTTTAGCAAATATTTGTATCTCCTTCGATCAATTTTTAACTACATATATACACTACATATAGCTACATATGAGATGTTTTATTTAGTCAAATATTCTTTTCAGTATAATAGGAAATTCTATGATGACAGTTTTGATTTTCAGAAAATACACAAGTAAACATTCCTAAAAATTAAAATTTTTATGAAAACTCTTTAGAAATATTTAATTCACTGAAGATTTATTGCTACATGAAAAAAGTGCTTAAACTTTATGCTATTTACAAAATAGTTCCAGGAAAAAAATGTCTTATTTCTAGTTAACCTTAAAGTTTATTCATATTTCAGGGTCATGCAGCACCTATTCTGTATGCTGCATGGGCTGAAGCTGGTTTATTTCCTGAGGAAGACCTGTTGAAACTGAGGAAAATTGATTGTGACCTTGAAGGCCACCCTACTCCTGTAAGTTCCTTGTTTTCTGTTATTTATAGCTTTAAGTCATAGTTATTCGTGTAGAGAGAATCTATGATAAAATAAATTACTAGCTTCATAATGCTTTATTTGCAAAGCTTTTCAAAAAATAATTTAAAATTGTTTTTGATTGCTAAATTTATACCATTAACATTTTATGAATTCCGTATTTTGTTCTATTTGGAAATCTAATTAGATTAAAATTTCTTTTTCAAAGAGACATTAAATACTTTTTATACACATTAAAGCCATATATCTATTAAATCTTTGCTATGTAAAGGGTGTTAAGTCCAAAATGGAATAAAATGAGTTATCAAACCAGCATGTTTGAAAAATCAAGGGGTAATGCAGTGTACAGAAAGCTAAGTCCAATTCTACTCCTAAATAGTTTTATTCATCAGTGAAAATTAGGGATATGTGAAACAAAACACAAACATGTTAGTTTTCAATCCCGTTTTTCTCAAAACTATGACTTTGGACTTGACACCCTTTATACTGCAAACACAGAAATATCCTTGAAATAAAGAGGGTATTAAAATTTTTTTTTCTTTCTTGTGTTTCATATAGCTAGTTTATCAGTTACATAAGCTCATGCCTTTTTAATGTGGTGATAGATAACACATGTTCTTTTTATCTATAATACCTGAGAATTAGCTTGATTTGTAGTTTTGTAACATTTGTTACAGCTTTTTTTCTCTCATTTATATATATATATATATATATATATATATATATATATATATATATATATATATATATATATCTGTTACAGCACTCATCAGTATAGGAGATAATTACATGCTATATAAACTTTATTATATGTAAATCATAAATTCAGTGAGAGAAAAGATAACCTCTACATTCAATTTTATTTCTAGTATATGTATTTTTTTAATCAATAGGACATATCTGTGATGTAATAACTCACTTACCTGACCATAAAACAGCAATGAAATCTAGTTACGAGTTTATTTAATTAAATAAGAGATTTGAGATGTAATGCTTATCTTTATTTCAAATTCATAGTTTTGATTTAAAAAAACTGAAAAATCTTGACTTGATATCAATACAAACATGTTATGATTGAAATATATGCATATAGGTTGCTGTATAAAAGGGATTAATGTCTAATTTAAAAAATATATCTCCTGCTCTCTTTGGTCTTTTTATGTCCTCCTTTTCTCTTTATAAACATTAAAGTTTTCATATTTAAGTAAATTAGTATGGCTTTGATTTTACTTACCAGGAAGCATGTTTTAAGAAATGATTTCAGACCCTGGTATGTTATTTCATGAACATGATGATTGGAAAGGTATATGTACTGTCAGTATAACAGTATATCTAATGATGGTGTACAATATTTTTAGATTTCAGTTATGTAATGTGTTTGAAAGCGAGACCATTTATTTATAAGATGAGAATCATACCCCTCTGATGAAATTATGAAGGAAAGAAGGTTCTAATTATTCAAGCTCATTTTAAATTTACTTTATTAATAAGACATCTTTTTAAAATTTGGTCTTTAATTTTTTAAAACTTTTACCAGATTTACTTTATTATCCTTATCTTTGACAAGTATTTGTTCTTACTATACCAAACTTTTCCTACACTATGCAGTTCAATTTCTAGGGATCATTCTTAAGTGTTAATGCCTAATTATTTTTTTTTATAGCAGTACTTCAGTATTTTTGTCATTTTATTCTTGGAGGAACTGTTTATGTGGTAATTGGCCAAGACATAAAATTTAAACCCATTCTAGAGTTTCTTCAGCATTTACTGAAAATAGATGCCTTTATGTGTATTAACACTAGAAGTGCCAGAGCAGTCATTTTGACTGTTTTTGATTTTCAGCTTGGATTTTTAATAAAACCCACTATCTTAGGAACTCACAATTTTTTGAGTTTTCCTAAAAAACCTCAAATTATTGGTATCAAATATTAATCGTATGAAATTAACAAAGTTATTTGTAGTTATACCTAGAAGCGCCAAGAGCAGTCAAATTGACTGCTAGTAAAATTGGATAGATTCATCCTGTTTTCTCTCGACGAAAACAAATTTTCTTGGCAAAATATTTCCCCTACACATTCTTTTCATTTGCTAATTCTTTACAACAGGAAATCCCCCCCCTCTCTACTGTATCCCTTTTTAGAGAAATGTAACAGTCCATAGTTTGCAGTAGATGAGTCAGCTTATCTTTTTGAAGCGCACTATTAATGGCTATTCGAAGACCGCATTATCTTAGTCTAGAGGAAATTGTACCACTTTTAGAGGATTTATCTGAAAATGAATCTGATGTTGAAGAACATAGTATTGATGATATGAATTATGAGCCTCCACAAAACTTTGAAGCAAAAAGTAAAGCTAGTAGTTCTGAAGAAAGCATGGATGAGCAACCCTTGGGTATGGAATAATACAAGAGTCTTACTTTTTTTCGTAAAACAATGTCTCGCAATCATTATGAGATATAATGGAAAACCTAAGGTTTGATTTGAAGTCAACTAGGATTCAGCGTTTAGAAATTGATAAGTTTGCTCTGTGTTCTGACATTTGGAATAAATTTATAGAGAACTGTGCTAGTTCATATAAGCCAGGGGAAAATCTTGTTGTTGATGAGCAGTTATTTCCATTCAAAGCCAGGTGTAAATTTATACAGTATATGCCGAATAAACCCGACAAATTTGGTATAAAATTTTGGATGCTAATTGATGTAAACTCAAAGTTTATGTGCAATACTTTTCCATATCTTGCAAAAGATAAATCAAGGGATGATGCTGAAAGCCTTCCTGAAAATGTAGTAATGCGTCTTATAAGCCCTTAACTGAATATGGGTAGAAATGTGACTGTGGACAACTATTTTTCCTCACTATTATTGGCTAAAAGACTTGAAAGGAAAAATAAAAGTTTAGCGAGCACAGTAAGAAGGCATCGAAAAGAAATTTGACATGAAGTAAGGAAATTAAAAACCCAGCTGTATGAAACTGTTTTACTAAAAAAGAGAAATTACAATGATGGTTTATCAAGGTAAAAAGAATACAAATGTCTTGCTACTAAGTACCTTGCACCCAAATGTAAATGTAGAATCACATAAGAAACTTCCAGAGACCGTCGAGTTCTATAACAAAACCAAATGTGGAGTTGATATCGTTGACCAGATGATGCGTATATATTCCGTATGGGCTGCTTCATGTAGATGGCCAGTGCATGTTTTTTTATAATGTGCTGGATTTGGCAGGATCAAATGCCCATGTTATTTACAGAGAATTAATTGGTAAAAATATTTCAAGACATAGCTTCGTATTTCAATTAGCGGAGGAGTTAAGACAGCTTCATTTGAAGAGGAAAACAAGCTCAAGATTACCCCAGGAAATTTCCAACACTAGCATTAGGCTCTCAAAGAAAAGACTTCAATGCCATATTGGACATTGTAACAATAATAAAACAAGTGAAATGTGTAAAAAATTTTCATATTATGTATGTGGAAAATGCACTTACAGTGTTGAAAAAGTTTTGTTGTGTAAAAATTGCAAAAATCAATAAAATGTGTTTTATTAAAGGTAGGTGAAAATTTATATAAAAAATTAATTTTTTTAAATAAACCATGGTTTATTCAAGAAGGTCTTAAAAGATATAATTAAATAATGAAAGGTATTTTAAAGTTGTATAAAACATTTGCAATTTGAGATATGCATTAAATTCACTGAGCAGTCAATTTGACTGCCGTTGGCGCTTCTAGGCAGGGAGAAAGTTTGGCACTTCTAGTGTTAAAATTTTTAAATCTAAAATGAAAATTATGATTTTAAATATAAATAACTATCATATGAGATAGACAAATTTGTAATCTTCTTACAGAGCTGGCTGCAGATATAAACACTCAGAAATATTTGTTATTAAAAATTTTTACTTTTTCTTATTAATACTTTTTAAAAATACTATTATTTAAAATTGGCATTTATTCTGGCTAAGGGAAAACATACTTGTTTAGGAATACTTAATTGCTAAAGTAAAATGCTTTTGCATTTTTAACTAAGTTACTAAAAGAGAAATACTGTACATTCGTCTGCAAGATAGGTATATTTTTTCCCCCAATGATTCTTAGCTTACTGTGGAAGCTTTACTCTCAGTAATAATTTTACAAATACAAACCATTGCTGTCTTTACATTGAAAGCATGTTTAAGTTCAATAAATTGTAAGTACCTCATATCCAAAATGGTTGAAATAGTATTGTTAAAATGTATTTTAGACGTGTAAGTTTATATTTCTCTTTCTGAAGCACAACATTTTCATGTTTCTATACTCTTTGAGGTATGTTGCCTGTTATTTCAAAGCAATACTTATAAGTAAAGGAAAAATTATTGGACTAGACTCATTTTATGTGTAATTCTTATATAGTTTGTATATGAATTTACCTTTTATGAGTTACCTCTTTGTTTGTTGATACTACTTTTGTGTATTCTAATTATATGTTAAGTCAGTTATTCCTTTTTCACAGCGTCTATCATTTGTTGATGTGGCAACTGGTTCTTTAGGACAAGGCTTGAGTTGTGCTGCTGGCATGGCCTACACTGGCAAACATTTTGATAAGGCTGGGTATATATTGTTTTTTCTTTAAGTCTGGATATTAAACTAATAAAATTGTAAAGTATTTCATTGCACTAATTACTTCATTAAAGTGTAAGGTAAGGGATTCTTTTTCCTGTAATGAAGTACTTTCTGTATACCCTTTAGGGAAATATGGCTGTCCCCCCCCCCCCTTTTTTAAAAAAAATGTTTGGAAAATTTTAACATATATACAATTGGGAGAATAATGGATGTTATCAGGGCCTTTTTATCGCATGGGCAAATCGGGACTTTGCCCAGGGCCCCCTGATGCTAGGGGGCCCCAAAATCCCCTTGGTGTATGCACCTAGTATTTCTAATAGTATGTATAGCCCATGGATAGTTCTTATTTTTATAAATGTTCGTAAGGGGGGGCCCCCAAATAACATCTGCCCAGGGGCCCCCAGCGTTCATAATCGGGCCCTGGATGTTATTATCTTTTCTGTATTCTAAAACAAGCCTTCAAGTGGCAAGTATTTACATAAAAGCATTTTACTTCTGTGATTTGTAAATTCTTGATATATTTAATTTGTGAGTCTTTATATTTTATTTTTGTGATATGTTGAACTAAGCTTTGAGACACTCTAAATTGCTTAGGCATACCAGATTTGCTATTGGTTAAAATATTAAAATACTGTAGTCTATTTTTAAAATAAAAATCCATATAAAGATGCAGTCTTCTTTCACTGCTTATGTCATCTTCATATCTGCTTGTGGGAATATTTATAGAAATTGGCATGTTGAATGATATAAATATGCTTGTTGAATTAAAGAATTCTTTTCATTCTATTTCTTACTGTGAAGTCATTCAGATTTATTTTAATGCATTTTTGTTAAATGTTCGTTTTATATGAAAATCTCACATTTCTGAAATAATAAATAGAAATACAAAAAATATTGAACAAATGTGAGATATTAAATCTTTTTAAGGATATATTAAACACACTTGTAATGTGTTAGACAAATGTTACAAGTTTTCTCAAGGACTACCGTATGGGCCCTAATTAAAGTTTAATGAATGAACATATTGATTTAAAATATTTACTTTTAGCAGTATAAACTAATTTTTCTGCTGTATAGTAATTATTTAAAGGGTTATTCAAAAGTGATTCCATTTTTGAAAATTTACTGAACATGTTTTTTAATGTTTTTTTTTCATATTGTCAGTCATTTCATTTTTGAAAAATTAATATTTAATTTGTTTCTGAATGCCTTTTTAGTTTTCATATTTTTATAATACATTCATACTTTTATGTCATTATTAGTTATTACATACCATTGAATAGAGAATCATAACTCTTGGGCAATGTTTAATATTTTTCGATTTAGTAAATTTATACATTCATTTTATTCATAGACATTAATTACAAATCTTTCTATAACTTAAAACTTAATTTCAGCATTAATCGTAATTAAAATAATTCAATAATAATAATGCCCTTATGGTAGAATAAGTTACTCATAATTTTTCAATCATATAATTTAGAAATAATTAAATTTATCAGATATCATTCATTTATACATATTTTTGGATCAGGTGTCATGATTCACATGCTATCTATGACTTTACTAGGGATATTTAATTGTATCTTTTGCAGTATTCTGAATTTTTATATAAAATATGGGAAACTTTGTGAAATCTTTTAAATATATCAATATATAGAAGAAAGGGTTATGAATCAATGTTTTACACAGTAGTAGAAAATTGAGCTTGGCTGTTTATGTAAATTTATTAAATTGGTTATGAAATTGTTTATGTAATTTATAATTTATTTTTTCTATAAAAATTGGGAGAGGATAAAGATAGTGTTTGGTTCACTATAAATGTAAAGTGTTTATTCCCAGTGTTATATTTACCATTTAGCAGTAGTAAGCTTGGAATCATACAATTGAATTTTTACATACGTTTTCTATTCATAAAAAGAATTGCATGCTGTCATTGTAATGTGCATATAATCAAGAATATTTTGAAATTAGTTTTATGCTAATTGTATAAATGTATATTTACTCACTGATTTACTTTTTAAGATATCGGGTGTATTGCCTTCTTGGAGATGGGGAATCTGCTGAAGGTTCCGTGTGGGAAGCATTGTCCTTTGCTGGTCATTATAAATTAGATAACTTGGTTGCAATATTCGATGTAAATCGTTTGGGCCAGAGTGAACCAACCATGTTTCAGCATCAACTGGAAGTGTACCAGAAAAGGTTGGAATCATTTGGGTAAGTACTTTCACAGAATATTAAGCTACAAGCTACAATAGTGACCAAACTACTGAAAGTTCTTTATTAAGTACTATAAAAATTATATGTAGTTACTCTTTTCTTACTGACAAGCAAAAGTTGCAAGAGAAGCTGTTACACTATGCCCTGAAATGTTTTTCATTCTCAAATTTTGTATTCACAGTTGTAATTGATATAGAATGGTATTGAATTTGTCAGGCAGGAGTGAGGGATATACAGTACATCATCCTGAAATTATCTGTGAATAAAAATTACCTGCAATACTATTTTATGCACAGATTTTTTTTCAAGTATATCATCTGATAATTTGAATATTAAATTAGTTATTAATCTTGCATTAACTCTATGAAATATATGCCTGTTTAAACTTGAAGTTAAACCACTTAAGAAAGAAAGAAAAAAAATCTTTAGTTTAACTACCTAAGGAAGAGCAAAAATATTAGCTCACCACAAAAAGCGACTGTATCCACTCTTGGGAGAAAAAGGTAAACTCATGGTAAAATTTGATTGGGATACATGTATGATGTTTGATTAAATGCATTATAGCTTTCTATGGTGTTTGAGCAAAATAATCCATTTTTGTTAAATTAGATGATTACCTAGACAATTACCTAAGTTGGTGATGGGCCTTTAGCATTCCATTTAACATTTTTTTTTTGTAATTTTAAAATGTTAAGTATTTGATTGTGTGCAGTCTTTTGTACATTATTAAAACATAACTGTTACAGGTTCCATACTATTGTGATTGATGGTCATAATATTGAAGACATTCTTAAAGCTCTGGAGACTGCAAAAACAGTAAAAGGAAAACCAACTGCTATTGTAGCTAAAACATATAAAGGGAAAGGTCTAGCTGGTAAGTTTTAAATTCCTTTTTTACCGTCATTTTAAGGATTGATTGCATTATGAAATAGTAGTATCTAAAACTAGCTTACTTTTTAAAAATTTTATTTATTTTTTTGCATACATAGTGATATGGGAGCAGTGTTGCCAACTTGGGGGTTTCCCCCCTAAATTTGGGGGTAAGTTAGATGAAAAGGGGTGTTTATAGGAATCTCATTTTTTTTAGGGGAATTTTGTGGAGGGAACATTTTTTAATATTTTGCACAATCAAGATGTGTTTTTTTATATTATAAGTTCCATACATATGTCAAATGTAAATAAACTTTCATTTCATTATGTAAGTGTGTATTTTCTATTTATTTCAATTTATCTCTCAAACAGGATACCTATTTGGAACCAGAATTTCTTTTAGGTCTAGGGTGATCTCAAGTTGGTGTTAGGGGGAAACAGGGGATTTCGAGATGGCGCTAGGGGGGGGGGGGGATGCTTCGTAGAGGTTGACAACACTGTATGGGAGTCACTCAGCAATGCTTATTTCATTCATGCATATCACATTTAAAATCCTTAGTTGTAATTAATATTAAAATGAATACTCTTTATTTTACAGTTATCTGTTTTTGTATCTGAAATATTTAAAACTATTTTTTGTTAAAAATTTATCTTCAGTTTTTGATAAATTTTTGTCAATTTTTCGGTATTAAATTTAAAAAAAACTGACTCATGTTTTAAGGTAGTTAAGCAAATTTAATGCAATATGATTCTTTAAATTTATTTCAGTTCTCACTTCATCTTAATAATGATGATTAAGCATTCTTGTCCTAGCACTGACAAATTTTTAATGCTAAAATATTTAAGTAATGTAATTGAATCTTTTCAGTATTACAGTAAAATTGCAAGGTTTTTCTGAAAAACTTTAAAATATGAAGTGTCAACTTTCTAGTTTTAATTCCTTCTTGAAATAGATTATTATATTTGAACAAGTCTTGAAATGCTGTTCCATTTACAAAAATAAGTTCCATTACAAGCTCCTTCTCCCAGTTTCAGTATACTTGCAATAGCATTCTCTAAATATCTTGTGTGTGTTTTGAAATGTGCTAGATTATGTCAATATGGAATCTGTAATATGAATAAAGTAATGATTCGTTTATGTAAGGTTCAACTCATAGTCATTTCTGTATTTGTCTTTTAGGTATTGAAGATGCTGAAAATTGGCATGGGAAGCCCCTTGGTAATAAAGCTGATGAATTTATTAATAGTTTGCTGGCAAGTGTTAAGAATAATAGCCCTGCTCCTCAAGTTACCTTTCCCCCTTCAGAAAATATTCCTGCTTTTGATGACTCTCCTATAACTTTGTCAGAACCTCCTAGTTACACTTTGGGTGAAATGGTAAGTTATGAAGTTCATATCTATTATACATTTAAGTCAGGTTCTCATGATCCTTCAAACTCTTTAAGAGTTGCTATAAAATTATTTAGTCCTAAGTATTTTTTTCCTTATAAACCAAAATGTGAAATATCTGTAATAGTTCAATTTATTTATAGAACTACAACAGGTTTCGTAAAAAAAAATTTTTTTAAAGTTGAACTGAGGAAATTGTTTTGGTTTAGATCAAGCTCAATGAAAGGGGTGGGAGAAGAAAATATTGCCTTGGTTTATGCTCTTTAGTATTATTTAAAAATAAAATACCTATTGACAATCAACCCATTTCTTTCATGTTAGGTCCCAGTACAAGGATAGAAGGTGTATGGTAGAGCAAACAAAGAACATAGTAGAGTTGAAACTTGATAATTTACAATACTTCTAAGAGAATCATTGTCAGACATTTTTTATTTGATTTACTGAAATATCAGGTGTTTTTCTCCAACTTTTGTGTTAGAGGGTCATATATGTAGAATTTAAGTATGATTTCTCTTGTTTTAACATCCCATGTTTGTGTTCTGTATTGCCTTTATTAATATTCACAAACATAGTACATATCGGACATCTTGTGTCAGATAAATCAGGTTACATTAATTAATTGAACATTTCTTTTTCTTCAATTGAAAATGTATAAATTTAAATTATAATTCTGAAGGAGCATTGTCTTGTGTGGTTTAAACCACAAAGTGACCACTTAATACAGCATGAACATAATGTGCAGATATTATAAATTCTTTGAACTAATACTTGTCTCACAATATTTATTTATATATATATATATATATATATATATATATATATATATATATATACTAGCTGAAAACCCGTACTTAGCTATGGAGTACATTCAAATTAAATACAACGGTCAATTATGCAATTAATGCCAAAAATATGTATAAATATATTTATAATAAATACAACGATCAATGTATGCAATTGATGTAAAAAAATGAAAAAATATATTTATAAAAAAATTGTTACGGATATTTTTATAGACAAAATAATATAGAAGAAAATATTCAAATTAAATCTAATAGAACATACTAAGTGCAGTTAATATAGTACAGTTTGAGGAACCTATCTATTACTGTATTTTAATATTTTTTGAATAATTTCCAATCGTCTGCCGCATTAGCAAGAAAAAAAAATATTTTTTTTGTCTATTTCGTTATGGACGTGATGATAAATTAATTTAAAGTACCAAAGAAAGAAATCATGTGATCAGCATTTAATTAAATTCTAAAAATTAATCTTTAAAAATTCACCAAAAATCAGAAAATGGAGGTAGATTTGAAAAAGATTTCACTTTAAAAGAATTTTTATGATCTTTCTCGTGATATAAATTTTATAACCCTTAAATTATTATTTTAAATGCAAACTTAAAAGTTACTAAAACAGCTTAAAAATTTAATTTAAAAAATTCTAAGAATTTTACAAAAATCTTTCTTAGTGCACCCTTACACTATAAGAAGAATCGCCATGCAAAATTTCAGCCCTTTAGGTCTAATGGTTCGGTCTGTGCATTGTCTGTCTGTCAGTCAGTTAAGGAACTGTTTTATATATATATTTTCTGTTTTTCAATTTGGAACAAGAGGACTGACAATCAAACTTTAGTGTGTTGAATTTTAGAGAAACTGCTGTTTTCAATACAAAATAAAAAGTAATGATAGGTAAACTGGCCTGTGGGCCTATTCTAGTTCTGTGAACAGACTTAGTGGGCCATGCAAGATAATTTGTGAATTTTTCATAAATTAGTCATAAAAACCTACGAATCTGGGAAATAGGAATTAGATTTCAAATACAAACTAAACTCCCAATTTCATTAATCTGATTTAAAGAATTACAGCCATGTTTGCTAGTTCATCAGTATGTGAAAGTTTTCTGTTTCATATAATGAAAAATAGACGATATTAAATTAATACTTCTTAACAACATGGTATAATTTTTTTTAAATATTTTATGGTTTTTAAACAACAGTATCTTGTTCATACTGAATTTCATTCAAGATATAATTGAATGCAGGGCAATTTCTATTTGACTTCATCCGAGCCATGCAAGATAAAAAAATTAATATACTTCATACTGTAAAAATCAATGGTAAAGTTCCATTTGTTGGAACAACTTTGTAAAAATAATGAAACAAATTTTTAACATGAATTTGAATTTTTGTTTTCATCAAAGTGCTTTGAAATAAAAATAATTAACCCATGATACATAAATCCTCTTATTGAATACAATTAAAATTTAGAAGTTATTATAGTTATATATTAGAAGTATTAAAGTTACAAAATGTTATTGTTTTGATTATTTTGGATGTGTACTTCTGGAAATTAAAATGGCCGGATTATAGCTAGTATTTGACAAAAAGCAGCTTCCCTTAGCTAATAACATTTGTTTATGTTCCAAGCAAATTGTAAACCATACAAAAATTTTCATTACAAAAAAATTAACATTAAAAGATAAGAATTTTAAGTTTCACTCAGCTTGCGATTAGCTCACTTTTTTGTAGATAAATTTGTCCTTACACTACAGGTGCTGGTGGTTTTTTTTTTTTTTTTTAAGTCATTTTCTTTGGAACAACTGTTGATGTTGTCTTGGTTTACTTTTCTCACAGAAGCTCACAACCCTTAAAATGGGTGAAACACCAGATTATCAGTTTTATTTTATTTTAATTATCAGTTATTTTTTCTGCTCTTAATAAAGAGGACATTGAAAGTTCCCTCTGCAGAACAGCAACTAGATTTTTAGGCTCTATTTATCATTTCCTTTGCATCTGGTTACACCCAAGGCCTTTTAATTTTATTTTTCATTCTCACCTGAAAATTAAGTATAAAGTCTGCATTGTGAGAATAGTAAAATGTCAACATTTTACTGAATCTTCACAAATTTAGCATATTTGCTTGTGTACATAGTCATGTTTAAAAATACAGTGGAATCTCAATCTATCATTTTTCAAGGGGCTGATTGAAATGAACGATAAATGCGGGAAAACGATAGATGCGGAAACATAACAAAGCAATATGATCGTTAGGACTGGATAAAATGAACAACACATACGGAAAAATGATTGATCCGAAAACAATTGATCGAGATTCCACTGTATTTAAATATTAATAATGAAAGAAAATAGTGCTATGATACATTTAAAGATACACCCTAGGTAGGCCAGACGATGGCCGAAGGGCTAGGGTGCTGGTTTTCGGTACCAGAGTCTGTGGGTTCAAATCCCACTCTTGGCATGGATGTTTGTAACCATTTGCAATCGGCTTTAAGCAGTAGGTCCCAGTCTAATTAGCCCTGATGTAGCAAAAAATGACCATAGCACTCCAAACCAAACCAAACACCCTAGGTAGACTTTAGATAGATTCATTCCTTTGAAGAGATTTGGAGTGACTTAGCATCTTTTCTGCTGACCAAAAAATTTGTCTTTGATAAAATGACTTTAGCATAAAAGATTACTAAATTATTTTATTTTATTTAAAAGGATTTTGCACTCAGAAAAGACAATTCTTTTTGTGTAAAAGGCTTGCCGGTATGTGTACATAATTATGTCTCAAAAAAGTATTTTCTTATTCCAAATTAAGAAAATACTGAAGGCTAAAAAAAAAATAAATCTGCTGAAAGAAATTAATACTGCTCCTAAACCCTATTTTATTGCTTTAAAAGGCTGTTAAATCTTTTCCAGAGAGTGATACACAAATCCATATATAGATATCTCATCGCTGTTAGTTTTAATATGGTGTGAAATGCATTGGTCTGTTTTTCTAATTTATTTTCTTTTAAAGTTTTAGGATAAATACAATTTTCTCTTTACATTGAATAGGTGGCTACTAGACTCGCTTATGGAACTGCTTTAGTAAAGCTTGGAGCCAGCAGCAAGCGAGTCATTGCATTAGATGGTGACACCAAAAACTCTACTTTTTCAGACAAATTTAGAAAGTCATTTCCTGATCGTTACATTGAGTGTTTCATTGCTGAACAAAATCTTGTTGGAGTTGCTGTTGGATGCTCCACTAGAGGTCGAACTGTCCCA
Organism: Dolomedes plantarius; assembly: GCA_907164885.2. Lineage (NCBI taxonomy): Eukaryota > Metazoa > Arthropoda > Arachnida > Araneae > Dolomedidae > Dolomedes > Dolomedes plantarius. Next base: position 103,410,636 of record OU015498.1, read on the forward strand.
TTCACTAGCACATTTGCAACGTTTTACACAAGAGCATTTGATCAACTTAGAATGGGAGCAATCTCTCAGGCAAACATTAAATGCTGTGGCTCTCATTGTGGTGTTTCTATAGGTACAGTATTTAAATATTTTGGTTTTCCAGTTTATGTAACACAAGTAGAACTTGTAAAATAGTATATCATCCATAATTTTCTTGTGAAAGTAATCCCTACTTATTTCATCTGCTCTAAAAATATTTTGTTCATAGTATTTAAATTTATGATTTTTGTTATCTAATTTTAAAGATTTTTTTTTTATACAGACGACTAACAAAAATATACAGACAGTATGTTGTTTCCTAATGATTGCTTAAGAGAGAGCAATAATGGCAGTAATTGCCTTTACATGTTAAATGTATTTTTATCCACAGTTCTATTAAAATTGATACTGTGTACTTCAAAGGTCTGGAAGAATACTGTATAAATGTTGAATGATATCTCTGAAGAATTTGAAGTTAAAAGAATGAAGTATTTTCTCTAATTAGATATTTATAGAATAGCAAGTCCTTATGTCAACAAATTGCAAAAGTAAAATGAAATATTTATGACTCTAAATTTGTCCAGTTAGGACATGACCGACCTAAGGAAGTGTTATAAGTTGCCCTTTGTTTAATATTATGATTATCACAGTAAAAATTTTGCAGATGATGAAGGGTATGCAGTGCTTACTCTTTGAAAATATTGTTATTTATACTACAGGTTGCAATAGATTCAATCAAGAATATTCTTGGTGAAACTAATGGGGAGCTCTAAAAGGGTCAGAAAGCTGGTGTAATGAAAACTTTTTGGCAGTAAACCCTGATAAGACATGTGTCAATTCTTGACACTCAAGTTCCATCATATCTGTCTGATATACAAAATATTGAACCATGATACAGAAAGATACCTAGGAGTATACCTGGTTACTAGGCTATCGCAGAAAAAAATATGCTGAATAAATTGATCCCCCCCCCACCCAAAAAAAAAAAAAAAACAGAAATAGACTGACATCTCAAAACACTTTACTGGTATCATTGTATGTTCTACCCAAGAAACATTACCTTTCATTACCCAAGAAACATCTACAGTTTGCAAATCTTATGTTAGACCTGTACTTGACTGGTAGAAAACTGCTTTCCTTTGCTTCATAGAGCTGTGGGTTTTTACTGGACAAAACACAAAATAAAGCTCTTGGGCTTATTACAGGGGCTCATAAATCTATACCTATTATAGCAGTTTTGTCAAGGTGGACACCCCCCCCCCCCCCCAAAGAAAAAAAAACAAAAAAAAACACCTTTAAGCTCAAATTAAAATATTTCTTGGAGTAGATTGTTCAGCCACCATTTGATGTTGTTGATAATTTATTTTCAGAACTTAGAATTCCTTCTTGCAATATTTCAATCGGTACCAAGGACCCAAAAATTTGAAACCCTTTCTTTAGCCTAGTGTACACCATGGAGACCATTTCAAATACTGAGTAATCGGTGGCTTCACATTTATAATGATGGCACTTCTGAACAAAACAGTGCCTTTGGCTTCCTCTGAAAGGTCTCTAATGATGAAAGCATGTATGCACTCATTTTTATTCTGAAATTGAGGCTATAAGACATACTTTAGTTCAGTCATTCCCAAAGTGGTCTATATTGACCCCCAGGGGTCGATATAGACCTGAAGGGGGTCCATGCCAGTGAAAAAGAAAATTGGGGGTGCATGAGATGCAAATGGGGGTCCACAAGTTAGACAGGCCGCCACCAAAATTTTGGCTTCTCGTAAATGTAATAATCCACCTGACACAGATAGTACCTATGGAGGTATTTACGTTATAGGAGTATTTTCTTATAATAGATAGATACATTTCCTAATTATATGTATATTTCATAAAATTGTGTAAGAAATGATTCACTTTTCGGCCGCAGTACGTGTTGCGACATCATGGACTTTTGAACTGGAACTGTTACAACGAGGGCCAGCAGGTGGCCGTTATATTGAACTTGCTAGTTTTCCAATTTGGCACAGACAAACTGCCGGGATGATGACCTTTCAGCCTACATTCAACATTTAAATGTCCTTCAAATAAACTTTGAAATTAGGTTTGAAGATGTATTGACTATGGAAATACCACAATGGATTATCAATCCATACAGTGACATTGAAGAAACGGATGTCATGTTACAAGAACTGATCGGTATAATCACCAACGAAGAACTTAAGGTGCAGTTTAGAAAGGGATATCAACAATTCTGGCTTCAAAGAGACATACCTGTTACATATCCTGCATATGAACTATCGCAAGAAAGTTTTTGATAGCTTTTCCATTTTCATACCTCCTGGAAAGGGGTTTCAGCACGGTTGTCAATCTCCTTACAAACAAAAAGAAACAGATTGGAAATCACTTGCTGAGGAGATTTAAGGTTAAACATGACTAAATTGAAGCCGAATATTGAAATTTTGATACCAAAGCATCAGGCTCATCCCTCCCATTAAAAGCATTGATTTTGCTGTGTATTTATTTTATGTAAAAATGTTACTAGATTTGCATTTTGCATCGTTTTAATTAATAAATGTATAACTTAACATACATATATATATATATATATATATATATATATATATATATATATATATATATATATATATTTTAAAAATTTTCACTCTACAGTAAACCGTCTCAAAGTGAGTAGCTCTGTCAGCTTCAAAAACACTTTTAAAGTTGATAAATTTGTAAAAAATCAGTATTAGGATAACACGGGGTCTACCCAAAACAGAAAAAAATTGGCACGGGGTCTATGGGACAAACAAGTTTGGGGACCTCTGCTTTAGTTGAACAAAATAGGTTAAATACTCCTTATAGAAGGGCTGTATTTCACGATTAACAAGGTTGCTATACTAGCATTGTGCTCTAACCATATACACTCAAAATATATTGCTAAAGTGAGATTACTGGTTAATAATCTTAATTCACTTGGGATGGAATGTTGTTTAAAAGTAGATTTCAAGTTGATGCAATGTATCTGGCTGGATATGAAAAAAATTGATAGATTAGCTAAGGAAGGTTGTATGTTCTAGCCAGTATCTTCATTTCCAAGCTTGCTCAAAAATCAAGCAGAATATTAACAAATCTATTAATGAGGAACACAGAAAAAATGCCTATTGTAAAAAATTGAATCAGCTGCTATCTAACCCCATCCCATAAAACTTTCCGTAGCATGATTATTGGTGTAGCTACCTAAACTGATTTTCTGTTGTTGGACAGGGATTTTACTGATTTTCAAAAAAAATTTTAATGTCTTTTAAGAACAATTTAAATATATCAAGGTAGTTTAAACCATGTTTTAAATCGGGTAACATTGTTGGTTAATCTTTCTAAGCGGTACTTATGGATATGATTATTTTTCAAGTATGGTCATGTGTAATTTTATAAGTTGTGATTTCTAGACAGAGAAATGGACAGTAATATGTGACTTGATGCTGCATATGTACTTATAACTTGAATTGTACATTAATATAAGAATTACCAGTAGTGAAAAACTTATTAGTATATATCTGCTTGTTGTCGTTGCTTTGTAAGGAAATTTAAAACTGATCAATTTCTAGTGCTGAAAAATGTTAGACTTGGAGCTTAACTATACTGGTTATCAAAAATTAAGGAGAAGTCACAAAAATAGCGATTACTCAAAAAGTTACACGTAGAATTTAATGAAACTTACACACATTATACAACACATAGGTAGGTATAAAATAGTATAAAAAGAAATCGCCAGATAATTATGGTGTTATAGAAACTAGCATATTTATACAATGAACAAATCAGATGTGTTAGTTTGGTACAGGAAAAGTACCTTTAATATGGCGTATGATCCCCTCGAGAAGCAATACAGCAATGTGTGATGCTGTCAATTATGCGGTCTATGAGTTAGGTAGGAAGTGAGAGCCATATGTCGTCCTAAAGCGTCCCAAACATGCTCGATAGGATTCAGGTCTGGTGATTGAGCTGGCCACTCCATGCGCTGAATTGTTTCCTGCTCAAAATAAGCATCCACGATGCAAGCCCTGTGCAGCCTTGCGTTATCGTCCTGTAGAACCAAAGCATCACCTATTGCCCCAGCATAAGGGTGCACATAAGCATCAAGGATGTCATCTCTATAGGTGTGAGCATTCACATTTCCATGGGGAAAGACATGGAAGTCTGTGCGTCTACCCAAAGAGATACCACCCCAAACACAGACACTGCCTGATCCGTATGCATCTTTTTCACCGATGTGTGATGGATGAAAACAAGTTCCAGGTTCTCGCCAAATCAAAATACGCCTACTATTGCTTTGGAGGCTAAACCTGGACTCATCCATAAAGAGGACAGCCCTCCATTGATCACACGTCCAGTGGACATGTTGACGTGCCTACTGCAAACATTCCCGCCTATGGCATGACGTGAGCAGGATGCAAATGGCTGGTCGCCTCGCAAAAAGACCACCTTCGAGAAGCCTTCTACACATGGTTGACATTGATACCAATCTTCCGGAGCTTGCATCAAGGGAGAATCTGAGTCCGACAGAGTTGCGGTTCTATTCCTTCGTGCACATGACAAATATCGGTCATCGGCACTTGTCGTAGCGTGTGACCGTCCTTGGCTAAACCTCCTGAATGCCGAATCTGTGGTTAGAAATTGTTGCCAAAGTCTATGAACCACAGACGGACTCACATTTAGCCATCTGGCCACTTCTGTCTGACTTTGTCCTGCCTCTAGTCTCCTAATAGCTCGCCATTGCAGTTCTTCGGTCAAATGATGCCTGGAGGTCATTGTTACAATTTGGCTATGCTAGATGTCTAATCTCAGCCTCGCAGAGACAATTACTGCTTTGCTCCGAGACATGCACTTTTATGCTCCTCGCAAATGATGTATTCCAACTGCAGAACCACTATTTTGCATAATGTAATATTGTTCAGCAACTATTTGCTTAACAACATAAATTTTAAACAGATTGACCTAGTTTTGAACATGTTATCCCACTTTTTGTGATTTTTCCTCGATTTTTGATAACTAGTATATCTGCCATCACAATGAAATATTGATGCATTAATGTTCCATCATTTTTCTATTCCTTGGCTTTTCTTATGTTTGTAGCTCAAATTGTATCCAATATGGCTGAATAACAATTTTTCTTCTTTTCACCCAAGAATTAGTTGAACAGAGGTTTAGAGAACTGGAGGTAATTCTGATCTATTTTTTAGGGGAAGATGGTCCTTCTCAGATGGGTTTAGAGGATATTGCAATGTTTCGTACTTTGCCAGGCAGTACAGTCTTCTATCCTAGTGATGCTGTTTCTACAGAACGTGCATGTGAGTTGGCAGCTAACACTCAGGGAATATGCTTCATTCGAACTTCTCGCCCTAATACTCCTGTCATATATGCTAATGATGAGCCATTTGCAATTGGAAAAGCTAAGGTATATATACGATTGCTTTTAACTACTCTGAATGGTATTCATAGTGAATTCAATAGGGCTGTTGACAAAATTGATTTGCATGGTTCCCAGAGAATTTTGTTTCATGTATTTTATCAGTTTAATAATTCAGTGATATTTCATACATGCTGATTGTTAAAGGTATAGTTGCGAATGAATGTGTAAACTTACTTAAAACAGTTACTTATATTTGCATGTGTGTTGCAGTGTAAATGGTTTTTCACTTCAGCAATATTGTAAACTGTCTAAATAATTAATACTAATTAAGTTGTAGATATAATATTAATTTAAAAAGTATTGAATGTCGCTCAAGAGGATGCATCTAGGTATCATGAATGTTTTAATGTTGGGGTTTCTTATTTGTAACTATGAAATAGTAAATAATTAGTGAATGAATTATGTTAAAGAGTTTATCATTTGCACTTTTACTGTTCCGTGTACTTTCATAAATATCCTCTAAAGTCAAATTACTGTTGTCAATAACACCTGTATTGGAACTTTAGTATTAAAAAATGTATTTAAGTATCTGAATTTGAGAGGTTAAATGAAAAGTGGAAATAGTTCCAATTTCCCCCCCCCCCCCCCATTTTCCTTGTTTGTGTTTTTCAGTAGATGTTTCTTTTATTACCTTTGTGATTCATCTGAGCATTTATATCCTTTACTCTAAAGTACTGTATCCTGCAAGTTAACCTTTAGCTTATGTGGCCCATTTTTCAGATTCCTCCTTTAGAACAGGAAATTTCCTACCTCCTTTGTAAGAATGGCCATTAAGGGGGTTATATATAAATATATTAATATATATTAATAGATCAATTCATTCTTGGGCCCATATTCTTGGGATACATGCTATCCTACCCCGTAAGGAAAATATTAAGACTCAGAATTTCCCTGGAGTCAATGTAGAGCAGTGTTCTGTTAATTTAAATAGAAATATATATTGTGATTGCACCATTTTCATAGGATCCCGAGGCTGTAGTTTTAATTGCTAGATTGTTATGGATACAATTCCACTGATGATCCAGTTTTTTTTTCTACAGAACTTTACTTTTCATATCTTGATAATATTTTAATGACACTTTTGTTCTACTAGTTTAAATATTTAACAAGACAGTATTGAAATGATTATATTGTAGTATATAAGTTATACAGTACTACTGTAAAGGTTTATTTAATTTTACATAATAAAAGCTGCTTGTTTTCTAAAGAGCTAGTCTATTCATGACTTAAAATTCAGGATTTATCCCGAATTTTTTTGTTCTGTTTGAATCTAACATGGGTTGTCCTAAACTAGATTTGTCCGAAAAATGGATGTAAGTTATATGTAGTAAACATTACATTAACATTTTTAAATTTTTCTTTAGATTATAAAAAAATCTGCCTCTGACATAGCTGTTGTTATAAGTGCTGGTGTAACTTTGTATGAAGCATTAAAAGCAGCAGAGATACTTGAAAAACAAGGCATTAAAATTCGTGTCGTTGATCTTTTCACCATCAAACCTTTGGATGTTGCTACCATTAAAGCTCAGGCACAAGAATGTGGTGGTAGAATTATTACTGTTGAAGACCATTATCCTGAAGGTTAGTGCATGCATTTCCTCTGAGGTTATTTTATTTACTGGAAGCAATATATCTTATTTAAAACTCCAAAATTCCATCGATCAATGTTGGCATTCTTTCAAATTCCAAGCAAGACAGTGTAGTAAAAAACTTTCTTTCTAGTCAATGAAATAGCATACCATTATTATTTAATATATAATATATATATTATAATCGTTAAAATCTCAAAACAGTTAAATTGTTTATATATTTGGGAAAAAAATTCCTGGCTGTATTAAAATCTGTTTATGAATTTGGATACTTAATATTTGTTTGTTAGAAACATCATGAGACAACTTTACTTCATAAGGAATTCTTAAAAATTTGACAATACACTGTGTGTAGATCTTTAATATTAGGCACTTACATTGGCATTTTTTTAACAAGTGATAATGACGCTTGTCTCAGTCATTTTATGTTCTAGTTTTTGAAATCATTTTATTAAAATAATTAAACAAATTGTTTACTCATATTGTAGTAGTCATAAACCTTTATATTATTTTAATCATAAGTTTCATTAATATTAACAATGCTTTAAAAGTAAAAGACAAACCAGATAACATGCAACCAAAATAATTTATTATGCTGATTAAAAATGTGAAGTTGCCTGAAATACTCTAAAAATTTCTCATATAAAATTTTATAAGCCACTACTGAAGTATTTCATTTCTATGCATATATATCTTAAAGAAGAAAAAAAAATTACTAACACTTGTTCTTTGTATGTTATGAAAATGTTAATTTTGTTGTAATTTGTAGGTGGTATTGGTGATGCTGTCGCTTCTGCTGTAAGTTGCAGCCGCAATATAATTGTATCACGCCTTGCTGTTAATGGTATGCCTCGAAGTGGCCCATCATCTGCTTTACTGGATATGTTTGGAATCAGTGCAAATCACATTGTCAAAACTGTGCTTGAGATCAAAGATGCATAAATTGCCAATTCACTAGTAGCAAGATGTCATTCCAAGGTTTGTGTAGCGATTGATTGCCTTTGAAAAAATAAAATATTCCTATAGCTTACCTCTCGGTGCATAATTTTTGTCCAAAAAATTCCTGAAGAGTTTAAAAAAAAAAAAATCTTGCCAGCTTCATTTTACATAAAAATTTTATAAGAATTCAAAAAGAATGAGCTGTTTTAAATAGAGTAATTATCTTTTGAGAAAGTGAAAGAACATACATGCATTTTATCACTAGGAGTGAACTTGCTGAGTTTACAGTTGAATTCCTTAATTCTTTCAAGATACTGCTTAAAATGCATAGGTCTGAAATGTGAAATTAGGGTTCAGTTATCTTAGTAATGGAGAAAATGAAATTTTAGCCCTATTTTACTGTTTGCTATTAAATGAATTCATAAGTAGGGCTAACAGATTAAAAATCGTTTTCCTCTTTGTCATATTAGTGTTAGCCCATCTACCAATATAAGTTAGCCATGGATAAGAGTAAATATGTGTTCAGAAAGTAGAGATGAGTTGGGAAACTTGGAATTCAACAGATTTCTGCATTACCGGGTAATTTTATGAATTTTTCTTCATCTAACTGCTGCTTCTGAGTTAAGTAATAAAACTTTTTCAAATCTATATATATATATTAAGTAATGAGTTCTATTGTTCCATTTCTTTTAAATTTGATTCAGCAGTAAGCTACTATATCTTTGCATTTCATTTTCTTCCCCTCATAAAATCATAATTTTATTAAAACATGCCTAGTACTATCCAGTTGAATAAGGTTAGATGAAAAAAACCATATGGTTGGGAAGGTGTTTCTGTTTGAGGTAAAGTACATGCAAAATTGGGGAAAATCCTGTTATTTTGAGTACAGTTAAATTTAATATTTTTGTGAATGGAGTATTTGTATGGTTGTGTAAATATATATATAGTTTAAAAACTTAATACAATGCGTAGATTTGTAAGTGTTCATGCTTTGATTTTTAGATGTGATGTATAATATTAATGTTGTTTTATTTTCAGACCATTTATTCTCAAGGCTATACAACCGAAAACTATCAGATGCAAATGTTTAAAATTTTGGTTTGTTAGGTTTCTATTTTTAATAAATATTGGATGCTTTTGTATAATAAACTGTTGCTAATTACGTTAAGTTCATTTTTTATTTTAACATGTCACAGTTATAACAATTTTCAATGTCTAATAAGAAATCAAATAACAGATACAATAGAAAATTGAAGGATGCTATAAGTGCATATACATGCCCAGCATTTGGTACCCTGGGGTACTTTGGGTGTTTACATGTGCTCATGGAGTTGGACACTGGGAATACTATTGTTGTCTTAACTGATTTCCTTTTACAAAGAATATATGGATACTTCCATTTGTTACAAAGCTTCAAAATGCATAAAATAAACTTTGATTTAATGGATATATATATACATAGGATAGTGAGGATGAAGGTGATAGTAGTGAGACATGTCAATCTGAAAAAAAAAATCTTTGAAGTTCTGGAACATTTGAAGTAGTTGCTTTGCAGCCTAAAAGTATTCAGCACTAAATGCATTGTTAGAATAGTATTCTGCACACAACACATCAAAAGTATTTAGCACCAAAACGGGTAATATTTAACAGTTCACATAGTTTAATTTTAAATATCTGAAGTTCATAATTTGCTATCACCAATGTTGTTTTGCTCTCTAGCCAAAGTTAAATAACGTGTAGCAAATAATTACAATTACTAGTTTATTCAAGTTCAAGTACTTTTTGTAGAAGAGAACTTAAGAAATGCTCTACAGAAAATTAAAGTTGTACTGCAGCAAAGATGCTTTATTTCAGTCCACTTAAATTTGCTACATCTGGAACTATAGACCATTAGTAATTTCTCAGTTGCTGAACTATGCTCTTCTAGTTCTCAAAATGTGAGGAAAACAATGTTAAAAATTCAGGCAGAAAATTTGTCACATGTGAAAGAGCCTATGTTTGTGAATTTTATGGCAAGACTAAAGATACAAATTGTAAACAAAACTTTTAAAACACTTTAATTTTATGATGAAAAACGTAAAAACAATTTTTTACACAAACAGTGAAACTATCTTGAAGCAAGCACTGGAAAACATGCTCAAAATAGCTTTTGAAATTGATAAAATAGTAACAAGTGAATTTTTAATGCCCATAGTTGTTTAAAGATTAAATCTAAAAATTTGATATTTCATACAACTGACCTATAGAAAATATTTAAGAAATCTGAAATGAGAGAAATTTACAAATATGTATAAAAAATGAAAAGGAATATGAAATTATGATGTTATAAATAATGCATTCACTAACATACATCTAACAGTTCTATGCAATTCTCAGGTTAACACTTTCTACACACAACTACAAAATTTCTAATATGAAAGGGGAGAAAATGGAAACTAGTCCTTTTTTTACATTATTTTTTACAAGAGCAGACAGCACAATTGTTATACATAGATTGGAATCATGTATGACTAGTTCTATAAGTCTCATGAGTGTATATTCCTTTATATCTGAGATTACATAAATATTTTGAAAATTTAAGACTATATATATTTATAATTGTTATTCAAATGTTATCAAACTATCAATAAGAATATCCTCGAAAATATACTTACAACAATGAAAATTTTAAAATCGTGGGCAAGAAGATACTTCTCAAATTTCTCAACATTACTTTTGTCAAGTATGGCACCGGGTATTAAGATTTAAAATTTTCTGCTATAACATCTTCAACAGTAATAAATGTATAAACACTAGAGGTTTTCACAAATAAATAGTTTTATTTTATATTAAAATGTTATCCAATTTTAAGAATCCACCACACCGGCTTTATAATCTGAATACTGATGAAAATTCAATTTCCCCCCCCTCAAAACAGTAAAATTTAATGATAGAAATATATCTTACATTTTCAAGTTTTGAAAACTTAAAATGATCTTTTCTAGAAAAGGGTGACTCTTGCACCATTTGAACAATTTCTGTCTAAAAGAGGTATATGGCTGATTTTTCATAATATACAGATGTGTAAAATCCATTTTATAAACACATGGCCCTCTAACATTAAATGCAGGACAGGTGAGTGGTCCTACGAGTGCCGTCGACTATCTCAGTGTCACTAGCTGTTGAGTTGTTGTACTCTAGATTTTGAAATTAACAATATATATATAAAAGACCTTCACAAACTGAATAAAAGAACTATAGCTTGGATTGTTCATATATTTTGCTCGATTTGGTGACACTGTCCTTTGTCACATCTTCTGGCTCTGTTGCGTGCACAGGCAAGGCCATTGGCAACCGTGGAGTGGTCAAGATCTTCCATCGCTTTAAAAGAAAAAAATATTTTTACTTACAAAATTCTTTAGAAACACTAATCCATTTTGAAACAAAGTTCAGGAAATTCCATGGAAAAGTGGTCAGATTTTGTTAAACAATGTAAATATACAAGTATCTTCAAATAATATTCAGGACAAGTGAATTATTACCAAATTTAAATGACGAAATCACTTTTGACTTGGCTACCTTCAAAGTACAGCCTACTTCTAGTTACACACTTCTGCCAAAGGTTGTTTCATACAGTTATTCAAATATTGAAATAACTTTTTGTAGGTGACTAATGCCATAGCATGCCTTATATGTTCTTGATGAGGTTTCAAAAACAAAGTATGGTATGAAAATAAACAACCCTGTAATCAAGATTTCAACCTTTGAACTATCAAGCCATCTGTATTGATGTTAACATCTCACAACTTTTTTCATGCATCGTTTTCATAAGTATAATGTTGGCTCCCAATACAATTGTTGGCCAATGATTCTAGAACTCTTTTGAACCTTTTAAACTACTGACTGTTTTATCAAGGCACATTAATCCCATAAAAATTTATCCTTTCTAAGGTTCTAATAACAGATTGACCTAAATGCTGACAAAATTTAATGTTCAATCGTTTTGTAAATCAAAAAGTTTGTTCACTTTGATGAATGAAAGTAAAGTTCTGAGCAGATACACACATGCTATGATCATGTAATTTAAAAAATCTACTTGTATTATAAAAGAGATGCCACTTCACATGTATGAATTTGAAGGCAATACTTTAAAATCGTATTAAATATTTTTAATTCTGGGAACTTCTGAAGCTAATTGAGGGCATTATCAAATCTAATGCAGAAAATTGAGTTTTTCTTTCTTGTTTAAAAAATAAATTTGTAAATTTAAAACTTTTATCGCTATATTAGAATGAAGAGCAGTTATGTTTTCTAAGATCCCGAATTTTAGATTTGAGCATGAAAGAAACATTTTGCTTTTATCACTGAGAAAGATGTAATGGATATAATAATTTACAAGTAAAAATATAAATTTCCAAAAAGTTTTATTCAAAGAAATAGTTTAAAATTTTTGAAAAAAAAAAAAAACTTCATAGCTGATGTTTAAGAAATCTTTGTTCTTTTTTTAAATTCTAAGAAACGAAATTCTTTTAAATGTTGGTTTAATTACTTTATAATGAAGTATTATTAAAGTGCTTGCACAATAAAGTAATAATTTTTTTTGTAATACTTTTCCCCCCATTTGACTGCTTATTCCTTCACCAAATGAAAATATTTACAAAAAAAACCCTGCTTAAATTTTACAAAGGATAGGAGTTACCAATGATTTTAAAAAGTACTTTGGTTAAATAACACTTATGTACTAAATGAAAAAGGGTACTTACGTATTATAGCTGAAACTTTGCGGTTTGGCGAGAAAACGGCTATAAAGCGCCAATTATGCGCCCCAGTCTTGTTGATAGTATTGTTTTCGCCATTCATTGCTTTTCGCTCCCGTTTTAAAGATTTTCTTTATTATTTTAGGTTATGAAAGTTATTTGACAAAGATCTTTTATAAAAGAAGTTTGACGAGAAATATGACAGTGTAATACCTCAACTTTGATAAAAGACAACTTTTATAAAAGTTGGGTTCTTCGTCAAAGTTTTATAAAAGATTTCGGTGCCCGGATGTTATAAACAACATTTTGAGCAATAAGCATGTTAAAAAAATATAAATGTGTGGAAAACGTGGAAGATAAAGAACAAGATTTCGATTTGAAATGATTTTAGCTCTAATTAAAAATTGTGCACTAATGACAAAACAGAAATACACGAAAAATATTCAAAATGAATATCTTTAAAATGCAAATCTTTCGAAGAAAAAGTCTTAGGATGCTGAAATTTTGCATGGTGGTTACTCCTAAGCACTACATGCCCACTAAGAAATATTTTTAAAAAGTACAAATTTTAAGGGGGTTAAAAGGGGCTTAACCCCCTCCCCCTCTGAAAAAAACCCCATTGTATCTCTGAAACCATAGGACCCAGGAAGCTGAACTTTCGTATGGTGGTTCCCCTTAAACCCTAGGTGCCCACTAAAAAATCTTTTTGAAAAATACAAATTTTAAGGGGGTTAAAAGGGGCTTAACCCCCCACTAAAAAAACCCATTGTATCTCTGGAACTATAAGGCCTAGAAAGCTCAAATTTTGCCCAAATTTTGGTGTTTCCCCTTAAGCCCTAGTTTGTTTTAACATACTCATTTTGAATATTTTTCATGCATTTCTGTTTTGTCATTAGTACGCAATTTTTAATTAAAGCTAAAATTATTTATAATCGAAATCTTGTTCTTCATCTGACACGTTTTCCACACATTTGTAATATTTAACCATGCTATTGCTGGAAATGTTGTTTATAACTTCCGGTTAGAAAATAGGTTGTCACTGTCATATTAGGTGTTGGCGGGCAGATATTGCGCCAAGGGTAAAAAGCTGCCAAGTTTCAGCTATAATACGTAAGTACCTGAAAAAGTCATGCTAGAGAGATTATTGGTCAACTGATCCTTTACTTGAAAACTACATTTTTAACTTCAAGGTTTGAGCAAACCTCACGTTCCATTATTTGAACTATTAATTTCAGACTCAACATAAAAAAAAAAAAATAATAAAAACGCATATCAAAGTAAGAACCTGTGAATTCCAAAAAGTTTTATAGAACAGTTTGTGGCTTGCATTAGATTTTACATAACCATCTACAATATTAACTAACTGTGTGGTCAGTAAGCAAACTTTTAACAATAAAGAAGCCGTCATAGATTTTACCTGTCTTAAATTTCCTGGAGTTATCAGTAACTGGTAGAAGAAGTAGACTGGTATACAAAGCATTGATGATAAAGCCATGCACCATCCAATGAAGATAGCCCATTCAGGATACTCGTAATTTTTGTTGTAAGTCACAGGCTTGTATCGAATGAGACTGAAGATGAAGATACCCTGAAGAATTAAGATGAGTTAGTTTTGGGAAGAGATATGACATGCAGATACTTTTTTATTAAGTATTTTAGACACAAAAATTGAAGAAGTAATTTACATGCAAAGCATATTAGCTGAAAAGGTAAATATTTTAGAATTTAAAATGTTTTATTAAATACTATAAAGCAGAGTTAAAGAATGATTGATTGATTGATATATATATAAACATGTCAATTTATGCATTTGTATAATTTGATATTTTTTATTTCTGTGTTTCAATATCTGAACCAAATAAGCAACATATTAATCCAGAAATATGTAAAACACAGCACTAATTCTGAACTCTTAGAGAAACCCATGCAATTTTTTTCATTGTTTTACAAGTTCAGATGCATATCAAGGCTTATTAATTTCAAACAAGAGAAAAAGCTCTAGCAATGGCACAGCATAGTAAATATATTTTGAAACCAATAAAAGTATAATAGTACCAGTTTTATTAAATTGTATTGATAGAAAATTTTTTCAAATGATTTATGTAAAATCAAAATCTTACCTTTAATCCTTTATTTCAAAAGCTGCTTCCATTGATAAAACGTAAAACGCAAATCCACTCAATTTTAATCAGTTAAGCGCAATGAAAGGCAAATTGTAAAACTCAGTTTTTCAGTCACAAGATTAAAAAGGAGAAAAAATGATGTTAACAATTTAAAATTCTTGAATCAATCAAGTTGATTTCATCCAAACTCCTTCTAGATGTTGTCATTCTAATTATGTCAATTTAGATCAGCATGTACTTCAAATTTGTAATTTTAGAATACAGAGGGAAATACCAATTTCATTTCATTCTTGTATATAACATGAGAATTTCAACCAAATAAACTAGTCAAAATCTAGAAGGAGACAATTGTTTTCATTTGTTCCTTCCATTCACTCATTTGTTAAGGTGTGCACTTATATACATTCAAATACATAAAGAATCAGTTAATAAAAATTTGTGTAAAATAATTAAAATTTTCAATTGATCAATCAGTTTACATCTTATGGCAATGCTGTTCCAGTGGGACAGCTAATGTTTGCATTATTATAATCTGATTTTCTATATACTAATTCATACTCCAGAGTAGAGACTCAGAATAAGTGCCTATCTTATCAATTTTTCTCATTCCTCTGTCACAAGTTAGGAGATTTTTATAAAAATACAAAGTAGAATGTATTCAAAACTCAATTATAAAATAATCCATTTCAGCTGATAGAGAATCTGTAAAAGTATGAGGTTCGATGTGCAAATCTTGATAGAGCAACAATTTAACACATTTGTCCACTCAATAAGAAGTCCAGCTTCAAATACAAGGAAATTTTCATGTGTTTGAAAAAGATATATTAGCTGCCTAATTCTCTATAATTACAAGTAAATCAGACTACCAAAATTAGAATTACAAAATCTTAATGTTAAAAAAGTATTGAGCATATGTATCAATAAGATTGTGATGAACATATTAATTTTACCCCCTAAATTTTAAATTATTGGATCAAGAATGATATAAAACATGTTTAATCGAGAAGATCCATAAATATGGCATATATATAAATTGTAATGAATCTGACAGTGAAAATAATGCTGCAAGACAAATGCATGTTTTACTTTCTAAGCCTTTGTTTATAGTTAGAATTATTCTTCTGAATTATAATAAATTCATAAATAAAATTCTAAATTTAACTTTTATAAAACTCTCCCAAAATCATACACTTAACATAATGTGTCATGATATGGATATTTGTAGAAAAATATATCATTTTTTAAATAATTCCTGAAAAATATTAGTAAATTATCTTGATATTTTTACCACCAAAGTGTAAATTTTTTAAATACAAAAACCTTTAGACATTGAGTCACATCAGAAAATTTAAAGTTTATGTCACAGTACTTTAAATTTTGCATCTTTAACAGATGGTTTAATAGTTTAAGCAGATGTAGTAAACAACAAATCACAGGAAATATATGAAACAAGTTAAATGATTATAATTAACAATTATTTCAACTAAGATCAGTGGTTTTCAACTAGGGTACTACAAGGGCAGCTCAGGTGGCTGCAAATGATGTGATCAGCAGCTTCATAATGCATCTAGTGAACATTATTTAAAATGAAAAGGGTAATAACTATTATTGTAAAGAGTACCAACTTAATACAATACAGCATCTGAAACTGTTAATATCCATCAGTTTGATTGTTTAGTAACAGTGCACTAAACATACCACCATATTTCCTATCACAATTCATGTCAGCCTGACATTCAAAGTTGTTCAGAAACACATTTACTACAACAGCATTTCACTTAAAACTGAATATAATAGAGCAGAAAGAATTTTTAAATTAAGAAATGATGGGAACTGTAAAATTAAAGCAAAGAAATTTAAATTGATACATTCCGGATTGCTATGAAAGTCTAATATTCTCACATACTGTACGGAAACCTTTGGTATAATTTTCTGCCTTAACAACAAAGACAATACAAGGAAGACACCAAAATCAGTTCAGGGAAAAAAGGAGCAATACTTTCCAATATTTAATTTTATATTTAAAAGTAGCAAATCCCATTAAAATCAAATATCACTCTTAACATATTTAAGAATTTTGCACTGTAATTAATCCTCCTATTTTCAATTAAATATATATAATTAAAATTGTTTAATATTTTTTATGCTTTTAATGAAAATGGTACTTAAACTAATGCAGAAATTAAATTATTTATAATTGCATTCATGAGTATATAGAAAAAAGTATATATATATAAAAAAGAAACTGCTAGGAAAAATTACTAAGCTGGGGTGGGTGGGAGGGGTGCATGGTGCCACTATTTGAATAAGGTTGAAAAATATGTGTATTCATAAATTTTAGAACACACAAAAGTTATTGTAGACAGAAATTTATCATACAAATCAAAGAAATAAGAAACACAGGCACAGGTCTAAATAACAATTACATAAAAGTTAAGAATTTTTACATATGAATCATCAGAAATACTTACTAATATAAGCTCAAAATTAAAATACAAGAAAATTCATTAAAATGGAAAAAAGTAATCAACATACTGGAAACATTATAAGTGAGATGCTTTGATTTTCAGTATAAAAGAGCTCATAATATTTATCAAAAAATTTGGATTAGCAAAATTAAGATAAAAAAAATTCTTTAAATGTAAATGAAACCTTGCATAAGACATTTATAAATATTTCTTCCATTTATTTTCTAAAAGTCATTTTCTGATCAGTTTTGACACTTCTTATTTTCTAATCTATTGCCTTGAATGAAATAATAGGTATTGGCAAAAATTTAGATCTTATAATTTTTCTGAAATTTTCTCTCTCTGACCAAATTTTAATTACTTTTAATAACTCTACCTCTTTCAACTTTTAATCTGAATTTTATGCTATACATGACAACACTCCAAATTTAAGAATGAAATGTTTTCAACTATCCATGCAATCTTTTAAAATATTTACGTTCATGTTTCTCTCTCTTTTATTATTTGTTACTTAATACTTCAAACTCCTTTGTAAGGATGCAATTGGAACATAAATTCCATCCTCCTCAAGTGAAAACCCTGTTTAATACTTACAGGGTAGTTATGTATTATAATGCACGGAATTCAAATAATATATGAAATATATGTAACAAGATTAAAATAATGTACAATTTTCCCTAGCATGTTGAATTTGAGTCCAGCTATAGAAGGAAAATTCTATTAATTTGAATTTTAGAGCTTATTAAATTAATTTTTCTTGTTACAAAGTTGCTTCTAGTATTAATGAAAAAGAAAAAAAATATTCAGAGAGAAATGACAGCAAAATACAAGTGGTAAAAGAGTTAAAAAAGAGACTATATTTAGTATTTAGGGCTATTTATGTCCCATAAGATGAGACAGACTGCCTTTATATATGCTCTCAATTCAAAATAGCAAGTGATGAGTTTCCCTTAACTGCTTCATAGTATAATACTATACAGAATAGAAATTAATGAAAGGCACTTATATTTATTATTTAATATAATTATTTTGTTTACTTCTATGAAGGTTGTCTGCAAAACCTGGGTGGCAGTAGAACTGCTCTAAAATTGTTGGCACCCTCACATTTAGCATGCTTCAAAAAACCCCAATGTCAAATTGCAAACAGATTCAATGCTTAGTTTGTGTCAGACAGCCATTTTAGTCAGTCAACTCATTTTGTCCACAGCTCACAGTGGAGAAAAAAATGCCTTCTCTGTGTCAATAAAACATTATCTTTTAAGAGGCAAAATGGTAGCAGAAACTAAATCAAGACTTGATAAATATTATCGCCAGTCTCTACCTTTGCTTGGAAGGATTTACAAGTGGTTTCTTATTTTTTGTTGCAGCCAAATGAGCATCAGTGATGCTGAACATCCTGGTCGCCTTGATGAGATCACTATGCCAGATATTAAAAAAATCCATGATATGGTGATGAAGAATAGAAGATGCATGAGATTTTTGAGGATGTTGACATCTTATAAGAGTGTCTACATATTTTGCATGAATGTTTGGATATAAGAAAGCTGGGGCAAGGTAGATGCAGTCCTTGATAATAATCAATCAAAAAAACATATGTTAACACTGATTGCCAATTTAGAGCTGTTTCAAAGAAATCCGGATGAATTTTTGCATTATATCATAACAGTTATGAAACATGGATGCATTATTACCAGCCAATAATGAAAGAACTGTCAAAACACTTGGTTGAAGCAGGTAAACCTGCACCAAATAGAGCCAAAATCATTCCCTAAGCTGGAAAAGGTAATGGCACCTTTTCCTAGTATAATCTTTATTAACAACTAGGAAAAGGGCAATACAATCACTGGAGAGTATTATGCATCTGATGCATGAACGTATCTCATTATTTTTGCACAAATTTATCAAACGATCCTTTTATACATTGTACATAAAAATTCATGCCTAGTCCTCAACAAAGTGTTCAGTCATAGTCTTTGTTGAAATAATCACAATATGTTTTTGAAATAAAGTTTCATATTGAAATATTTTCTAGTGCATTTTGGTTAGGACAGAAAAAGCATAATTACATAAATATAAATTTTTCATTTTAATGTTTCACTATAATCAAATTCATCTAAATCAAACTAAACTAACTACTAGTTAACAAAAAAATTTTCTCATGAAAATTTTCCTTTAATGGTAATCAGAACATCCTCACTACTGGCCAGATCTTCCACTTCTTACTTTCATTTAATCATCAAAATTCTACCATCGAAAGTGAGCAAAATAACATCTAGATTCTCACTAAAGTAGAACTGAATTTGAAAATTGTAATAAATTCTTATTTTGTTTAAGGCATTTTGAATGTTTCGAGTCATTGAAGTAACATTCATATTATATATGGAATAAAATGGCATTCATTGTTATGCAGTGATTTCTATTATAAAACAAATGTAAAAAACTGTGTTCCAAATTTTGAAAATTCTACTAGATTAGAACATACTTTGAAAATATATTAGGGCAACTGCCGGGTGAATGAATATTCAAACATATTCATTGTGTTCTGCATCTGTGAGGGGAAGGAGGGATGCAGTAGATTTTATATAGAATTTTTACACAATAAAAGCCTACAAATAACTACAATCAAATACTTTGAAATTGCAGTTCTCATTGATTTATTTGTAACCCAGCTTATATTATTCAGATTACAATCTTTTTATCTTACTCAAGGAAATATATTTTACTGAAAAAAGTTAAGTTTACTTACTCCAGTTACGAGAGGAGAAAGAAAACTCCAGCAGATCATCAGCCAGGGATTTATTCTGAATCCCAACATTTCTTCAATATTATCATAGAAGCGCCTTACACCTGTTAAAATTAATCCAGAATCCAGAATAAAGAAATGATTGAAATTTCAAGCTTTCACCCAATACTTACTTCTGGGGGAGGGTGAAGCATGAGCATGTCAAATTATTGTAGCATGTCACTTCATTTTTTTTTTTCAGTAATCTTTTTTCAATAACAGCCACATGTTAAAACTTAACATTCTAATTTACAACATCTGATATTGCCTTTTAATAAGTATTGTCATAAAAATAAGAACTGCTCTCGGTTGATCAAATGCTCTATATTAAAAAATGTGAACTAAAAGTACCTATATATTAGAGTTCCATCATATAGAACAGAAAAGTTACAAATTGGCTTAGAGTTACAAGCTGAAGGTTATTTTAATCCATTTGGTACAAATTTTAAAAACTCATGACATTCTAAGTATCATGCAAAGAGTGGAACCAAGAATTTTAATAATGGTGAAATATTTATCTTTAATTTTAAGCATCTACTACAGAATGTTTATTTAGAATGTCTCCAGCAGATAACAAAAGATGTACTAATGTACTCAAAGATCTAGATGAAAGATTGTAACAATTGATATTACTTATGAATGATCTGAGTATAAATGAGCTCCTGAAACTAACACAGTTAAAATTTTTCATTTCTCTTTATTGGTTTTTTTACAATTTTTTGTAATTTTAAACATTAGAAATTTCATAACAAAACTTATTTTATATGCATTATAAGCATGAATAACTGTGGAATTGGAATTCATTTTTAAATAAATCTTAAATGTAGGTGCATTTTCAAAATGTCAAGAAAATTTTGGAAAATAATTCTAGATTTTTTTATAATCAAATGTTATGAAAATTAGAGAAAGAAACTAGTCTATTAATGTTGGTTTAATTGCCAGAAATGTTTAAAGAAAGTTTTCTCTGCCATAGTCAAAATGTGGAGTTAAATCAAAATTTTTAATAGTTAACAGAGTTATTCACTACCTTGCTGGGATCATGTCTATACCATTTGTAGTGCTTTTTTTATGAAATTGAGGATACAAACTATCAACATATAGTACACAATATGTTGATGTACTATAATTATAAACATCTCCAGTAAAATGTGTAAATTTCAAAAATGATTTAAAATTACCTTTAAAAAAAAACTTAAATATACAGAAGTTTTAAGATATTTTTACCTATATGACTCAACAGAAACTCATAAAAACCCACAGAAAACACAAACAGGACAAATTCTTAAAATCTCCAACAGAATTAAATTGAAGGTTACATGTTTCAAACTAATTAACAGTTCATAGGTTGAGGAGCATTATGTGTGATCATTATGAACAATTCAGATTAACACTCTTCGCTTTGATGATTAACTGTTAATTAGTTTGAAACATGTAGCCATTCCTTTGACTCTACTGTGGATTTTAAGATATTACACGTTCTTGTATCCATACCTATAATTTATTTTAAACTAATCTCCCATTAAAATAAAATTTTTAAAAAATTGACAAAATATCTGCTAATAAATTGGATTAATTCATGATTTTATAGTAATGTTTAAGGAGAATATTATAAAAACAGTATTTTCTTAAAGCAAGACATTTATGATTAACCATAATGATTAAAGTTAAAAATGTTTTAGATGAATTACAGTTAGATGAAAAGTATTGTAACATTTTTTATTGGTTACATTAACTCTTATGAGTATGATTTAATAAAATAAATAAATAAAACTTCCCCACAGCACCTGAAATAATCTTAAAAACTGGTATGTCATAAAATAATGAAAAACTGTACTAAACTTATAAACAGAAGACAAAAATATAATTTTTACAAATCATTTGCAATTTTAAAAAAATAAATAACAATATCCGGTAATTTTGGTCACAACTATTAAAACTGATTTACACTCACTGATATTTATGAGTTAATGTTTCCTAAATATAATGCAGAAAACAGTTATTTAAACTAAACAAGTCAATGTTTGATTTTTTTCTTGGCAATGTCCACGTCATGTTTGTTGTCCAGGGCTTGTTAATTTCATTTACTACTTTTGAACATGATTATGTTCAATAATAGAAAATAAGTTCAGAGTATTTTGGAAGTGCATCAAGATATTTTTGTATTACATGTATATTGTAAGATTTAAAAAAATTGAATATAGCAGAGAAAATTAGAAAATAAAATAGTATTTTAATGAATACCAGCATTAAATTGCTTAATGAAATTTCAATGCTTAGCTGCTATTATCTCTATTCTAGGTTCTCAAAATATAACACCACTTTTAAAAAAAGTACTACCAACTTGAAAAGAACTAAATAAGAGAATACAAAAGCGTGCATGTTTTGTTAATATTCTTCTTAACAATTTAGTTTAGAAGAATTATTTTTCAATTATACAAACATAAATAGACTAACTTCAAGAAAATATAAGTTAAGAATTAAGCAAATAAAAAGTAAACTGGTTGGCATTTGCAGCCATTTGACTAAATTCTTAGCCCCCGCCTTTTTGGGAGGAAAGGGAGTTATAGTTAAAGTCTGGTCTTTTGAGGCTTTGTTTATTCATTTGTTTGATTAAAAAGAAAAAGTAATATTCCTATGTCAGCTGAATAAAGTAATTTGAACTTAGTACAAACGTAAGTGTTTGTTAAATTATTATACTTGTTACATAAAGTGAAATGCTACAAAATACTTATTTCAGTAGATCCACATAATATACAAAAACAACAAAAGTCAAAAACTAAATTCAGTGAAGTTACATATCTTTCATATATGCAATATAATTAAAACAGTGACATTAACTAAGAGCAAATATATAATAGATATTATATTTAAAAAAAAAACATTAAAACTTACAAAATATGGAGCTCAATGTAGTAAAATATATTAAAGATTTATAGTTACAGTTAAATTATAATGTAAAAAATTTTCATTTTAAATTTGTGATAGCTTTATATATATAAAATAAATATATATATATTTATATAATCATTATACTATAAAAATCAACACAAATAAAATTTATCAAAATTTTTTAATTTAATCAGAGTGTGAATTATTTCAAAATCTCTTACAGTATGAAAATAAATGAATAATAAATTTTATTAAAAATTATTACACCAGATATAAAGTTTTCAATATCAATTTCTAAATATTTTATAATAGAAAAAAGTGGTACATGTATCTCGACTTCAGGCCACTCAATAAGTAAGATAAAACTGCTCAAACAAGCAATGAGAACAAGAAATCACAAAATACTATAAATTTCTATGCAATGCTTTTGACTCTTTCACAGTGAAGAGGTTTTTCTTCGTCCATTTTATGCTTGTAAGAGCAGATTAAAGTTACTGTGTTATGGCCCTAAAAGTCTTAAATTTATGAGTACCACAAAACAGTATTTAATAAATAAATAAAAAATTCACACCCTGAAGTTATCAGATGAAGATAATGAAGAAATCTGAAAGTGATGCTGTCCATATATTAAGGTAGGAGACTGCTCATCACAGCAGTGAGACCTTTGGTAACACTGTCCTTCCAAAGCATTAGTCCTGCTTGAAGGACAGTCCAGCACCCACAAACACAGATAGCACTTCTCAGTACCTTCATTGAACACTGTCCTTCCAAAGCAGCAATGGTAACATTGAATCTGCTTGAAGGACAGTCAGCACCCGCACACCTAACTATTTTGTGGAATCTCTGGCCAAATTAAAACCAACCAGTTAAGAATTTAGAATAGAAAAAGGGGATTCTTTTTAGTGTATTACAGGGCATATAAGAACTTAATTCAAAGCAGTTTCAATTTGGTTTTGATATAGAAAAAAATCTAAACAATCTGCTTTTGCAAATTGTTTTGAGGGTTTTAAAATTTTGTAATTTTTAAAGATAATTTTGCAGGCTGATATTAAAGTATGGAAAGGTACTGAACACATTGTTTGGAAGAAAACATAAAATAAACCTATAACATTGATTTATAAGTTTTTAAATCTTGATAAACTATTAAAAAATAAAAGAACCAAATAAACTAATTAAAAACTAAAATGAATAAAGAAGGATGAAATTTTTTTATAGTAACTTAAATTTAAACATAAAAGTAACTTAAATTTAAACATAAAAGTTCCTACAATAAAGTTCAACATAAACACATAAAACCTAAAATAAAATACTGTGCTACCAGAATCCTTCCAAACATGTTTAAAATTTTTAACATACAACACAATGAAATGTGTGACTAGTATTCTAACCAGGGTAGATTGAATAATTTGGGGGATATGTTAGTATGAATAGGATGAAGAGTTAATTTTTCTGTTTGCGGTGAACTGGTTGGTAAGCTTTCTGCGTTTTCAGAAACTAGGAGGGGCAGAGATTTGTTGTGTTAGAAGTACAGCCACCACTGTTACGTACCGTATACCCAGGCAACAGCTCCGCACTCAAAGACACAGAACCAGAGCAGAGTCATACCACTTGCCGAGTAATAGTCAAACACTTGGAACACGTACATACCACCCTAAAAAATGAGGTATAACATTAAATCTATAAAGGTCTCAGGGATTCTTGGGCAGAATCGCCTGATACACGCAGAGCAGACTGCTTACAAAGTCCTGCGAAAAAGTATGTATCAAATTATAAATGAAAGGATATTAAAAAATTATCCTCGATGATTTTTATCAAAATATATCGAAATGATACAACACATGAAATATGAATTTTATTCAAACTGAGATACAATTAATTTTCTAAGGTCAAAAAGTTTAAGGAAATTAGATTTATGACTAAATAATCTAGACTAATTAATTTTTAAATTTTCATTTCATATTCTGGATGAGTTCCTTGATAAAGGTACAAGGAAAAAAAAATTCAAGTGTAGCATTCACATTTTAAGCTTAAAACACAGTTTACAAGTTATTAACATCATAATAGATATGAAGTTTCTAAACTATAAATATAAAAATTACTAATTTAGAATTTTTTTTTCATTTAAAGTTATACTCTTCAGTTCAAATGTGGGGTCCTCCTGAGTCTCTACAAAATTTAGAGAGTCATTATCTCATTGCTGAGGACAAATTGAAACCTGCTTGACTAGCTAGCTATATGATAGCATAAACTAGAACAGACTAGCACAGTAACTTTTTAAAAATGTTGATAAAAATGCCTAAAGATTAATATTTGAGTAATTTTGATTATTACATTGTAAAAATAGAGCATGAGTGTAAATAATTTAAAAATATTACATGAAATAAAATGATGGAAATCTGTAACATATATTCAAATATTGTTACATATGAAAGTTGACTTGATTAAATAATTACTCATTTTATTGTGCTGTATCATTTAAAGATAATATAAATTTCTAAAATTGCCAAAAAATCAATAACTTGATTGAATGATTATTCTAGACTACATCTTATGTATCACATTAAGTAAGCAGAACTTCATAAGCAATCGATAAGTTTTTGCAGAATTCCATATGAAGAGCACTCTGTGGACATTTCAGAAAATTCAAGGAATACTCACCAAAGGTCTAAAAAGGTGAACAGATGAAATTTCTCCTTTTCTAAAAAAACTAAACATTAGATACACTAACACATAACCTTAACATCCTAAAAGCTGCCATTGACTTTTAAAGATGCAAACAGATATTTTTACACATAAAAAACTCATGCAAAACACCCAACTTTAAATTCACTTTAGTCAGCAATTTAGTATCACAAAAACTACAGTAGGCTTATGTTATACTTTTCAACTTGTCACATCGAAAAAAAAATTAGACTAACAGAGAATGGGAAAATTTATCGGTTAGTAAGATTAGTATTTATATTAGGATTTCAGAGCATTGTAATAAGAAAAGGGATGCAATGTGTACTAAGAAAGAATGTTCAGATTATTACAAAAAGAATCATTACATAAACAAAACAGGCATTGAAAGATTATAGGATGACAGTAAAAATTTAGAAAATGCACATGCTATTGTAGAATAACTCATTATTCCTCAATAAATGAAGAACTTTACAACATGATATAAATTTTGAACAGACTAATCACTTCAGTTTAATAACTGAAGCTGATAACTCGCATGAATTTGAACACTAGAAAAGCAAATTTTAACATTTGAGAAACTTTTTTCATACAAGATGACAACAGTGCAGAATTATTTGGAACTTCTATAAATATAAGTAATAAAAACAATAAAAATTATGACAAAATTTTTAGTGATTAAAATATCCCATATATCAATCAAAACATCTTATTTTATATTTAAAACAATATTCATAAAATTTAATGTCTGCCAGAACTTAATAATTATTTCCACACTCTTTTTTTCAGTTTTCTCATATTTTTCAAATGCTCTCATATGAGTACAGTAAGGATATAAGTTATTCATTTAAATGACCTAAACACTATGAACTTATTTTATTTAAGGTGGCCTAACTTGAAATCAAATTCTTTCAACAGAATTTCAAAAAGTACATTTTACAGATGAACTTTAAGGATAAATTAAAAATTCAGAACACTAATATAAAACCAAATATAACTGCTTAGATTCAATTAGATCATGCAAATTTTACAGCTATGTATTTATGTACCATAATGCACCATTTCGTATTTATATGTTTTATTTGAATCTCTTTTTCTTTCTTTTTTCTTTCTTTCAGCAATCAAATGAACATACACTTTTTCATAGTAACTAAGATTACATACATTTTTGGCGTAAAGATCAGAAACTTTTAATCTATTTTTTCAGAAAACTTATATATAATTGTAATTAGTGCATTTTTACTGTACTTATTGATATATTACTGTAATAAGGAGTTTTAAAACATGAGACCCACTTTGATTGTAATACCAACTCAAAAATTAGAATGCAAGATAGTGCCTGAAGAACCACAAGTATAAACAGGTCATTCTAATTGTTCAATGATAATATTTAGGCAGTATGAGAATCAGATTTTAATGAACAAATCACTAATGCCATTTGACAAAGAAACTGTTGTTCATAAAGAGCAATAAGGGAGGATGAGATTGCAGTTTTAAAGAGGGAATATTGAAAAAATATAATGGTTTATTACAGTTTTTTTAAAGTAAGTTATCATAATTATTTTGAAAGCTGAGAAAATATGCTACTGAATTATACTTCCATCCTAAATTTCTCAGAAATTTTTTTGCAATATGGTATTTTTTGAGAAATTTAAATATATTTTGCTTTTAGACTCATACATAAATACATTTGCTGGTTTAAACCTTCTTTGAAATAAACTTTTACTAATTTTTATTCACAATGATCTTTTGGGGTAGTAGTATTACTGTTACAAATATATAAACACTCTCACAATAAAATGATATAAACTAATATCTCACAACAAACATTAGAACTGAAAAGTAAAAAGGTTACTAAAAATCTTTCATTAAACAATAAAGCATCACTAACCAGTCATCTGAAACAAGATAGCATTGAATATTTTAATAATAAACTAATCAAATTATCTTCGAGGAGACAACACTGAAAAAAAAATATAATAAATTAGTCTATCTACCTGGTCAATCTAAATCAGCTACATTCCTAAGTTAAGGCATGATACTGGTCCACTTTCCCCTTCTGAATTCAACTAAACACTTAAAATTTAATGCTCACAACTAAGTACTATCTAATGTTTTTTAAAATGTAATGACTAGTTAAATAAAAGAGTGTTGTTGTTACTAATTCTACCTGATCTAGCCAATAGGCTAGATCAGATCATGAGACTGAAAATATTTAAAAAATCCAAGACAAGGAGGGGACTCTGCGTCAAATCCTCCTTTTCAAGCCCCACATAAGAAAGAAGATGGTCAGGGGTGGAATGATTGATGTTACATTTTCCACAAATGGAGAAGATCTTATTGCCTTGATCAAATTTAAGATACTTCAGGTGACCACTTAGGAGTCTTGACAAAGCAGTCTGCTGAGCATGATTGCCCACAAAAGCCATAGCTCCTCCCGGCTGTCTGCCACAATACCAGTCATATGCTGGAAGAGTTCCCCATAAAAGGGCAATGGCAGATTTCTCTTGAGCAGATCTCTAAAAAAGTTAAAATGTTAGAGGTCTAATTCATTGTAGTTCCCTCCTTAGCCAGGGCATCAGCCACTTCGTTGCTGCTGAGACCAATATGCGATTGGATCCACTGCAAATGGATATCATGGTATATTGAGAGCTCTTGCAGCAAAGTGAGAACAGAGATTGAAGTTCTATCACCAATATGAGGCCAGTTCTGAAGGTGTTGGATAGAACTGCAGCTATCAGTCAAAATCCAGATATCTTTATAGGCAGTGCAGGAAGCTGCAGCCTTGAGACCTTCTTCAATTGCAATTAGTTCCAATCGAAAAACAGTAGTGATCTGGATTTCTGATTTTGATAGTAAAGCTACTCGGAGTTTTCACCAAGATACCGCTACCACAATTGTTATGCTCATTTTTACTGCCATCTGTATATATTTGAAGGGCATCACAGGGAATACTGTTAAATGTTTCCAGAGCAATTTGCCGAAGATATTCTGGTAAATCTGCTTTTTTGTTGGTAAAAGAGACAAGGTCTGTATTAAAATGAATTCTGGGAAGTCCCTCCAAAGGATTTATAAAAAGTTTCTGAGAGTGTCCTTCAACACTAGTGTCAATGTCGACTTTTTCTCCATTCTTTGCAAATAAAAGGGTAATTATTAGTAACGGGATAAGTCTGAAAAATTTTTTTCAAGACATTTATGATAGATTTCTGAGATTATCCTAATTTTTTTTTAACTTTTAAGATTTGTATCGTTAATATCAGTATACATAAAACTTTTTAGTGAATCCGAGGATGCTAAATTGTGACATGAAAAGAAGGGCACCTACATAATTTAAACATATCATAGGTATTTTATAAGAAAGCAATATTTAAGCAAATAATCCGAAATCACAAGCATAGTTGAAAAATATATCTCGTAAAGTACTTTTTGATATGATATATTGAAGAATAATGCATGTGTCATAAATTCAAAATTAAATAACATTTTTTAAAACTCAAAATTTTATAAAGAATATATTTGAACTGTTATTAATTTTTTTATTCAAACAACCTTTCAGGGCCTCATTATTCATGAGCTATATTTGTGTAATACCTAATACATTTCCCTTTTGCTCTTGTTTAACATTCTTTACTCCTACACTTAAAAAGAAATCACAACTAAGTAATTTAAAATAGTCTAACATATTTTGTATCAGTAAAAACTCTAGAATCCATGTACAGACATATTTAAATATTTGTAAAATATCAAAGCAAATTGTAAATTTCACACAGTCTATTATTAAAGTGTTTTAATACTGACCTTGTGAAAAAGAAAATTAGTCAACTTATGCTGTATTCTCTCACTTATTTTGCATTACTGATTCTGAAGAAAAGTAAAAATGAAGATATTTAACTCATTCTACACCATGACAATCAAACACTTTTTAAAGGACATATGAAACTTTCATAAAGCTTTCTTCAAAACATTTCATAATAGTTTAATTGAAAATTACATGCCCATAATTTATCTGAAGTTTCAAACCTTGTGCTTAGTTCTGTAAAATCCTGTGTTCAACGGTTTTAAATCTAGATGTTAAAATACTGTTCCTGAATTATTAAAGACACTATCCAAAATCATATTTAGTATCATTCAGTTCACAATCTTTAATCAGCATTCTTTCTACACTAAAGAATACATAACAATATATCCTGTAACTTCATAACAATATCTCCTATAACTTAATAACAATTATAAACATAAAGAAATTTTCTTTTAGGAAAAGTCCCTTTATTAATACTTACTCAGATGTGAATAGTATGACATGATATGAAATTAAACTACTAGATATACGAAGTGCTTACAGCCTATTTTTAACTAGTTCTACTTATATGCCACAGGTTCATGGGGCACCATGAGCAGTGCCAGGTTAAGGTATGTCAAGAATGGATAAATGGTCATGTAAATTTTAAGACATCAAAAATAAATGCAGGAGTACACTTCATCTAAATATGGCATGAGTAGCATACCAAAAAAAAAAGTTTAAAAAATTTTGAAAATTATTTTAAGGTTAGCCAAAAAAAATTTAATCCCAAATAATTCAGAAAATTTCAAAATTTTCATAGCGCACCTTTTAAAATACATTTGATTTCATTCAATAACAAACAAGCATGCATTACACTTCACAGAAATTTCAACAACTGATATATGTTAATCCAATATTTCTGAAATTAAACTCATTTGTTAATAACCATAAACTTAAAAAAAATACATAACGATTGTAGAAATCCTTTTGGCACTTCATACAACTCAAACTTAGGATCTGACCAACAATATTTTTATTATGAAGGTGAAAGTAATAGTGGGATAAAAGAAGCCATTCATATGCCTGCAATTACATTTTAAAATAAATATAAACTATGAATGGCTAATTGTGTCTTCTCCACAAAAATGAAAGCAGGTAATACAAATTCTTTATAAAAATAAAAATTTGCCTCATAACTATGGGTTATTGAAATTATTGGATATTAACTTATTTCCCCATCCCAGTACTTAAAAAAAAAGGGGGGAAAGGAAAAAAAAGGACAATATGAAATTTAAATGATGAATCTGAAAATCACATTTAAGAAAAATGCTATGAAGAGTAAAATAAGCACATTTGAGAAATTTAGGTTAGCTTGTTAAAATATTCTAAAAATTTAGCATAAAGAACTCAAAGTGAATTTTTGAGATTAGTTTTGAAATATCGAAAAATTAAAAAATATTAAAGAAGAGAATAAAATGTCATAACTCAAGTTAGCCACAATTAAAAACTCTGTATGAACCTTCAGTACTTATACATTGCCCATGGACAGTAATACTTGACTAAAATGTAAGTTATGCCATCGCATAATTACTTACATGTTTCCTGGCAATTATTAGCACAAATGTGATTTCTAATAGTTGATACGTTTGAAAATCAAAAAGATTAAATTTATTTACATTATCAAGAACAAAATTAATGATTAACATACTCTTTGCAAAAACTTTCTCGTTACATCACAAAAATTATATACGTGAAACATGCAACTACAACACCTATTCCTGTCATGGTACTGATATAAAAGTACTGAATTTACTAAAAATTAGAAAATATAAATGACGTATGTTGAAATAAGCAACTATTATTCTTGGTGATATATAACAGATTCATCACAAGAATTATTGTTCTTTTTGGTTTTCTCATGTATAAGCAAAAGTACCCTGAAGTTAATTATATGCAAAATTTATAACACCTTAAATCAATGGCAGCTCTTGATGATTAGGTTATCATTCAAAAAATTGTTAGGTGATCTTAATTTAACTTCAGTTCATACATGATGATTGAACTGTAACACAAAATTGAAAGAGGATAGAAAACAAAGACACTTACATTAGTCACCATAGATAGGCCAATAAGGAATGATACAGTACAAGTACACGCAATGAAGTATTCTCGCCTGTAGCCTACCCGCAAATAGTTTGGGAACATATCAACAATCGCTGTTACAAATCCTTCAATGGCTACAAACTGCAAGAAAATAAAATGTTAACACATAGAAGTCATGACAGATTGTATAGTATATTTATTACAACATACTTTCATTAGGGGGATTCAATAGAAGATAGTTTCCAACTGATTTCTGAGTGAGACAGGATTTAGAATGAAACCTCAGTTTTTATCTTCAATGAATGGTTTACAAATGGTGATAAAATTTATTAGAATACAGTAGTAATACTGTATTCTATGAATAATTAAAAGCTTGACAAAGGCTCACAATGGTAATTAAAGGGTGTGATCTTCAAGTTATAGCAAGTAGAAAATGTCTTCATAAGTTGAATTTGTAAATTTATGATTATTGTAAGAATATAGAGAGGTTAATCAGAACACATTGTTTGCTTTATTATCCTTAAATATTTTTCTTGAGGTTTATTTGATAGAAAAGTGTTCCTAATTGATTTCAGAATCATAGAGGATTTGGAATGTTATTGAATTTACTTGGAAAAATTTAAATGATAAAACTAACTAACCTTTAAAAACAATTTTTAAGAAAATTTAAAAGAAGTAAGCTTACTAAACATCATGTATATGTACTCCTACATTGATAACATAAAATATTACTATTGACAATATACAGGTGTCAAAATAGTTAATTTTTTTTTCAGTTGTGTTCATAAGTGATATTTGTTTATGACATGGTATATATATATGCCTATGCAAAAACATTTACAAAAGACAGAAAAATCAAAATTCTTTTTTTTTGAACTGTCATAATGCAGATGACAAAGGTTTAATTGAAACAATTATTTACATATTTATTACTTTTCATCATCATGAATTAAAATCATTTGATGCATTTTTCTCTTTACCTCACCTTCTAATTTGAGTTAGCTCATCTAGCTCCAGAATTTTTAGACACTTATGGTATGCATATATTTTTTCCCAATCACAACATATAGTACATATGGTATACGTATGTAGCAAACATTATATACATAGTATATATACTATGAACTATTTTTCAATCTATAAGACTTGTATGGAAAACAAAAACAAATATGATCCATTTAATGAAATAAATATGAGGCTAGTTATGTTAAAAAAGATAAATAGAACTACAATTATATACAGGAATTTACACACCTGACTGTCAAGACCCAACATTAGAATCATAAAAAAGAATAGTATAGCCCATAGCGGAGCTACGGGCATCTGAGTGACAGCTTTCGGATATGCTATAAATGCTAACCCAGGACCTAAAGAAAAGTTATATTTTCTGGTTTCAGTCATATGAAATATAAACTATATAATATAAAAATTATAAAATGCATGCAATAGAATATTTTAAATAACAAAATATATTATTCTCATTTATATAAAACACATATATGTAATGCATAACTTAAGAATGCAATACATTAAATTTGTTAAATCTACATTAAGGAAATAAAAGTTTGATTTTTACAGAATTAGCCACTGATATAATCATTATATCAGATTAGTGTCTCAGAGAATAAATAGTTTTATCATCTATCAAATACTTATATTTTTAGGACACAACCAATTTACAGTTCTGAAATTAGTTTCATTATTGAGGTTTACTAGATGTAAAATCTGTGTAATTTCTTATATTCAATAAACAATGTAAAGAAAAAAAAGAGCTGAAAACAAGAATTTTTTTGAAGGAAAATGTAATTTAAAAGCTAGCAGCTTCTTGGAAAACTTAAGAAAAGTTTTGAGTAAAAACAGATATTCAAAGGCACGTAGTTATTAGAGTTCACAGCATCTTAAGACATCAAAAATGGTCTTAACATTAGATAAAAGATTAAAATTCTTCTAAACAGTACAAAGCTTCAGAGCAAGTTTAAAACTACTCAGAGGAGGAATTCTATCCAAATACATATCCAAAATACAATTTATTATAAAGAAATATCAGTTTTCTTTTTTTTTTAATTATAAGATACACTTAAAATTTACTACAGAGAAAAATTAAAGAAAACTTCAACACTATAAAATAAAGTTGCATAAAAAAATCTGATGGTCTCTACAATTTAAAACCGTTTAAAACCCTACTAAATCTTATGCTATACAAGTTTTTATTAGAATACATATTTTCAATTAAATAACATTTTGAAGTATACTAAAGCAATGTTTTGTACAAATCTATATATGACTACACTAAAAATCAAAAATACTAACCACTTTCAGCAACATATGCAACATCAACTCCCAGTTCAGTGGCCATGAAACCAAGAACAGAGAATATAGCAAAACCAGCATACAAACTGGTTCCACTATTTAAAAATGCAATGAATATGCATTGCCTAAAGAAAAGATAAAATTAGGAATCGGTGATAAATTCAGTAATCAAATATCTTGGAAATATTTTTGAATAAGGAAATTAAGGTATACCTATAAAAGTTATTATGGAAGTCATTATAACTGCCAAGAGCTGTCATACAACCTAATGAAATGGCATATGAAAAGAAAATCTGAGTGCCAGCATCTATCCAAACCTACAATGAAATGAAAGAAACATTTTACTCAATTTAAAAAAGGCTTTCCATCCAATAGTTTTCTTATAAAAACATAAGAAATAAATATATACACTATTTGCATAGGAACTGTTTTAAAACTTTTTATTGCTTTTAATAATGACTAATTTAACTGCATTCTGTAATATACGGTTAGTACTCTCTGCCTCACTTCATGGTTACTTGAAATTCAAATTGCATGATATTTCAGTTTTAAAAGTGTTAAAAGTGAATCTTTCTTTATTGCTAGTGTTTCTTCAATGAGATAGTGAGGGATAATTTGTTTATGATGAATAAATAAGTTATCTAAACTCTGGTTTTACCAACTCAATTTTTTGATGCTTAAAATGAAGTGTTCAGCATTTTACATTAAACAAAAATACAATCACATAATTGAAAAAATATGGAACATTCTATAACTATAAAAGAAACCAGTTTTAGAGAAATCATGGTAATGTTGGCATACAATTAGCTAACATCAACATGCCAGTGGATACTATCAAATCAGACCATTCTTTCCTTTTCCTAGAGCATAAAATCTGCACATGCACGCACACATACAATTGTTTTATAACTATTTGTAGCAGCTTTAAAGTTATTACCCATATTATCAGTAAAAATTAAAAATAACAGTAAAATAAAATTTTACAGGATATTAAGAGCAATAAAAGCCAATCAAAATTTACATCTTAATTTTTTAAACCCCTGTTTTTATCAAAAATGCCTTTTTCATATTTCTTTGCTATTATTGAAGTATATCTCAAAACCGAAATTTAGAAATAAGTATGAAATTGTGTTGCATTTTGTTGTGAAACAAAAAAAAAAAAAGTGTACAAACCTGTCCATCCAAAAGTTTAGTAAAATCAGGTTTGAGATAAAATATAATGCCTTTCATGGCTCCATTCAGTGTTACTCCACGAATAAGAAGGATAGTAAGCATGACATATGGGAAAGTTGCAGTAAAGTATACAACCTATAACAATATTTAAAAACATTAAACATTATAAACATGGACTATTTAAGAGAATTAACTGATAGAAAATATAAACATATTTGAAAACATACACAAGTGAACATACATTTGTGTGTTCAGATGCATATCCAAATAAATAAAAAAGGACCTATAAAAATATTAAACAGTCTTAAGAGGATGGAACACCATAGTAATA
Source organism: Dolomedes plantarius (assembly GCA_907164885.2). Taxonomy (NCBI): domain Eukaryota; kingdom Metazoa; phylum Arthropoda; class Arachnida; order Araneae; family Dolomedidae; genus Dolomedes; species Dolomedes plantarius. The sequence continues at coordinate 103,446,015 of OU015498.1, forward strand.
TTCGACAAACATATCCTTTGGAATTACCAGATAAAATAATGGAGTGTGTGTGTGTGTGTATATATATATACATACATACATACATACACACACACACACACACACAGTAACCACCGCTTATAGTGATCACTGGTTATAAGAATCAACCGTTTATTAGAATCAATATCGTGAAAACAAAAACAAATGTATTATTTCCATGTTAAAATTTTCGGTTTAAAAGAATCAATCAACCGGTTTTAAGAATCAGTTTACACTCTTCGTTTTCCTTTCATTTTTCCAAAAAAACTACTTAAACCCTCAAAAGGCATGAAGTTCTTTCTTTTTTTTTTTTTAAAGAAAGATTGATAAGATGGGATGGAATATAGTCGTAAAATTCATCCCTTTCTTTATTAGACATAATAGTTTCCCCTTAAATGCTTTACCACAACACTGTTCTATTAACTTGACCCGGGGGCATCTTTACCCGTCCGAGTCCGATTTCACTTTTCTCCCCTGACAAACAAAAATAGGGACTCTTTTTTCCCACCTCCCACATCCTGGTTGTGGCTTCCTGGACCCTAAAATACATAAATCTTCGGCAAAGTGTCCACTATCATTCAGGCAAACATGACATTAGTAGATTCAGCACGTTATCAAACCGAGAAACGTAAGCTAGAAGGTGAATCTTCGTCTGAGACTATAAGTATTGAAAGAGGTATAAACAGCCTCCTGAAAACTTCATTACATCAAATTACCGTAGAAAACTTTTTCTTGCTCCCTTCCTGTAGTTGAAATGCAACATACCTGCTTAACAGTTTTAACAACTTGTAACAAATATTGTATTTTTTTCTTCTCTTACTATAATCATGTGTATCTACTTATAGGTCTAAAAATTAAGTTGTATTTTTAAAACTATAAAAAATAATTTTAATAAAAGATAATGTAAATTAAAGAGTATTTTATGTTAATTATCCAATACATGTATATATAGGTGTGTGTTCCTATCCAAAAACCTAAATTTCGGCTATAAGAATCAACCGTTTATAAGAATCAAAAACAGTAATAGTAATAACAAGCGTGACTTATAAGCGGAAATCACTGTATATGCTAAACGTTAAAAACTTGCATGATCATACAGCAGGCATGGAGTAATTTTGTCCTAATTTATGGATGTCAATAGGATACTAAATAACAATATTATGAAGGAACTTTTATTTTACAGTGATGTGTACATATTTTGATCTAATTTTACAGTAAAAAATGATTTTGGGTTGCCACAAATTATAGTGCAAAAAATAAACAGCCTAAGAAAAACAGCTCCTACATATAATTTTTGGAAAAATTATATGTAGGAAAAATTATATGTAGCTTTTTTGGAAAAATGAAAGGAAAACGAAGAGTGTTGCCTGTGTTATGATAAAGGGATCACACTAAGAACAAAATTCAACAAATACAAAACAAAAACACTACTGTAAGACCACTTATAAGAGGTCATTGCACTCCGAAATTCTTATAATTTAGGCAGTCTTAAATTTGTTTTTTCCTTCCTTTCCCTAAACAATGAACAAGTCATTAAATTTGGAGAAATGTGTTAAGTTGCATCAAACTAATATTTAAATGCCCTAACATCATGGAAGTTTTCTCTTAGGATAATGCATTAAATGGCTTATTTTATAGTTTCACAAATAAAGTCTGTAACACAGTCAATCACTACTTAATTTTTATATTTAAAAAATTCAACACCTATAACTCAGTTATTTTCTTTAAAAAATTTTCAAACTTAACTTGAAATAACTTTTCTCTACACTTTCTGGATACACACTAGGCACAGTAATTTTATGTTGAAATCTGAAATTCGATAGTTAATATTTCAAAGCTAGAGCTCTTGGAGCAAGTTTGACAGCAATGTTCTTTATCTTATAAATTGCAGAGCTCAGAGAAACATTGTGTGAAAATTCAAATCAGTTAAACATTCTTGGTCAAACAGCTGTAGTTAAAAATATAAAAAAAAATGCTTTTGACGAGTCAACCAGTAAAAGCAAGATACCATTTTAAAAAGAAAATCTAAAAGGTTTGTTTCAGTTAAAAAGAAAAATTTTATTTTATTCTTTGCCATTTTTATAATGCCTATTAATACTTTCAGGCTAGAAAAATGCTATCACAGGTAAGAAATTCCAAATAATTTAATAGTATTTAGTAATGAATAAAATTTTCAGCATACAAGGTTAACTTACCTTCCCAGTCCATTTTACTCCCTTCCAAATACAGAAGTAACATATAACCCATGCTAAGAACAATGTCAAAGCAAGTTCCCACCGAATACTTCCAGGGTCATGAATGCCAGAAGAAATTTGAAGAACCTTACGTCTGTAATAAATAAAACATAATGAAGAATTTTTCTTTTTTGCTGATTTAGAAATTAACAGGAAAAAATATAAAATAAAAAAACTGTTTACTTAACAAAAAATGGAGCAATTTATAAAGTTTTCAATTTAACTCAATTTATTATTGGTTCTTGTACATAAATCCATATACTAACCCTTTTAAGTCCAAGAAATCAATATGATTCAGATCCTTTAGAATAAAGATTATAAACAATTATGACTAAAATAAAAGATATTTTTAGAAAACTAAGTTAAAATACTAGAGTTAAAAAAGTCAGTAAAATATTTCCCTGAAAAATAAAAAAGGGCCCATGTTCAGGTGAACTTTTTTTGCAATATGAATACATTTTAATTAGCAAATAAAGGTTAGCAACCACAAAAGTACAACACAACCCTTGAAACCTATCAACAGGATTCAGAATAGTATCAAGTTTAAAGTAAGGAGGAAAAGAAAATTTGAAAGAATTGTTAAGAAAGATTATATAAGTAAAGCAATATTATCAGCATTATTTAAATCTTTCAGTATATTTTACTGGTTAATTAATGAGATGCAAAATATTTTTATATGTATTTTGTTTTTCATAGCAAGAAAAACACTAAGTTTTACATTTTTATACTACCAATTTAATAAACATTAAAAAAAATCAATAACAAAAAATCTTAGTTACAGTTTTAGGATTTACTATTTAAATTAAGCAATGTATGTAAAGTAATCAGCTATATTTAAATGCTTTGCAGGCATTTCAGAGACTAAAAAAAAAATGTAAAGATATTAAAAATCATTTTAAAACATATCAACAAGTGACTGGCTTTATTAGATAATTCTTGAATTTCTTTAAGAGAATATAATCAAAAGCAGAAAGATCATATATATTGTTTTGAAATTAATTTTCTCAAGTATTTAGAAGTCATGCAACTTTTATACCTTATCAAACTAATAAATTATATGTGAAAGAAAATACTTACTCCCAAAATTCACTTGCAGCATCTACTTTTGGTCCTTCATGAACTTCACTAGAGGTCAAATTTGAAAGTGTGCCATTCAGTTCTTTGACAGTAAGGCAGTTTTCAGTATTCCATTCATTATCGCAAGTTGCCCATGGAAGAGTGTGCGTAAAACTGTGATAAAGATATAGCAGACCCCAACTGAGTACTACTATGTAATATATATTCAAAAAGAAGCATATTACAGTTGTTCCATAACCAATACCTGCAAAACATTAATAAATTAGTAAAATAGAATGGATACAATAAGACAAATCATAATTAATATTTACAGTCAACACATATTCATATTAGCCACACTTGCTTATGCATACTCAACTAAAACTGCAGAATTGAGAGGGCATTAGAGTTAATAATACAGCATCCTCTTCACTTTTCTATAAATGCATGCAACCATAAAAATAATTTCTTTAAGTTATATATGAATATACACACAGAGTGAGCGAGCAAAAAAAAAAAAAGTATTTAATTTGTGCAATAGTATTTGACATTATTATTTCTCTACCTTTTCTTGAATGTTTATCCATTGTATTTTGGGAGGCACAACTCTGTGCCTCATTTTTATCAGTAAAAAACATTGCCTGTTTTGCCTTACAATAAACTTCCCTGCTCAGTTTTTAAAAATAATTTTATCAAGTTCAGACTTTTGCTTCTAGCTTCTAATTAGACTGTATTAAAATTGCTAAAATTTGGTTTTAAAAAAAAAATCCGATTTAACTATTTAAAGAAATTTTATTTTAATATACATCTACAAAAAGAAAAACTTCAATGATTTTAAAGAAAAACTTCAATAATTTTAACTTAATAATTAACTTTAATTTTGTCATTATTGCCTAGACCTTTAAAAGGTCTTTCATAAAAAGAAAGAAAATTGCCCTTGACATTGGGCTGCGGAGCCCTTTCTATGAATGAACATCCTATCCTTTCTTTTTTTATCTTGGAAAAAACAATATCCAAATAATCATTTACATTTAAATTCCTACTAAGGTGTAAGCTTTAAGGAAGTTACATTATAAAATAGAGATTGATATCTTTTAATGCTGAAAGGTTATTGCTTGCTGCAAACATTCTGTAACAGCAATGAGAGCATCAAACTAAATTCGGTATATCCTTCCTCCTATACATTCCAAGAATTTTGCAGTTAAAAAAATTACCTACCAGAAGAATCCGAGTAAAGAAGTTAAAATACCTCTCTGTAAAATATAGCTACAAACTTTATTTAAATAACAAAATGTAATATTAAAAAACTCCAAGACTCAAGAACATGAAATTAAGGATGTGGAGATTTAATATTTTTGCTGAGGATAATATAAAACTACATAAGTATCAAATATGAACTATTGAAGTTTTTATAACTAACTTCAATAGTTCATAACCAAGAACATTTTTATCTTCCATATTCATTCATAAAAGATTACATAAAAACAGAGTCTCCGTATTTTGATATGACTGATGTTATAACACAAGTTACCTCTCCTTATACAAAAAATCCCACAAAGATGGGAGTTCATGTTGATTATAGAACCTTCACAATATTGTCATGTAGATGTTAAGTGATTGGAATAATGACTAGTAGATAATGGGAACAGGAGTTTTATTAGCAAGCAACTCTCAGTACAGACTGCTTCCAACTGGTAGGATACAGACTTATAAACCCTCCATAGAAGGTCCTAGAAAATGGTTAAACCAGAAGGAAAAATTATGCAAATTCTAGGGGCGCTTGCCTAGAGAAGTTAAGACGGTTCCAGAAACTTCCTATTGGTAATGCAAGATGCTACCTCTCGGCCACGGGTGCTTCGATGAGAATGTCGAATGTGGCATTGCTCCCTCCTTTGAAGAACAGCGTCCCGATGTTATGGACGTCTAGGAACCAGCTCTCGTTCTTGAACAAGTCATGGGCCCTATGGAGATTTTTTTTTTTTTTTTTTAACAGTGAGTAGTATCATTACGAGTGCCTTTCTTGGGTATTGTTGCTGTGGAAGTCCTAAGTTGATCTTGCACATCTGTATCATACGCAGCAAATGGACGATGTCCTTAGTCTTCTTGAGGTAGGGTCGTAGTCTAATACTTCGTTTGTACGTCGGATAGTCGTCACAAAACTTGATGAGGACGGAAGTATCTCTAAGTTTTTCTGGAGGCCTATTTTTTGGGCCGGGGTAAAAATCCATACCAGGTCTCCTGGCTCGTAGATTACCACTCGGTGCTTCGAATCGTTAAGCTGGCGACCTTTTTCTTAGGCTTGAAGGGTGCACAGGCGAGCCAACTGTCTGGATTCTTCAGCTTTCTTGATCAGTTGACTGCGATAATTGTCATCGTGACTAATTTCGCGGGACAAAACGGAAACAGTATCAAGATTAGTTTCGGCTTCTCCATGAAGTAAATAAAAACGTGTATATCCGGTTGTCTCATGTGTCGCAGTATTATAGGCGAATGTCATAAATGGTAGTGCTCTATCCCACTTATTTTGCTCAGCATCGACATTCATAGCTAACATATCAGTTAATCTTTTGTTAAGACGCTAAGCCCATTTGTCTGAGGATGACAGGGTGTCGTCATCCGATGATTAATGTTGCATAATCGAGTGATCTCGGAAACAAGCTTTGACTGAAAAACTTGTCCTCTGTCGGTCTTCTACAAGGAAACGATGTCTTCTACAAGGAATTTCGCAATTTCTGTGGTGTCAGCAGTGGGTAGAGCCTTCGTAACGGCGTACCGTGTCATGTAATCAGTGCAGACAACGATCCATTTGTTGAAATTCTCTGATTTTGGGAATCGTCCGAGGAGATCCATTCCCATACAGTGGAAAGGTTCTGTAGTCGGAGATATCGGTATGAGTTGACCTGGTGGTTGAAGCGGAAGACACTTTCGTCGTTGACATTCCCGACAGTGCATTATATATCGACGAATGCTCCTATACAGACCTGGCCAATAAATCTTACGAATCTGATCATACGTTTTTGCGAATCTAAAATGCCCGTCTTTAGGGGCGTCGTGAAACGACTTAAGAATGGCCAGTCGCAAAGATTTTGGAATGCTAGCAACCACTTCTTCCCAGACGGATCAAAATTCTTCTTGCAAAGGACCCCATTAATTCCGAATTTCTCGTACTTACATCGACGTTGACTTATTTGCAGCCGAGTATCATTTTTGCGAGTTCCGGATATTTCTTTTCTTTTTCCGCAACATCTGTAAAAGAGGCGGTAGCAATTACGTCCTTCGACGACAAAAAGTTGTCGTCCACGGGATTTCTAGACAGACAATCAGTGTCTTTTTGCTTCTTACCGCTCTTAAACACTATTGATTCATCGCACTCCTCAAGTCGCAATGCCCACTTTGCAAGTCTCCTGGATGGAAGACTTTCAGCCCAGTTAACCAGCATAACGAACGATGATCAGTCACTGTAGTAAAAGATTTCCCGAATAAGTAGGGCTGAAATTTATTGATAGCCCATATGACCGCAAGGCATTCTCTTTCAGTAGTGGAATAGTTTTGTTCAGCTTTCGACAGAGTCCTAGAAGCGTAAGAAATTACTCTTTCAACTCCATTCTGAAGCTGGCCTAGCACTGCTCCAATACCATAGCTACTGGCATCCGTGTGAATTTCCGTAGCAGCACTTTCATCGTATAGTCCAAATACCGGATCGGAAGTAAGCGCCTTTTTTAATCTGTTAAAAGATCCGACTTGTTCGGGTCCCCAATGGAATTTGGCATCGCCTTTCAATAGCGGCTGGAGTGGCTTTGCTTGGTGACAAAGTCTTTGATGATTCGGCGGTAGTATGAGCAAAGTCCCACGAAGCTTCTCACGTCACATATATTCTTGGGAACTGGAAAATGACTCGCAGCTTGTAGTTTATTGGGATCAGGTCGGATACCTTCACTACATACGAGATGCCCCAAGATCTTAATTTGCTGAGCTCCAAAGCAACATTTTTTTTGGATTTAAGGCGAGACCAGCGTCTTGTATGAAATTAAGAACCGTATTCAGTCGCTGGAAATGATCATTGAAAGTTTCCGAGAAAACCACAATATTATCTAAGTAGAGGCACATTGTCCACTTAAAATGGCGTAACATATTATCCATCATCCCGTCGCAGGAGCATTGCATAAACCGAACGGCATGACTTTAAACTCTTACAATCCTTCAGGCGTGATAAAAGCAGTTTTTTCTCGATTGGCCTCGTCCACTTCTATTTGCCAATAACCGGAGTAGAGATCCATTGCCGAGAAGTACTTTGCCTTTAAGCAGTCAAAGGTGTCGTCAATTCGAGGTAGAGGATAAACATCTTTCTTGGTAATTATGTTTAGGCGACGATAATCCACGTTAAAGCGCCAGCATCCATATTTCTTCCCCACTAAAACGACTGGAGATGACCAAGAACTTCCAGATGGCTGGATTAAGTCTCTTGCTAACATTTTGTTCACCTCTTCCTTTAGGCCGGGCGCAAGTTGAGACGCAGCTGGGTGAGGTGGGGTGGGGTGGGGTGACTCACCGTGAGATTCTGTGAAACAAAGAAGTGAATACTACACCGGATGTTGGAACGCAGGGTCCGGTGACACAGCTTGAGAGCGCCCGTGAGCTGCGGAGGTTTGTGGTCGTGCCGCAGATTGTCACTAGTGACTACGACCTGCGAGTGAAAAGTTGCGTTGAATGTGAAGTCCACGATGGAGGAAAAATTAATACAGGTTGTTCGAGGGAGATCAGTACTATACGATACGTCACATTATGACTAAAATTGTTGATTTGTGAAGAAATAGCCCAAGAAATTGGAATGAAATCTGCTGAGTTTTTATAATAATTTTACTTAAGATTAATTTATTTGAAGTGTACACGGGAAAACGGTTGCTCTTTTCAATTAAAAGTATTTCTTGAATTAGTTTGCTTACAATGCATTCAATTTGTTCTCATGTAAATTCAGCCTTTTGGACTACTACCGATTTCCGCTGCACCTTTTATTTGTTTTAGATAACATTTTATGGACAGCAAATTTTCGGCGAAAACAAAACTGCTTTGTAGGTATATTTCTTTATTTTCTATACAGACGTGTGTCATAGTTAGTATAATAAATGACAAGAATTATTTAGTTGAAAAGATGTAGATTTGTAATTAAAAATAAAATGAACACGTAATCTTGAACTTTAATTTCAACTTCTACAAATATTTTATAATCATGTACAGTAAAATTATAACATTGCTCCATGTTACGTACAGACGATTCGAAATGATGCATTTTCTCGGAATGATTTTATTTACTAGGAACTACCAATTAGTTACGTTCCCCTTTAACATGTTTTTCCGTTCGGAGGTAGGTATTCAAATTTTTCCGAAAGAAACTTTATCTAACCGGAATTTTAAAAGTAACATTAATTTAAATTTAAATGATTGAGAAAAGAAAGGTGTTACAACATTAAAAAATGTATTATATTTATTAAAAAGTATAAATATATAATGCTTTAAAGATTAATTTTTATAGTTTAATTATTATACATTCTCAGCACTTTCCATTCAACACGCAATCTCTCTGCCAAGGAACTGAACCTCCGGGTGAATTAAAGTATTCCGTGAACTTTTAACGAATCCAAAACGCTTGAGATCCACTTCGTGCATTGGTGTGATACAATGGACGTAATTGATACTGTGGCAAAGCCTATTCGGTGATATCACCTCCAGTTTGCAATACTGCAGAATTTCTCAAATAGTTGTGCAGTAAGCAAGATACTTTTGCAATTTTTACTACAGTGCTTACTTTACATTCAAAAGGTGAACGAAAATCACGAAAACGCGAAGCAAGAATACCAAAAGAGCACTCCACAACTTGCCTATCCCTCGAAATAGTTTACACCATGGGTGTCAAACTCAAAGGCTAACTTGGGCCAAACAAACAAGGTTTAACTATAGGTGGGCCGCAAAAAAATCAATATTAATAGAAACGTATGTTTATTTACCTAATTACAGTATATTCAACATAAATATACGCATTTTGTTTAATAATAGCAGAAAAAGAGTATAATTTAAAAACATTCAGTGAATTCTTCCTATCTAATTATAATTCTGCGTCGGTTATTTTATTATATATTATTGTGTGCCAATATATTGGCCGGGCCGCAAAAATGTTCGTCGCGGGCCGCAAGTTTGACACCCCTGGTTTACACGGTAATAATTTCTATATTTTTCATTAGAAAATTCATTCTTGAGAATGAATTATCCGTGCGTCTTTCTTTTCTTTAGATAATTGCTTTTCGGAAGCTTTTCACGAAGTAATGTTGAAATTACTTGGTCTTCGAATTCATCGGAATCAGATTCCGAACTTAGTTATGATTGTATATACATTGCCATCGCGCACATTTTCGTTTAAACACCCTCATTGGCACGCAGTTGAGATAGAACTGCTTCCCAATTTTCGCTCTCCCTGCGCGCAGTTGATTGAATCCTGCTTCCCTTCTTCACCTCACCTCACCAAGCTGCGTCTCAACTTGCGCCCGGCCTTATAGTATGTCGTTCAGATGGCGATACTCTGTATGCTCTTTGCCTAATAGGAGGGTGACCACTTGTGTTTATTCTGTGCTTAACGATCAGTGCCACAGGATGGCCCGTCAGCTATAACACTGAAATAGTTTAAGGGTTCTGTATGACCAATACACATGCCTTTCGGGACGTTCACTTTGACGATTGTCGACCCATAGTTCTCCTTTACCATTAAAGGTAAAGATTATTGTGGAAGGAATAATTTCTTTATTCCAAAGGAGAGTTATTTTCTTGGAAAATAATGCCTATTTCTTCAACGGTCTAGGGCCCTAATATGCTTATTTTTGTCAGAGAACACGCAGATATTGTACAGTCCTCTGTAGTGAATACACGCCAGGTTTTTGGAGGTTGAGTTTCTTGTATGACGTTTTCAATGAGTAGTTCAGACCGGCCACAGTCTATTACTGTATGAGAAGCCTCCAAAAAGTTCCAATCAAGAATGACGTCGTAACTGCATTGCGGCATTACAATATATTCCAAAGGTTGAGTTCGGTCGTTAATGTCAAGACGAAGAATGCATTTTTCCATCGGTCGTACATGACTTCCATCGGCAACCTTGAGAATGATGTCCTTATTAATGGAAAACATAATTTTTCGAAGATTAACGGTATTTACCTAAGATGACAGAGAAGGAGGCTCCAAAATCCACAAGGGCAAGCGACAGCTCGCTGTCGACAGTTACTCGGATGTAATTTCCTGAATCTTTGCAGCTGCCGAAGGATTTTTATTGCAAGTGGCCTCACCTCCCAGGAAAGTCGCACCGTTCAGTTTTCCTCATTTCTCCAGCTAGGAGATTGGTTGAAACGTCTATACCGCGACGAGGAACGGTAGCGGCGTGTCGACGATCGTACTCGAGACGGGCTTGGCGACGAACTGCGGGTTGCTGGTCGGCTGTAATCCTCAGCATATGTCATCTGGGTCGATCGTGGGGAATAACATTTCCTCGGTCCGCACGACAGGCGTCAAAGATAGCCTTTCTCTCACGGCAGTAATGGACAACGTGTCCTAGTCGACGACAATGGAAACAAACTGGTCGATTATCTGCGGTTCGCCAAACGTCCGTCTCCTTAATTCAGCTATGGCAGGCTCCTGTCGTCTCGTAACAGTATTGTATGTTGGTTGGCGTTTTGGTCTGGCGTCGGTCCATTCTGATGGCTCCTTAGAAACCGGAGTCAATACGCTTCCCATCTCCTCGCGGACGATATTCTCCATCGGCTGAACCTGTGGGATCGGGTCTTCGGTCCGAATGATTAGGCGCTGGACCTCCTCTTGTACTACTTTGCGTATGAGAGATACAAGGTCAGGTTGTTCACTAATAGCGTCCATTGGTACGACGTTGGGCAGTCGATCAAATTTTGGTCGCCGAATTCGTTTTTGTTGCATTTCTTCAATATATCGGCACCATTTAATGAAGTCGGCCGTGGTCTTCAATTATTTTTTAATAACGCTTTGTATACGTCTTCAACAAGTTCTTTCATTAAGTGGGATATTTTTTCTTTCTTTGGCATATTAGGCTTTACCTACTGACAGAGTCCTAGCACACCCTGGATGTAAGATTGCGTACTCTCCCCAGCTTTTTGGGCTCTGCACTTCAGCTCATCATCATTTCTGACATAATGTAAGGTGTCACCGAGAGCCTATTTCAGTTCTGATTTGAAAATATCCCAAGAAGCGATCTGGTCTTCATTATTCTAGAACCACTGCTTCGCGGTTCCAGAAGAACATGTTTGCAAGGCAAACAGTATCGTCCCAGCGGTTGAAATTTGCGACTCTCCCGTATTCTTTAATACACTTGTTTGGATCTTGACCAACATTTCCTCACAAGACAGAAGGGTTTCTGAACTGCTGTTATGATGACTGAATGACAGGTTTAATTTCCGTTTCCGTAGGAATGTTTGTCCTGGTTCTAATTCTAGAAGGCGGATTGTAGAGTCCAAATTCCGGTGATACCCTTCTCAAGTGATCACTTCTCCGCAGCGGATTGATCCAGTCCACGATGGCTAGCTCTACCCGGCGCTTCCACCAAAGAATGTCAAGTAGATTTTAAGTGATTGGAATAACGACTCGTAGATAATTGGAACAGAGTTTTATTAGCAAGCTCAGTACAGACTGCTTCTAACAGGCGGGATACAGACTTATAAACCCTCCATAGAAGGTCCTAGAAAATGGTTAAACCGGAAGGAAAGATTATGCAGATTCTAGGGGAGCTTGCCTAGAGAAGTTAAGACGGTTCCAGAAACTTCTTGAACCGAAAAAAAAGCTTACAGAAATTTAAAACAAGGGAAGAATAGTTTAAGGGTGTTCGAGGACGGGAATCGAACTTAGGAACTTCCGATTGGTAATGCAAGACGCTACCTTCGAATATCTTTATCGACAAGTGTCCTGCACTGGCAAACAACACTTCTCCCTTCTTTTCAGGTGAATTGTTTAGACTATCACGAGGAATATTTCCCATTGTAGACAAACAGAGGAAATCAAACATAAGAGTTGGAAGAATACATTTCATAAGATTCCACCTACCCTTTGATGGCATACTGTTGTAGCATTCCGCCTGGAGACAATATATGACTGCCTTACCAAATACTGGTACCGATTTAAAACCCTTTCAAACCCAAATTGTGTCTTCTGTGGTAGCGAATGGACACTTCACAAGTCAAGACTGTCCGGTAATGTCAGGTAACATAGACCAGAGATACTGCCTGGCGAAGGAGATTTGCAGTATATGTGACCGTATTTTTAATTATTTGTTTTTGACTTCATTTAAGCTTATTCGTTACTCTATATTGCCTATGTACGCTGTGCTTACACTCTAGCGAATGGATGTAATTCAAGTACTGCTGCAAAATTATATACGAGAAATGTTCACCTTATAACCGGAATTTTTATTTTTCTTAAATTCTAGTTGCTACAGAGCTACCAAACCTTTTTCTGATTATAACGTCATCCTTTTTTTGACAGATTGTTGGAATGAAGTCCCCAGTGACTCCTTTTTTAATAAAATTGTTGAATGTCAAAGATGGAATTTCAAATTCTGTTGTTCTAATCAAAGTTTTAGTTTGAGAACGGGAAACCCTCTGAAATTTTGGTGAGACTGTCTGCAGAGTTAGGGGAAACATGTTTATCCGAGACTCAAGTATACGACTGGGGCAAAATTTACAAAAATTACGAAAGAAAAATTTAACTAGCACGCCTCGTATTCCGCGTACCTCCACTGCTGTGAATGACCAATGTTGAACGTGCTGACCGTTTAATTCGTGAAAATCGACGAATAACGATAAGAACTATTGCTGACAATCTTTAAATGAGTGTTGGAAATGTGTAAATCATAGTCCATAATAAACTGCAGTTCAGTAAAGTCTGTGCTTGGTGGGTTCCAAAACAACTGACCCCAGAACAGAAAGGCCACAGTATCCAAATTTGCACCGCTCTATTACAACGTTTTCAAGAGGGTGATAGATATCTTAAGAGGATAGACACTTGTGATGAGACGGGTCCACCACTTTGTGCCCGAAAGCAAAATGGCTTCAATGGAAGGGCAACATTCGTCATCGCCTCTGCCTTAAAAATTCATAGCCTGTGCATTAGGGCGGAGCGTAAAAAAAAGTTATTTCGTTTTTGCCCTAGTGCGGAAAAGTTGGGTACTAATGGGTAGGTCACATATGCAAAGTTTTGGGAAAAACAAAAAATATCTTCCGTCTCCATTTCGGCCGTGATTTTTAGCAAATTTTTACCATACAGTTAAAAATGTGTATTTCTATTGTTTTGTATGCAACTTGTCATTTTGTTCTTAAATAAAATACAGAGGTAATTCGAAACTTAATACAGAAAGGCAGTAGCTGACGCACTGCGTGCAGAAAGGTAAAGAAATATTTTGGCATGAAAACATTGTCAACAACAACTTTAGAAACGAAGCTTAAAACCTTCGTGAAAGACTCACGGAAATTGTTCGACATTTCTTCATGTTAAGTGTGTTAATTTTAACAAATGTTCTTGCCCTAAGCATAAAAGGATCCCTAAAATGGAAAGAACTTTTCTTCTAGACCAACGGGCACTTAGACAAATGTTCATCGGCACAGTTGACTTAAAAAAAACTGAATGCTAAGGAAACGAGCCGATAGGAAGAAGAGAGAGAAGCAGTAAGGGCCTGTTCACATAGGAGTCCGTTGCGTTGCGTTAAGGAAAAGGATGACGTTGAAACGAAAATAAACCAATCATATGCCTCCAAACGATTAGCAATGAAATTTTTAACGCCTATGATTGGTTTATTTTCGTCTCAACGTCATCTTTCCCTTAACGTTACGCAACGGACTCCTATGTGAACAGGCCCTACGTCTTAAAATAAACGTTTCGCCATCTGAAAACATGCGACAGAATCTATGACAGAACCGGAGTTTCAGTTCGGCTGGAGCCATCATTGCAAGCGCTGTTTTGGAAGATTTGGGGATGATTACCGAAACAGACACTTTAAATGTAATTGATAGACATAAAATAAGAAAAATTCGAAAAGAATATCAGCAAAGAAATGAAAAATAGCTGGAACCACTGAAGGGACTTTATTTTGAGAGAAAGAAGGACAAAACTCTAAACGATACAAGAGAGCTTAGGGGAAAAGATGTACCAGAAAACAATCCTGGAAGAACATGTTACAATGATTAATGAACCTCGAAGCAAGTACCTTGGACACATACCACTAACCTCATCATCAGCTTTGAGTATTTCTCAAATGATGCTGCAATTCATGGAGAATAAGAATATTGACATTCATCAACTAGTAGCAATAGGGTGCGATGGAACAGTCTAACACTGGCTATAAAATCGGCGTGATTCGCCTTTCTGGAGAAGCCATTGGGAAACCCTTGCACTGGTTTATCTGCCAGTTACATGCAAATGAGTTGCCACTCCGAAATTTAGTGCAGAATTTGGATGGTGGAACGAGTGGCCTTAATGCATTTTCTGGTCCTACTGGGAAAGCATTGGCAAATTGTAAAAACATCCCAGTTGTGAGATTTGTAGACATTTCGAGCGAATTTCCGAAAATCGACATAAAGGATCTTAGCACACACAAGCGATAGCTTTGGGATATTTCTCAAGCTGTCACGAACAGAAACTGCTCATCAAGTTTGTCACAGAAGCATCCTGGGAAAATGTCTCATGCACGTTGGCTAACAACTGCAAATCCAATAGTGTTTATACATTAGCTCGTCAGAGCCTTCAAACCAACTTCAATCTCTGGCAGAATTCATCACGAAAGTGTACCCACCTATGTGATTTACAGTCAGATTAAATCCATATTGCACGTATGGTCCACGAAATTTGTGGAAGACAATAAACGTCTCACGCTATCTTAAAAACGATTTAAAGACTGTGGTAGATCCCATTATCCAGAGAAATGGCTATTTCGGTCACCCGGAAGCAATAATCTTGTCAATAATCACGGACGACAGATAGTCCATTCGAGAACTTGGACTACGTAGTATTTTACGAGAAAGAAAGGGGAAAAAGGAAAGAGTCATGCACTACAACATTCCGTCACTCAACTTCGAGGCAGTTTCATATATAGATCTTATTGATTGGCAGAAATGTAATTTGATGGAACCCCCAATTGACAGAAGATTATTTGAGAAATTTGATTTCCAATGGAGAGTCTGTAGCTCAACACCTGGAAAGCCTAAAATTTCCTTGCTACACCCAAAGTGTTGAACGTTTCGTGAAACTAGTAACAGAGGTTTCTGCCGTTGTGTGTGGAGAAAATAAGCATGACGGTTTACTTAGAACCCGAACAGGGTCGAGAAAAGCTATGCCTTCATTTGAAACCAAAAGCGAGTATCGAGTAAAACAGGAATAACTGCAAGGGCAAGGGATTTAAGTGCCGATATGGATGGGTGGATGGGTGGGCCCGGGTGGAACTCGTAATGAAGCCAGTTTTTTTTATGCTTGTTTTATGGTTTAAATGGCCTAAATAAATTAAATTCTGATCATAAATCTAATTTTTTTTCGTTCGCGCAACGCTTTGAAAAAACAGAAATTTGACAATTTTTCGCAATTTTTAGTGTGCAACTTTTCGCTCGATTTGCTAGAACAAAACAACCCAGAACTCACCACGTGGAGGTGGTTGCACGTCGAGTTGCACCCACATCCTACCCAACCAACCATCCAATTGTTGGGTGTGGTATTTACACTATATTTACATCTATTTGCAGAGATTTTCCATACAGTAGGATTTTTTGGCTTACCCTGTTTTTTACTTTTTCTTTTTTATATCTATACACATTTCTGTTTTTTGGAGAAATGAGGCATAACCGATCTAGACTTTAGTGTTGCTCGGATATAGCCATCTCTAGCTTCATGTCCACATACTTTATTCGAGGCCTCTTTCACAATTTTAGACGCACCTCTCCACAGCCTGGGTTGTGACGGGGAAACTTAGTATTTCTCTGATCCGCGTAGTGTCAGAATTGATGAATGATTTAATATCATCTTCACTTAGGTTCCGCAGCATTGGGGGAGGACACACCACACAAGAATTCCAATTAATAATTTCAATGTAATCGGAAGCTTGAAAGTTTATCTTTGGTGGTACTAAATTTCTTAACAGTCTTCTTTGGGACGGTTTGTCTTGCTTTTAAGATCCTTCTGTAACCAAGGTCTCGAATATGTTCTCTTTCATCAACAAGCATTGCCAACAGAACATTCTCTGGGTGTGCAAAAAATAAATTTCGTTGAATTACTGGATCGACAACTTGAAGTAATTCGTCGAATATATACCGTGATGTTTGGATTGCTTGAAAGACCATTTTGTCCGTCAGTAAAATATTTGCTCTTTTTGACGGCATATATGATTTCAAGATGAAACCAACTATTTCTTTTAAGTTTCCGGATGGATCTGATGAACTTATATACAACCTAAGGACTCGGTTGGCCGTAGTTAGCCATCTGGAATGGGACAAAGGACCAGCCAAGTCTTCTAGATAATTTCCCAAGGTGATTGCATTTGAAATGTCCAACTGTTGGTCTTTACTTAACAAATCTCTGCCTATATCAAGAATCGAACAATCTATGGGTTCATAATCAACCACAGGAAGTTTTTCACAGCAAATAAGCTGCTGCCCGGTTGGCCCACTAAAAGAATTAGGTCCTGCAGTTTGAACGTTAATATGTTGGAAAATGTGGCGTAAAGAAAGCTCATTAAAATGCAGGAGGCACATGCTTCACTGTAGCGGGCGTCCTACATGATTTTCTAGTCTGTGGGTGAAACCGTTCTTCCCTCCAGTACTGGTTATATTGCCATCACACACTACTACTAGTTTTTCTAGCGATATTGATAGTTCAGACAGACGATAAATAAAGCGTTGAGTTATATAATTTGATGAACTCGAGAAAGGAGATACATATCCATTATAAGTTGATCCAGGTTCCTGGATAAGAGAAGTGTTCATCTTTCACATTCCTGCGAAATTGCTTGGCATTCAATTTTTCGACGAACGAAGTATCATCTTTTCAAAGAAAAGATGATACTTCGTCATCTTCATAAGTTCGTCAAAGAAAAGATACAAACTTTCCTCAGGAGGTGTGAATTGACTTTTCAAATCCGCCCTAACACGACTCTTGTCTCTTCTTATTTTACACTTATCAACCACATAGGAAGAATCTGTGTTTTGTTCTAGCAAAACGAACGAAGAGTAGCACAGTGAAAATTGCGAAATATTGATAAATTTATGTTTTTTCTAAGACATTGCGCGAACAGAAAAAATTAGATTATTCATCAGAATTTAATTTATTTAGGTTATTTAAACCATAAAAATATAATCAAAACTAAAGTATGTTTATTTTAAAAGTTTTAAATGAAAAAAAATTACAAAAATATCGAGATTTTTGCAATTTTTCATGTGCAACTTTAAGTACGATGCGCAAACGGAAGATAATAACCGATTTTAATTTTTTTATGCCGTTTTAATTCTCATTACAATTGACAACTTTTGCGCACTAAAGCGTACCGAAAAAAAATATTTTTTTCGACCCACCCTTGAAAGAACACCTGAGCGGCAAGAAATTTGGGTCCAATAATGCTGTTATCGAAGCTGTGGAATAATTGTAGTTGCAACAAACACCTATGAAAAGGAAATCCGGAAGCTAGTGGAAAGATGGCAAAAGTATCGCGAAAGATGACTACGTCAAAATAATTAAATTTTAAACGCGATATTTTTTTTTAATAAAATTAAAATTCCGGTTATAAGTTGAACAACCCTCGTATAAATATATTTCCCATAGCCAGGGGCCAATGAGCGATAGGTGACATCATGCTTGGGGGGGGGGGGGACGAACAACGGGTCAATTAATGTTTAAAGTTTAATTATAAACAACGTAATACGGATAGTTTTTTTAAAATTTTATTTTCGTTTTTAACAAAGAGGGCAGTAAGGGCATAAAATGAACTTGATTACTACACCATACTTTATCAAATAATTTTTATTGATTATAGATGAAAAATTGAAAAAACACAATTACACTTCAAGGAAAAGTAAGAAAAGAATTTAGTATGGTAAAATAACTCAATATTTTCTAACAAATAATGCAAAAACGTCAAATTCGTCAAACCGAGATTAGAGTTAAAAGGGCGGTGGGATCAAATATACAGGCAAATCAAGACGATTCTCGATAATTTCTACTTCCGAAGGGGTAAAAAATTTATAAGAAAAAAAATTAGGAAAAATTTAATGATTGTTTCATCATCGATGAAGTAGTTCCATGCAACGTCACCGTTGCAACGACGTGAAAAACAAAGGGGAAAAAATGGATGCAATGCGTTTTACACGTGGAAGATTTAGTATGTATGCATTACTCCTTCAGTTTTAGTAGTCTATGTCTATGCGTTTAACAACAAACGACATACACAAACTTCGATAACAGCATTATTGGACCCAAATTTCTTGCCGCTCAGGTGTTCTTTCAAGGGTGGGTCGAAAAAAAATTTTTTTTTTCGGAACGCTTTAGTGCGCAAAAGTTGTCAATTGTAATGAGAATTAAAACGGCATAAAAAAAATTAAAATCGGTTATCTTCCGTCTATGTCTATGCGTTTAACAACAAACTTTTGCCCCTCATTTCTGCATGAGTTGTGATGTAAAAAGCTGCGTGCAACTGCCATATTAGATAAAACATTCCAAAAGATAATGCAATTGTGATACTGGCCATATAACTTCATGGGAAAAAGCAAAAAAAATTTAAAAATTATCCAACAAAAAATAAATAACTGATTATTTTAAAGATATTCATTGCTTATATATTATAAATCTAAAAATAGTACACCGTATTTTTTAGATTTATAATGAGTCTTCACAAAAGACTTCGCGGATCACAGAGTTAGTCCTGGCGAGTCGTATTTGACCCGCGGGCCGTATGCGCGGGCTATATGCGGCTCGCCAGGACTAACGCGGGTTGTGCAGGTCTGATCTAGACGAAGGATCAGTTAAGTCTTTCATGACTGTTCGAAAAGGTAAAGACAAATATTTTACTTACCCTTGAAAATGGGACAGATGTCCCACACGGTAATGCCTCCTTGACTGGTATACTGCCCTAAAGCTATTTCCAGAATAAAAACCGGAGCTCCTCCAGCTACCAGACAGATAAGATACGGGATTAGGAAGGCGCCTACAAGAGAGCAAAACCGTAAGTTCCGATAATGGTTATAATATTAAAATTTGGTCAATATTACATAAAAATTGATTAAACTAACTAACTTTAATAAATATCTTGTAAATTCACTTCTTAGACAAATAAAAAGTTCCACATCTCACATTTTCAGTAAATACACTAGGACATGACTATATTCCCCCCCCCCAAAAAAAGAAAAAGACACATTATATGGACTATCAAGTCCTTCTCGTGTTTTTAATACACCTGTAGCTTGACACAACCTCTACAGCAGAAGGAAAGTATAATTACAAGATAAAAAGAACTTTTTATATACCACTTTTTAAATTTTCTGTTGAATCATATAAACTTGACAATTCTATGTAGTAATAAATACTTTTTAAATTTTTTTTTGATGAATTATCCCATCAACTTGAAGGAAAATGAAGTTAACTGGAAGTTAACTTGCGTTTAACTTTTCGTTCCCGTCCCGGCCGATAGATGGCTGCACCAGTCTACAAAACAAAATTAACTGAAAATGAATTCAAATCTGCTTAAAGATCGCTAAAAGTATTAAAATAATGCATTGTCATCGTGTTCTGAGCTATTCTAAAAGTTTCAAATGTCTAGCTAGTCGGGAAGTTAGTTAATCGATTGCAAGGTTTGTACTGGACAAACACACACACACACACACACAAACAAGAAAACGAGTTAATAAAACATGGTAATAAGACAAGCTTTTGCGTGCAAGCCCACTTTTAAAGGAGTTATAAGAATAATATTATGAAATGTAACACCCCCCCCCCCCCCCAAAAAAAAAAAAAAAAAAAAAAAAAAAAAAAAAAAAAAAAAAAAAAAAAAAAAAACCATCACTTTCTGCAATATATATGTGTATTGCATGCTTCTATCACCCCTTCTTTTAAACACGTCCTATCTCCTGTACTCTACAAGATTAGCTAGTTTGAAATTAGATTGAAACAGTTCGTTAGGCGAGGTGTTCTACTTTTTTCCCCTTTAATTTCAATGAAATAGTGTCCATAGTAATTTTTTTTTCTGTTTGTACATTTCAGAGGAAGTAAAACGATATCGTTGGTATACTAATTAAGAAAGTTCAAATGTCTACCGATGACGTCTTCATTGACCCTTTACACTCTTAGTAGATTAGATAACTAATAAGTTTTATTTTTAAGGTATCCCGGAGAATATTATTTCGATTCTGGCGCCATAAACCAAACTTTTTATTAATATTAGATTTTTTTTTCTACAAACGTTCGACAATATTTAGAGTGAATAGAAAAGAAAATTTAAAACTAAAACATTCTCCCCGAAGAACATACTTCTACGTACTACTCGTATTTTCGAATCGGAGGAGGATCGAATAACCTATCAAACAAGCTAACTGTTGTATTCCGCCTTGATGCTTGGCACATTGTTTCGAAAGCAAGGAAACTTGTGGCTAGGATGGATATTAAATACATGGTAGAAAAGACAATATGTGCAAAATCATATTTAATATACCCGTTTACGCATGCCCATTCACATAAAAGCGCACGGGATGAAAATTCAAAGTCCATCCAGTCGCGACCAACAAATATACCGGCATTTTAACGGAAGCTGAAGTTTAACCGAACAACAACTGAGCTAAGTCCAAGTAAATCCTGCGCTGTTTGAGGAATTCATCTTTAAATACTCCCCTAAGTATAATATAGTAACTTAAGGCTGCTGTGTACTAATCCTATTGGATTATCTCACCTCAATGTTAATCTGTGGAGAAATTCGTAAATCATGCCGACCACTGCGAATGCATAAACAGCAAGGTTTTGTATATGTCACATTAACTAAACAAAACAACTTAAGTTCAAAAATAACATAATTCCTGCCTAGCCATATTCGTGGCAACAGACCCTCTACTTGAAGGTCTAAAACAAATTAAATTTTCGAGCTGGCCGTTCCCGATTCCAGTCGACTTTTTCCTTTATTTCTGATTACAAGTTAAATTACAATACATTTCTTCTTCTCTTTCTTTTATATTTTAATTTTGATGTGTAACAGTAGACAAGTAGTATTACAACTCATACTACTCAAAAATACATCATTTAAAATTAATATCAGAGACAATACATTAATAAATTAACTCGGCACCTTAACCTATGGAGAAAATGTGTCTACTATTTACAGCTACATAAATGGTGATAATCCAATGAAAGTGGTAATTTCAGATAGCCTGAACTTTTCTGCACCTTGCAACAGGATTCATTTTATAAATTTAGTCCACCAAAGGAATTGAGGAGCGTTTAAAACACATACTAGATCCCCCCCCCCCCCGAATAATTTAAATTTAAAAATATTTGCATAAAAAAAAAGAAAAATGACCCAAATAAAATTTCTTCCGGAGTTAAAAACTCTTTCAATCAAAGTCAGCAATTTTTAGACACATTTTATCCATAGGTTAACAATGAGGAGAGCGAATCCAATAGAGTTAGTACAACACAGCAGCCTTAGATATAATACATTACTGATTTAAGTATATAGCTACTTTATTATTCTTATAGTAATACTATTGTTATTATGTATATTAAGCCTGGTTTATCTGTATTTTAACCCTAACTATACATTTTCTGTAAATTCAGAGAGAAATCCATAATATCTAAGAAAAACTTTCAACAGTAAATACACCATAGAATTTCGATTATATCAACATAGATGAAAAATCCAAATAACACTGGGCATGTTTTTCCACAGGAGTGTAAATCTGTTAAATTCATATTAACATCTCAGGTTCATAAGACTAGCGTCAGTTATCTTTCAAAACGTGAAAACATGTTTTTCTTTAATTAAAATGTCTCATTTCTTTGCCTTTTGGGTGACAAACTTATAAACAAAAAAATTCATTTCACTTCTGGAGGTGAAGAAATAATTTGATTTTTCTCCGTTACGGTTGATAGTACAGGTAACCCTCCTATAACACGGTAGATAGGTTCCTAGAAAATGCCGTGTTGTGTGAAACCGTGTTATATGAGACCCAGAGACAGTTCATAAAAGGGGGTTACGTTCTGAAAACATCAAAAACAAACTTTTTTTAAAAAAATTCCATATAAGCAACTTAATTTTTGTTAAAATTATAAATTATGTATAAAACAAAACGAAAAGAAACAAAAAATATTTTCATTTAATGCGACCTTAATTTAATAAATTTCTTCATCACTACTCAGTACAATAAAACGAGAACGTTTTTTCGATTGAACGATATCACCTTCACTTTCAGAACCTTTTCCTTCATTTAGATTTTTTGCACATTCTATCCTCTTTAGAAAATCTGTAATTTTGGTTTATTTGCTGGTTCTTACAAGGTCATTGTAGATTTACGGTATGGACATAAACAATTTTGCAGCTCCCTTTTGAATTTTCGGCTTATTTCAGCGGAAGGGTCGGCATTCAGGAAAAATGATTCAAGATTTTCAGCTAAGCTTAGGTCTTCTAATTTTATAGTTATAAATGAATAAATTATAATTTGTTTATACATTTTCATGTAAAGCCAGTATAGTTCATTATTCCTTCCCGTCATCATTTTAAGGTAATTTAGTTTTTAAATGTGTTAAACAAAAATCATGTTATCTAATGCTATAGAAGTACAGTGTTGTACAAAGGTTTTCGCAATTTTTTTTATCGTGTTAGAGCGAAACCGTGTTGTAAGATGTCGTGCTGTAGGAGGGCTACGTGTATTTGATTATCTGTTATTTAGCTCTTAAGAGTTTTCAGAGTTCTTCTAGCGTTTTGTTCCTGTAGATTTAGTGAATGTAATACGTATTTGCCAGTATTTATTCTATTGTTACTCATCATCGATTAATTTCCTCCACATGACCTGCTGGAGAAAAAAAAATAGCATAATTTAAACTGATTTAAATATATAGAATATAAATTAGATCTAATATTTATTGAGATATTACCGTCATACTATTATAACACAGAAACTAATCAGTTAGCTCGTAATTTAAACTTAAATACATAAGACATCCCCATTACATATAATCACAAGATAAATATTGATAAAATTCACAATGATCTACGACTGGAAGTAATATATCAACATCAGAAAAACAGTAACTGAAAACCAGGTCAAGAATAAAATTTCTTTGTGCGGTAAAACTTCTAGTTCAATTAATTAGCAGGTTAAGCAAGAAGTGGAATCGCGAGGGAGAGGGTATAACCCCACAAGAACAAACTATAAAACTGATAGAGAAGGAGAAGATGATTCCAGTGTTTCTCTTATTTAATTTCTCTTTTTGTCTCCTAAAGTACACCAAAGAAAGAATAACCCTGCATAAATCATAAAATTGCACTGAAGATGTTTGTTTATGTAAACCGATAATCAATACATGATATTGATTTCTGGGAGAAAAAGAAATGATGTACTTATATAAAGAACATTTTCTTTTTCTCGCCTTCGAACGGCAAAGTAACGTATCTATTTTCAAAAAACCATATACATATAAACACATAGGACTATTTACTCATATAGTAAAAAGCAGCAAAAATAGTTTCTGAATTTTACTCCGATTTCATCCTTAAAATGCCTTATTAAAAAACCAAAATGATAAAAACGAAATTAATGGTTTAAATTCTGCTAACGGCCAGTGGCGGATGAAGCATTTGGAGCCCCCAAAAGCGCAATCTAGTTTAGAAGTTCCCCTCGTTCTAAATAATATTAACAAATATTATTTATTACTTAAGAAATTTTCGCTAGGTCGAAAAGGGAATCTCATTAGTCTATTACTTGGTATTAAAAACTTGTACTACGCTGTTTGCCGTTCGACGAACGGCAAATTGTTTAGACGAAGAATAATGTATTTGGGCTTGAAGTACCCAGAAAGTCTCTCTTTATGAAGCTACTAACTTTTAGGGGCCCCTGACTAATGACTTAAAGGCCCCAAGCGCACGCGTCTTGCGCCGGTGCGATGATCCGCCACTGCTGATGAGAGGATATTACATTGGTCGTACAATGAAATTTTTTTGTAGAACATTTTCATCGAGAAAACGCGGTGTATACACAATAATTATCTACGAAATTAGTGGTTTTTTTTTCTTGTTTAAGTACTATTAACCCCTTAACCGTGACATATATTTCAGAAAAAATGTACCAAAAATGGAAAAAAAAAATCCAGCTTAATTTTGTGCATTATATCAATAAAAAGGTTGGAAAATGGTTATTTTAAAAAAATTTAAATGAAATTACTATTATTACTTGACACGTGAAAAATTAATGGATATTTTACTCAAAAAATTTCAATTATAGCAAAATAAATCAAACGGCGAGGTAATTTTAAAAGCTCAATATTATGAACTAATGCTAAACAATACAAGATGATTCTGAGTATGAGAATTTCATAAATCCTTACAGTATGATGTAAGCAAAAGTATGGCACTGCACACAATCCCACATCACTCTTTACACTCTTGTCTCACGTATTCTCTTTCAATATTCGTCTGGTTTTTTTTTTTGTTGTTTGTTTGTTTGTTTGGGGGGGGGGTGTTCCCCCATTCGTCTGTTTTTAAGAGAAGCACGCAAAACACTGTTTAGTTGGATTACTCTTTTTCTGCGTTGACGGAATGTGCTAAGCAAAGTGACGACTTGTAAATCGCAACAAGTTTATACTAAGACGACCTGGTAACTGAACGTGTGGTTGGTTCATTTAGACAATTTGTTCTAATTGAAAAAAACAACCGACAGGTGGCGCTGACGTACACAAGTCTACGGGTGTATCATCCCGGGTGTATCTATCTGGTCCATCCAATCTTTTGGAACTGAAAGACGCGATCCGCCGAAAGGTGTCATGTATATATTCGGACTTGCTGCACTGCCGCTGCTGGACTTGTGACTCGCCTGCAATGTATTTTCCCCTGTGTTGGGGGTCATGTGGAACACCTACTGCTGTAATAAACGATTTAGAAGCATTCTTTTCGTTATTTGCGTATTTTTTTTTTTTTTACTTGTGTACGTCAGCGCCACCTGTCGGCTGTTTTTTTTTAATTTTTTTCCTGGCTTAAAAAAATCCCGTGACCTAGCGATGCTAACCCTGCAAACGTATTTTTATTTTAGTTTTTTTTCCGGTTTTTATGAATTTTTAAAGTTTTTACGGACTTTTTGCCCACCCAGTATATATCGTATACTAATCTACCTTTCTTGACGAATCTAGTTGAAACTTCGTTTACTTATATTTTGAAGCCTTAGGATAATTCTAAGATAAGTTTGGAAGCTTTAAAATAATTATATTTTTTAATTAACAAAAAAAAACTATTTTGACGGGTGACAACAGTAAATGGAAGCTGTTACATTTCCGGGAATCACCCCTGTGTCGCTAACTTGCGATTGTTTACTTTCTGAAATTTGGTATATTACATATTGTTTTTGTACTTCAGAATGTCTAGTATACTGTAATTTATATTGTTCTGAATTTTATAATTCACGATGTACTTTTAAAATCATAAAAATTAGTATATCTTAACTAAAAAGAATCAGTCTAAACTTTAAGCACAGTTTTGTGATTTGTGATTCACTTACAAAATTAGCCGTAACAGAGAATAGAGGTCCAAAAAATTTAAAAGAAAGTAAAATCAAATTCGAAATTCTTCTTACCCACCCTCAGACGGACACAAAAAGCCTAAAATAATTAAAATGGGTCAATAATTAGTAAAGTTATTAATCATACCAAAACTCAAATTCACGATTGTACACAAACGATCTTTGTTGCCATTTTCATTTTAGAAGTTCATTTGTTCAGTAAATGCTTTTTTTTTCAAAAGGGAAATGTATCTTTATCAAAATAAGTACTTCATGTACAAGCGTTATTTTCATACTGAATTCTTGAAATTCTTTTTTTACTCTAAAGAGAAGCAGAGAGTGGCAACAACTGTTAAAACTCTGAAAGTGTTTTGCTGTTCTTGAAAGTTACCTGACTTCAAGAATCGTTTGAAATTATATTTATATATATATATATATATATATATATATATATATATATATATATATATATATATATATATATATATATATATATATATATATATATATTTATTATTTTATTTATTTATATATTATAAATTTATTTATTTATTTATTATAAATTCATTTATTTATATATTACTATATTTTATTACTTATAGGTTGATGGCGCGAGAAAATGATTTCATCCATTTTTTATAGTGGTTTATTATAAATGTATATATTCAATGTTTTACTTTTCAACTTTTTTTGCTCCAATGATAAAAGGCAAAATGTAGCTGAATTCTGAGGAGTTTATTATAAATTTATATATTTTTATATTGGGTTTTCTTTTTAGTCATATGTACAACATTTCACATGCCTTTTTTTACTATGTAATTTATACCGTCTTTAGTTTTTAAATTGATTCGGGTTAACAAACATTCTTAAAATTCCGGGCCATGCCGGGTCTCCGGGGGGGGGGGGGGGGATTTTTTCTTGTGCTTGCGACTGTTTGCAGGACGTGGGATCAGTAACCACAAAATTTAAATACCTTCGTTGTTTTATAGTATTTCCATTCTCTAACAATGCTGAAGGGAGCTGGTCTCTAAACCGCTTTGAAAGTCTTTACGCGTTGAAAGTCTTGCTGTCTTGCAAAATTTTGTTCGTAATTTAAATTTTTAATTTTTCTTGTTTTGTGTTTTTCACTTCTGGTTATACCTTGTGGTGCATGAGGAGATTTCAAATGAAACAATTAAAAAAAACGACCGGGTAGTAGATATAATAATACAGACACATTTTAAGTAATGACTTTATTACAAGAAAATGAAAACTACAATTAACAGAATAATAACAAGGTTTTGCTATAACAATACGAACATGCATATTTATTTTTATATTAAATTACTAATTTAACTACATCTAACGCATCAAAATTTAATGCGAGGGTTGTTTATTGGCACAAAGTTTATCAAATCTTGGGAGCAATGTGGAGAGTGACGCTCGTAACTCTTTTTCGACGATTAACCTGGTTCGATATTTGGTTTTCATTGCAGCCAGTGCCGAAAAATCCGTTTCGCATAGATGTTACAAACGGTAGAAGCACTTGCAGTGCTTTGTAATACAAAGTTTCGTACTCTCCACTAAGATTCATCCAAAATTGAATTATGATTTCATTTTGAAACTTTTGTTTCAGTGAGCTATCGCATGACAATTCTATCCATTTTTCTATTTCGATGGTTGTCAACTCAAATTCGTCTATTTATAGATATTATGCTTTATTCGTTTATTTATAGATATTATAGTATGAACATTGATTGTTTTATTAAAAAGTTTTGGCGCCTCCCCTGGCAATAGTCCGAGCCTCCCAGGTTGGAAACCGCGGCTTTAAGGCTATAAAACATGGTAATGAAATATTTCGCTCTCTTTGAAACTCGGTTTTTGCAATAATGTACAAAATATAAACAGCAGATGCATACATTCTTATCAAGATTCTGAAGTTCAAAACTGATTAAAGTTGTGCTAACTATAAAAATTGATTAATATTCAACTTTAATTTTAATAAACTGATTGCATTGACTTGGGTTCCTCCCAATTAACTGGATCTCGGATGGTTAAGAATCAACTCACACCTATTTAAAATGCGATTAACTACTTTCATGTATCAGCATTGCAATTATAATCAGTATACGTACACCCCAAAAACTTTTACAAGTAAGACATGTCTATGACACATATATATGAATCGTAAAAAGACAACCACTGATATTCCATTCCTAACAAGAGTAGACAAACATTCCTCAATTTTGATGTCGTACAAGAGACGATGAAGTATCATTTAATTAAAATAAATGATGTTCATTTATTAGCACTACAATAGCACTTAATTGCTATTGTAATTACTGACAAATTTGCGTTTCTGCCTTTTTATAGATCGGCAAAATTTCCAATAAAACAAGTAACAAAGCAACGCCTTGGTAACGTTTAACAGAGAATGAAACAATGAATTGGACTAATAATAACACCATGGTGTGTGTCTTAAATCTCAAATAATTTATTTTTAACTTTAGTATTACATATGCAGCGGTGCAATCAGAATCAGTTTACAGAAATATATAAATAGCTACAGTTCTGCTAAAATCTGGTTATAATATATCATCCCACGTTATAGTATGTGTTATTAAAAAAAAATTAGAAGAAAAGACTTCAAAAATGTCTTGGCGACTTCCGTAACGAGAGTGCCCCAGCGCCAAAAATCTTTTCTTGCCCTAGATTCATTACAGTCATTAAGTTTTCAAGATATGTAATTTGTTGAACTAATGATAAAATCAATAAAACACTTATCCGTACTTTTATATAAAGATAACTATTATTGAAAATGACTTGGAAAACTCCGGATTGAATTGGACTCCGGATGTAACCATTTGATTATAACTGATTTACTGAATGTGGCTGTATTTAGGTAATTTTTAATTTATTTAACTACAACAGATGCTCAGCAATTTGAAAAAAAAAACGGATAAAAATCATAAGCGCTGTGAAGAAAGTATTTGAACATACGTAGTTATGAGTAAGATACTTTTGATAGTAAATGAGCTGAACAAGTGTCAACACGTGTGATAATATAACATCGAACGAATAGCAATTACTCTAACACGGGTCAAGATTGCTGCTGAAAGATTATTTAATAAGCTGAAGTTTGAAATGCAAATCACTCACAACAAATAAAATAGAGTAGTTTAAAAAGTCTGAAAAAGCGCACAACGGTCAAAGTAAAATGAAATCTGATCAAAACTGACAAAAGCTTTGTTGGAGCATACGTTTCGAGGCGTTGTAGCCACTACCGAGTTATCTTGTTATCTACCGAGTTTACTTACTGAGCAAATAAAAAAATATGGACAGAATGCTTATTTTAAATTTGCCTGAGAGTTTTGATTCTGGACAGTCTTTAGATGTCAATATTAGATTTAGCGGCATATACAGGCGCAACGTAGAGATTGATTGGAAGAACCACCGTTTGGAGAAAAAAAAAATTCTAGTACAGAAGTCTGAACTAAGCAATGCCGAGTTACCGTGTATTCTCACTTTGAGGAAATAATGTCATAAACCATGCTACGCCTTTTCAGAAAACAATGCTTTTAGAAGTTTCTAGATGGCGCCAACCGTTACAGAATTTGAGCCATATTTGGTTATTTTTTTTAATGCTTAAACGAAGTTGCTGAGGCATTTTTGTCGCCTACAGATTTAACTAGCTTCCCATTTGCTTCTCATCCACAAAAAATACTTTAAGTAACCAACTTCCAGCACACTCGTAACAATATGATCATTGGGAGGTAAGAATTTATAACTGTTTCACGAAGTTCCAATATCAAGTTTGACATAGATAAAAATTTGCCCACGAATTTATTTTATTTTTATAAAATTGGTCACAGTTAGTTCGTTGACTCTTCCGATTCGACATTCTACCAACTGGAAGAACCGTCTCAAAACGGCTGACGCTTTCAGGTAATTGCTCGGCCTGATTCTAGTTGTTCCTTTCAAAAGTCACTTCTTTTTGTAAGAGGAATAAATGATCTCTTCTAACGGGTATTTTTACTTTAATGGCCCCTTCTTATTACTGGTCTTTTTTGCTTAAACCGATGCTCGGTATCTGTATAGATGTTACCCTATAAGCCAGAAATATCTACGCTTCTTTCATCTTAAAGTACACACTTTGGATGATACTGAAAATGATTTTCCTTTTACACATACAATAAAATGTAGATTGCACAAAAATCAGACAGTTTCTAGCTTTCGATGAAATTGCTTTAGCTCGAGAAACTTGCAAATCTCGTTTTCATTGGCATTCAAATTACACTGAAACACGTTCAAATAAACATAGTCTTTTGGAAAAGAACGATAAAGGCAGGAGGAAATAAGTTATTTTCTTTCTAATCTTTGAAAGTAGATAATTGCTAATGCATCTTCAGAGAAAGAAATAAACTTAGACGTGACAGGCAGTTTTCGCGGGATCCTTCTCTCAAAACCCAACTTAATTGTCTCGAATCCCGTATATGGCACGAGATTAGGATCCATTCTAGAACTCGATGGAATGACTATTGAATCTCTCACTGCTGCGGAAAAATCCATCTGGAGGGCAACCTCTTTAATTCGTAAGAGACGTAAGCATATCCTGGCACTCAACAGCCCTAACGCAATAGCTATTTCTAATAATGATATAGCTGAGATTCTGGATAACAGCCTCGCTTGCCAGTTTACCTCTAAATAGAATGTACTGGACACCCGTTCCCTCATGCTAGCACTTCAACAAAATTA
This sequence comes from Dolomedes plantarius, assembly GCA_907164885.2. NCBI lineage: Eukaryota > Metazoa > Arthropoda > Arachnida > Araneae > Dolomedidae > Dolomedes > Dolomedes plantarius. The sequence goes on from OU015498.1 coordinate 103,476,826, forward strand.
TCATCAGTTAAATAATCAAAGTCACGTTTTAAATAATTAAAAACCTATTGCGAACACTTGTTCGTCAGGGATCTTATGTTATATTGTTAAGCTCAAAAAGAATAAAGCTCTTGGCCATAACCTTTCAACTAACATTCTAAAATACCTTCCGACTAAATACGTAGCCTACCTTGCATGCATGATCTAAAGTCTCTTGAAACTAAACTACATCCCCAGATGTTGGAAGGATGCTATTGTCCCCATTCATAAGCCAGGTTCCGAACCCACTAATTCCGTTAATTATCGACCGATTAGTCTTCTTTCTTTACTTTCTAAAGTCTACGAATATGTCCTTGTCAGAACGCTTGAAGAGTTCTGCAACATCAACAACATAGTTCGCCCCGACCAAATGGGGTTTCGGAGGCAACATTCAACTCAGCATCAGCTATGGTGTGTTGTGGAGCTTATTCGGGATGCCCGTTCTAAAGGTCAAATGACTGATGTCACATTCGTGGATATCAGTAAAGCGTTCGACCAAATTTGCCATGACGGTCTTCTCTTCAAACTCCTTAAACTCAAGTTTCCCTACCAACTGATAAAAATCCTCCGTGACTATCTTTCCAGCAGATCATTTTCGGTTCATGTCGGAGATAGTATCTCCTCTCCTAGGCCCATTAAAAGTGAAGTTCCCCAAGGCAGCCTACTCGGACCTAAATTATTTAATATTTACGTGAACGATATGCCTAATCATCTTAACGTCGACTCAGCGTTATATGCCGATGATACCGCCAGTCATTATCACTTCTCACTGGCATCGTCGTATTGTGTTCCAGGGGCTCCAAAATTACTTGGATGCTTATCGTGAATGGATTCTTACGTAGAGAATTAAAGTGAACGCTGACAAATGCGGATAGTTTTATCCCACCAGATAACTTCCTTCTTAATAAAGAGCGGATTCCCTGGGCTGATTCTTACAAGAACCTAGGTGTCACCCTAGACTAGAAACTAACCTGGTGCCTACAGATGGATGACCTGGTTCGAAAATCTAAGGCTGCACAGGGTTCCTTTAGCTATCTGTTGACATGGAAAGTCACCTGTCAATAAAAACCAAGTTGCTTCTTTACAAAGTTTTCGTTAGACCGGTTATGACTTATGGGTCTATTGTTTGGGGCACTGCAGTAATCACTCACCTCAAGAAATTACAAGTAATTCAAAACAGAATCCTACGCGATTGCGTCTCTGCGAAATGATACGCGAGTAACGCTACCCTTCATAATGACCCCAAGATTAGGCCCCTTTTGCCAGAAACTAAGAAACTTTCTTGGAAATTTCATAGAGGTATTAACTCTACTGAGAACCCTATACTTCATTCGATACCGGCGTACAACCCGAGTATCCCGTCGTCTGCAAAGCGACCCAGGTTCCTGCTTTACCGGCCGGATAATGCTCTCCCTCCCTCCAAAAAGAGAAGGAGATAACTGTGTTGGGGGCTCTTTGTTGAGAATTTGTAAGCTTTGTTTGCAGCCGTAGGGTTGGAAACGAGTTTTTAGTTTCCTGTTTCTACTGGCCGGACGATGGCCGAATGGCTAGGGCGCTGGCTTTCGGAACCAGAGTCTGTGGGTTCGAATCCTACTCTTGGCATGGACGTTTGTAGCCGTTCGGAATCGGCTTTAAGCAATAGGTCCCGGTCTAATTACCCCTCGTGTAGCAAAAAAATGACCGTAGCACTCCAAACCACACCAGCTTTACTGAGTCGTCTCTCTCCCCGTTGCGGGGTCGCTTCTGCGCTCCCCTCACAAACTACCCCTTGTTATGTCTCACGCGGACGTTGCCCGGCGCGCCTGGCTGATGGAGCTGTCATTGTCAAGTCCCTCGCTCTGTGCGAGCATCGATCCTTCCCCTCTGATGCCTGTCGCAACCATCTTCATCTCGTCGCTGTTTTGCGGAGGAATTAAGCTAGCGTGCCTGCTGTTCAACATAGAAAGCAAAGTGCCCAATAGAAGAAACATATTTCGATCATAACATCTTATGGTCGGCGGTAAAGCGGGGGGTCTTCGACTCTCCGTTAGGTTCTCTGTCAACAACATGACTTTTGCTAACGCATCTATATATTTAAGTTGCTTAGTCGATTCTTTGGGCAGTACGTGAGTGAAAACTGCTGCATCAGTTTACTCCATTTCGGTCTTAAATGAAAGATTTTAATCTATAGATGTGTCAAATTTGGTTTTTGTAACCGCAATTTATATTAATTAGCGATAATTTACAAATAAAAATTGCTTTCTGCGCATGCTCAGTGACATATTTAGATCTGGCTTTAGATACTTGCTAAGCACGAGGCCGCTTAAACAAGTTAATTTGTTTATTGAGATCTCTCTAGCTATCTCTCTGCCACTTTTATTTTTAATTAATGTTTGGGAGATATAGAATTAAACCTGATGGAAACAGTTTATTACGCGCTGTTGAGCAATTATATTTCTTTTTACTGGTTTCAATAGTAATTTTTTAAAGTGTATTTCTCTATTCTTAATATTATGATTTTCAAATTTTGACAATGATGTGTTGAGTATAATTTGTGTATCCATTTATTTACTATCCAACCGTCATGTTTTGACAGGTACCAACTAGTAAAGTATGTTATATAATATGAGGCTGAAATGTTTTCCTTGTACTACACCATTTAGAAAATAAATATAAGTACTGTGAAAAATAAGTAAACATATGTACTTTCTAAATAGTGTAATACAAGGAAAACATTTTAATTGCCTATATCAAATAATACTTCATGCGTCCGCAAATACTAAGTCTAAACTACTGTCAAAAATTGGAAAGGAAACAGTTGTATTTCCTCCTGCCTTTATCGTTCTTTTTACTTCTCATATACCTTTATTATCCTCCTCAGTATACATAGTCCTTTAAAGAAACTGGACAGACCGTAACAAAAATCGTCAGTGAGAAAAAAAAATTGCGTATCCTCTCACCGCGTGAAGAATATATAAAGAAGCTCTCGCTTACTTATCTCAGTCATGTTTGGAAACTCGCCTGTCGTACAGCCAACGGACCTGGACGACTTGGCAGACGCTTCGGGATTTTTCGCACTGATAATTCCCTGACAGAACACCAGGAACGGCAAAATTCAGAATGTTACGAGTTTAAAGAGTAAAACATCAGATACCCGTCGTTAATGACTGCTCTACAGAGGCTGTTCACACATTTTTTAGACGATGTATATTGTATTCACAAAACTAAATTACATAAAATTCTTGTGTTTTAAATGTTCTATTTGACATCCCTTATTCTGAACTATCTTTCGACACCGCAATTTCCAGGATAACAATGCCTTTTGAAGTGTCAGAAGAGGTATTCTATCCCATTCCTCCTGAACAGCTTTCCAGAGTCCTGTAAGGGTTTTGGGACGACGTTTGGATAATGCAGATTTTAAAAGTCCGAAAGCACAAAAATCCATAGGTGATACATCGGGAGATTTAGTAGGGATATCAGTGAAGGGTATGGCCTTGATACCAGTTTTTTGTTCCATTTCTTTTAGGAAATTTACAGTGGATTTTGATGTGTGACTGCTAGCTTTGTCCTGATGGAGTCTCACAGATTGATGGCACTGTGGGTAAAGCGATGGTATTTCATTCAGAAAAATTGGCGATAAAATATGTTCCTGATAGTATTTGGAGTTAATCTTGACATTTTTTTTCCACTCTCTTTATTTTTAACTTGCCATTATAAGAAAAACCAGCAACAATCATGAATCCCTTAGAAAAACTTTCTTTCGATTCTTTGAACCATGTACTTACATATTTTTTCTCCCCTTTTATGATAATAAATGGCTCTTTTTTGTTGCAATCATTTAAATACACCCATGATTCATCTATTGTGATAATTGTTTTCCATTTTTCTTTGGATAAGTGTTTCTCATATAGAATTCTGCAGCGTGCCCTGCGTTCAGCGATATGATTTGGAAGAAGACGATGCACATTGCGTTTTTTCGCTTTAAGATTTAAATCAACGTTTATCATTTTGTTTACAGTGGACACCGAGCATTTTAATAATTTTGCAACTGTCCTTTGACTAGGGGGATTTTATTTTAACATTAAACAACGTACCTTTGCAATAGTCGAAGATGTCCGTTTTTTCCTTGGATACTTGTTTGGAATTTTTGGTCCCACTTGAGGCTCCAATTTGACGTTTTTTTCCTTTCTTGTTGACGATATTACCTATCGACGCTTTAGATATCACAAAACCATGACTCATCTTTTTGGATAACGGAGTATACATATTTCTCTTCGGAAAGAGCATAAATGTATAGCCTTTGAACCACTGCTTTGTTAAAAACGCCATTTTGAATAAAAACAAAACTTTCAAGCCGCAGACGATAATTTTGACTTTTAAAAACATAGTACAATTGCAATTATTTCTTTTGCAGCAAACGAATTTTTATTACCGCTTACCAAAATCGTCTAAAAAATGTGCGAACTGCCTCTGTAAAAACAATCTCACTACTTTTTAATTTTAGATATAGAAAATTATCGAAAAGCGTTCTAGAATTCAACAGACTTATAACACGGAAAATTATTTGGTTTAATAGCTAAAATAGGGTATCAAGAGAGTTTAATTGTTAAAAAAGGAAAATAGTGTCCGAGTCCCCGTCAGCAACTGATTGAAACTTTGAATGACAGTATAAGGAGCTAGTGACACGTTATCACTCACAAACATTTAAACGTAATTAAGACATGTGATTCTTATTTATAATAGAAAACTATGAAAAATAACTGTTGGCGCCACCTGTCTTCTCTCATGGCGCGTCCTGACCACCCCCGCAATAAGGGCTCCCTCTGTCGCCCTACCCCATGTACTAGTCAGTTGTCGATACGCCCAGTGTTGCCAACTTGGGGGTTTTGCCCCTAAATTTGGGGGTAAATTAGATGAAAAGGGGTGTTTTTAGGGGCCACATTTTCTTAGGGGCATTTTGAGGGGGAAACATTTTTAGGGGTATTTTCTAGGGGGTACATTTTTTTGGGCGCTTTTTTTAGAAGTTACTTTGTTTTAGGGCAATTCTCTATGGGGGACCTTTTTTATGGGGGGTTTTAGGAGCGTAGATTTAAAGTTCATTAAAAAAATTAGAAATTAACTCTTCAGTTGAATTTTAATCAGTTTGATTTCAAGCGAGATTCTGCCACTTTTTCTCATTAAAACGAAATAAAATAAGCGGTCAAAATACAACCATAAACAAATTTTATCATTTTGCGAGGCAATCATGACACGTGGTAAGTGGCGACTGTTTTGTGTTACTTTTACTGTGTTTTTCAGTATTTCTCTTTTGTGGTCTTTCCGGAAATTCTGCATATTTCATTCGAATATAATTATTATAAAGATAAAGTAAGTAGTGACAGTTTTGCGTAACGGCGACAGAAAATAAAAATGTTCTGAATTAGCGGATTTCGATTTTCAGTCCCATGTAATGCATAGCCAAAATACATCAAAATACAATAAGCCAAAATACATCAGCGATGTATTTTGGCTTTGAATTTCATTCTATTGCTTAAAATATCAAGGAGAAAGAATTATTAGATGTCAAAGAGAGATGTAAGAAATTTCTGTGTACTTTGGCTCAAGAAGTTCAAAAACGATTACCAGATAACTTATTTGTTCTAAGAACGATGTCCAATCTTCATCTTACAATTGCATTATCTCAAGTGAAACCCAGTCTCAATGACATTTTTATGAAATTCCATCGGACTCACTTATACGACAATAAAAGTGATGTAGAGACAAAATGGAATCAATTGCAAAATAAATCGTGATCAAATGTAGCTAATTCTGTTGAATTTTATTCAGAAGTATTTGAAGATTGATTCTGCGTGAAAAAAGCGATTTGAAAACATCGCTAAATTTTCAATGGCTCTAATAACACTACCAATTTCAAACCCAAGTGTCGAACGTGCTTTTCCGACAAAGTAATTAAAAATAAATTACGGAATAAGTTGTCCCTAGAAGTACTTCAAAGTATTATGATGGTGAGATTTACTCTACAAAAGAACTGCGGTTCATGTGTCAAATTCGTTCCTTCCACCCGTAGGCTCAAATTGTTCAACGTCAATACGTATGACTTTAAAAATGCAGGCAATAGTAAAGCACAAAATGAGAGCCAGGCCGATGTCTTTGATGAAATACTCGATAATTATCCTGACATCGACGAAATTTAAAATTAGAAAAATCGACAGTAATGTACAATCGAGACGCGTTTTTTTTATTAGATAAGTTCTATACATATGTCAAATGTAAATAAACCTCCATTTCATTATGTGTGTATTTTCTATTTATTTCAGTTTATCTCTCAAACAGGATGCCTATTTGGAACCAGAATTTCTTTTAGGAAGGTCTAGGGGATCTCAAGTTGGTGTTAGGGGGAAACAGGGAAATTTCGAGATGGCGCTAGGGGAAAACAGGGGGATTTCGAGATGGCGCTAGGGGGAGGCGCTTCGTAAAGGTTGGCAACACTGGATACGCCTCCAAGGCACTCACAGCGCAAGCTTATTATTGTTGTTCAGCCGTCAAGGCACTTGCAGCGCGTCATAGCGCATTTATATAATTGTTTACCTGCCGCCAAGGCATTTGCAGCGCGTCATAGCGCATTCTCTTTTTTTCAATAAACTGTTGTTTTTGTTTTAATATACAGTCCACGCTCAACTTATTAAGGCACCATGCATGCCACTTACAATAACTATTGCTATGTCAATTTATTCCTCTCAATGGTACAAAAGTTTAAAAAATCTATTTGAAGATCTATGATTACCCATCAATATTAAGCAACTTTTCATTTGAAAATGCATCACACAAATCAATTTTATTAAATATGCAACATTTTGTTTTATTTCTCAGAATAATTACTTTTGATGCACTCTAACTATACGTCTTGTAAGGGATTCCATTATAATTTGAGATACTTTAAGAATGCGTATTGCCAAACCCGTAAGGTTAAGATAGATAATATATAAAAGGAATTTCTCTCCTCAAGCTAGCTTAAGCACTTTTCGAAAGAATGAAAGCTACAGACAGTATTTTTACTTAGTAATTTCGAGACTATAAGTATGATTAAACAGTTTATTTCGGAATGCCGTACAAAAGGACGAAAAACGTATCTACAAGGTCTAACACAAAGACTGCGATTTATCACAAAGCAATCTATTGAGACTAGTTAGAACCGTGTTTATAGTCGTAAGATAGTAATGAGATCCAAAAAGGAATGATTAATCGTTTTGGATTTATTTTACTTTGAACATAGCATACTATACTGGCTAGTCGATTCATTCGTAATGCTACGGTACTGCAGAATGATATTTAAATAGTATATTTGGATAAACGATTGTATTCAATTACTTTCGCGATGGAGACTTAATAGTACCACCAAATATGCATGATTTCAAAATCTAAAGTTGATACAGTACTGTATCAACTAGAGATAATATACTAGAGAAAATACTAGTTCGAGCATACTTATGCTCGAACTAGTATTTTATAAATGGATACAATATTGTCCACAAAAAACATTGCTAACCATTATAAACTTAACGTTAAATTTCAACATTTTCAAAATACGATTAAGCTGGGGGTTACAACACACCTTACTTGAAGATCGATGAATTTCAGGGGGGGGGGGGGACTGTTGAATAAAATATTTAACCGGGAAGAAATACGAGATAGACATGCATAAAATTAGTATTTGTCTAAACTATTTAAATTTTAGGATATTTAATATTGTCAATTAAGTTCTCAATATCAGATTATGAACTCTCTTATTCATCACAAAACTTAATCATGCTTTTAAAAAAATAGGTGTAAAGAATATTATATCCCCTCAAAAAAAGAGGGAGGGGGGAGGCATATTCCTCATTGCAGGAAATTTTCTCAGCTATGAGGAGGGTTCGTTTTGGACAAAATGAAAAATACTGTTGCGAGTACATTTATGCTATCATTTTTAAGCTCCTACCGGAAAGGAGCGGGACTATTAATAGTCCAACCACAGAAGAAGCTTTAGTTATGGTATTTATTCTTCAATTCAGGCGCTAAAAACAATTAAGATATCGAATAAAGCATCAAATGATTTTTATTTGTTTCTTCTCAAACAGCTTAAATCACTAAATAACTGATAGAGACTTCTTCAATAACTAATAGAGCTAAATAATAACGTGCTTAGCGAAGAGGTAATGGCCACACTGTTGAAACATACATATTACTTATACTCTTTATTGCGATTTAAAGTACCCAATCTTCAGCTTTCATTTAAAGTATAATTAAATATTAAAGCTGATTTCTGGCTCTTTAGATCTTAAATATCTTTCTGACTGCAATTTTGATTCTTTTTGACAACAATTCAGTGAAACATTGTCTTACCTGGATGAACGGGCGGTATACAATATATCCCGTTGGAGTTTTTCTCCCTCATAATAATGTAATGAAAATTAATTTAAAATTTCTCTTAAAAATTTTTAAGAAAGTTCCTCCGAAAGACAGATATAGTATATTAATATTTCTAATGTAGTAATCATAACTATTTTGTGAGACTTTTCTAAGTCTTTATATCAAAGGAATACTAAATTTATATATCCTTGTCTGAAAAGTGTAGCTGCTGACATCAAACACACGAGATTGGATACTAAAGCAACACCTTTTCATTTTCACTTTCTTTTATGCTCTGATGGAAACCATATAACTTACAGCAGTGGCATGCAATTTGGTTTTCTTTATTGTAACGTGGCGTACGTGCAGTTTCATTCATTTTATAGTGGCATATATTTCAAGCGGCCAAAGGTTGAGGCTCGAGAGCCTTCAGCTAGCAATGTTAAAAAAGGAGTTTCGAAGACATTAAATTTTAATTTAAGCAGATGGTAATAAAAGTATTTTTAACTGTACTCTAACAATTTCGTCGCATTAACGCCAACATCGATAATCTATTGTTATGGCGTTAATCATCATAAAAGCTTTGAATGTTTTCTCCAACGTTATCAGTAACGTGGGCAACATGCATCGTGACTTGTGACACAATGTTAACGGCTAATTGATTATGTAACTTTAGCATTTAATGCCACGATGCCGTACGAGGGACCCCGAATTAGAAATACCACCACCAGCTCCAGAACCTTGAAACCTGTGAATAGCAAAAGGCTTAATTTGCATTCCACTCTCCATAGACAAGAAACGGGCAACAGCGAGGAGCTGTCAAACGCAGTCAGCATGAGAACTTCCCTGGCACCTTTGAAAACTCTCTGCCTCTGTTGATCACGCCTGTTGGCTCAGTGACAGAATGCAGCGCGGATGAGATAGAAGAGTAATGTATATTTCTGTACCAGAGAAAGGGGAAGAAGCACAGGGCAAAAGGAAAGGCAAGAGAGCTAGAACGACTGCGTGCGTCACATACGTGACGCTCCACGACTTCTGACGTCGCAGGAAGGTCGAGAAACAGCACACACTACTATTAAACAATTTCTCAGTACACCCCCCCCCCAACCTCCTTGTTTGCTCGTAAAAAATAAACCTAAAAAATAAGACTTCCACAAGATGATGTCAAAAGTGATTTAATCAATTTCTGCTGGAGATGTTAGAAAATTTTGATATAAATTAAATTATTAGTCTAATCTAGCTAGTATACAAGTATACAAGAACAATACACAAGAATAAAGAAAATAAATCTACTTAGTAATTTACACAGCATATTCTGCGGTCGTTTTTAACGTAGGATTACGTTCCTCAAAAACGGTCCTCCTGTAAGAAAAAAAAGTGCCCGTGCATGTGCGTACGTAAAAGATACCGAGTGGAAATAAAGGTTTAAATGATTTTTATACTAATCCATCTCGTTTTACCAAGTTGGAGTGCTCTACAAGTGCCTATTGTGTAGTTCCGTTCCAAACTGTAACAGCAATGAAAAATACTAATTTCTTAATAGTCACTTCTCCTAAAAGCAGAATTTTAGGTTTATTTTAATTTTGGTGCAAAACGGGGCATAAAAGAACTAATTGCGAATAGCAATTAAAATTTTGAATGTTTTCTGAGGAAGAGGGGGAGGGGGAGTTGATCACGAAACATATACATTTGCGATTTGACAGTACGTGATTCTGAAAAGTAGTTTTACACTTTCATCCCTTAATTACCATCGTAATAACACATTAACCTACAGTTAAAGGAATTTAAATCACTTAATTTAAAACGAATCAAGGTAGGGGAATCTGATTAAGCCCAGGATCCGCATTAGGCATAACTTACTTTATTTACACGCATTTTATCTCCGACTCCGTTTCGTCATGCAGATAATGGACGCAACAGGAGCGTCCCATGACCTCTCAATATCAGACCGGCTTTCAGTTCCTCCTTCAAATTTTGCGTCTCACCTACTCGAGAATCCCCGTCCGCCTATTACCCCCGGCCGCACATAACGCATGGGTCACTCACTGACTCTCCTTAACCCCGTGATCTGCGAGTAAACAGAGCGAAGAGATAAATCATTTCCACAATTTCCAGGAATTCGGTAATAAGAGATCCGACAGTCTCTTCGGATCATTCGATGTCCATCGTTGTTTTATCTTTCATTCGTACAATAATAAATAACACATCTGAAATCCATTTTCCGCTGGACTTTATCAAAACACATTTTATGGGAAAATGGGCAGTTGCAGGCTGAAATCAATCCATTGAATATCAAAATGTCTCATTTACAATATTTAATTTCCAGTCATTCTACTTTATTTGAAAATTTCCCGCAGCAGTATCCGAATGATGTTTTTCTATCCAACTTTTTAAATAAAAAATTATCTGAAATATTAAAACATCTTAACAAAATGTGTGAAATACTACAAAAAACTAAGATGAATCATGTAGTTACAGATTAATTGACAAACCATAATCATTCTCTTCAAAGTATATTGAAAATGAAAAACTAAAAGAAGAAACATGACTTCTCTATAGCAGTAGTATCAAACTTTTATTGGGCGAAAACTCGCTTTCAAAAGCGTTCATTTTTCGCGACCCCCACCTTATAATGTAATGCATATTTTAGAAGGAAGGGGTAGTTAGGTAAAAACATTACTTAACTACTTTTAAAATGACAACATGCAAAAGTAACGTAAAAATTTATTGATCATAGTCTTAATCAGGTTCATGAGAAGAATGTACTCGTTTTCTAGTCTTCTGATGATATCTTTGACATCGACATGCGTTATATTTATTTTTAATTCCTATCACTGCAGAAAATCCAGTGTCACACATGTATGAAGTAGTAAAAGGAAGCCGCACTCTTAAAGCGTTGTTTAACACAGCGTTGAATACGTCTCATGAATCGAAAGATAAAATTATACCAATTTTTTTACGATTAAAACTCATTTTCAACATAGTGTTTTCTCTGACAAATCAACTTATTCTTTGCCAACCGTTGTAGACATACCAATGATCAGAATATCACCTTGAAATGTATTTGCATTCCAGGTTTTTTCCTCACAATTTTTCATTTCTTCACTAAAATGATCTAAACTTTCATTCAACGAACCTAAACGAGCAACTATCACAGAAATTAAGTTACATTGTAACATTGTTTCCAATTATTAAAGTTTCAAAAGTTCGAAAGAATTTAGGTTCTTAATATTTTGCTCCCTAAACAAAAATTTTCGGCAAAACCTCGAAATTTATCTTGTATCGTACATGTATTAGAACCATTCGTTTCCTGGAAGTAAAAACTTAGTTCGTTTAACTTTAAAAACATATCTGCCAAATATGTACGCCTAAGTACAAACGTTTAATCATGCAAAAATGGGGAGTAATAGCTTTTTCCATTAAAAATATTGCGACGACTTCTCGGAGTTCGACAAGTCTTGCTATCACCTTCTTCATAGACAGCCAACGCACTGCAGTATGTAAAGGGTGAGATTCATCTAATCTCCCCATCACCACACAATTTTTGAAACAAGCGTTATTATAGTGGTTTACCTTGAATGAAATATAAAATTTTAACGGCAGGGTTTAAAACGCTTTTCAAATCGTCAGAGATACGCTTGGATACTCGTCCTCCTATGAAAAGACTACAGTAAGTCCATGACACATTCGGATTAAGTTTAATGACGTGTGTCGCACTATTTTTACTACATATTGTCCGTGCACCTCTGTAATTATACCAACATAGTTTACCTAGTACAGTTCTTTCAATTTAACTTAATTATTACGAGTCTTGAATATTTCCTCGCTAATACGTCGAATAATTGGCTCACAAAATAGCAAATCTTCACGAGGCTCACTATTCCACGTGTACCGGATAAATACACTCACTTCCAAAAGTTAAGCACGGAGAGGAAAATGTTAATTTCCGTAAGCCAATCTGAATTAATGAAGCTGAAATTTGCTGCAAAGGTAGAAGGAAGTATGCAAATGTTAGGTAACAGCCAATCAAGGTTTCGCGTCAAGAAATATGCAAAACAAGCAGTCGTATGTTAAGCCGGCATCGTGAAGGGTTACAGGAGTTGCATGTAAGTGCCGATGAAAGGCGTTTAGAACATTCGTACGATTTCTTTTCAAGCTAGACGTGTTTCTATGGCTTCCAGAAGATGAATGGAAGATTCTGAGCGCTGTCGGGCTGTCGGACGCATTGAAGCAGGACAGTCTATCACAGATGTTGCTCTTTTCTTCGGCGTACATAATTCCATCATTTCGCGATTATGGAAACAATTTCAAACCAGCCAAACAGTTGTCCGAAGACATGTAGCCGGTCGTCCAAGGGTTACGACCCCCTCGGAAGATCGATATATTGCTGTTGTCCCCAAGCGGAATCAAAGATCGACCTCCACACGTGTGACATCTATGGTTGCAGCGGCCATTGGTAAGACGATATCTGCCACTACTGTTCGTCGAAGGCTACACATGAATGGTCTTTACGCCCGGGTACCACGAGTTTGTGTTCCTTTATCCGTCCAATCCAGAGGGGCACGATTAAAGTGGTGCCGCCAGCATGTGAATTGGACTGTGATTGTGCAACGTTATGTTCACAGATGAGTCCAGATTTGCCCTACAACCCGATGATAAGCGTGTAAGGGTCTGTAGGGAACAAGGCACACGCAATCGGCCCGAGAACATCACCGAATATCACGCATTCCGCGGTGGAAGCATCACCGTCTGGGCAGGGATTTCATTGGGATATCGCACCGACCCGCACATCTACAGGCGAGGTTCTGTGACGGCTGTACGGTGTCGAGATGAAGTCCTAGACCCCACTGTGAAACTGTACGCTGCAGCAGTTGGTCCTTCTTTCGTTTTAATGGACGATAATGCCCGTCCCCATAGAGCTGCCATCGTTGACGACTTTCTGGAGAGTGAGGGGATTGCGCGTAGTGAGTGGCCGGCTTACTCGTCGTACCTTAATCCGATTGAAAATCTTTGGGATGCCCTCGGCCGTGCTGTATGTAAACGTTTCACATCTCCAGCCACTCTCAGAAATTTAGAAACTGCCCCACAGGAGGAATGGCGATTACTGGACTGACTGGCTGGCTGATCACACGCTGTACACTTTGTATAAAGGTAAGGTGTGCTCACATACCCTATTAATGTCGGTTTTTGCTGTTTGTTTTGCATTTAAACATCATTTTGTTAATGACGCAAATATGACGTCATCTTATAATTTAGGAAAATTCAATATTTTTTTTATCTCTGTATGTAATTCTTTGTTTTGTTTCATGAATAAACTTAGAGCTGAGCTACTCACTTGCAGCATTTGATGTCAATCAAAGCAGTACTTGTCAATTTTTTTGCTTTTACCGCTCCGTGCTTAATTTTTGGAAGTGAGTGTACTATTAACCGAGACAACCCTTTATGTCTGTTGACTCATCTGACTGGAGAGGAAGAAATTTACTTGCCCAAACTCAGCTGATGAGTCGATTGGTCTACCCACTCGGACTTTTCGTCAATGCTGCAAGAAATCGTGCTGGTTGGGTAATGTGAGTCAATTTTTTTTTCAGGTTCTCATCTGCATAATTCTAACTGCATCTTTTATCTATGGGAGTACTAAAGTTTCACCAATTATGTACGGCTTACCAGATTGCGAAATTAACAAATAAATGCAGTAATAAGTCCAGCATAGCTTTTTTTAATTAATGCAGGAGAAATGAGGAAAAAGCAATTTTTGAGGAATTTAATTGTTCTTCCTTGCTCAAAAAAACTATCTGTTTATAAACTTTTTCTTGTAAATCTAAATGTTTTGTCTCAATGTTCCGGAGTAATTTATTTGACCTCATACTGTCATTCGCAAAAACTTTATAGCAAATAACACATTGCAGGTTTGTATCAATCTTGTCACGATGCCGTGTAATTCCTAATATTAGATATTCAATAATATTTCCATACTAGTTATCGTCTTTTCGATAAGTACTAGATGAAGGATTTTCATCCATCTTTTTTTCCCCCATTATCTGTTTTATCCACGGCAGTTCCTTCTCTTTGAACTTTCCCTTTGACTCACTTTTGGCCGGATCTCTTATCAATCTTTTGTTCATTATAGGGATAAATATTGAAAAATGTTATTTGTCAATGTGGGGCACTTTGCAATGAGGACATTCGTACCTTATCTGCGACAATCGTTGATTGCTTTTAATGGGGGCAACGTATAGATGAACCAACACCAACTTCTGATGATGGTTCATCTCAATATTGAGGGAACATGCCCATGGACATCTAGCGGGCTCGTACCTTCTTCCACCAACTGGCGTCATAGGATGACTTTTCGGTTTACAGATTTACCGTGTCCATATCCAACCGAGACACTAAGATATTTAATGGTGTTTGCAGATTCCAACTGAGCAAAACACTTCTAAACACTCAAAATATTAATAACCCGCTGGCTAATAAATAAAGAAAATACTTTACTTGAGATCCCACACAAATTTACACTAATTTTCCCCCCCCCCCCATTCTTTCCCTTTTCCGTTAGTCTTTCTCAAACCAACGAAATGACATGTAAAATAAATAAACGGTTACAGATTTTTATTTTATCAATGTTCAAGATGAACTTTAACAGAAAACAGAGCTGTTAAAGAATTTTCTAACATGATTTATAACGAGCGAGGTGTTAATTACAATCATAAATGCTAAAAAAGAGTTTTCGGTTAAATTTTGAATTCCCATGCGCAGTCCAGTTTACTTTTCAATAAATTATCATAGGCATAACCACGATTTAATTTTTCCCCAAAAAGATTTCATGGGAACAGCAGTGTGTAAATATATTTTATATACAGGATCTATCCGGTCTGTTAAGGTACGATCTTTAATAGTTATCAGATAGTGCATACTTTTTTTTTCAAAACAAATAAACAATCTTATGTAAACATGCTATTTTAAAGATTTCAACCATGTAAAAAAACATGTTTTTTCTACAACCAATTCTCTTATTGATATTGTTAAACTTCTTAAGAGCGTTTCAGTATTTGTTTTTGTTTTTTGAAAAATCTTATCATTCAACCTTGACCTACTGCTCGGAATTAATGGTGCCCGATTTCAGGAAATTGCAAAACTTGAGCTGTTTAAAGATGATGTAGTAATAGAATTTCGTATTATTAGCAGATTCCTTCGTACGTAAGCACAAGAAAAGCATTATGGTAGAGCATAAATATGTTTAAATATTTGAAAGGAAGCTATGAATGTAATGATTTCAAAGACAAATTATTACCATAACACAAACTTCTAACTTGAAATCGGTTTAAAATGAATCTCAGAAGTTTGAATTTTAGCAAATGCCAAAACGAAGTTTTTAACATTTATATTTTAACAGCAATCTTGAAATGAAATATTTCTTTAAAACTAAATAGCCGAAGGACTAGGGCGCTGGTTTTCGGTACCAATGTCTGTGGGTTCGAATCCCACTATTGGCATGGATGTTTGTAGCCTTTCAGAAGTGGATTTAAGCGGTAGGTCCCGGTCTAATTAAGCCCTTGTGTAGCATAAAATGACCGTAGCGCCCTCAACCAAAACCATTACTGTTGAATTAATCTTCCTAACCTCGTTTTCTAAAAACATTATGTCATAGACTCACCTCTTGAATAATCTGTGTAAATTTTTAAAAAATCTGTTTTCTGAATAGCGCATCCACTAAGTCAAAACAACAACAACAAAAAAATTCTACTCTTGAAGTGCTGTTTTCCACAGACAGCAAAAGTCAACTTTTCAACACCGCCATTTTGTCTGTTACCAGAAGGGAATATCATCTCCTTTTTTCACCCTCCTCCTTAAAGTTAATTAAATTCATAGCCTATTGCTACATAGCAAGAAATTCAGTTGCGAAACACATGCAATGTCAGATCAAAAATAAAAGACTCCTGTTGTCAACAGGTGACCTATTAGACCAGGCACGTAAAGCAGTTTCGCAATAAAAAATGCCATGTGTGCTCCAAGCGCTTGCTGTATAACATTGCAATAGATCGGACCGCAGACAGCGAACTTACGGCACGCGTGCCTGGGGGAGGGGCACACACAAGAAATTTTATGGCACTTAAACTGCCGATTTTTGACAAAGTTTAATGTGGATGATTTAAATGCAATCAATATATTTCCAATCCAGCTCTGCACATATACAAATTATCTGAAAACTGTCAAGAAGTTTGGAAATAAGTAAAAAAGTGAAAAAAAAAGCAATCACTTAGAATTCCAAACATGAAAATTTCACTTGTTTCTAAAAACTTCCTGTGGATGTATAGCAAGTCTTCATATATGCATGCGAATCCTTATATTCGAAAATAAACTCCATTAAACGTAAATTATATACCTAGTTCGGCAAGAATTTTTCTCTAAGTGACTAAATACGAACCTTTATTTAATATATTTGACATCCAATATTTATAAAAAAAATTACATTAATAAATGATATTAATTTTCAATTGTTTATTTACAACTTTCTTTCGATACTGACTTTTCAAGTAAATGGGAAATATACAGCTCCTAAAAAGGTTATAATTCAGCTCAAACTTATCGATGATTATCTGGTAGTTCATGAGAAATTAACGTTAAGCAATCTATTGAAGCAAATATGATGTAAGCATGCGAAGACCACGCTCTTTTGTATACTTATGTTTCTTTCTCAGTGGCTCGACAGCTCGGAGTGGGCTCTGGCTTCTCCAAAGAGTCTACCATTTTGACTAATTTCCAGGCATCTTCCCTTTTTTTTATGGATTTAAGAGTTCTTTATCGGATGTTCAAGCTATCCATCTGTCTTTCGGTCAACCTTTTGGTTAAATACCGATTGGGTAGAAAAAATTCTCACAATTAGTCTTACACATTTGAATTACATGATCAACCTATCATCCCACACTTTTCAAATCTGAGTGAACCCTCATTCAGTTTCTGTGGTATCTGATTACATACAAAAGAAAACTTTGTATTATACTTTGTCCAAAATATTCTGATTTCGACATGTTGTCACGAATTGTTACGATGAAGATGGAGTCACTTTTATATCAACGGTAATGACAAACAACTGATATAACTGTTCAACAAAATTATATATAATTTTGGTGACAACTGTGAAGTAGATGGACAAAGTTGTTCTATTATCAACCATTAATAATACTGAAATGAAGTAAGAAATGTAAGGAAAACCAAAGAGAGCAATGTAGTACAATAAATAATGCTATCGGTAGTGCAGACCACATTAATTAGAATTTAACAAAATGTTCAATAATCAGAGAGCAGCGAGGAAAACATGTTTTACACTTTAGACTTAGATTCAGACATTAAGACTTTTGAAGGTAAATTGTGTCAACAAGCAAATTTTACTTGTCTGTAAATGTTTCTTAACAGCATGCTACATGTATATATAAAAAAGCAAATATTAAGGTGTATTTTTGCTTTCAGTTAAAAAATGTTTCAGTAAGAAATATTAATTTTGAAGAATTTTTTTTCAATTTTAAATACAAAAATTAAATGTTTCCCTTTTTACCCCATATCCAAAATTTATTATTTCAGGGGTTCAGCAACTTCAACTGAAGTATGTTGAATCATGCCGATCCGAGTTCAAAGCTTTTGGTCCATCTTTTGGCTTTTATCTTTCACGATACTTTTAAGGACACTTATACTACAGATATTTTCTTAGTTTTAATGTCTACAAAAGAAATGTAGATAAGTTCAGGAAAGATCTAATCAGACCTGGGTGTCTACTGCTAGTAAATTGAATGAAATGATTCGATCCATATAAAGTCTTATTTCCACGATATTGATCGTGACTCTGATAGAACAAATCGTTCGTTTGACTTCACTCCGACTGAAATCTTTTCCCTGGATTAGCTCTAATATAAAAAAATGTTCAAGCCCCGGTCTTTACTCTGATCACCCTTTGCGACTGGAGGTGTGGTGCTCCGCCTCAACAGTCTTCGTGTAACTGCGTCACCCCTAACAGCGCTTCAAGAAAAGCAGAGAATTTGAGTATGGCAGCCTATTTCCTCGACCTAACAGACTCGCAACCTTCCGCGTCTTATATTTATGAACATTGGGTATTCAGGAATGATATTATGACGAAGAGTGCAGGAAATGTCGAAGAGTTTTTCCGCCCCTAAAATAGCTGCTGGCGTCTTGACAAAGACCTCATTTACGCGTATCTGCTCAAGGACAGGTGCCTACCTCAAAACTGCATCTCACCTGATCGCTGAGGGCATGTTTATGAAGTCGGTTGAGTGGAGGAGAAAGCACACAGCACGCTTATCTACAATACAGGACTGCTATATGTCGTTCAACATCCTTCATCCTTTTACGCAACCTTATGTTGAAAAGGTTTACATCCCTGTCTCAACATAAATTATTTTAAGGGCAAGACTAGCTGTGGTTGCTATATATGCAGTCTCCTAATACCTGCATTTTGTGCCATGTAATTGGTCGAAGAAGCCCGATGTTGCTGCACTAGCTTCAAAAGAAATTTGAACTCCAACAGTAGCTAGAATAGCGATACTTTGGAGTTGTTGATTGAAGTTTAATGGCGCAAGGTCCAGAAAGGACAAGCTGCGCCAAACACATGTCAACAGCAGAACCAAAACGCATATATAAAATTATAAAAATTAAGTAACCAATCCAGAGAACAATGGTATTAAAATTGTTAAGAACGATGAAGGTAAAAACATATATAAGATGGTAACAAAAAGGCGTAATATAGAAGGCGAAGTAAAATTTCACCATGGCCGAGTTTAAATTATCATTAAAACTAGCGGCCCGTCCCGACTTTGTCCGGGTTGAACAAAATATACCAATAAATTTCCAGTTTATAGCCAATAAATTGTAAATATTTTTTTACCTTAATAATAACCTAAATAATACCTTAAATTAATTTTATGTTAGTTAATAATTAAAATAAATTTTTTAAAAGAAAAAGGCGTGCTGGAGAACGGCTAGGTTCGAACCGCTAGCGTCAGAACAGAAGCCCACCGCGATAGCACCACGATAAGGATCGTTGAAATCTTCGGAACAAAAAGCGGTAGAAGACAGTAGCGGAAACAGGGGCTTAATCCCAACAATCTCCATTAACTTTATTTCTACTGATCAGATATACATAATATATAGCCTATGTCCATCTGGAATAATGTACCTTTCAAACAGTGAAAGAATTTTTCAAATAGGTACAGTGGTTCTGAAGATACCCTCCACGTACAAAATCGCTCTCTCTTTATATATAAGTATAGATAGCACCACGCTAAGGATCGTTGAATACTTCGGCACAAAAAGCGGTAGAGGACAGTAGCGGTAACAATGGAGATTGTTAGGATTAAGCCCCTAACTTTATTTCTACTGATCAGATATACATAATATATAGCATATGTCCATCTGGAATACTGTACCTTTCAAACAGTGAAAGAATTTTTCAAATAGGTACAGTGGTTCTGAAGATTACCCTCCACGTACAAAATCGCTCTCTTTATATATAAGTATAGATATAGACACACTTGCTTCGTCAAATAAAAACGAAGTCTTAAATTAACCAAACACATTTAATTATATATAGAGACAACACAGAGTTACAAACAAAATCACAATAAAAATAACATAACGGGAGAGAAAATGGTCTGACACGACCTCACCCTAAGACAAAATCTCCCAGAATCCCCTCTTTTCTACACTCTTCGCGCGCAAACCTAATCACATCCGGCATGTGCCGAATAAACATAAATTCCACTAGATCAGCAATGTCCTGTAGACACACAGGCTTCACAAAAGCGATAAATCTAAGACGTGGCGTCACTTTCGCTTCTGAGTCCAATCTTTACTGGCGACAAAGACAATAAAATACATAAGACGAATACAGTAAGGGCCTGTTCACATAGGAGTCCGTTGCGTTGAGGAAAAGATGACGTTGAGACGAAAATAAACCAATCATAGGCCTCCAAACGATTATTAATGAAATTTTAACGCCTATGATTTGTTTATTTTCGTCTCAACATCATCTTTCCCTTAACGCTACGCAACGGACTCCTATGTGAACAGGCCCTAATGTGTGTGATACTTTGGGAAATTAAAATTCATAAGGATACGTTTACAATGTACCATTTAGAATGTTGAGAATATATGAATGCAACAACATTTTCAAATGTACTTAAACATTCTGTTTAAAAAAACCATTTAAATGCACAAATTAAGCGCCATGCATCATATGGCGCTTAATTTGTGCATTTAAATGGTTAGTATCATCATACAGTATCATCATACTGCATCTGAAAATACTAAACTTAGAGGAAAAAATGAATAAGACAATGTTACTATTAAACCAGGCGCACGGTAGGGTCACACATATATTCGCAGCTACTAAAAAGTTGAAAATTTTGTGTGCCCTTTTTTGTGAAAATGAAGTGGCTGTGGCTTTTTGCTAAACAGTAGCAGGTTAAACATCCTGATGGTCTGAAGCGCAAATAAAATATGAGTGTGCATAGATGGCTCAGCATAAAAAGGCTGTATCTAGCAATGTAATTATTGAGAGAGAGCGTATTCTTTGAATTATGTTTCAAAGACAGTCATGCGTCAATAAGTTTAGATGTATTGTTTGGCGAGCCTATTTCAAATTTTCTCCGAACCATCTGGCGACTGAAAGAAAAACCCTGTTTATAGCAAAACTATTTTCAGTTAATAGGAGCTAATTCGATAAAGCGACTTATGAAGCTCCAAGCCGAAGGAAAAGAGGAAAATATTCTAATATTTTTGAAAGACTGCGAATCGCTTCCAAACACGTTTTCATAAAGAGCCTTCATAAGGAGTTCAGGGCGTTGTTTCTTAAAACTACTTCATTCTGGTAATAAAATTATAAATGAAATGAAATATTAAAGTATCTGAAAAATCAAGCAATCGTCATGCTAAAATCAAGCTGAAAAATCAAAATACAAGCAATCGTTTCAATTCATATAGAAGCTAATGACATTATCATATTGAAATTAACTTATCCGGTCCACATTGGAATCTTCATTACCTATGAATGGTTAGTAACTTAACACGTGAAGGATATAAAGTATTATGTTAATATATATACAGTAACCACCGCTTATAGTGATCAGTGGTTATAAGAATCAACCGTTTATAAGAATCAATATCGCAAAAACAAAAACGTATTATTTCCATGTTAAAATTTCCGCTTTAAAGAATCAATCCACCGGTTATAAGAATCAGTTTGCAATCTTCGCCTTCCTTTCATTTTTCCAAAAAATGCCATTTGAACTCTCAAAAGGTACGAAATTCTTTCTTAAGTTTTTGAAAAGAAAGATTGATAAAACTTTGGGGTGGAAAACAGTCGTAAAATACATTCCTTTAGACATAACATAAGAGTTTCTCGTTATACGTTTTTGCTAAACACTGTCTTATTAGCTTTACCCAGGGGCATCTAACCCGCCCGGGTCCGATTTCGCTTTTCTCCAGACAGACACTCCTTTTTTCCCACCACTTACTTCCTGGTTGCGGATTTCTGGACCCTGAAACACATAAATCTTCCGCGAAGTGTCCACCATCACTTACGCAAACGGGACAGTGGATTCAGCACTTCAAACCGTGAAACGTAAACGGATCCATTTTGCTGAATCAGATGAACCAGATGCTGAATCAAACGTTTCACGGTTTGATTCTGAATCAAACCGTGAAACGTAAGCTATAAAGTGAATCTTCGTCTGAGACTGTAATAAGCATACGTCGCTAGTATTCACTTTAGTTTTCTAACAAAATTGCCAGTTAGTGTTAGAACTTTTTGATAGTCGAATTCAAATATGATAAAATCAAGAAAAACTTAGTTTTTCTGAAAAACAGAACTTGTTAATTAGATATGATGCTCTTCCAAAGTGTAGTCAAAGAGAAGCTGCCTCTTGTTGATTTTATAATCATGTGTTGTTACTTATAGGTCTAGAAATTGAGTTATAGTATTTGTTTAGAAATTGAGTATTTTTAAAATTATAAAAAATAATTTTAATAAATGATAAATAACTTAAATTAAAGAGTATTTAATGGTAAATTATGTATATATGTGCCTGTGTGTTTATATATATGTACAAGTATATATTTGTGTATGTGTGCCTGTCCAAAGGGAAGTTTCGGTTATAAGAATCAACCGCTTATAAGAATCAAAAACAGTAATAACAAACGTGATTCTTATAAGCGGAAATCACTGTATATATAAAACAGTTCCGTAACTGACTCATTCATTCACTCACTGACTGACTGACTGACATACAACGCACAGACCAAACCGCTGGACCTAAAAGGGCTGAAATTTTGCATGGCGATTCTTCTAATAGTGTAGGGGTGCACTAAGAAAGATTTTTCAAAAATTCTTAGATTTTTTAAATTAAATTTTTAAGCTGTTTTTTAAACTTTTTTTACGTTTGCATTTAAAATAATACATTGAGGGTTATAAAATTTATATCACGAGAAAGATCATAAAAATTCCTTCAAAATGAAATTTTTTTCGAATTTACCTCCATTTACTGATTTTTGGTGAATTTTTAAAGATTAATTTTTAGTATTTAATTTATTAAATGCTGATCACGTGATTTCTTTTTCTGGTACTTTCAATAAATTTATCGTCACGTGCGTAACAACTAAATAGACAAAAAAAATATTTTTTTCTCTTTCTAATGCAGCAGACGATTGGATATTATCCAAAAAAAATACATATCCCTTACGATTTTATATATATATATATATATATATATATATATATATATATATATATATTACATCAATTGTATACATTGATCATCGCATTTATTATAAATATATATATTTATTTTTTGGCATAAATTGCATACGTTGACAGTTGTATTTAATTTGAATACTCCGTAGCGAAGCGCGGGTTTTCAGCTAGTGTATTATAAATTTTCTGTTGTTCCTTTATCCTTTTACCCAATTATGGACTTCCTAATTTATCAGACACCTTCAGTATTTTCCCATGTTATTGAGGCAATACGTGACGGTGTGCTTTAACCTTAGCTGCATTTGCAGCACCACCGAATCTTTGATATATTCTTGAGTAAACCCATTAGACTCAAATACGGCAGTTCAATTTTGAGAACAGATTTTCGCTTCAAATCCGGTCTCAACTATCAACTCTGAAAAATGATTTCTTTCGCCTAATAGTTAGATAAGACACACACACCACACCACACCAAAAAAAAAAAATCATTTCTTCGCAAAATTGCGCGTTAAGATTAAGTAAGAGTTCTTTTTGCCCGAACGTATTTCATCTACTGCGTTTTTTTAAAACTGTTACGATATCTTTTCACGACAAATTGCGTCATTTGACACCGGTTTATTCGTGGTAATGAGCTCCAGCTTTTCGAGTCATGCTTGCTTTGATAAATCCTGACAAGTGTATATATAAATGGTACCTTCTCTACATCTGCAATTTTGCCGATTTTACTGATATTTCTCTAGAACGCACCACACGTTATTTTTAACTCCTGTTGTGTCAAACTGACAGCGAAAACTTCTTTAGTATTTTTTATATTCTGGAAAAGGATGATTCTGACCTCATTGCGTGAGGATACTAAAAAGAAAAGAGCGCTTGAAACGAGGAAAATCTTGAAATAACTTTAAAACGGCTCTCAAATGTATGATTAAGAATATAAAATTAACTCAGCTGAAGACAAATGAATAAAATCTCTGATCCATGAAACAGCTCGTGATATTACATGATCTAAAGAACTAAAATCGTAAAAAGCAATTTTGGGAATATTAGGAACACACGCTTGGTTTTTAATAACAGTGGGGATTTTCATTTTTTATGGTATTATACAAATATATATTGGTATTTTATAAATCTATGTTAGATCTGCTACTGGTTGGCTCGATGATGTTCCAGAATAAGCCCAAGAGTTCGTACTTAACATAAACTAATTTACTTTCATGAAAATATAAAGGTCGTTCTAAAACACTGGTGAAACTTGCGACGGCAAGAGCACAACATGCTTGTTAAACAATAGAAAAAGGCGGATCTCAAATTTCCCTCAATCCTCTCTGACACCACTCGGATCGCCATTTATACTGAACCTCGAACACTTTCAGGGTCCATTTATGGGCAATTCATTTGGTAGCAAGGTTACTATTCAGCAGAGGATACAAATTGAATGCCTATAACCCCTCGCAACCAGTATCTGTTTATGATGCAGAATCTCACCAGTTAGCTATTTAACAAGTTAGTTATATTAAGGTAACAATACGAGGGAAACAAACAAAAATTGCAGAAAGGCACTTACTACAGCAAACTTACATTTTCTTATATATTCAGACCTACACTGAAGAGCCAGAAAAACTGGTACAACTGCCTAATATCATGTAGGACCCCTACGACCACGTAGAAGTGCTGCAACAGGGCGTGATATGGACTCGATTAAAGTCTGAAGGTATCCTGGAGGCAATGTACACCACGAATCCTGCAGGGCAGTACACAAATACATAGGAGTGCGAGGGGGTGGAGATCTCTTCTGAAAAGTACATTGCAAGGCATCCCAGATACGCTCAATAATGCTCATTTCTGGGGATTTAGATGGCCAATGGAAGTGTCTTAAAGTCAGAAGACTGATCCTGGAGCCACTCGGTAGCAACTCTCGACGTGTGGAGTGTCGATTGTCCTGCTGGAATAGTTCAAGTTCGTCGGAATGGACATGAATGACTGTAATGTGTAGAATGTCGGCGGTGCTGTGAGGTTTATTGGGTGATTGCCTGGTATTCGTGTGTTTGGGAACTGGTTATTTTGACTAGATTAATATGTTTGTATTTCACCTTGTTTGTTTGTTATTGTTTTAATTCACACGGGATTTATATTGTGTCATTATTGCAATTTTCTAATGGAAAGTCGAGAAACAGAAACTGCAGCAAGTGTAAATAATACAAACTTAGAAAAGTAAGTTAATAAATCATATAACTTAATACAAGTATTTACTGTTTACATTCATTTAATATACATGTGATTTGAGTGTTTACTATTTACATGCATTACAGAGAAATAATAGTGAAATCATATGCTCAGCGTCAAAGAGTATCGAAAGACACGAAAAAAAAAATCAAAAATCAACTTCCGAGTGCGAAAAAAAATACCAAAAACAAACGCTCAATGTCAACAACAATTCCGGCAGAATCAAAAAGAAAAAGTACAGCAAAATGAAACATTGAATCTTGCTAGGTGATTTTTAACTGTTACTTTCTGAAACGTGGATAAGAAATGAAGAAATTGTTCTTCCTAATTTCAATTGCATTTCTCGTTATAAGCGAGACAATGTTCGTGCAGGTGGAGTCGCAATATACCATAACTCTGAAGATACCGCCCACATTTGTACAGAAAATAGGAGAATATTTTTGTCCAACATTAGTGTTTGAGTACTAGGCATTCATCAGTTGGTGACATTTGTTCAGTTGTTTGTGAAATGGGAAATGATGTTAAAGTAGTTATAGTAGCTATTTATATATCCCCAAATAAAAAGATTGAGGTTTTAACATTATTTATCCATCAATCGTTGTTAGAATATACTGAAGGAGGTTCTAAATTACTTAACCAAAATTTTCATAAACTTCCACTCATATTGGCTGGAGATTTCAACGTTAACTTCAATGATAAAGAAAAATTTGAAAAGCTCACATCTTTTTTATCAGGTACATTTGATTTAAGTATTAATAATGACTCAGCGCAGTTCACAACGAAATACTGTACAACCGTTGATGCCGTTTACTCGAAATACTTAGATAAAATTGAATCTCAAACATATGCATCTTATTATAGTTACCATAAGCCAATAATTACCATGATACAATATAATGATAAAATTTAAACAATTTTTTCTTATTTAGAATTTTTTTTATACATAATTTATAATTCATTATTTTATATTTAATTTTTAATAAATGACTATATTTCCTAAAACATGAAATGAAATTTATTGATTTAAATCCTTACTTTACAATTTTGCTTTGAAAAAATGATAAAAACAAAAAATAAAAAACTAGAGAGAGAGTGTTGGTTGGTTGAATAAAAAGAGGGATACGCTTTTTGGCGTGACAAAAATACACTTATATAATCAATAGAAATCTACATATTAAATCACGTTTAGAGTTGAAAAAATAACACGTAAGGAACTTTGTTCCTGACGTGGGTCCCCAGACCGCACTTTTTTTTTTGGCCTCTTGAGTGTATTTCAATAATACGAAATCGCAAATTATGAAATTATTCGGAGTGTAAACATACTAAAAGAAGTAATTCTAAACTCTACTCTACGGCCCCCTCCGCTTTCGCGTATCGGCCAAGTTTTAACTGGGAACCAACCTCGCCACAGAAATCCCGCCGGCCCGATAGGACCCGCAGGACAAGGCACACAAGGAAACAAAAAGTAGAAAAATCCTCTAAGACGGAATACAAATTCCAAATATGAAATAAAACATGGGAGAGTGGACAACGCGTGCAAAAGAAAAACCGCTCCAGGTTCCATTAGGACCTAGCCAGATTTTTTTTTTTTTTTTTTTTTTTTTTTTTAAATCAAACTTGTTACAAAGCAAAACCTAATTATAAATAACCAAACAAACGGTCCATGGTTAACTACCAGGACCTAAATTGATAAAATTAACTAAAAGAAGTAAATAAGGGTGGCAATGACTTGGCGAAAACAAACTTGATGAGTAGTGCGATGTTGTAACGAAAAGTAAGGAAAGTTTTAATTTACAAACAATCCACCAGTTGACATACATTTACTCGTATAATATGTATTCATTCACAGGCCTACAAGAAAAAAATTTGGGAGGGGGGGGGGGTGCCTAGGATTTTAGAACTGATTTTAGCTATATTTGGGGTGCTGAATCTAAATATGAAATCAGTTTTTCTCTATCAGCTCTACTTTCTTAGATACATCCATTTATCTATTAATGTTTTTCTATTCAATACATTCAAGTATGGGCGATTTCTACTTATTAACCGTCTGCCGTCCAGTTAGTTCCAGGGAAATTCCGCTAGAAGAAATAAGCGTTGCCTGTCTGGTAACTGTAGTAACCTTCAACGTTTCAACTAGAGTTGAGGTTAGTTTGTGAATTCTCGCCGTGCAGGGTAGATCGAAGTGGGCCTCGCGTGATATTTCTGTTTAGGAAAGAGTTGTTATAAAGTTAACCTAAAACGTACTGTGTTGTAGATTGTTGTGTTTGTTGTAGAATAGAAATAAAATGAGTTCAAGTTGAAGAACTTGTGTAAATCATCCTGATGTGTTTTGCTACATATGCGGAGAATACACGTTAAAAGAAAACAGAAAAACTGTTAGTGATTTTGTAAAGAGAGCTTATCTGGGATACTTTGGTATTAGGCTTGGTGATCAGGATAAAACCTGGACATCGCATCTGATCTGTAAAACTTGTATAGAACATTTACGACAGTGGACTACCGGGAAAAGGAAAAGTCCGAAATTCGGCGGACCGATGGTTTGGAGAGAACCCCAAAACCACTGTATTTCTGCCTAGTAAATATTAATGGAATCAATCGAAACAATCGTAGCAAGTGGACTTATTCTGATTTAGTCTCTGCAAGACGCCCTGTCCCTCATTCAGAGGAAGTGCCGAATCCAACGTTTCACCAGCTACCAGAGCTTTGTGAGGACGAGTATTGTCCCTTTGATCACCCTTCTGATACTAATGAAGGAGACCATTTCATCTGATACCAATGAAGGTGAGGGGATGTCCTTTATTCCTCAAGATTTCAACCAGGATGAATTAAATGACCTTACCAGAGATCTCAACCTGTCAAAAGAAGCTTTTGAATTACTGGCTTCCAGGTTGACCGACAAAAATTTACTGGAACAAGGAACCAACATTACCTTTTATCGTACAAGAGAAAAGGATCTGCTACCCTTCTCTCAATAAGACAATCATATTTTGTCACGATCTTAGGACTCCTGGGAAAAATGGGTCTTCCTGAATATTTTCCAGATTATTGGCGCCTATTTATTTACAGCTCAAAGCGATGTTTGAAACGTGTCCTTCTACACAATGGGAACAAATATGGTACCAATACCAATTGCTCACTCAACGAAAATGAAAGAAGACAACATGGTCTTGGAGAGGATGAAGTATCATGAACACCAATGGGTGATTTCTGTGGACTTAAAAAGGGTGAACTTTCTCCTTGGACAGCAAAGTGGCTACACCAAATATTCTTGTTTCGTGAGCATCTGGGATAGCAGAGAAAAAACACATCACTGGGTTAGAAAAGAGTGGTCTAAGAGAGAAAACATGGACGTTGGGGAAAAGAATGTTATTAACGACTCCTTAGTTGGACGAGAGAAAATCTTTCCTCCACTGCATATCATGCTGGGCCTAATGAAGCAGTTTGTAAAGGCTCTTGATAAGAACGGATCATGCTTTGCATATATAGAGGAAAATGCGTAAGTTGGGTACGGAAAAAATTAAAGCAGGAATATTTGACGACCCACAAACAAGACAACTCATTAAGGATCCTGCCTTCATAAATTCCATGAATGAGGCTGAGCAAAAAGTCTGGATTTCATTTGTTGCAGTTGTCGGAAATTTTCTGGGCAAACACAAAGCTGAAAACTATGTTGAACTGGAAAACGAGATGCTAAACAGTTTCAGATCCCTTGGGTGTAACATGAGCATTACGGTGCACTATTTACACAGCCACTTGAACCGTTTTCGTAAAAATTTAGGAGACACCAGTGAGGAACGAAGTGAAAGATTTCAGCAGGATATTAAAACTATGGAGGACTACTACCAAGGAAAATGGGATACGCACATGATGGCAGATTAATGCCGGAGTTTAAAAAGGGACCGTTCCAAAATACATACAATAATGCCACGGAAAAGAAGTTTCCGAAGTGTTCAGTGACTAGTTGGTTACATCGATGACTTTTTCCTCTCTCCTGCTCTTTGTAATTAGATAAGTACTACTGCAATATTCTCTATGATTTTTATGTTCCTTTAACATTTTAAAAAAATATAATAATAAAAAGTTCCGTGTTTAGTTTTTTTTAATTTGAACCATGGATTTAACTTAAAATAGCGTAAAGTATATTTCACTAAACTGTTATAGCTTAGAAATTTGAGCTCCTAGGCAAAAACTAATGCCATATTTAAATTCAGGGGTTCAAATTCATATGAAATCAGCTCTAAATACCTGAGTAACAAAACTACTGTTGGCCTGTGAATGGATATAACCAATTAAGACTGATTGTACAAAAATCTAAATACGTGAAGAGGGAAAAATCTTTGTTTCAATTTTGTTTGTCCACAGCACACACGCTGTGCATACCTGCCAACATCTTGAATTAAGACGTTCATCTCTCCCCTACCAACTGGTTGATCAGATCCTGTGAGAGAAACTTGCACAACTCTTTGGATAATAGACTGAAATCTTTAGCTCTCCCGGATTTTCGACCAACTTCAGTTCAAAAGATGCCTGAAAGAATCTACGCAAAAACACCTACGAAAGGCACCTTACATTCTAGGAAAGTTGTGAGGAACGCGACATCTGGGTTATGGCCCCCGGTCGCAGAGGTATTTGACAATGCACTGGGGGCAAACATTAATCGCGTGGATGAGAGAACAGGAAAAGAATGGTTTTACTGATTGGCACATTGATCATGGATTTATGAAAACTGTGACGTGAAAAATTCCCAGTCATTTCACTGGTAGGAAGAGTGGAATCAGTTAACAGTTTTTACAGAATTCTTAAATATTTAGTTTTAGCAAGATCAAAAGTGTTGTGAGAAAAAAAAAATATAGGTGCTACGGTATTCTGATTTTTCGACAAGACTGTAGAAAATAGAAATATTGGCTACTAGACTGGTAAAAGAACTTTATTTTCAAGAAATTTTTGAAAGAACCACTTATACCCCCCCCCCCCCCCCCCCCAAATTTAGAGTTGATCAACTACCCTGGAAATAAATTCAGTCTCTCCCCCAAATTAATACAATTAAATAAATGTGAAATGAATTACATTGTTAATAAAAAAAAACATTATTTCTAAGGTTTGTTTAACCGAAAATCATTATGTAAAAAACCATATTTTAAAAATATGGTTTTCGACCGATAATGACGTGTACATTTTATACACCCAGTGGCACGACTTAAATCTGTATCCAAAGAATAGTTAAATGAAAAAACAGAGAATTTCTATTAAACACTTGCATTCGCTTTTCTCAAAAGGATATATATTTTTTTTTCAACTCACAATAGGGGATTACAACGATAAATACCCTTTCGTGACTGAGCCACTGCATTCCGCTTAACTTAGTCTTTTGTCAGAGTTCCCAATCGCATGCATCCTATACCAAGTAAGATTATCTTCCGACCACGGGTTATGACTCTACTTTGAGATATGACGATTATGGAAGTAGTAATCTATTACTTTTCAGAGTTTTACCCTAAAATTAACGACAAAGTGTTGGCAACCAAATTCTCATTATCAAGTTTACGAATATTTTAGTGTATTTATTCACATGAAAAATGACAAAGCAAAACCGCCCATACTCTTACCTTTCCTCAGTTTTAGGATTGTAAAATCCCCTAAGAGTTCCAGGGCCGCCCAGAGGGGGGGGGGGACTGGGGCACTTTGCCCAAGGCCCCCAACTGCGGGAGGGGCCCCAAAAATTTTTTTTAAATTTATTTATTAGATTTCCTCCGAAATAAAATTCTGATACTTGTACCGTACTTCAAAATTCAAAATAATCTCCTGAAAAAAGGGCCCCCCCCCCCCAAAAAAAAATAATAAAATAAAAAATTGTTTATCAACATTGTGTTATGATAGTAACGCGAAGGAAATTGCACATATACAAATAAAGCGAATTTTCAAATTTTATTTAATTCGGAATTGATGAAAACCCAGAGGACTGAAGTTTGGAAGTCTAGCAATCACATCTGTAACCTGTTTTTAGAAAGGAAAAACTTGTACATTGGTTTGGTGACAGAAATTAAAATCCTCTCAGCTGCTAAATCTTGCCCCACTAAACCACTTACTTCAATACTCGTTCATTATCGCAGGTACGATGATTTGACTCATTTAAAAAAAAAAAAAAAAGGGGGAATTCGTATTCTCTCTTTTTGGAACTATCCCAGCCTGTGCGTTTTCAAGTAGTAGTCCTTCACCTGGAATTTGTATTCTAAAGAGCGTAACAGACTACTGATCCAATTTTCGGGTTCACCGGCAAATTCTACTAGTTAATTCATTGAACATTCCCAGTTACAGTTTGTTTCGACTGAATACTTTTTCCCCGAACTGTTGACACATATTTCAGAAATGTAAAACACAAACAAACGAAAATTTGCTGTCATTTAATTATAACACATTTATCAAACTGACTTCCTATTAAATCATCCACCAATCATGGAAAAAAAACATCAGTATTGACAAAAATTACAATAAAATTCATTATACGCAGAATTCAATTTATTACGGAGATTTTGAAGTAGTAATTGATTTCTTCAACTAAAAACAACAACAAAAAAAACGTCTTTATAATATCAGGAACGTAATTTGGAATGACATCAGTTGCAATAAAAAATTATTCATTATTAACAATGCCTTCACTATTTTATCATTAATGAATTAATAAAAGTTCTTGAAAACTCAGAAGCGGTAATAAGAACCAAAAAGGAGGCACTAATATGCCCCAAGTACAGAACAATTACTGTATCTGAATGAGCTGTGTTTTCTCGTCTTTCATTCTCTCTTTATCACTGATTAATCATTTCCTTTTTGAACATGAAACTATAGAAGGATGAAATTAACGATACGAAGAACCCAAACTGAAAATCTTCCAACAGCGTATTAATATTTGGAGGGCATGATGATTTCTTTCTCTTCTATTTCGTCATAATTTTTATAAATTATAGGACCTGAAGGTCGAGTTAAAGGCAGAGACTTATGAAAACAAAGAAATCATTTTGCTTTATGGTCCTGTTCATAATTTAAGTTCGAAAATAGAGAGTAATTAAATTGAATGTGTGCTCCAGCCTTCTGATGATCATAACTTTTACCCCCATTGAATGTTTCGGAAGTTCGGCAAGGAAAACATTTTTAATAATCAGCATTATAATACTCTCTCCAGGTGATCTCCTTTCCTTCCATTAACAGTCAATACTCTAGGTCTAGCAGTCTAAGGTACTGTACTTTCCTGCATTCCAAGTCCAAGTGATAGTGGTGATAAGGTACTAAGATTTCAAGCGGTCCGCCGGTACGAAGGCACATCGGAGGGTAATATACTACTGCTTAATGGTTATCCGCCTTACATATTGTTCGACCTTGGTTTCACTATAATGAATACATCCGTCTAGTAGCTTTCGAGGACGCCCAAATTCACAGCCAAGGTCCCAACAAAAGCCTACAGACGGAGACACGGATGGTCCTAAGAACTGCAAAAGAATTGCATAATTCACGTAAAATTCATTCTCTCTCCAAGATAAGCGTCCACATTGGAGGAAAACAAATCAACTTCTATAGAGGAGCTTATGTTAGAATCTCTTACTAGTAGTTTGAAATGTTTTCAAAATGATTAAGAGCACACACATGGAATATAACTCTGTATAAAACATGACACGCAATATTAAAAGCTTTACTCTGAAACACTTAAGACAAGTTTCATATTTATATTAATTTAGAGCATGCTGTAAAAAATATTGAGGTATAGTACCTGATATTGTTACGAACTCTGATAAAATGATTAAAAGTAAATTTATGGAGTTATTTTCTACCCAACAACAATTTCTTATTACTAGTTACAGGGGATACATAATAAATCCGAAGAAAATCTGTATTTGAACCATTAATAAGAGAAAATAAAATATCTCGTGCACTTTTGAGTTACGATTACTTTGATGTAAAAAGGTAATTATGTAGTTTTTATTATTGGTTAAATTCTCTGGTGGGTAAAACAAGAAGTAGTTTCTCAATCAACAAAATTAAATAAAAAGAAAGTTGATTAACTTATCATAAGGCACATTTACCACACGCTTCATGAAAGCTTTTCAACTTAATCTTAGAGCTGTTATTCTTGCTTTTCAGTTCATAATGATATATTGCAGAAAATAGGAAGTCCCATCACTTACCTGAAAGAAAGAAAAAATTTTGAAATGCATTGTTTGTAAAATAACTGTAAATGAAAGTTAATATTCATTTAATATATGCAACAAAAATCACAATGGAAAGTGTGTTGTAAATGTATAAATATAAATCTTTTTAAACAATGTTAGCTTATCGCCACATCTCTGAGAACGCCACTGAAAACAAGCCTAAACACTACAGTTTAGTATGTTCAGTGAAGGAAGAAATATACCAGAGATCGATACACTCGACAAAGATAAATTTCTTACCTTAAATTTCAGAACAGGAAAATACTCTATAACCCTAGTTAATCCCCCAACAACCGCATGTAATTTTCATATTTTTATGTACAAAAACGCGGGTGAAATTTATGTGTATACGTTTATAGTAAGAAGACTTAATGGAATAAAAAAGGATCAAAATTAAGTGGAGAAAAGGGCGTTTTTTTTCATTAATTTACACCTGTAGGAAATGCGAATATCCCTTTCAACGAAATTACACAAAACAAAATAGATAAATTACCTCTTAGAGGCTTTGTTAAGAGGCATACGTTTTATATAGATGCAATATTTCTTAGAAGCATAATTGGTGAAATAAGGTCTCCTTATATTGAAAATACGTAAGAAATTTCATGCAATGAAGAAATAACGTTCCCCGCTGTTTAGGTACTCTAAAAGTTCAACCCGACGCGATAACAGCGTGACCCTCCGATATTAACAGAATTACTAGAGTGATTTCATCATCGATCAAGAGCAGTGTTTTCCAACCTTTTTAGAGTCGCGACCCCCGTCAAATGGTTTCCACGCATATTGTGACTCACCATCCCACACACACACTCCTTCCCACCCTGCATATTTCTATTAAAAAAGGCCTTTTAAGGTATAAAGAAAAAAATTGCATTTTCCATAATTTTAATTCCTACTAAATGTTTAATTTAACGGAAAGAAAATTTTAAGAAATGCAGAACATTAAGAGACATTCATCGCTTATCCAAGGGCATGTAAAAGCAAGGACCTCAAGAAAAATAATGATTTTGCCGTATGGATTCAGAATTATTCAACGATAAAAATAGAAAAACTCTTACCTAAATAAAATTGCTTTATCCGTTAGAGAAACTACAATAGTCGTGCCAAAAGTAATAACAGAGATTGATGGAAGACTGACATTTAGACTTTGTGCACTGAACGTACAGTGGAGTCCCGATAATCCGAACTTCGGTAATCCGAAAGTCCGCTTAATCCGAAACCAGAGGTAAGATTTCAAGTCTTGCCGTCCCTATCGCTAGATAATACGGCGAAATTTCCTGCTGACAAAAAGTCGTTGCGACAGCGCACCTACCAGTCCACTTCAGGACCGGCGGGGCCGTCACACCAAAGCAACATTTTCTTCTTTAAGTATTATCCTGTTATATTTAGATTTGTCATTGGGTTATACAATAATACGCAACATAAGTGCACTGTATATAAATAATACCCTATATGCAACACATTACTTCAACTCTGCTTAATACTGTACATATCACTATTTACACAATACACAACACTAACTGCGACACAGTGCACAACCTCATTTACATAATTACAACACAGCTACAATTTATACTTCACAATTAAATTCTATTCCAATATGTTAATTCTGAATTGAAAAATTGTATAAAATTACATTAAATTATCAATATACTACTGTAAAATATACCTTACGTTACACTGATACAATGATACCTTATACATATTTACAACATGATATCGGTATTCATTTTATTTTCAACTCCTTTTGACACTATATTATAGCATATTAATGAGCTACCTTTACTGCTTTTCTTATATGATATAGAATATTAAATTATCCATTCTATTTCACCCGGTACATGTTTCAATGCATTTACAATAATCTATTAATCATTGCTCGATACATCATATTTCATACAACTAAACATTTCAGTGAACCACACTTTCCAGCACTACCGTTATGCTGTGCCTCATACGTACTTCAGCTATTATTGTTTTGTCTGCACATAGTATATCAAATAATCATCAACATACGCTGCTTAATTTTATATTCACTATAATTACAAAATTTTCAGGTAAGTAGCACTATAAAAAGCCCCCCCCCCAAAAAAAAAAAAAAAAAAAACCAACAAGTAACTCAGCTAGAACTGAGCTACTATGACGAATGGGAGAAAGGAATGTGCTCATCCATCAAAATGGAGATTACCTTTTTAATAAAAATTTTACAATAAAAATCTGTAAAGAATTTGTGTTTGTCCCAGTTTGTTATACCTGCAGGTAAAAACACTCCAAGATGATTGAAGTTGATGCAGTCAAATAGGCAATGTTCTACAGTTTGAATCTCACCGCATGTACATGCATTAGGTTTATTATGGAATCTGTTCTGATATTCAGCAAATGAACCATGGCCCATTAATGCTTGATTTATCTTAAAATCTCCTAATAATCTATCTTTTTTAACCTTGCTAAATATTTGGTACGTCTTTCTACCCTTAATCGAATAATCCCATTCATACTGCCAATTTTCAATTTCATTATTTTCTATTTTCTTTTTAACTGCGTTCCCGCTGATTTTAAAATATTTATCTATAGTCTCCTTTTCAGATGCCTCTTTCGCCGCTTTGTCCGCTTCTTCGTACCAGTTATTCCAACATGGGTTTTAACCCAATGTAGGAAAATAATCAACCTTTTCTTTTTTCAGCATTCTTTTGATGTAAGCTACTTGTTCTCCCTTATACGTGATTGACTTTAGTGCTTCAATCGCACTCCTTGAGTCGGTAAAAATGTCGCTTTTTCTAATATTCCTTTCCCTCATAATTTCTATTACCATTTGTATGGCATGCAGTTCAGCTATATAGGAATTTCCATTTTTTAGTCTTTCCCTGAAGATTTTCTTATCTCCTTTGAGGTAAACCACTCCTGCACCAATATTTTCCCCTTTCTTGGATCCATCTGTATAAAAGATGTGATCGGTTTTAGGTGTTTCATCTTATGTCCAATCAATGCTAATTCATCTATATCTTCTAAAATTCTAATCCTAGTTTCAGAATTTTCAGCATTAAATATTTCTTCCTTAATTATCATTTCCTTGTTTTCATCATATAATTTACTTAACAAGTTGATTGCTCTTGCTTTTAAGTGCAGGGGTATACAACCCGCTAGTACATCCATAGCTTCCGTTGAAACCGTTTTGTAACATTTAGTTATCGATAGTAAAGCGGACCTTTGTATTTAAAAACAAATTACATAGTTTACAATCTGTTCTTTGTAACAAACCTCTACTCCATAAAGCAGAATCTTTTCTATCACTATTTTATAAATTTGTTTTATAATTTCCGGTTTAAAACCCCATGTTTTTCTTGTGAGTCTTATTAACTTATATAATATTTTATTTGTTTTTTTCTTTCAATTTCTCCATGTGCTTTCTAAAGTTTAATTTACTGTCGAATATGATTCCTAAATATTTCAATTCAGCATTATATTTTAAACTCTCCTGTTGCAGTTTTATGGTAGGTTTGGTACCTATGTTACCTTTCCACTTAATTATATTATATGTACATTTTCCAAGACTGAATTTTAGTTTATGACTGGTGGCCCAATTCTCGCATTTTTGCAGAACATCCCTTGCTATATCTGTAAATTTACATAGGGTAGGTGGGGGCAAAGGTTTGCAGTTTTGAGTTTTGGGTTTCTTACGGGCCTCCTTTAGATCCTATCGCCCCAAAAAGTCACTTGTATTGTAGTTGAGTATCCCCTCTACCTTCTATAAAATAATGAATTTTTTCCCGAAAGATTTAGTCACCGAATTTTTAATTTTACCAAAAGACCTGTTTGCGAACCTTTGCCCCAATCGGTGGGGCAAAGGTTCGCACTGCAATCCTTTACCCCACTCGTTGGTTTCTTACTGGATAGGCATCGAAAATCACAAAAAGAGTTGTCTAAATAATTTTATTTCACATTTTGTAATCTTTTTAAAGGTGTTACATATATAGAAATCACAAATTGAACAGGTTAATCTCAATAAATTTTTTCTTAAACGAAATAACTTCAAAATGAAATATCAACTATTAACACAGAAAGTTGAATCTAACAAAGAAATTCACAAAATGAAAAGGGGTTAATCTCAATAATTTTTTTCTTAAACTAAAGAACTTCCAATTAAAACATCAACTATTAACACTATCGTTATATCATATCTTAGGCTTTACTCATTCTTTTAAAACCCATAAAAATTAAGCAAATTAAGGGAATGGGGGACATTACAAAGCAATTTTTGAAATTTTTACCTCAGAGATATGAAATTGGGCATAAATATTCATTAAAGTAAAACTATTTCAAACACCTTATAAAATTTTATAAATATTTAAAATTTTATTTTTTATATTTAAAAAATTGAAATTTTTATTATGTTTTTTAAAATGCTCCTTGCAATCCAATTTTTAACCTTATCCTTAATTTTGCATTTAGATTGCTTATACATTTTGATCAGGGTTGTGTTTTGATTTGTGCTTTCGTTGAATAATTAATTTTTAGGAAATATTTTTATGCTTGTACTCTGAATTCTCGTGTATTTTTTTTACTTTTCCACGCTTAAGTTAAACTTTGATAATCTGAATGATGTCGAAACCTGAAATGGATACGTAACTTTATTTTAATGTATAAGAGGAGTCTTTGTAATAAATTTTATAAAATTTCGTCAAATATTGTGACGCAAGGAGCATTTCAAAGACTTTCAAATCTGGAAATTACTCATTTAGAGCTTTTTTCCCTAACCAGACCTTCGAAGCCTTTAATGTCTTGTAACAACATTTAATTCCTTTATCTTGTAAAATAGGTCTTTGTTCAGAGCTATTTTATTTTTGTGTTGTACTAATTTATTTTATTTTTAATTTATGGATTTTCAAGCATTTTACAAAAAATTTTCTGATTAAAAACAGGCAGTTTTTATCAAAAACCATAAATTTTTTTCAAATTACAAAAATGTGAATTCCCATTAATAATAAAAGACGTTGTTAATAAGGATTCCTAATGAAAAGAGGACATGAAACAAATGTTAATAGTTAGAGCGGCAAAGGTTTGCAGATGGGGCAAAGGTTTGCACTGCGAACCTTTACCCCATGACTCCTGCAAACATTTACCCCATTTCGTGCTGGTTCTGTTTCTGCAGAATGGAAGCCACTGTATTTGAGTTAACCCAAAACTTAAGGTAGGATTTGAAAGGCTATTTACCACCCTAACATGCGAAAATAAGCCCAAAACAGTTCGTGAGTTTGAGTGATGCTCAAAATTACTCAAAAGTTGCAAAAAATTACATTAAAAGAGACGAAAATAAACTTACCTCATTTTCTCTGCAAAAGGGGGTCTTAACTCCAACATTTTTTACGAGGCAACTGACTGGAAGTAGAGGAATGCACTGCCTACCCTATTCTTCCTAAAACTCTTCCCGGTCATTTTAAAATGTATGTGCGAACCTTTGCCCCCACCTACCCTACCACATGGCTATTCATAATAATCATCAAATCGTCCGCGAATGCCTGGACACTATCTATAGTCCTCTTCACACTCCCTGAGTAAATCATTTATAATAATTAACCAAATAATTGTCCTTGAGGCACTCAAACATTGTAATAATAATCCTGATTTTTCATTATAATCTTCCTTTCGGTTATATAACCGAAACCAAAAGTAAAAAAAAACTACGGTTACAATAAAACTATAGTGATACTAATTAATAAAAAGTATAATCCTGAAAATTACAAGAAAATTCAAAGTTAGACAACAGTAGTATAATAAAGTAGAACACAATAGAATAAACAACACATGTTTATGCTAATGCTAAACTGACACTATCAGTAATGGCGCACCTCCCCAACTGTCGAGCACTGTGACGTTATTGTTAGAACAACTTACACTCAACTCTACTGTACTAGGCAGCGTTCCGCTCTTTTATCACCCATTTCTTCCCGACATTTAGTTACGTTTAGACAGACCTTATAAAATAAACTGCGTAATCATACGTACTATGTACTATTTATGTAATCACACGTTATTATGCAATTTAAGTTTATTTTAAGAATGATTTCGCTTAAACCGGAAAATTCGTTAATCCGCAAAAGGTCTGGTCCCAATCATTTCGGATTATCGGGACTCCACTGTACTTAAGTAACCGCGAATTTCGGTTACCACCAATTGAAGACAGTATTGAAGGCTAAAAAACTGGGTTTGCGTTTTGAGACATTTCCCTTTAAAAAGCATCACTGCCTTAGAGTTGTATGGTCAATAAATGTTGATAATTTTTTTTTTTGTGAAATTCGCTAAAAAGTTAAATTGAACCCATGGCGACCCCCTCAGAAAACACTGACGGGGGGGGGGGGGCTGGGCTGCGATCCACAGGTTGGGAACCCCTGAAACAAATAAATCCTCAAATGTATACCGGTTTTCAAACTTTTAAAAGAGTTATATTAATATTTACGGGATCGGTAAACGATTACAGTGCGTTTATTTAACAACATGACGAAAACCAGACGGCAGAGGCAGTTCATTACTCTACACGCTACACGCATAATGTAAATAAAAAATAAATTAACTCTCTCTTTCGCAATTTTATGGCATAAACATTGTTCTATAAATACGGAAATAACGCGCAACGAAAGAACGGGTTTTCGACGTGTGCTCGTCAACGTCAACATACAAGAGACTAAGAAAAATAAAAGATTCTATTCTCTCGACTGGTAGAAATCGTAATCGAGATCTGCATACTGGGTGCAAGAAGTTTTATTTTTAACTAGGTTTGTTATCCGCCATTTTACAGAACCAATAAAATTCGATGTATGCTTTCAATAGATCAGCGTTTCTTAAACTGTGGTTTGCGACCCCAAATGGAGTCGCAAAGCGAAATTTTGGGGTCGAGAAAATTTAATTCTGATATAAAGTCACATATTGCTCCAAGGTTTAATTAGTTATGCAGCAAAACACAACCACATCCATCTCCTTAAAACTTTATTCTCTTTCATTAATTCTTGTGTACTTGAAACATGTATCAAAACTACTATTTTTCATACGTACATTATTCACCAAAGAAAAATTATTTATGAGAAAATATTTATCTTTATATCCTTATTTCCCGGGGTCGCTAAAAAATCTCGATGATAAAAAGGGGTCAAGAATGAAAAAAGTTTGAGATGCGCTGCTATAGATCGTTTCATAACATGAAATGTAAAGCCTACAGTGTTGAAAAATGATTGCTTAGGGGCCGTTTCTTTTTTTCTGTGTGTTTTGGTGAAAATTGAGACAAAATTTGACACTTACCAAAAACACTCACATAAGAAAAACTGACACGTGAGTAAATGTTTAATGCCCTGCAGGGTATTAAAAGTGTAATGTACTTCTGGAGCCTTTTTCTAAAAATTTAATCGTGTTAATAATTTTAAAAACTGAAATTTTTCGAAAAAACTCTAAAAGGGTATTTGAAATGAGTATACACTACTAATGGATTTTACTTTGCTTTAGTTAAAGTCCTTGTCAATGGTGGTCCCAAAAAGTGTATATGTAATTAAAGAGAAATAGTTTAATCTTTTTGTAACGAAAACATTATTGAGAAGTGTCAAATAGAGTGTTTTCGTGAAAATGATAATTAAGTAGTCTTACCCAAACACATTGTTTAATTCAGCTTTTTTTTTGTAAATCTACTGATTGGTTTGGTTTGGTTCGGAGCGCTACGGTCAATATTCTGCTACACGAGGGCTAATTAGACCGGGATCTACTGCTTGTAGCCGATTCCGAACGGCTACAAACATCCATGCCAACAGTGGGACTCGAACCCACAGACTCTGGTACCGAAGGCCAGAGCCCTAGCCCTTCGGCCATCTATAATAGGAAACCACAAATAATTTTCTTCCTTGGTTTCTAATAGGATATATCAAACACCTATCGAAAGTAATAGGAAACTTATTAAGATTTAGTTATTCTAAATGCTAAAAGCACAATCGGCCCTGTTAACGCTTATACATAAAGGAATCATCGGAGGATTGCTAAAAATTAGGCATGCTAAACAATAAGAGTATCTGAATACTCGTTGACAAAATTGAATAGTTTATTCATAAATTTTTACGTATCCCCATCTGTAACGTTTTATTTCCCTTCTTTATTAGTTTTCTTTATTTTTATAACTCCTTCATATTCTGGGATACTTTTTATATGTTCCATACTTTGACTTTTATATCAACTCTGCATCCAATACCTTCGTTGAGTTTCGTTTGTAACCGTTGAGAACAACGCATAAATTAATTTTTTTACACGGAAGTCAGTGGCGGTTCCGGTACAGAGATTGGAGGGGGGGACGTTGGCTCTTAGGGTTTTATATAAAGAAAGACATAAACATCCTCTCATTTCAAATTTAAACTCATTCAGTATTAGGTCTAGGATTATATAATTTTAGGCAATGTTTAAAAAAAAAAAGAAAAAAAAAAGGCGTTTGCCCCAACTACTAAAGAGTGTAATAAAAGGAATTACGTATACGATGACTGCCACCAAAACATTTTAAGTTTTATTCGAAATGCCAGATGTATTTGCTTTCTTAAGAATCTCTGAATCTGGTTGAGCTGAACAAGACTAAATAGTTACATTATGCGCCGTAAAGCAAATATGACTCACATTACGGCCGGGATAGGTATTTGATAACAAGTAACGGCTTTAGAGAATTATCATGATTTCGTTTTTGAATTAGCTAGAACGAAAAACCAAAGGTTGCGTGGACTGTTAAGCAAATGTTCCACGTGAAAGGGGACGAATTATTTTTGAAAGAAAATCCGATCTTCCATCTAGCAATTTGTTTTTTACTAAAACTAAAATATGCAATGTTTGATAAATTTTGTCTATAAATTTATGAGTCAATGATAACTTTAAAAGTTTCGTTTTCTCATCTAAAAAGTAATACATATTCCGTTTATAATTGAGCTGTGGAAAGGATATGTGGAAATATTTCTCGAGTACAAATGGTTAGAGTTACTTCTTATCGAAATCATTAATATTAGAAAAACAAAGAAAAAGATCAAATGTATGAATTCACACAATTTTTTAAAGCATGTCTTTTAAAGTAAATTTATTAAGATTAACAGCTCGAATTCTCTGTCTCGGGTAATCACACTGTAGCTACTTATTTAACTACTTGCTAACAAAAAGAAGGAAAGGAAATTAGATTTTACTTTTTTTTAGTTAGAAAACAAATTTAAAAGGGATCTTGGTTCTACCGCTTTGGTTCTCATTGCTGAAACATCTTATTTAGAAGTGAATCTT
The DNA here is from genome assembly GCA_907164885.2 of Dolomedes plantarius. Lineage (NCBI taxonomy): Eukaryota > Metazoa > Arthropoda > Arachnida > Araneae > Dolomedidae > Dolomedes > Dolomedes plantarius. The sequence goes on from OU015498.1 coordinate 103,519,660, forward strand.
AACGTCTCTTTTCCACAACTCTGAATTGTTAAACTGCAAAAATTCAATTTTTACTTATTATACTGCGAACTAAGGAATTTTTCGAGGTACTCAAAACGGACAGGAACTTCGGTCAGAAGATTGCCGTGCAATTACGTAAAGTCCGACATCTTGTAATGAACTATTATAGTTACATAATTGAATCGTTTCACTAAAGACGTTGGCGCCAGATTCATGAACCTTATGGGACGCCTCATATCAGTATATTTCCTTTTTATGTTTTTGTTATGTACAATAACATAAAAATGTACCAATTATGTGCTCGAAAAATGTATCGGATTCCAAAAATTATGTATAATAAATATATAGAGTTCCATTTCAAAACTTCTCAGAAACTATATTAAAACTATTATTGTTAATCTCGCGAAATTTAAAGTTTTCAAAACCTACACAGAGATATAGACCAGCTTCTGCACCGTATGCTGTTAGTCTATTTTAAGATCGTAGAAACTCGTCGTTAGATTGTCACCAAGACAAATGACGTTCCGCTCTTTTTCCCATGTAATTAAATACCTTGTCTGTAGTATGTAGTGTTGGTTACAAAGTTGGGGCTCTTAAACACACGCGGGTTGCTGAGTCAAAAACAACAAACTCTATTTAGACTTGTCTTGTTCCCTATATAAGTAGATTCAACCATGGTCACGCTTATTCCGAAAAATTTTTCCTTTCTCAACAAAAGAATAATTATCTTGCGTAACAATGCTAGGGTGAAAATTATACGTTTTATAATAATAAGTTGTACATTATCTTATGTAGCCAAATAAAATAGCAGTGCTTAAGGTAACGTGTGATTTAGAAGTTCTAATAAAACTGAAAAAAATATAGTACATTAATAATTTTATGAACTTTCCTCTAGATTCTCTTAATTCTCCCAGCTTTCTCTTAATTAAGCAAGACACGTTTGATTTCATTTTTTTATTATATAAGGGCGTGGATTAATAAGATGAATTAGCCCAAAACTAATTATTCCAGATAATCACACTACGTGTGCAAATAAGGGTTGCCCGTAAATTATGCTTTTACTCCGGATCCAATAGACTGGCTCAGTACACCAATGATTTTCATATGGCTTGTAAATAGTGGTGTCGTATACTATTACTGATGTGTGAAGTTTATCATTTCTAAAACAATCATGTCTACAGACATTTCAGGTGATTGCGGAAAAGATATCACTCAGTTTCAGAAGAACTAAATTATTGACTTTTAATTGGGGAAAGAAAGCTAAGGTTATGGTTGTAAAGTAGGTTAAGAAATGTTGAGTGTATTATTAATAGCTTGAAGAATAAGAGGGGGAAGGCACCAACAGCTCGAAATTATGTACTCTGAACAAAAATGAATCATCATTCCAGGTCACTTAAATGCTTGTTGAATACCTATCGTACATAACCAGTAGAAAAACTCACTGCTGTGATGATAGTGGAAGTAAGTAAAAAAATTCCATGTGTACAATACGACATCAAACTTTAAATAAAAAAAAATAAATAAATTTTAAAAAAATAATAATAATAATAAATATATATATATATATATATATATATATATATATATATAATCGAATAAAATGACTTCACTTTGCTACAGAGCACTGATGTCGACTGGACTATGAAGGAATGAAAAGTGGTCATAAGATCTGATGTATCTGTCGTAGGCGAATTAACAAATCTGGCTTATTGCAAAGAGCACCGTCATTTTGCAATGAGCCCGGCTAATTGGAAAATTATCGACAACTTTCTAATTAGCCTGATATATTTTAGGCTTATTGTAATGAGCCATACACCTTTAGGCTAGTTAGAAAATTCGCAATAATTTGCTTAAACTGCCTGGTTTCATCCAGGCTTATTGCAGTAAGCCCAAAGTAGTAAAGACTTATTAAAAATGACAGATAAAGAGATTGTTACTTAAGTATTTCCTTTAGTGAACATATGAATTTGTTAAGATAAACATATGAATCAGTAAGAGTTACTTAGGTTAAGAAGAGGTAACTTAAAAACTGCACAACGTGCTTGGAGGAACGACAAAGGAAGTACAGATTGGGTAATAGGCTGACGTTTTGTTCGGTGGCAAAAAAACTCATCAAAACACAGAATTATAGACCTACGACAAATATCTATATTTAGTTTACTCCAGAGTAATGGGCGAATCAGGATAAGAAGGAAAACATACGAAGCAATAAACTACGATGTCTTGGGCTCAATATATAAGCATTTGGAAGCAGTGTTATGACGAGAGGATATTCTGGAGATTGGGTTAAGCCAAGGAACATTGTTATAAAATGACATTAGCTTAATACTTAAAACTACTGCTATCCCATCTATGGATTTTTTTTTCATAACGACATAGCTGCATTCTAGACCAACGATGCTAGGATAAATCGAGCTATAAACATGATACGATGGTTCAAAGAGCACGATATCATATTTTCCCCTCATGAACTGGTCTCATGAGATATTCGATTTGAACCCCATAGATAGTCTATTTGGACGTACTAGAGAAGACTTTACGAAGTGGTTCAAATCTCCTGTCCTCCATGTAAGAAAGAGATAGAAATCCAGATGACAATAACCGTTGCATACGGCCTAAGGTTATGAAAAGACCAATGTATGCTGTCATCAGAACTAAATCTATTCCAACGAATGTTGAAGCGTAAGACTGTCTTAATTTTGAAAAGAAAATACAGAATATTCTTATTAGCGATCTATTAAAAATTTAAATCCGTATATATATATATGTAGGAAGGAGTTAGTACTCCTTCCTTTAGAAGTGAATCATTAGACTTAATTATTTTGAACATTTAATTAAACTAGACGATGTTTACAAGACAGGACTAACACTTAGTATGAAATTAAGAAAAAACAAAGCATTAACATAGCTATTTGACTCAAAACGGCAAGCCTGCGGAGCGACACATCCGCTTCGTAATGTCACTAGTCTATCACACTGTTTGCGTGCCAAGTCCTTCGCGCCGAAGTAGTAGGAGTGGAAGTTGTAGTAATAGTTCAGTTGTGTTGCCAAACTCACTCTCACATATATATCTAATGAAAATATATAATAGTATAGAAAATTTTGTAACTAGTGTTTTTGTTTTCCGCAAGGAATTAAGCTAATTTTTTGTAAAAAGTTCTAACCATTATATTAACGATAAAGACTTAAAAAAAACTGCGAAAACTGATTTAAAATTTTAAGGACCATTATAAAGGCATTAAACATTCCATTTTCTCCTGATTTTGTTAAGTAACTTCGCTTGTAGAATTACTTATCAGAGGTTGGTAGAGAAAGCAAGTATTACGTTACCCTCTTGCAACATTTTGACTGCTCAGACATTAGCTTTGTTTGCGCAAGAGGTAAACAGCAAAGTGTGAATGTTTTTCTTTTCTTTCACGGTACAAAGTGAAACCCGTTGAAAGTAAGAGTAAAGGAAAAATCTCAAAACCTTGTTTTTGAACTTGGCACTGTAAAAAGCGGGGTCAAAGAAAGAAAGAAAGAAATGTCCTCCGCGTGCAAAGAAGTCGGTGACCCCTTTTAAAGAAAAAATAACCCAAACTGAAAGCCTATTTTAAGGGTAATGAAGCATGTTGTTCTAAAAAATAACTGTTAGAATACAAGTGAAAATGGCGGAAATTTCAAGAAGAATATTTTTTGAGAGAGGTTTCACTTACACAAGAAAGTAGTCTACGGGTTTCACTTATACATGAAGGTAGTCTTGTCTTACGACTTGTGCTGAAATAACTATAATGGGGGTGAAACCAACCTACAATTAATACAAAATTAACTGTAATTCTCAAGCGTACAAAGCAGCCATGTACCTAAATTTTGCTTTCATTATGGGTCTCTCGGCAAGGAATCACAACAAGCAAGGTTGAAGAATGAAATTCCAGAGGCAAAATTTCTCCAAACTTTTATGGTTGGCTACTATTGCATTAGTTTTTTCCACTACGAGCGAATGTTTCATGCAGTTTTTTTTCAAGTTTATAAAATTTTTTTTCAAGTTTATAATTATACGCTAATTGGACATACAAACGGTTCAAGTAAATTTCACCTATGTAGTGGGGGTCACAAAGTCAGACGAAAACATGAGAGCCTTATAAGTGAATGCATTGTAATAAAATAACATGACCTCAATTTAGGAAAAGAATCCCCTTTGGCCCTCCCCAGCATACCTCTCCACTTACTAGTATGAACACGTCTTATTTCTTAACGCAATTTTACAATTCGTATGTCATTAGAATTTCAAACTCTGTTGAATAAAAAAGGAAAAAAATAATAGAAAACGTCACCTCTGATATTAAGTAGCGTCGCTTGTAAAATTACTTAATACCAGGACAAAATGGGATGTTTAATATATTCGTAATGGTGCTTAAAAGTTTAAACATGAGTTTTCGCACAGTTCTTCAAACAGTCTTAATTGTCAATACAATATGGTTAGAATTTTTTTACATGAAATTTAATTCCTTGCGGAAACAAAAACACTAGCTACAGAACTGTTTATATATACACACACACAAGCGCGCGCGCACTGCGCACATTTGAGTTATAGACTTCAGTTAAATTATTCTATAATAACCTGTTAGTGTAGCCTATTTGCAGGATAAACGTGTAAGATTTTAGTCAGATTTCACGTGATAAATTAATCTTAGGTAAGCCTTGATTACTCATTAATTGCTCAGCGCTTCAACTGTTATATAAATTAAGGCGTTTCCTCAAAATCTTTGTCGTGACCCAGAGGGTGTTGAACACTCGAGTCTTATGCTCACATACATCTGACAATACGAACATTCGCATGAAAACTACATTTTCAAAAAATGACTATGTTGCACAAATTTGTATATAAAAATTTGCAGTAACGAAAACACTAGGAGATCATGTCACAGAGTTCATTAGGAGGGAAGAATACGCCACATCGCACCATTAGCCACATCTTATAAAGCCACATCGCACCATTAGCTTTGGTTTGGAGCTCTACGGTCTTTTTTTTTAGGGGGGGGGGCTACACGAGAGTTAATTAGACCGGGACCTACTGCTTAAAGCGGATTCCGAACGGCTACAAACGTCCATGCCAAGAGTGGGACTCCAACCCAGAGACTTTGGTACCGAAAGCCAGCGCCCTAGTCATTCGGCCATCATCCAGGGACAATCTGCATTGCGGGCAGGATGCCATTCGTAGAAGGCTAAAAATAATTGGTTATATTTTCGTTGCATGCTGTGTAATCCATGGAAAATTAAATACACCACACATGAAGCAATCAAAATTTCCGATTCGATCAATCGAATCTTAGAACAGAGCTCTGATAATCAAAAACTTAATTTCCGCTCATGACTGAAGGTCAAATATTTTATACGGCAATTCCACGCCAATTAAAACTGTTAATTTTTATTTCTTTATATATCGACTCACGATACTGGCAGAAGTTGCAAAGAAGAATTCTATGAAGTAACACCAATCTGCTCCTCATACAAATAAGAGAATGATAATGTTTTTGCAATTTCTACAGCTGACTGTGTAATAGAAATTTAGATCGTACAACTAATTTACAAGCACAAATTCAATGAGGATCTTCCTCACCGTTTGCTTGATTCTACACAAAAACATCAGCGAATTTCTAGATTTATTTTATCTATAAGATTAGGAATGATTTATCTTATAAAACTACGTAAGAATGACTAAGATGAAAAAATGATTAATTGAGATTAGTTGGTTATCAGATGTAACATACTTTTAATTTACTGAACTGTGAAAAACAAGTTTTCTAGATCACTCTTATTTATTTTTAGAACTAGATAATTTATTTAGAAGACATCGACTTTTTCCCCCTAAGAATACAAATACAGTTGACCCTCCACTTCCTCGGATTTAACTTCCACGGATAAAATTACTCGAATACTTGCATTTAGTATAATAGGAATATTTAACTTTTTTAAAATACTCCTGTTATTAAAAGTTCATAAAATATTTTTGTATTGAAATGAATATTGAAATGTATTTTGTATTGAAATGGATAAATATGGTCAATAGTTTTAACAATTAAGGATTGGTGGTGGTGGTGGAGGGATAGAAATATTCTTTCCTTTTTACAGAGGTTCTGGGCCCCAATTTTTCTCGAATTCGCATTTCAGCAATATAAAATTTTACGTTTTAGGTAATTATGAGATGTCAGGTATGACAGGTCAGCTGAAGAATTTATAGATTGTGCTTTGCAAAGAATTTTTAGTTACAAACGTTAATTCTATAAAAAATGAGATTTACTATATGATAATACTTCCGAGACCAGAAATATTTTATACTCATAATTAACAGATTATGCTTAATGTGTGGATCTTATTTTGATAATGCAAAAGGCTACTTTAGCTGCAGAGTCAATTCTGGTAAAAACTAAATTATTGTGAATATCAACTGTATATATGGTGAACTAAACCAAAAGGTTGGAACCTCCACCCAGGGGGCATTAACAACAACAAACCAAAAGGTGTCAATTCAAGCACGTGTCCAGGGGCAATCTTTTAAGATGCAATCTCCATATTTCAAGATGAATGTACCCTGGTGATTTATTTATTTAATGTTTTGGGTTATTAAGAACATTGTCTGGTGCCCAATTACCCCTGTTGCTTTTTCTCTGGTTGATGCCGAAACGATTTCTTATGTGATGAAATCAGAGTTGCATTCTAAATTAAAGGAAACTGATTCCTTACGCTCATCAAAACTATTCACAAGTATACAATAAAAATATATAAATTAGGTTAACTTAAGGGAAACTTTTCAAAGTGGTAGTTTTTTTTACTATGACAAATTAAATTATACATGAGAAATTAAATTAGCAGCTGAAAGAAAGGTGATATTGCATAGCACTATAGATTTTTATCTTAGCCTAGATTCTATTTTTTACGGTACCAACACACTTCTGTCGGCAAAAATTTTCTTTTCTTTTTGTTGCTGAGCTAAAAGTAAAGAGCGGTGTGTTTGTCTAGAGTGTGGGTGGGAGGGCGTAGGTGTTACTCTCTAGAGCGGAGCAGCTCATGGTGTAGTTTCCTTTTCCCAAGTTTGCGAAACTTTTAGTAGTAAATCGTGTGTAATACATTGTGATACGTTATATGTAAACCTTATGAATATAAATGGGAAATATTTTCAGAACACAGTTTAGCGTGAGGGGGGAGGGATTAGGGAGATTAACAAAATAGCATTTAAATGTATAACATCCTAATAGCCTGAAGGGAAAAAATTATTTAATAGAGAGGAAACACGATTCTACTTCCAAGTTAAGAAACGTCAATAAAATCCAAATGATAAGTAATGTTGTTAATGGCACGAACTTCCACATAGTACAGGTTTATTCTAATGTTTAAGATTAAATTCATTCACAGTATATATGCAAAGCATCCATCATTAAATTCGGGAAAACTGACTCGGGGTATAATAAGAATTAAAACAATGAAGCAAGAGAAGTATTTTAAGTTGAAATAAAAGTTAACTCGAGAAATCTTCGCTCTTATTTGCATTGCAAGCACATGGTCATCAAAATTTCCTTTTTTCACATACCAGATTTCTGAGAAATGTTAAGTTCTATGTATATATATTTCAGTCGGGATTTTACAAAAAATCTTTAAATTATCCCATGAGTGTATACAGACATACAAATATATTTCATGAAAATCAGACTGAACAAACAACTGAAAGAGAAGAGCAAAGAGAGAAAAAAAGAAATATTTCAGTTCATGCGCAGAACATCAAGAAGCCCAGTAGACAGATACTACTGAATCATTAACCTTAAATCTAACACTAGATATAGATGAAAATACAACAAAAACTTGCTCATCTCCACCGGGTGGACGAGCATAAAGTACATACACCACGTGGAACTTCCCCTAGACATAAGATAAATGTTTGTGTAGTACCTTACATGGTTAACTTTCTTTTCATTCAATATAGCTAAAACCTTCAGATCTTTTCGACACAATGAAACCGTTAGATCTCTCATAAATCTATCTTTTATGAAGAATAAAAATATCATTGTTTCGTCATCTCAAACGCGTTCAACTACGTCCAATATCAGTTTAGTTTTTCTATTATTCATTCAACTCAGATTTTCTATTACTCACTGAATAACACATTCCAAAGATCTAGAAGTTCCAATCCATTAGCTAAATGAAAAGTCTGTATGTATGCTTCCACTTCAGACGTCAAGAAAAGTATATAGCTAGCTGAAAATAGATTTTAGCTATGTCAACTCGTAAAATTGCTTTTATACATAGATACGTTTTTATATGCTCGGTGTCACTTTTATCGAATATCTTGTACCAAAAAGGCATGAATATGTGAGACGTAATTCAAAATAAATCCATCAAAAAATACTTCACACATCTGCAAAAATTTACTTCCCATATTCATTTCATAACAATAAGTACATCAATTTTTTGTACCTATCGTAATACTCGAAGTAATACCAAATCTAAGCGAACCCCAGATTACTTTTCAAACAAAGGAAATTCTCATCTAAAAGATTGTCCACTGATAACTTTTGCCTCTCATATCGTGTCTGAGGAAAGTGATCGATCACTGAAGTTTTTCATACGTGTATTGCGATAAAAATGATACTCACAAAAATTACTTTTTGTACTTCACTTCAAATTTTGTTTTTAATATAGACTCAAGCACGCTCTATTAAAATATTAAACTGGGTATAAAGATAATATAAATAACAGATAATAGAAAAAAAAATGTAGTGTAAATGAGAATAGTCACAAAAGTGATCGTTGTTTAGAATTTTTTTTATGAAATAAACTTTCCTCTAAGAATTTTTGTAGTAATTAGCTGATCGCCATTATCTTTTAATTAGAATCTGCTCGGCATAGATTCACTCAATTTTGGGGTTAATCTCTGTTTCGACTTTATTCCATACATCTGACATTACCAGCTTCACTTCTAGCTATGAAAAACATTTTCTTTTCAAATACATTCAAGTTCTTCTAAAATACATTAAACGGAGGTCACATCAGGAGACAGGGGTATTATTTATTTCACCAGTGCAATTATACAGCAGCCAAAGCTGCATTTTCCAAGCAGTATACTTTGGGCTATTGTGTTGGTAAAACGGGAATAATTTTGTAAAGTAAATTTTAATGAAGACTGGCAATTACATTTTAAAATGTCGATGTTTATGCTGATTCCTAACCCTTACAACAACAAATTCAATATTACCAACTACAGCGAATGAGATTCACCCCAATACCATTAACTTTTCCTGAAGTAAGTTTTACTATTAAAATCATAATCTATTTTAACATTTCTATTTTCAGTCTAGTCCAAACTATTAATCGACCAAGTGAAAATGTTAAATTTGCTGATCCCAGCACCTATAGAATCTTTTTTAATCAAAATTTGCTACGGAATGAAAAAAAAAATTTAATTTACGTAGAATGTTTTCCAGTTGTGTTATTTAGCTTACCTTATTACTCCTGTAATAGATACTGAAATGACAAGGGCTTCCCTACAAGTTTGGGAACAATCAGCCTTGGATCCTTTCAAATTTTTCCGAAAATATTACGTTCTGCTTCATATGACACTTTATCTTCTACTTCATCTTTTGTTTTGAGTTATATGATGATTACAGTATTACATCAGACTGTTAAATGGCTTAACTATTTAGCAACCTTTGTATTATAATTTCCCTTTACAGAAGGAAAAGACTAAGACATCACTTCCTAATTTCCAATACCATTTCGTTACACTCATCAACTACGATAAATTACTTAATTAGCACACAAAAAAACTTATAAAAGAATTTACGCTAACGAAAATTAAAGTGTTGCCATAGCTTTTGATCTATAATAATGCAAACTGAAATTTTGTATTTATTGCAAACGAATCTATTAGCAGTCTCGATCACGTTCGATTATTGCTACGAGATAAATATCTTTAAAGAGAGGGGAAAATTTAGTTAGATATTTTCTTTTTTTAAAAAGTAAAGTAAATATTAGAGTTAGAAAATGCATACAGTTCAGAGAAAAAACTGTTTCGTTCTTTTTCTGTTGGAAACTGTTTTCGAAAACTTCAAGTGTCCGATTACTTTTATGAGACAATGTTTACGACTTATATAATGAAATGAAAGCTTCAGGATCATTTACAGCGATTCTGAAAGATTTATTAGTTTGCACAACTCAAAAATGTTATATTTTTGTTTTTAATCTTTTGCGTTATTAACACCCAGAAACGCTAGGGATATATAAATTTATACTCAGAAATGCTTGTTAAACAAATTTATCACTCATACTCGGAAATGGTTGTGAACATCATGACGAAGTTATGATTTTTTTTATTTTAAGCTTTCAGACTTCAGAGTAATTTGACTGTCAAGCTTTATTCACAACATACCAGTATAAACTTCTTAGCGTAGGAAACATTCCAGAATTATAAATCTTAATATTTAATTTGACTCATACCCCTAATTTCTTTATGGAAAACTGAGTAAAATTTCTTTGCTTTGATCATTAGTTTTTTTTATTTATATGTCATACCTATGTTATTATATACGCACAAGCATATATATTTTTTTTTATCAAGAAGCTTTGCAAAATTCCTCAGTCTATGTTAAACTTATTTATTCCAATTAACCATTACGTTTCTTATTCCATACGAATTCAAAGAAAATAAACAAGCTCATTTCAACTAAGCAAATTTTCAACTAAAATATTTCGGAAAGGAGTACTTATGGCAGTTCATCGTATATTTCCAATCATTTTGAGTTTCCTAGTCATCAATTTTGCACTAATAAGATTTAAATTTTTGCATTCTCAGCTATAGCATTCAAGTCAAAAAGATGCCATTACCGCGTTCCTCCAAGCTAAAATTAGAAATTCACTGCGGCTTGGAGGGAGAGTTACGCAAATATCAAATTCATTTTCCTTTCTTTATTCTGAATAGTAAATAAGAACATGGGTTTTCGGAGAGACAAAAGTGGAGTGTATAAAATATAAACTTCTTTGCACATGAAAAGTGCATAAGTCAAGCGCACCAAGATAGAAACTGAAAATCAACAACAACCTTGAATAAAACGTTTTAAATACCAAGGGAAAATAAATGCTAGGTTTTCCAAATAGCTAAGTTATTCATACGTACAAAAATTAGTGGAAAAAGGTGCAAAATACAGCTGATCCTGAGCCAAAAAAATTGTTGGCTTGAAGGAAGAGAGGCTGGGGATTTATTTATTTATTTTTTTGAGGGGGGGGGATTTAAAAAAAATATTTTTAAGAAGTAAAAATTAAATGATTCATTCTTCTGTTAAATTATTCTGGAACTTTTTTATCATTAGTGCATTAGGCAAGGAATTTTCTTATTTTATTGAAAGTACAATGCAAACCTTAGTTTACATAGCATATTTTGATAAATGCAGAATAAAGTCAATCTAGCATTTTAACGAATAAGGACCTGTTCACATAGGAGTTCGGTAGCAGAAGTGTTAAAGTATTGAATTATATTTAACCAATGACAAACCTGCAAAAGATTAGCAACGAAATTTTTAACGCCTATGATTGGTTTATTTCAGTCTCAGCTCCATCTTTCCTTTCACGCCTCCGCTACCGGACTCCTACGTGAACAGGCTTTCACAAGTATTTCAGTCTCCATCCTCTTCCTTCCCTTGTGTTGAATCCAAAGAAACAACTCAACTGACCAATTTATTATTTTCCCTTTTAAAAAAACAATTGAATTTGCTACGGAAACACAAAATATTGATTTTCCCGTATTTCGCACTCGAGGAAACTCGTATCTAGCAGTCTTACTAAGCGTTACTTTTTCCACGATGATCATTCTTCCACATGTTCAGATCTGGACAGTTCTATCACCATGACAACATCTGTAGAGGCTGAAGCTCTGGATGCGAATTCATCTTTGTACCGTTACTGTTGCAGAACTCGGGTCGATAATATTCCTTACACAGAATAAATAGGAGCTGAATTTAAAAATACTTGAAAATGTAGTGTAATCTGATAATGGCTGAAAGCGTAGGCTTTGCTTCATCTTAAAATTCTGCATAAAAACATTTCATTTAACATAACATTTATCGTATATATTTGCCTGTTATTATTCAAAATTAAGTTTATGAATATTTTTAATTATATAGAATTATAGTTTTAAAAAAATATATTCTTTTGATATATTTATATAAACGACCGAAAGAAACAATATTAAGTTAAATGGAAATAACGTGCATTTAATCTTAAAAAGATAATTTTAAAACGCAATGCGCTTAGTCTTCTCAAATGTAATTAGACCGCTCGTTCTTTTATTCAGAATTAATCATAATATTATCCAATAAAATCCAAATAATATCCATGTAATCAATAAAATCCAAATTATCAATAAAATCCAAAATGTTTGTTTACACTTTATTCCTTAAAACATATTCACTATATTTTTAATTAAGTGTAGCCACCGTTTTATCTTAATGTAACCAAATTAATGTTTAGGTTTTTTCCCTCATCCATGTTTATAAAAAAGACTTGACATTTTAGGCTCTGTTCAAATTGCAGTTCGTTAGCGTAAGGGCCTGTTCACATAGGAGTCCGTTGCGTTGCGTTAAGGAAAAGATGACGTTGAGACGAAAATAAACCAATCATAGGCCTCCAAACGATTAGCAATGAAATTTTTAACGTCTATGATTGGTTTATTTTCGTCTCAACGTCATCTTTTCCTTAACGTAACGCAACGGACTCCTATGTGAACAGGCCCTAAGGTTAAAAAAAAAAGTATTGAAATATTTTTAACCAATGACAAACATCCAAACGATGAGAAACGTAATTGTTAAGGCCTATGATCGGTTTATTTCCATCTCAGCGCCATTTTTCCTTTTATGCTTACGCTAACGGACTGCAATGTGAACAGGCTTTATTGTCATATGGCTTGTACATGCGTATTTCTCATGAGATGTTATGATGAAATAGTCTGGTGGTTTTCCCGGGATCACACGCGCATTACTACGTTCTGTTAGTGAGATATTTAAAAACAATTATTTACTATCAAATGCCTGCGCATTGATCCGCACGTGCATTAAGGGGCAGTATAAATTATCAATTTATTTTTAGGTCACATTTTGGAAAAGGGATTGTGCTTTTTAAATGAGAATTTGGAATACGCTCTAAAAGTAATTTAGGAGAACGCGTTTTTTCGTTACTTACTTTCTCTTTCTCTCACACACACATTTTATATATATATATATATATATATATATATATATATAGATAGATAGATAGATAGATAGATAGAGAGAGAGAGGGAGAGAGATTGATAGATGGATAAATGATAGCGATAATTGCAGTCATCAGGGAAGTGATAAACATATATACCCGGAACGTTCATTAACCCTTCAGCGGTCGCGCCGGGGTATAGAGTGCAACATTTTTCGTAATTTTGAATGGTTCGTTTTTATATGTAAGGGTTGAATGTTCAAAGTAGTTTCTATTTATAGCTACAACCTTTCTAATGTAGGTATGATTTTCTGACCCTTCTATTCCTATCCCTTCATTCTTAGTCGTGATTTAACAGTGGTAACCAGCAATTATACTGGATTACAATACAACAAAAGCAGAAGTTGATGTAGTCGATCAAATGTGCAGCTATTACACGGTATCCCGCATAACACGACGATGGACTCATTTTATTTTTAAGGTTTTTGGACATAATAGGAATCAATTCCCAAGTTGTCCTTAGATCCAATAAACCTGACAGTTTTGAAATAAGGAAACTGTAACTGCATTCTTTGGCCTTTAATTATAAATATATCTCAATATTATCAGAATTTTGTATCTTGTCATAAAACGCAAAATTATTTTCAATTTGAAAGAAAAATGTTTTTTACAAAAAGGAATAATCAAGGTTGAAAGAGATTAATTTTGTGCCACATGCGCCTGCTGCCGTTCAAAAAATTGGTGCGCCTGCTGAAAGGTTAATTTCCAGAACACACAAAAGAATATAAATTTTAAAATATCTGATTGCCCAGCGGTAATTCAATATTTAATTGCACGTATTGAAGCTATTTAATCATCAAAAAATTTACAATGTTGCTGTGATCGGTGAATCTAACGCCACAGTCTCTTTATCTTAAAGATCAGACTATTAAATAATAATCAGCGGTCAAGTTATAAATGATGATGGTGTTCTGACGATGAGAAATTACTAATAAATTATTCAACACGTCTGTGTTGCATTCATCTATTGTTCTTCTAACTTTACAGTGCCTCTCTTTTAATAGATATCCTCATAACCATTCTTAGAATTGTTTTCAACAATAAAATTAGTTTCTCTCAGTAATTTTGTGCAACATTTCAAAATTATTTACCTCCCTGAAGTGACTTCCAATGATGGCATTTAATGTATGGTAATGATACTCGCTAACAGCCAAAAGGAAATGCCTTTCATTAAGTGATTCATTGTTTAATGCTAAACTATTATCGTAAAGAAATGTATACCGACTTGGGATCGATTATTAGCTTTCAGTGAGGTAGATATATAGCCATTTTTGTCGATGGGGAATTTTTAAAGTATTCCTCGTTTAAAATTGTCTAGGATCTATGTCTTTTCATCATGACCAGCAAGCAAATGTTCAATTGGGTTGATGTCTGGAGAAAGAGGGAAATTTAAAGTCATTACGGGTGTTTTATAAATAACTGTAGCCACGAACATACACTCGGGAGCTTCGAGCCGTCAAGCGTGCTTAAATCGCTTTCACGTTGAAGACTTATTTTTGCCACAGTAGACTTTTAAATTATTTTTTAGTACTTTTATATACCCGTGAAAATCGCAATTCCTTTCGTTACAACTGAATTGCCGACCTTGGTCGTATTCCTGAAACGCTAAGCACGAAATCTGACCCGGGTTTCATTGACGAAAACCAATTAATTCATTCGATGTGTCGCAGAGTTTTGTTTCCTCCATACCATTCGTCCAATAAAAGGTTTTAAATTCATTGGCAATGAATTCCCTCAGTGCAACACAACCGTGATAAACTCATGTGCATGCATTTCGAACTGTCCTCGTATTGCTTTGTATTCTAGATCTGCTGAAAGTAGAGGGATGTTTTTTTATTATTCTAAAAATCTTTAACTTCCGCACGAGAAAAACGTCAGCCGACACAACAGGAGGGTGACCGTGCTACGTTTGAGAGGACGTCAATTTTAAAACTTACCGCACTGCAAGAACGGTGTTTCTTGAACAAAATTGAAATTTTATTAAAGTTCTACTCTCCCTAAAGCAGCCTTAAAAGTGTCCATCTCCCTTTTGCAAACATCGGTCTAATTGATTTTATGACACCCTTCTGTCATCTTATAAAATTTTCCCTTTACTTTACCTTTAAAACCAAAAGACTAACAAATATTAGCTATTCATATAGGTGAAATGGAAGTTTCACCATAAATACAAATACAAGTCTGCATACATTCGTTTGAAATTTATAACTTTAATTTCTAGTACAGTCGTCAATAGTTTTAAATTTTACATTTTTTAAGACGAAACTGGAAAATCTGATTTAAATCAAATTAGTAATAGCATGAAACACCGAAATTTGTTATCATATAATTCATCATATCAAAAAAATCAGCTTTGAATGCGTTTCTCTGCTAGTGGGAAAGTTAAGATAATAAATAGAAAAAGAATCAAGTTGGCAGTTTGCCGAAGCAGAAATGTATCGCGCAATGTGTAAAGCATCAAACTGTTAAGAGGGAAAACTTATCAAAACTAAAATTTGTTCCGACCAATTACCTTTAAAATATGCTTTCGAAACAAGGAAATCGTTAATAGTTATTCATCTATTCGCTCGCCAGTAATATTAATGAAAACTAAAGTTATTAAATCTTAGGTAAACACTGCGAAAATAAGGATGTCAAACTCTAGTATAGGTAATTTGTGATGCAACAGTTATAACTTTAAAAACTCAAAAATACATCTGCGTATGGAATGAAAGCTGGACACACACTTTTTCCATCATGCATATTTAAATAAAGATTTAGTAAAATATGAACTCCAATAGAATTTCCTCACCCCATGTTTCTTTATTTTTTTAAAACAGCTTCAAACATCCCCAAACTGCCCGAGAACCATTTCTATCTGAACGGGCTTTCAAGAGAAGGCACATGGATGCTGTCGACATGGCAAATAATATATTAACTGGAAATTTATGTAACATCTGTTACGAAAATCGCTATGTTTTGAACAGATGGTCAACTTTACTGGTTTACTTTCAGGCAACCTACATTAAGTCATAGTACAGACGGATAAAGTACTAACAGTGAGTAAAAAAGAATAAATATTCTACTAATAATTAGACTTTGCGATCTGAAATTCACTTTATAAGCCAGGAATGTACTAAACAGAGAAATTCGATTTTCACAGGACTTGAAACATTGCTGTAGTGTAGCAGTTCCAAAATGGGGTTAGCAATATACAATCGAGCCACGACTTTCGTGGTTTAGTCTCAACTAATTTTTTTAAAACACAATTTTTTTCATTCACAATACAAGAAATTTATTACAGTTTTGCAACCCACTGCATATTAAAATTAAAAAGGTTTATAAAGCAGAGTATTCTACCGTATATAACTGTTCAGTAACGTTTAATGACTTTACTGCTGTCTAAATACTTAAATACATATGTTGACCCCCCCCCCCCCAACACCTCTCAGTGTGTGTGCGGCGGGAAGGGGGCGCTGTATGCGTATTTGCACTTGAGGCTTACCGTTTAGGTTGCTGTGTACTAACCCTATTGAATTCGCTCACCTCAATGTTAACCTATGAAGAAAATGTGTCCAAGATTTGCCGACATATATTAAATGATTTTTCTCCTTTATTGTACTCCATCATAGAGAAAGAATTTTTACACCTTGCGCCATTTTACTTTTTTTTTTTTTTATAAACTGCAAATAATATTTTTAAATTTAAGTACTAGGGGCTTCGCCCCTAGGCTCCCAACGCTCGCTCCTCTGTTAGGGTCAAGGTCAAGGTATATTGAGTTTGTTGGAATGCGATGGTCTTACGACTTTACCTCCAGTAGCAAGATATGACATCAGAAAATGTGCTCAGCAGTAAAATAAAAATTAAGCCCTCTTCAGATAAGTAAAAAAATAATATAATAAGAATTAAAATAATAAAATTCAAATATTTAGAATAATTAGTAAAAATGAGCGTCCACCGGGATCAAACCGGGGACTATCGCATACGAGGAGCTTGCTCAAGCACAGCGCCAATCATGGCACAGCAAGTTGAAGGAATAAGTTGCTAATAGCGAGATACATAGGGGGTGATTCTCGGGCAATGCAACAGCTTCCATCCATTTACTGTTGAAGGGGAATCACTGCGGAGGGGAATCACTGTTTCAGCTTTAAAATTCAATTAAAAATCTAAAATTTAAGATAGACTTGAAATGAGGTTTATATGAATAAGAAAGCTTTCAGCTTCCAGATGATGTAAATATTTTCTTTGTAAGATAAAAACTCGAGGAACATCGATATTACATCCACACATGTGACGATATCTCTCGAAAAAGTGGGTTTAATATTTTGATGAAAATATTAATCTGTTTTAAATTATTTTTAAACAAATGAGGTCTTGTTTGAAGGAGAAATGTCTGTAGTCTTAGATTGTATAAAGATCAAAATTCTACGATTAATTTTTGGCGAGTTATCGTAATCTGAACATGAAAAAGTCAATATTTTCCCACAAAACATAAAATAAAAAAAAGTCCGACGAAGATGAGACATGTCTTACTTTCTTCCCCGTATTTTTCTGCATCTATTGGTATCGGTCTCGACCCCATACCCCTAGCGGTTTCGGAGGAGATAGCGTGATAAGCTTTCGACAGCGGCGGCGGCGGTTACTTCTTTTTAGAATAGAGAGATTCGAAGAAAATATGGTATAGTGTGTTTTAAACGCTCCTAAATTCCTTTGGTGGACGAAATTCATAAAATGAATCCTGTTGCAAGGTACAAAAAAGTTCAGGCGCTCTGAAAATACCATTTTTATTGGATTATCATCATTCATGTAGCTGTAAATAGTAGGCATATTTTCTTCATAGGTTAACATTGAGATGGGCTAATCCAATAGGGTTAGTACACAGCAGCCTTACTGGTTTTGTAAACGTTAAATTTATAAAACATTGTGTCAGTACAGCACGTTTTTATTTTGTTTTATGTAAAGAAGAATAAAGAATTTTGAAACCACCGATATTTCACTTCCATGGTTTAGTGCTCCCTTAACCATCATAGAAATGGAACTGAATTATTTATTGCTAGCCGTAATAATCTACAATTACTAGTTGCAACAATAAATTAGTAGTTTACGAATACCTATGGCTATTTCATATTTTATATGCGAACAATTTTGTTTAGCTAAAATTTAGCAACAGAGCCCTTTTCATAACTAAAGACTTATCAGCAACCAATAAATGTCAAGCTGGAGAGAGATTAAGATTATATTTTACTTTAGACTTAATTGAACGCGTGCTCAATGAACGCGTTCGCAGTTACAGATAATCTGATTTGAAAAAAATCCCAAGCATCGGGAAGTAAAATGGATACGCTAGTGGTGGTTTCTAGCTCGGCACTCTCGTCATAGAGACAACGATGATCATCACGTAGTTGAAAACGAGCACCATAAATAAAAGCTTGTAAATCAAATAGAAAGTGAGGAAATCATGTGCGTGGAATAGGATTGATTTTATGGACCCGGACTACGAAACTTCATCCTGTTATCAAGACCTACATAATCACATCCTCATTAACTAGCAGCCATTTTTATGCTAGAAATAGATGCGACCGCGGTTACGCTTCCCACTGCACATAAATAAATCACAGGCTAAAAACGTCCTAAATTATCTAATGCGGAAACGCAGAACAAGAAGCGAACGTTTAAGGGCAACGGTGGGAAAAAGAGGGATGTGTAATAAATATTGTCTAATTGAGAATGAAAAAAAAAATCATTCGTTACTTTAATTGCTAAGGAGAAATAATTTTGAAAATTACACTTTTCGAAATATATCGAAACGTGTTACCTTAATAACTAGTCAAAGAAATTTATTTCCTATTTGATTTGCACGTAAACTTTAGTAATATAGTATTTAACAATAAAAGAATTCAATAGCAAAAAATATTGTTTGATATTTTAGCTGAAAATTCCTTCTTTTGTATTTGTTTGTTTTACCTATAAAATTCCTTGACAGTGTGTTGTTTCTTTAACCTATAGTTTAACAAAGTTGGTTCGTTTAGAGCAGTCATTCTCTGCAAGGGGTCCATGCCAGTGAAAAAGAAAATTTGGGGGTACACGAGATGTAAATGGGGGTCCACGAGTTAGACAGGCCGTCACCAAAATTTTGGCTTCCAATAAATGTAATAATCCGCCAAACACAGATAGTACCTATGGAGGTATTTAAGTAATATGAGTACTTTCTTATAATAGTTAAGATACATTTCCTAATTATATGTATATTTCATAAAATTGTGTAAGAAATATATTCACTTTTCGGCCGCAGTACGTGTAACTTGTGTTGCCACATCATGTACTTTTGAACTGTAACAGTTACAGCGAGGGCCAGCAAGTAGCCGTTATATTCAACTTGCCAGTTTACCAATTTGGCACAGACAAACTGCCAGGATAATGACCTTTCAGCCTACGTTCAACATTTAAATGTCCTTCACACAAACTTTGAAATCAGGTTTGAAGATGTATTGACTATAGAAATACCATAGTGGATTATCAATTGAAGAAACGGATATCATGTTACAAGAAGAACTGATCGGTATAATCACCAACGAAGAACTTAGGTGCAGTTTAGAAAGGGATATCAACACTTCTGGCTTCAAAGAGACATACCTGTTACATATCCTGCATTAAGAACTATCGCGAGAAAGTTTTTGATAGCTTTTCTATCATCATACCTCATGGAAAGGGGTTTCAGCGCGGTTGTCAATCTCCTAAATAAATAAATAAAAATAAAAAAAGAGAAAGAAACAGTAATCACTCGCCGAGGAGATTCAAGTTTAAACCTGACTAAATTGAAGCCGAATATTGAAATTTTGCTATCAAAGCATCAGGCCCATCCCTCCCATTAAAAGCACTGATTTTGTTGTGTATTTATTCTATGTAGAAAAGGTTACTAGATTTGCATTTTGTGTCGTTTTAATTAATAAATGTATAACTATAAAACTTCGATTTCGAGATTCCATTTTTTTATTCTTGAGAAAAATATATGGATTTTAAGTATTGTATGTAATATGAATTTATTTTATACACAATGCATTACTTGACAATTATTTAGTGTATTGTTTCCAGAAAAGCATAATTATTCAAACGATAATTCAAACCTTTTGAATTTTAATCTTTATAGAACAGGCATAATTGGTGTATACCCGATTGCGGGAAACACTGCAGCTAAAAACTGGTAGGGGAATTTCAAAAACAAATATGAAAACTATTTCTATTTAGAGATAAATGTTACAACGCAAAGTTCTTAAAAGATAAACCATATGGTGCATTCAATAATACCGTTTCTTTTCTTCGACTTTCAGTAAAAAAACAATACCAATGGCAAATTATAAATAATGTTTGGTGGAAGAAGGAAAGGTTGATACAGATGCTTGTAAACTGCATCATTCACTAGCTAAAGGGGAATTTGGGGGGAATTTGAGGTTATCAGTTATAATTTTGGAAAAATAATCAAAACCAGAAAACTGATCGTCAAATTTGATAATCTAATTCACCAGACAGTGTTTGTATGTTTCCCAAATAAATTTCGATTCTATGTTTCCCAAATTAATTTCAAAATTACATGACTATTCCCTGAAATTAAACTAAGGATTGAATTTCAAGATTTTTCCCTACTTGTAACAATTGTGTGAAACGCATAATTGTTGAAAATAAATTTTAAAACTTGTCTTCAAATATAATAAAATCACAATTCGCAATACTAAGCAGTTGAAAAGTTTTGAAAAATGGTAATAGTGATCAATGATTTAGCAATAAGCAACAGCAAATAAGGTTGGCTGGTTGATCGAGAGCACTAATTGGGCCTTTTACTTCAAAAGGCCCAATTAGACCGGGACCTACAGTAAAGAGCCGATTCCGAACGGTTACAAACACCTATACCCACAATGAGACTCAGACCCACAGACCCTAGAACCGAATACAAGCAACAACAGCAAATATGAAACATTCACAAATTCGTATGGCAGCATGCGCTTAAGATCTGTTTCACTTTTGCTAAGATGAGCATTTTTGGCTAAGTCATGCATTATGAAATACGACTACTGTTATACTCCTCTGTTTACGGAAGAAAAAAAATAGACGTGTCGAGTCCTTCATAGAAATTTCTTTAGCTTTCCCAACAGTCTTCTGTGCTCCAAAACATAGTAAGTCCTAAACATTTAATCCTAACTGCTCTTACAGTGCAGAAAACGGAAAGCTGGCATTTTAAACTATTAACTTCAGAACAGATTCACCCGGCCAACTGCTTGTGTACGAGCTTTGATTTATAATCAAGCGCTCATCTCAAATGTATCTCTTTCATTTGTTACGGGAACAAGGTTATGGGTTACTCTGCCTCCCCGCCCCTCTTATGTAAAATATTCTGGGATCTCATCCAAGCGAACCTACCTTGAGCGGAAAGATAACGCGCAAGACGGGAAGGATGCAAGACAATGGATCGATTCAGGTAACAAACATGCAAAGTCAGTGAGACTGCGTATTTCAGGTTAGAGGAGTAGGTCTGGGGTAGACCTACAAATTTGTAAACACCAATGGAACAAGATGTAATCTGTTACAAACGCGATAAGACCTTTTTTTTTCACGCCATATAAGTGTGAAATTACGGCATGTATTCTGTTAGAAAGGAATAAACGATACTTTTAAAAATTATTTTTTGTTAACTAAAGCTTGACACGATAGCATTCTCTTTCCCATTCAATTGTATTACAAAAATAGCTTGCTGAGCTATTTAAGCTTCAATATAATGTTAAGAAAGACTTTCTTCCTTTTAATTTCTAATTTTATAGGATAAATAAATCAGTTCCTCGAACGGCATTCACCGATAACTGGATGAAGGCGAACTTACGCTTAAGGCAAGCCTAAATTTTCTCCCCTCAGTTACTTATAACGTATAGAACGTGAATTTGATTCTTTAAGCATGCCGAGAAAACTCGTTTTTTCCGTTACTCAGAGTTGCAATTTGTTTTGTTTTGAAAATTGTTAAGTTACCTTATTTGCCGTTATATTTGTTAAGTTTAATTCCTACCAACATCAATATAAATAACTTTTAATGAAATATTTATAGTTTTGACAAATAGGTTTTATAGAGACATTTGCGAGGGAACATACTTTCTCACCTTGGACAGTTTACAAATTAAATGAACAGATACGGAATGCTAGTGCTGGATGAAAGAGACGAAGTTCTTGTTTCTCACGCAGTAAATGAGAAATTTGAGTGAAGTTTGAGTCAAAAAATTATTTTTTATTCCACGGATATAAAAGAAAAATATTTTAATGTATCGTGAACAGTGGCGCACCCAGGATTTTTTCTTGAGGGGGGGGGGGCGAGATGAACGGATAAAAATACTTATAATGCAAAATCAATATTTATAATGCAATTTCTATTTCTTTGGGGGAGCCCCCCCCCCCCCCCCCGGGTGCGCCACTGATCGTGAATGGTTTAAATTTTACAAGTACAATATTCAATAAATTAAATCTAAATAAAACTATTTAATAGGAATGTGCAGGCGAGTGTAAGACTTAAAATTAAACTTGGTTGCTTTTATAAACATTTTTTTTAACTACCTGCGGTAGAAATGTATAAAATATCTTCAATATTTTAGACCCTCTGTTCTAGATGATGCCCCGCGGATTAACCGCCTAGAAATGACAAGGATCCGACCCTGCAAACATCCCAGTTCACCTTCGTGCTATTCTCGGTCACAAGATATATATCACTACTCTAAAATAAAAGGCGAAGTATCCAATCCAAGAGAAAAGAGAATATTCGGTTTAAGACATTTTTTTCCGACTAATTACTTTTTTGAAGCATTTCAACGGCGATTCCAGATTCTTAAGAGATACATATTTCGTTTTTTTTCCGCCTAAACAATCTTTCCGCTTGTAATATGGAGCAAAGAACCGGGTCAGTGTGTATATCGGCAGATAATAATAGAAGGAACGTCAACGGATCGATAGTACCTCTGACCTTAACTGAGTTGCTCGAGTTTCGATCGAATGGTAGCGGCGGAATAGCTGGAGAAAGGATTGCATGAGCAAAGAGCTGGCGTTGCCATGGCGATGAGCACCTTCCATGCATTCGAACGAACGATGCTATGCACAGGGCTTCGCGAGCAGATTGGAGTGAACTGTTGGATCAGTTTATTAAATACGTGATGGATGAGTCGGCAGGGAGCGTGAAAAGAGTACATGACAGGTTTTATAGCTATTTCGGCACTGATCTAGATAGATTTATTTGTAGGCACTATGCATTAATTTATGGTAGTGAAAGATTCCTTAAAAAAAAAATAAATAAAATAATGTTGCCAATTACCATGAACTAAGTTTTATTATTTACCTATATTCATACTAAGCACTTACGTTAAGACTTTATATACAGTAATACCCCTACTTAAGCGAACTCTTAGTTACGCGTTTTTTTTATTTTACCATTTTTCACCTTTTAAAATCGTGGAATGATATTTCACCCCCCCCCCAAAAAAAAAAAACATATATGTTGTTTGGAAGATACTTCATCCAATATTTTTTTTAAAACGAGACGGATACAACACGTGAAACTGATCATATTGCTCGTGTGATAGAAGTTGTCGATCTTGCCAAGTAATTAGATATGGAGGTCGATGGAGATGATGTCAACGAGCTCTTTGATTCTCATCTTGAGGAGCTGACAGTCGATCTCATAGATAGGCGCGACCAAAGCATCACTTAAGAATTCGACACTTTAGCCCCAATTCCACAAGAAAACCTAATGACAATTATAAACTTGACATAAAGTCTCAGCGCAATTGAGAAAGGATTACAGATTTTAGAGAATACAGAGTTATAAAGATCGTGTGATCAAGACAAATCAGAGAATTTAAAAAAAGTTAGTCAGCTATGAAGAAATTCTTCGTGACAAAAAAGGCAACACGCCAGACTACTTTATTGCATTTTATTAAAATCAACATAATTTTTTTAATATCCTGTACATACGTATAATATTAATATGTAGTACAATATTTTAATTTCAATACAATATTTTTCCTTTAAACTGGTGTTTTTGTAATTTTTTAGTCCCAATTAGACAAAATTTATATGTATTTATATGCAAAGTTGTACCCCGACTTACGCGATATTTCGTCGGTTCGCTTCTCGTTTGCATTAAGTACTAATTGACAGGTTTCTCCAGTAAACAAAAGCATACACGATCTCAATTTTAAGAGATTCCAACCAGTCAACTAAACTTTTGATCCCTTCCTTTAAACATCATAATTTGTTTTATTACACACTGTATAAACCTCAAAATGCGATACTGTACCTCAGATGTAGACTGAGGGTTTTCTCCCCAAACTGCTGCCATAGTTTTTAACCTCATCAATGAACTTTTCAGTATAACCCTTTCTATTAACTCTTCGGTAACCTGCATCGCTGTTTCTACTTTCACCATCGAAATTTATTTTCCTGTGAAAACGTGTTACATTCTTCGTAAATACTTATTTCTTTTTTCCTTTTTTAGGTGTTACCACTTTACGTGGGAATAATCCGAATGAATCTTTAAAAATACTGAAACGATACTGCGTAACATGCGCTTAACAGAAGAAAAGAGTCGTTTCTTTTAATATGCGCGCGCGCGTTTGTGTGTGTGTGTGTGTGTGTGTGTGTGTGTGTGTGTTTATATCACTAAAGAGTGCCACAATCAAAGAGTTTTTGTAGGGACATACTAGAGGCGCATGAAGAGAGCATTAAATCTCGCCTATATTCTTAGCTTATATTAAGCTATATTCGCCTATATTAAGCTTACATCATAACCTAATTCTGAGCAACTGCAATAGTTACCTTTCTTTGCACAATGAAGATATCTCAAACCAGGTGACAAAATTATTTGTCTCGGGCTTAAAACTGGTTTTTATCCGGCCGTAGTTGTATGCTCCCAGAAAAATTTTATTTTGCCATATAAAAATTGGAAATTAAAAAGGAACTTTTTTACATTATGATATTCTTACTATATTCACAACGATAACAGAGAGAGAGTTATAATAGCACACACACTCACGTTTATTTCAAATTCGTCATTAAATAGTTGGATAAGCATGTATTTAAATCGTGCGAGTGGGTGTTATTTCATTAATTTTGAAATTGAGGAATAGCTTAAAATATAGGTCACCTAAAAAAGGTCCATTAATAAAAAGATTTTTTTAAGGCTTATCATTGACTACCATATTAAAGAAATAAAACAGTACAAACAAACATAGAACACTGTTTATGCAACTTTCTGTGATATATTTCTCTGAATACGCTAACGATTCTCAAACATATAAACCAATAACGAACCTTCAGCAGAATCATTATTTTTTTTTCTCACAAAGTTTAAAAACATTTCAAATATAAAATTGAATCAAAAAAAATTTTCCAGTTAAAAAAAAATTACTTTAGTTTCTCTGAAATGTTTTTCTTTTGAACGTCAGCAAGTTCTAAAACAATAAACGTAACAAGATTTGACTATAGGATATGGATCTATCTCCATGATATATGATTCGAATGTTTTTCAAAAATGACATGTCAGTAATGATAACAGTCTGCATTTCTAACAGATTAAGGATTTAAATCGGATAAAAGTTCCACAACGCTTGAATTTTAATATCGTGTAACTGATGGAAGGAAGAGAAGAGCTAGGCAAACGAAAATATTTCATATTTATAAATAAACCTTCAGCTATAAAATAACGTGTAACAAAATTTCTGCGAAGAAATTGCCGAGGTTAAGAAAATGTTTACTAATATATAAAAAAAAATATTTATCAAGAAAACTAGACTTAAGTCTTGAAAATGAGTAATGATAACTAGCAAAACCGAAAGGTGAAGCCAAGTATTCGCTTTTCCGTCTTCAACTCTGAAAAACCAAACTTGCGCTAAAACTGAGATTAGTAAAGCGTTAAATATGAAGGAAAAGATGGATGATTTTGGCAGTGGCCAGAGACATTGCACCGAGCAAAATCAGACTCACAAGAGAAAGAAAACAGGATCTGCTGAAGTCTTTTCCGTGTTCCCTGATGAGTTTAAAATTAGAGTTGCTGATCTAGTTTATGAACAAACTTATAATGCTAGTGAAAACTTATTTTTCTTTCTTGGAAACTGCTAACTAACAGAACACAAGATATAAAGAATATTTCCAAGGTATTCAAATTATCAATTTGCTAAAAAAGTATATACATTGAAACTTCTCTATAGCGGCGAGTCATAATTTCGGGGGGGGGGGGGGGGGGAAGGCTGTTTTGAGGGGTGGTCGTGGAAAAGGGGTTTCTTCCATAACACTGGCTCTATGGAGTCGAATCGGTTCTGAACAAAATATGGCCATTTGGAGGGGTGGCAGTCTAAAGAAGTTTCACTGTACATGCTAAAACATTAAATGTGCTCTCTGCTGAATCGAAGTTTTTAAAAGTGTTTTACGAGGGAGTCTGTAATTCCAAAAGTTTGTTATTTTCGCTTAGAACTCGATATATTCTTTTCACACGATTTGACTTTAAATAATCTATTTCCCCATTGGCTTTTAAAAAGACCTTTTTTCATAAATTAATCAAAAATACAGGGTAATATTTTAGGAAATGACAAGAGCCAGTTCAAAATCAATATTTCTCCTTCATTACTAAAAGCGTCTTCCATAACTGCCAGTTTTAAAGACATGTAATATTTCTGTAAATACACAACGGTTATATTTACATAAACATTACATCATATTTACATAAGTTATACATCATTATTTGGTATAGACGATGTATAAAGGGATGAAAAAAAGTTGCAATTTTTTGGTGGAAAATTAGAATTGAGAGCCAGAGTGAAGAACTTTGCACTCAAAACTCAGAAATTAAAATATTGAGAAAGAAAATATTAATTATTAACAAATATGTTCTATACACAAACCTAAAACTAATGGATTTCCCCGTTTTAAATGTTGACAGTACTCGTTACAGATATACAAAAATTCTATGCCTCAAATGATGGATATCTCAAATGAACTTCCATAAACAAACTACATAAACTAAACTCGCTAAACATCCTCAGAAAAGCATCTTTTTATGTATTGTTACTATAACAAAACAAAGCAGAAGTGATAAATTAAGATGTTTATGTTGCAGGAAGACATCAGTGTGATATATTTTAGGAAAATGAATATTTAATCATTTTATTGCTTTTCTCGACATGTCTTTTCAAAAGTTTAGGTTCATTTCTTTAAAAAATTATAAAGAGGAGTAAAAAATTTCACCGTTTGTAGAAAAAAAAATAACATTCATTAAAAATATTTAATGTTATAGTCATTCGTTCAGATATATTTTTAAAAAAAATCAAAGAAAATCTTGCAATATGTTTGACTATTCTAATCATCGTACAAAAAGAATTCGTACTTCATTCTTTTTTACCAAAATATTACGATTCCTCAAATAGCATTTACCTGAAATAACATGCTACTTATTGAGGTATTTTTACCTGCTATTCCAAATTTAGGGTAGATAGGATCGATACTTATTGAGAAACACGTGCCGAACTGTCATACTATCAAAAATAATTAAAAGGAGACAGAGGAATTAAAATAACTCTGGCTAAATAAGGTTATTTTTTTCTTCTTTTTGGTAGGCCAAGTAAAAGTATGTATACTTGTATAAAAATGCATTTTTGTCGTCATATTACAGCTAGTTAAACATCAAATTTATTTCGTTTCGGCAATCGAGAGATGTCTTGTACCCTTAACTGGATGAGTACTAAAGAATCTGTTACATTTTTCCGGGAAGACATAAAGGCCCATCCTTTGCGCAGATAACACGGGGAAGAGTTTCAGGGAGTATAGCAAATGAAATAATTTGTAGTTGCAAGCTCTGATACGGCTTCTCACTGCAAATAGCTTCGTTTAACGTATACATTTGTCCTTGAATACATAAATCATTTGGGCGACAGCAAATATTTTTTTCTTTCTTCAGCCAGTTTTAATCAAGCTGAAATTAATGGTAATTCTTTACTGAAGGGTTTTCGGTTTCATTATAACTTCAATTCGAGGTATTTCCACCCACTCCACTGGAAAAAAAAGATTTAAATATTTCCTCCATAGAGCTAATTACAAGAATTTCTTTTTACTGCATTATAGTTTTCCATGTAATAGAATACAGATGTAAAACTGCAGTTGAGCAGATGAAGAGGAACCACGCAAAAAATAAATTTAATATACTGGAAATGAGCAGCCAGATCAAATGATTTCAATGGTGATATATCACAGATATATCTTGCCTAATTACGCTTTCACATAATAAATAAAATCTAACACAGATGTGAGCGGGGGCAGAGACCTATGCTTGACGAGTAAAAATAAAACTTTCATCGTGTTCAGATTTCTCTCTCGGGTTTTTTCCCCCCAATTTCAGGAATCAAAGGTGACGAAATGGATCTCATATACAAGCTATGAAAGAAAAAAAACACTTAATTGCAGCGCATAAAATTCCAGCGCGTTCTGGGTAAGTCATTTCCCTGGAATTCGTGACGAATCCAACACGACTTCGAAATATTCGTCGACATCCAAGGTTATGTATCTTTTAACTCAAGGTCACAAAATCGCAGTGCACTAATTTATTTTTTCATAAAATAAATTTTTTTGGTACCGAGCATATCAAATGAACACACTCGGTTTAACAACAATAAAAAAATAAATAAATAAATAAAAGATACCAGTACACATTTATTTTTAGTCTCTGTAAGACGTCATTATTACTTAAAAAAAATCATGTTATTCATCATGGATACGCTAGATAAGAATCATCGGTTAAAGCTAGCAACGTATCTCCTAATTATCTTGAAGCAATATGGGTTCAATACAAAAACTGACTGTCAATTAAAATTAGACCGCCATTTCGAAAATATAAGCGAGTTGAAAACTTTCTCGTAAGGTTTCCGTTAAGCCTTTGCTTTTCTCTGTTCATTGACATGAAATTTGAGAATCGCCGGAGTGAGCTCAATGTAAATATCCCAAGATGCCGGTTGACAAGTGGCATTAAAAAAAAAGTGTTAAACCGACTTCAGTCTGAATTTTCGGCGCGAAACTTAATTTAGAATCCCTTTGCTTATAAAAAAAATCATTTTTTCTTCCTGTTTTTTTAAAGTACGTTAACACTGAATATCTCTCGATTATGGAGCAACGCCAGGCTCTTAGTCCAAAATTCGAGAAGTGTTAAAATTAGACTTTACAGCTACTTCATTCACATCTAATGAGGTAGAAAAGTCAAATGTCGAACCCCAAAAAATCCAAGTTAACGCCGAATATCTTATTTGTGGAGAAAAAATAGAATGTCACAGATTAGGTCGAAGAAATTTTTAAAATGTCGAATGCAGAAAGGAAGGTCTAATATTTAACATCTTTTAATTCCAACATTTTACTATGCTACATGTCTAAAAAGGATAGTTCATCCTAAAAGTATAAGTGAACTAATATGAGTTTGATATACCTCATTTAAAGCTGCTGTGTACTAACCCTATTGGATTCACCTACCTCAATGTTAACCTATGGAGAAAATGTGCCTACTATTTACAGCTACATAAATGCTAATAATCCAATAAAAATGGTATTTTCGAATAGCTTGAACTTTTCTGCACCTTGTAACTGGATTCATTTTATAAATTTCGTCCACCAAAAGAACACTATGCCAGATTTTCCCCCCGAATAATTTCAATTTAAAAATATTTGCTTTTATTTTTTATGAAAAATGTCCCAAAGTGTAAAATTTCTTTCTCTATTACGGAGTAAAATTTTTTTAAAAAAATCTTTAAATCAAAGTCGGCCGTCCTTTGACAAATTTCCTCCATAGGTGACATTAATGTGAGCGAATCTAATAGGGTTAGTACACAGCAGCCTTAAGTAATTCAAGCAAATACAAGCAAAAATCCAGTGAAAACTAGCCTACATTCTGATTAACAATCACCTTTCAAGCGAGTGAAAATGTTCTGGACTGAGATTAGGTATTAAAAATATCGACCATTCAGCGATTCCTCCCACAAATATTTCCTACGCAGAAACGCATTAGCTTAAATGTATTTAATACCCCGCTTTGCCGACATCCTCAGATATGTACACGGACACTTTTATCTCACAACATTGAAAGAGAGCCTCTGTGTACGAACAATATTTGAAAGTACAATAAATGAAATTACACGATTCAGTTTTTAGAAAGGCAAATTTAGGCTTGAATTTGCCGGTGAACAATTAAGTAAAAAATTTTAACCAACTGCATCAACAAATTTTAAATTTTCATTAGCAGCAGAAACTGAGGACATTACAAATTTCGCCAAAATTAATGGTATTTACCGTTAAATATAAAAATCTAATTATTTCGGGGAATAAAGAGATTTCTTTAATAGAAGGTTAAAAATTTTGTTTGCTTGAAGCATTCGATTATTCCAACTTCGGAAATCTGAAAAGATCGATTGTCAGAAAGGAATAAGGCTATTCCAACTTCGGAAAGCTAAAAAGATCGATTGTCAGAAAGGAATAAGGCTTCTGTGTACCCTATTTGATTCGCTCACCTCAATGTTAACATATGGAGAAAATTTGTCTACTAATTACAGCTACATAAATGCTTATAATTAAATAAAAATAGTATTTTCAGAGAACGTGAACTTTTCTGCCCCTTGCAACAGGATTCAATTTATAAATTTCGTCCAGTAAAGGAATTTAGGAGCGTTTAAAACACAGTATACCAGATTCCCCCCCCTCCGAATAATTTAAATTTTAAACTATTATTTGCGCTTTTCTTAAAGAACGAAAAATGCCCCAAGTTGTAAATTTTCTTTCTCTGTTTCGGAGTACAATTTTTAAAAACAAAATTCTTTCAATCAAAGTCGGCAGTCTTTTGACATATTTTCTCCATAGGTTAACATTGAGGTGAGCGGATCCAATAGGGTTAGTACATAGCAGCCTTATGATGAAACTGCGAGGTACACGTCAAGTATAGGGGGCCAATTATGCCACGAGCAATCTTCTAATCCAGCACTCTGCTGAACTACAAATAGTCGAATACGCTTGGTTAGCCAGTCACAAGTTAAAATTTAGAGGAATTCTACTACTGGAATTTTTCCAGCGCACTTGTCAGCTATGCCGTACTAAGAAGCCGATGATAAGGGGAAACGTAAGTGCATGGCTTCCCGATCCCCCAAAAGGGTCCTGGGCACACGTTCACACGAACTAAAAGAAATTTCACAACTGGTTTAGGTTATCCAAGTGCTAGAGCACTGAATGGCAAAATGCTT
Organism: Dolomedes plantarius; assembly: GCA_907164885.2. NCBI lineage: Eukaryota > Metazoa > Arthropoda > Arachnida > Araneae > Dolomedidae > Dolomedes > Dolomedes plantarius. The sequence goes on from OU015498.1 coordinate 103,551,186, forward strand.
AGCTGTCTTTTGAACTCCATAAAACTTAAAATGCCAATTATTATGGTTCAAATGCAAGAAGGTATACTCTTGGGCAATCTGGAAAATCCTTTAACCCATAAAAGTCAACCTTAGAAGTTCACATGTTGGCCATTCATGCTCTAAAGCAGTGGTTGCCAACCCTGTGCCCGCGAAGGTGATGGAATGCGCCCGACTTTATTTTGAAATTTCTTTTACATATTTTATTTACTACGTCGCCGTCGAGTAAAAATGTGTAAAACACGGACAACAAGCCACCAACAGCACACTGGTCAAAACGCAGATCTCAAATTACTGATGAACATCTGGACGATTTCTTAAGAGAATATCATCTTATATTCCCAATTACGAAAAATTAGCTAATTCAGCTCAGCGTCAAAAATCTCATTAAATTTTAAATAAAGTATTAGTAATAAACCCACTTATACTACTAATTTTTTTTATTTCCATGTACCTACTTATAAAATAATCATAATTTTATTTTTTTTCAAAACAATATTTCAATAACATAAAAAGGTTTGTAAAGTACTGTTGAATAAAAATATTTCTATTATGTAAATAATTATCATCGGTGATACAAAAACCACTGGTTGTGCCTCTCTGAAATACTCTCTGAAAACTTCGATATGCCCTCGACCGCGGGAAGATTGAGAACTACAGCTCTAAAGCATATTGTTTGTGTGTCAATTCACATGTCTTTACAAGGGGAAAAACTAAAGATGGTTTAAATGGTGTTTTTGAAGTAAACTGCGCATTATACTATACTCTAAAAATACTACAGATAACACCTCTAGATAACAGCTTTGCCGTTTACTATTATACTTATTTTACTGATACTGTTCACTAAGTCAGACTTCATTCTATTTTAAGTTATTGCAATAGAATTTCTAGCGTTGTAAACGCTAAGGAATAGTAACGTCCTTTAGTTAAAGAGTTACCAACTGTATTTCTGATGGTAAGAACATTTGTTCTTTGCTTTGGCAAATCATTGTCTTATGATAGAAGTGACATGTTGAACAACAGAAGATTAAATTTTCATTACCTCAATACGTCCTCTTAAGAGATATATGGTAGTTTCCAAAGATTTCCCATTCCATGCAACAAACTTTACAGAACTACGACAATATATAAGCACCACTCTCAGAAAAGTAACCACTGAACGCAAAAATATCGTGCATCTGCAACGTGTTCAACGGCAATCTTGGCCATGGGCTTCTCTCTCACTATTAACTTCTGAGCAATACACGTGCTTTACTGTGCAGCATTCTCAAGATAAGTACCCGATATGAATGGGGAGCAAGAACAAACTGATCCTCATAATATTAAGTATCATCTATTTTCTAATGTCACCTGTCTTTTGGGGCTTGTTTCAAATGTTGCTTAAACGCTAATGAACGAAAGATCAAACTCAGCTTCTTTCGCTCTTAAAAATAAATTCCAACCCCGAAAAACGAGTATTAGATGAATGCATTTGTAACAACGAAAAAAATAACTACAAGCATTTGAGATGTTAGACATACGAAAATGTTTCGAGATAGCATTTCATAAAAAAAATATGGCAAATGTGATGTCAAAAGAAAAATATGACGTAAAAATTCCGACTACAAAGGTGCATTTTTTCTTCGCAGAACTTGGCGAATGACAGATTAAAGGGTCCACCAGCAATCTCAACATTTAAAACAATCCTTATTTCTCCATGTATGAAGACCATGTATGAAGAATGCTTAAGACACACTTAAATGCAAAAAAGGCAAACTCATAGCTCCTGTACAATAAGTAATACTTAAATGCATAGTAACATTTAGAATATCTAATAAGTTTGTACCGTGCTCTCACATTACCTGCAACAGACCCCGCAACCTCAGTACACACGTTATCTGAGCTCCGAGGAATTATTCTGGATGAAACGAAATTTAAAGTCACGAAAACATCTGCTATGAAAATGTGCATGGGAAGCGAGCGAGTGAGGGGCCCTGGTTCTCTTTGTATAATGGGAATGCACTAATCACGAAATGATTTTTAAATATGTCGGCTGACGGTAATCAGTCTTTTAACTCGACGCTACACTTCGTCTAAACGGACTTCATTCTACACTGAAAGCATTTTATGAAAATTTTCGATTCTAAGATTCAAACTTTACAGAACAAACTTTACAAACTTAACTTTTTTGTGGTGTCGGGGGAGGGAATTAAACGCATTTGAGTCGAACGTATCGGGTTAACTTATTCAGTATACGTTTGTACAGATATTAAACCGATGTTAATATGTTTAATACATATATGTCATTCTTAAACCATCGGTTTTCAAACAAATGTTTTAATAAAGGTATTAATTGCAAAAGACTGTAATAAAATAATTACATTGAGACATGTATTGCTCTTTTAAAAATGATATATTGAAGAAGCAACTAACTTATTCGAGCAGTAAAGAATAACTACTCTTAAAATCATGGAAAATATCCAATCGGTTTTTGTCCTGTGACAGATTTCACTAAGCGAAATCAACAGAGAATAAAGGTTTCAGCCGTCTGTTCCTAATTTAATGGAATGTTTTAGGGTAACCAAGTCGCAACAAAATTCTGATCGGCTTTCACTCACTGAATTAATTTCATTAACTATCATTTTTTTTTAAAAGACCTTGTACAGTAAACTGTTTGGCAAGAAATTAGCGACCAATCGAGATTAACCTACGCTTTGCCTTAAATATGGAACTCTTATTAGGGAAGAAATAATGCTTCTAAAAATCCTCGTAGGAACGGCAGTAATTCCTATCCATACTTTACGTAAACCAATAACTTATGTCAGATGAAACGATATTAACACATTGTTGAAAGGCAATTTTATTTAACCCTTCAGCGGTCGTGCCCGTGTACACAGTGCAACATTTTCGTAATTTTGAATGGTTTGTTTTTACATGTAAGGTTTGAATGTTCTAAGCAGTTTCTATTTATAGCTACACCCTTTCTAATGCAGGTCTGATTTTCTGACCTTTGTATTTCTTTCCATTCATTGTTAGTCGTGATTTAACCGTGGTCAACCAGCGATTATACTGGATTACTATTATACAACAAAAGCAGAAGTTGATTAGTCGATCCAATGTGCAGCTATTACACGGTATCACGCATACCACGAAGAAGGAGAATCTCATTGTTTTTTAGGGTTTTGGACATAATAGGAATCGGACAGTTTTGAAATAAGGCGATTGTATCTGCATTGAATTGTCAGCCTTTAATTATAAATATATCTCAATATTATAATATATCAATATTATAAACATTTTATATCTTGTCATAAAACGAAGAATTATTTTCAATTTGAAAAAAAAGTTTATTACAAAAGGAATAATCAAGGTTGGAAGATACGTTGCACTTTGTGCCACGCGCGCCTGCTGGTGTTCCAAAAATTGGCGCGCCCGCTGAAGGGTTAAATATATACGCAAGTAACCGGCAAAGACCGAAAATTTGAAATAAATTACGGGTTTTTTTAATTTTATGAAATCTGTTTTCTTTAGTCTGAGATTCCCAATTTAAATTATGAAGTGCGAACATGTGCCTGGAATTCATTAAAGGTAATTTTCAAGTAAGCAATGTTTAGTTGATCAAAAATATCTCCAATATGACTTTCCTTTATCCTAAATTGATTTCAACATTTGCGTAAAAACATAAGTTTACTCGGTACCAGTCAACAATGTGTTAAATTATTGGTCGCGGATTCCCATTCAAAAGTATTAAACGAAACGCAAGTTATTAACAATTTAAAACACTTATAATCCATTTATGTATTAATAAAAAGCTTTTCTTTTTTAAACCATACTTTTATCTGAAAATGCGATGCGATATTAAGTTGTGAAGCTACATTTTCATGTACGCAAGAAATGAATGACTACCACCATCAAATTTTCATAAACCATGCTTCCCTCGCAACTGCTAAATAAATATTAAAAAGCAGTGTTTAATATGTTGGACACAATCACAAAGCGCTAGAACTTCTTTAAATCTCCCGTCAAAGGATTTATTGTGAGGGAAATGTCGGATTTCCCCTAGCTACGACTAATCAATAATGAGAATGATTCAACAGAGAGCAGAAATTCGTTCTGCTAGACAGCGTATTCGCGGGCAGGAATGTCAACGATAGATAAATAACACTACATAAAACTTTAAGCATGTGCCTTAAAGTAATATGGAAAACGAAAAAAATTTTATGCACCCGAACACTGATCTTAAAATTATCTTTTAACGCTTAAGCTCTCAAGTTTGTGGTTCAGCTATATTTAAAAGGACTTTCTGAATTACTAATAACATGAATTCATCTGGAAAGACGCAAAATAAAAATTACTTCAGATTGTAGTAATGAAAAAGGAGCAGTTTTAGTCAAGTATGTCATTAAATACTTAAAATAGTGTCGCATACACATACAAAATTAAACTACCGGCATAAAATGCTCGTTCGTGTACTTAAAATAAAAAATATGTTACGTGATAATAAAATTAAACAGTAAGAGAATTACTGTGAAAAATCAATTCGCTATACAATATACTTATATTATATATTCTTCGAAATTTATTAAAATCCATTAAAAACGCTTACCTCCACCATTCTTGTAACACAGGTAAGGGAACCTCCACACGTTCCCTAGACCAATGCAGAAACCCATACATGATAAAACAAATTCTATTTTATTCCCCCACTTTTCTCTTTCTCTGAACTTGGGGGCATCTTTGGCGGGCGATCCCGGGGGAGTAGTGGGGACCCGATTCATAGTTACGGCGTTTTCGGTTGTCATGTTCGTTCTTTCATAAGCTCTGTCCGCTCTTACAGCTTCGAATGAAGTCCAATGATCAGATTGATGAAGACGCTCAAAATAAATGATTATCGATACTAGCGCCATCTCGTAGGGGAAAGGAAAGTTACCAGCATAACATCGCGCTGCCGGCAAAAGAGCAGCGTAGAAGTAGACTTTGAAGGAAGGTACATTGATTAAAGGTAAGAAAAGGATGCTGAGAGAAGATGTTAATAAAATATAGTGTGGTATGAAAGTATGCAATAATTAATTGCACATGCTAGTTTCAACAGAAAAAGTTTAGCAATCAAGAAATTTATTTTTATAATCATTCATTGATTGAATGAAGCTTAATTAATTGTACAGAAATTCAATAATTTCGAAATCATATCACTTCGAAAGTAAAATTTATAAATCATAAGGACTAATGATTTTACACAACTGCATCATAAAACCAATTTTTTACGATAAAGATACATAATTTTGATTCAATGAAACCGAGCAGAGGTACTGAATATGCTAGTTTCAACAGATAAAGTTTAGCAATCAAGAAATTTATCTTTAAAATCATTCATTAATTGAAGCTTAATAAATTATAGAGACATTCAATAATTTAAAATCATATCACTTCGAAAGTAAAATTTATGAATCATAAGCACTAAAATTTTTACACAACTGTATCATAATACCCATTGTTTACGATAAAGATACATAATTTTAATTTAACGAAACCGAGCAGTTATTAAATTTTGAGTAAAAAATGGGTAATTTAAAAAAAGTAGATGGATGCATGAGGGCTTTCGTTCAGCTAAATATTGAGACTGAATTAATAGTGGCAGAGATTTGATTGAAAGAAAAAAATTATCTCAACTAATTTAAGACCTGATTGCAATAAAGAATTCTATTTTAAAAGAGCATAAGTAACCTTTCAAAATGGATTACTTGGAGATTGAGAATGGACGAATAACTACAATATTTAGATCTACTCACTTAATGAAATGCTTAAAATTCAGTAAATTTACTCAACAGGTATATTAAATAATTATATCCACAATAATGGGTTTATAGTGATTTCACAATGTACATGTCGAGCGCTGTTGTGCCTTACAGTCCGGAAACCGATATTTAAGAATGAAAATTTATGATGTCAAATGGTAATGTAGTTACAGGCTTATGTACGTGTATGAAATTCTCTATTTTATTGAAATTTATTCTCGTCTGCTATATTTGGATAAAAATTTTAACAGTTTTTATCAAACACAGCCCAGTTGGTAGACTTGTCTTTTATTGTTATGAACAGAGGTATATATTTCCTTAAACAAATAATTCTGGCTTAATAAATTTAAGCCAATATTATTTCTTTTATGAGGGATGTGCGTATACTAATAGCAAATATTATTTAGCAAATATTGGTTAACTAACATTTGCTATTTGTAAACGCACAAATTTTCTAAAATGCACAAATTTGTTCTCAATTATTGCAACAAGTTTTTCAAAGTATTACTTAAAAAAAGCTTAATAGTTTAAAAAAAAAAAAAAAAACTTAAGTTTTCCATGAACACATTATAGGAAGCTGTTCATCATACTTGAAATTTATACACGAACAGCATAAATCTGAAAAAACAACAGTTCATTAACATTCCCAATAGAGGGGTGCAGGGTTGCCAAACGTTCCGGATTTTAAGGGACAGTACCTTATTTGCAATGGCGTAGCGAGGGGTGGGCAAGGGGGTCTATGATGCCCCGGACGCCACTCGCACAGGGGCGCCAAATGGTCCTTTTCACTAATTCTATATATTATATTGCTATATGTTTTTCGGAAAGGGGGGGGCGCCAAAAAGGTATCGTGTCCCGGGCGCCAGTTATACTCGCTACGTCACTGCTTATTTGTAAATTTTGTCACGCGTCCCGGGAACTTTGATACGGAACAGAAAAAGTTCCGTTTTTCGCCGAAATGAGAAATTTATTGTATACGAGTTGGGCTCATACAAGGGCCTGTTCACATCCGGTTCTGAAGCGCAAAAGGAAAGATGACGGTGAGACGGAAATAAACCAATCATAGGCGTTAAAAATTTCGTTTCAAATCGTTTGGAAGTTTGTCATTGGTTAAATATATTTCAAACTTTAACGCTTCGGCTACCGGACTCCTATGTGAACACGCCCTTCACGAGAAGATTGTATGTATGCGCCGGGATCCTAACGTCACAACGACAACAGTTTCAGTCTAGTGCTAAATACGAATGCATATTAGTGTGTGGTCATGTTGATACAAGGGAGAAAAAAAAAAAAAAAAAACTGTTTCATCTTGCAGCAATCTGTCAAAGTTTTTCACCACTAAAGTTTCCTCTGAAAGTGACAAAATCGCTCTAGTAGAGTTAGTTACTGTATTTAACGCAGTAAAGCACAATATATCATACAATTCAATGGACTGTGGGAACACGTTCATTCGAAAACAATTTTATGACTCAAAAGTCGCCCCAACGATTTCCTGCCCACATTATATTATGTACATTGTACAATAATAAAATTACAAATTTTACATGCACGTCCGTAACACTTTATGAGGGCACTTAGTTGTAGTAAACTAATAAAATAAAAATCAGTTTTGTACTATATGCCTAAACCAACTTTAAATTGTTTTTGATTTACAAATTTTCTATGTAATTACATTATTGTTTACTTAACCTAAACTCTGTGTGAGTTGCAAAACTGAACGAAAAATGCTTTGAAAATGGCTATTTGAAAGGTTAAAATTTGAAAATTTTCCGGGGAGTACCCCCGGACCCCCTTTTCATGGGGGGATTCTATACTCCCCAGTAGTATAGTTATCAAAACCTGTCCCTTATTTCCGGTGTTTTTATTTAACCCGTCCCTTATTTTGGGTGTGTTTATTTGGCAACCCTGGAGAGGTGATATGGGAATTAGTTTCGATCTGACAAGTAGAAAATATGTTCGGGCAGCAGAATACAAGATGCGATTGTGTCTACGCCCAATGCATGACGGACAAATGCATTTGGGATTTGTCCATAGGGATAATCATACCTGATGCTCTATATTTATCTAAATGTAGTCATTATCATTTAATTGTGCATGAGTAAAAATAAAATCTTAGTTCTTAGTAAACAGATATGTTACCCCCCCCCCCTCCCCCCAAGCAGCAAATTATTTTGTCAATCATTCTCAATCAAACTGTTGGATCTTCGAATAGAAATCATAAAACCTCATTCTTGTAACCAGTTTTCTCTCAAGAAAAAGTCTGCGGCGAGAAGACTCACCTACCGTATATTTTTCTGTATTCCGTTTTTATGAACGGAACTGTAGTGAATTCAGCTGTGAGATATCATCGCTTTTTCAGCATTTAAAACTGGAATGTGAGGAATTGTTTAACGTTATATCAACATAGTATATAAAAGTATTCCATAAATATATTGAAGGTGTCTTCTGAATACAAATATATAACTCTTATCTTGTACGAGACAGTGAAGTTTTTGAGTATGACTTTTTAATAATTAAAGTCTTCCTCACAGTTTAAAGATGACCATATACGACTGATAAGTTTACTTTCTAGGACAAGTACCCTACCTTTACCTAATTTCTTTCCATACGTCATCGTGTTTCTAATCTATATACGTATGTAAAAGATTTCCGTAACTGACTATCTGACTGACTGACACATAACGCACAGACCAAACCGCTGGATCTAAAGGGCTGAAATTTTGCATAGCGATTCTTCTTATAGTGTAGGGGTGCACTAAGAGAGATTTTTGAAAAATTCTTCTTAGATTTTTTTAAATTAAATTTTTAAGCTGTTTTTGTAACATTCATTAAAGTTTGCATTTAAAATAATAATCCGAGGATTATAAAATTTATATCACGAGAAAAATCATAAAAATTCCATTAAAATGAAATCTTTTTAAAATCTTTACCTCGATTTTCTGATTTTTGGGGATTTTTTAAAGATTAATTTTTAGAATTTAATTTATTAAATGCTAATCACGTGGTTTCTTTTCTTTTTGTGATACTTTAAACTAATTTTGCGTCACGTGCATAACAACGAAATAGACAAAAAAAAAAATTTTTTCTTGCTGCTGCGGCAGACGATTTGACATTATCCAAAAAAATATTAAAATATAGTAAGAGAAATGTTCCTCAAACAGTACTATATTCTTTAGTATGTTCTATTAGATTTAATTTGAATATTTTCTTCTACATTATTTTGTCTGTAAAAATATCCGTTACGATTTTTTGATTTTTTTTTTTTTTTTTTTGCATCAATTGCATACATTGATCGTTGCATTTATTAATTATATATATATATATATATATATATATATATATATATATGGCATTAAATGCATACATTAATCTTGTATTTAATTTGAATGTACTTCGTAGCGAAGTACGGGTTTTCAGCTAGTCTATATACACTCATGGACAAAAAAATTAGCGCACCAAGAAGGAGTCGTCAAAATGAAACGAAATTCTACATACGTAATGACTACTTTGATATAAGTAAATGATAAGAAAATCAAAGAAAAAGGATAATTTATTTCAGAGAAAAAGGCAAAAGAACGGAGGAGTTAATACTCCGTTGGACCCCCTCTAGCGCGAAAGCACGATGCGATACGATCGGGCATTGAGTCATACAAGTTCTGTATGATGTCTTGAGACATTTCGTTCCATATTTGCTGTAACCTTGCCTCTAGTTCGTTCAAACTCGTGGGATGCCCAACTCGTCGTCCCAAATGATCCCAGATATGCTCGATTGGAGACAAATCTGGGGATCGGGCAGGCCAAGGAAGGGTAGTAACAGTGCAGAGACAGTCTTGTGACACCCTTGCCGTATGAGGTCGAGCATTGTCTTGTTCAAAAATGGCTCCTGGGAGCCGTTGCATGAGTGGCAACACATGTGGTTGCAGGATTTCATGAACATACCGCTGGGCTGTCATGGTGCCACGGAACAATACTAGGGGTGACCGTGTTTTGTAGGCAATGGCACCCCATACCATCACACCAGCTGTGGGAGTGATGTGTCGCTGTACAGCAAAGGCAGGATTGAAGCGTTCACCACCGGCTCTCCACACACGAACACGATTGTCATCACTGCCGAGATTGAATCTGGATTCGTCGCTAAAGACGACCTGGTTCCATTCCGCTGCAGTCCAGTTTCCTCGTGCGCGGCAAAACTCCAAACGGAGGCGTCGATGGGTGGGCGTCAAGGGCAGCACACATAATGGGCGTCGCGATACCAACTGTCCTTCAGCCAGGCGCCTTCGTATGGTTCGAGAAGACACAGAGGCCCCTAGTGAAGGTGCTACCTGTGCCTGGATGGCGGCCGATGAAGCAGTTGGCTGTACGCGTGCATTTCTTACGATGTGGCGGTCTTCTCGACGACTGGTCTGTCGAGGGCGTCCTGAGCCTGGTCTTCGTGTACATGACATCTCTCGGGTCCACTGGTCCCAACACCTCCTCACAACACAATCAGAGCGGCCTAATTGACGAGCTACTCGCCTAGCTGACCACCCAGCTTCCATCATCCCGACGATTCTCCCCCTCTCAAACTGCGACAACTGCTTATATTGTCTTCGAACACGGCGTAATGGCATGTCTATCTCAGCTCTTCTTTTGTAAATGATTCAGCACACTCAAACAAACTTTGGTTACCTGTTTTATACTCCACAGAGTACGATGTTCAACGCCCTCTACCGGCTATACGTAATGCGCAATCACGCTGCATTTCTAATCATTTGCATATCTACCCGACATGTACCTTCATTGCAAGTTTCGTTACGATCCCGCAATTATTTCTTGGTGCGCTAATTTTTTTGTCCATGAGTGTAGTATATAAAACAGTTTCGTAACTGACTGACTCACTGACTGACATACAACGCACAGACCAAACCGCTGGACCCAGGGCGGCCCAGAGGGAGGGGGGGGGGGGGGAAACTGGGGAACTTTGCCCCAGGCCCCCAACTGCCGGAAGGGCCCCAAAAAATTTTTTTAAAAAATATTTATTAGATTTCCTCCGAAAGAAAATTCTGGAACTTGTACCGTACTTCAAAATTCAAAATAATCTCCTGAAAAAAGGGCTCCCTAAAAAAAAATGCAAAAAAATTTATTCGATTAATCAGATTTCTCTTACTACAAAATAGTCTTCTGAAAAATAGTCTTGGGGCCCCCAACAGAAGTTTGCCTAGGCCCCGTAAAGTCTCTGGGCTGCCCTGGCTGGACCTAAAGTGCTGAAATTTTTCATGGCGATTCTTCTTATAGTGTAGGGGTGTACTAAAAAAGATTTTGAAAAATTCTTCTTAGATTTTTTTAAATTAAATTTTTAAGCTGTTTTAGTAACTCCTTTTAAGTTTGCATTTTAAATAATAATCTGACGGTTATAAAATTTATATCATGTGAAAAATCATAAAAATTCCTTTAAAATGAAATATTTTTCGAATCTTTACCTTCATTTTCTGATGTTTGGTGAATTTTTAAAGATAAATTTTTAGAATTTAATTTATTAAATGCTAATCACGTGATTTCTTTTTCTGGTACTTTAAATATATTTATCGTCACGGGCATAACAACGTAATAGACAAAAAATATTTTTTTTCTTGATAATGCGGCAAACGATTGGACGTTATCAAAAAAATATTAAAATACAGTAAAAGAAATGTTCTTCAAACTGTACTATTTTCTTCAGAATGTTCTATTATATTTAATTTGAATATTTTCTTCTACATTATTTTGTCTATAAAAATATCCCTCACGATTTTTTTATAAATATATAATTTTTTTACATCAATTGTATACATTGATCGTCGTATTTATTATATATATATATATATATATACATATTTATTTATTTATTTTGGCATTAATTGCATACATTGACCATGTAGTTAATTTGAATGTACTCGGGTCATTCAACCCGTAGCGAAGTACGGGTTTTCAGCTAGTAATCTATAATTCCTCAAATCTAACGGAAATGTTCCAAACTGAACCTTCATTACAGGCATTTTAAGGTAGTAATATTCATAAAGTTATTTTGATTCTCACAAGTTACACTGTATTCTCCGGAGACTATGCGTAACTTTCCCAATGGTATTCGGATTTATTCGTTTGTATACTTCTTCTAATAATGTTAGGAAACCTGTATAATATTAGTTGGAGAGAATGGATTAAGTACCTTCTCGGGAGCTGAAATATTGATATATAAAAAATAAAAAAAATAAAAACATAATTCTATTCTCTACACCAACTTATCCGTAACCAAATCGATTCTGTTTTTGCTCTTAGTTACAGATAATTGAAACAGGCGCCAAAGTGAGACAGTAAAAATTAGAAATTTTTAATGAATAGCGAAAAAATATTAATAGTTTGATTTAATATATGAAGAAATTCATTAAAACATACAAATATAAGCGAATATTTAGACTATTTTTCATAAACTCCTGAATGTGAGATTATGAGAATTGCATTTTGAATGCATATTTCCAAACGTTATTGTAGCTCCAAGAATTCGACTAACACCCCTGTAACTGTAGCAGCTTCTGAGTGCAGTGTTTCTAAACTGAATTTTTCTTTTTTTTTAAGAATTATCTGTGAACAACAATAACTGGGCGTGGTGGCCCAGTTGGCAAGAGCAGCGGGCCAGTGATCTAAACGTCCCTGGTTCGATGCTCCTCGCTGCAAATCCACCCCTGTGTTCATTAATGGCGGCCGGGGCACGTAAAATAGGTCATGGCTGTAATGTCCTCCAAGTTCTCAAATTTACCTCTGGAGGTGCGGGGTCAAGTGTTCTGGTCTCGTCCCTTGACTCGGTTCAAAATTACGGGACCAGTCATTTAGCCAAGTCGGACTCCGACCCTTGTGTTGCTAATTCAAAACAGGAGCCGCCCCTTTCAGCCCAATAACCTACTAGGACCTGGTTAATGGAATCTCCAACCAGGGGACATTAGCAACAACATCAACTCAACAATAACTCAAGAGCGATTGAATGGTCTAGCAATCATTTCTACAGAAAAGAAAACTTACTGCAATGATGATTCAAAGAATGATTCAGAAAATTATTTTAATTACATAACAAATTATAAATCAAATTTATTTACTTTTTTACTTTTTTAATGTGATTGTATACAAATTTTGTTTGTTATTAAATAAATACATATTCTGCCCGAAATGTCTATTATTCTGTTAAGTAGACTATTTCTAATAAAGATACATCCATTACTTACAGTTTCTCCAAAAATCTGAAAAGGCGTCGTTGTTTAAACTTGCCTCAGGCGCCAGAATTGACTGGCCCGGATCTGCAGATAGAATCTATAATACAGATTCGTAATACCAATTTCCAAGATATAGAGATAAAAAACACCGAAAACCTCGATGACTGATTGTGTGTTATAGTTTTGGAATCTATGGTTTGGTACGTTATACCTTGCCTGAGAGAAAACCAACATTTAAATGTATGCTTTTACGTTACTAAAAGTTTTGAATTAAATACTGAACGTATAGAATTTATCTCTTTCTCAAAGATTACAGACTCACAGATCCGATATTCTCTCATCTATTTATTTAATTATTTATTTATTTATTTTATTTTATTTGGTTTTTTAGAGTTATGACGACCCCATCTCTTCCAGCGAACTCCTTTATTCCCCTAACTTCACTGAACTCCCGCTTAATTATGCTAATTAAATGTACTGGTATACATGGAAAACTCAAATAATCCAAAGATGGCTCTGTATCTCGTCAACAATGAAGCATTCAGATGTTTTAACCAGTGATTCAATTAGGGTTTAAATGAAATGTTTAATGAAACTAATAATAAACATAGATAGTTTATTTTCTGTGAAGTGTATCAGATTTCTTTGTTTACGAGACATACTCATATTGTATCGAACAATTTGTATTTTTATTTCTAGCTTCTGATCTTTGTGAAGCATGGATAATCCGCCCCCGGAAAATCGGGAATTCCCGGTTGTACCTCAGCCAACTCAATTCCTAACAAGCGCTCTGTTAATGCTCATTAAATCAATATAAACCACCATACATGGAGAGATAGAGAGAGGGGGGAGGAAGAGTGAAGAGAGTTAACGGGTGTATCACAATGCGTTCTAAATGTTTGTCTCTGACTGGAATTCGGGAAAATGGGGCAGAAACAGGGATTGCAGAACCGGATATCTGGGTACCCCTGGGAAATTTTTGGAACCGAGAAAACAATGGATTAACTTCTTCACTCTCTAATTTTGAAATAGCTCTGCGGATTTACACGTGCTTGATGGTAACTAATACAACTGGAGAAAGGAGTTTCTCACAGACGAAACATTTTTAGAATGCATGCAGTTCGACGACACACAAGAGAGACTTAATAGACTTGCTCTTATGGCAATTGAAAATGATATTAAAAAAAGGGACTTACAATTTATCGAGAAATTTGCCTCTAAGAAATTACGAAAAGCAAATGTTTAAATTTTCCTTGTTGTTAACCTCGTCAGAATCAATTTAATTTTGTCTGCAACTTCCCCCCCTTTTTTTTTTTTTGCTTTTGCTGTTGTTCCTAATGCCCCCCTGACCGAAAGACCAGGTCCATATAGGCTTCGGACTGAGGAGTGAGGTTCCGGTTTATAATAGCACTACAAGGATCAGTGTCTGACTTGGCTATGTGCCACCACAATTTTGACCGAGTACCCCCAGGGGCGACATCTGGGGGAATCGTACCCAGGGTTGCCAAATAAAAATACCCAAAATAAGGGAAGGGTTAAATATAAACACCGAAAATAAGGGACGGGTTTTGATAACTATACTACTGAGGAGTATGGAATCCCCCCCCCATGGAAAGGGGGTCTGGGGGTACTCCCCCTGAAATTTTTCAAATTTTAACCTTTCAAATAGCCATTTTCAATGCATTTTTCGTTCAGTTTTGCAACTTACATAAAGTTTAGGTTAAGTAAACAATAATGTAATTACATTGAAAATTTGCAAATCAAAAACAGTTTAAAGTTGGTTTAGACATATAGTACAAAACTGATTTTTATTTTATTAGTTTACTACAACTAGGTGCCTTTATAAAGTGCTACGGACATGTATGTAAAATTTGTAATTTTATTATTGTACAATATACATAATATAATGTGCGCAGGAAATCTTTGGGGCGACTTTTGAGTTATAAAAAAGGTTTCGAATGAGCGTGTTCCCACAGTCCGTTGAATTGTATGATATATTGTTCTTTACTGTGTTAAATACAGTAGCTAACTCTACTAGAGCGATTTTGTCACTTTCAGAGGTAACTTTAGTGGTGAAAAACTTTGACAGATTGCTTCAAGATAAAACAGTTATTTTGTTTTTCTTGTGCTATCTATCAACACGATCACACACTAATCTGCATTCGTATTTAGCGCTAGACTGAAACTGTTGTCGTTGTGACGTTCGGATCCCGGCGCATACAGACAATCATCTCGTGAAGGGCGTGTTCACATAGGAGTCCGGTAGCCGAAGCGTTAAAGTTTGAAATATATTTAACCAATGACTAACCTCCAAATGATTAGCAACGAAATTTTTAACGCCTATGATTGGTTTATTTCCGTCTCACCGTCATCTTTCCTTTTGCGCTTCAGAACCGGATGTGAACAGGCCCTTGTATGAGCCCAACTCGTATACAATAAATTTCTCATTTCGGCGAAAAACGGGACTTTTGTCGTCCCGTATCAAAGTTCCCCGGGACGCGGGACAAAATTTACAAATAAGGGACTGTCCCTTAAAATCCGGGACGTTTGGCAACCCTGATCGTACCTTCCCAACCCATTGACCTTACAGAAGAACCTTTTATTTCTTTTTAAAAGTATAGTGAGGCAAAAGTCGTTTGACACTAGCAGTTATTCGTCTTTTCGGTAGCAATGCTGAGAGTAACAAAAACGACAACAATAGGTGACGTAGTTCGCATTGCACATAACTGCATATTAGGGATTGCACAACCGGGTACGCGAAAACAAAAGATACCAGGGGGAAATTACTGGAGTCGAAAACCCGGTTCCAGTGGTAGTACTGGTTCCAGTTGTAGAACCGGATATTCAAAAGTAGTGAATCTTAGGTTTAAAAAAAACATTTTAATAGGGATAAACAGCTATTGTCTTTAAAAAGTCTTAAAATTGTCTTAAAGGGCGCTATTGTCCTAAGTTTATCCACACTAACAACTTCTGTATCCTTCTCGACCATCTCAGAAGTCAATCTCCTCCTGCTGTCAAAAGATATGTCATCAAATGTCATTTGCTTTTATTAATTTATTTCACATAAAACTTTCAAGAGAAATTTTATTTATTGCAGCAATAAACAGAAAAAAATGGATTGCATAATTTTAAATGATGTAATATGTAATCTAGTCTTTAATGAATTTCTAATCTAGTGACGAATTGAAAATGAAAACATAAAATATTCTCAGAGAATTCGGTCATTTCGGGTTTCATAATCCATTTCCTTGAATTATTTTGTATTAAAATAAATTAAAAAGAAATATATTTTTTACTGACGCTGTGTACTAAAATTCTTTACATTATAAATAAAGCAATTTTTTTAAATTAATATTTAAGACAAATGGCTTTCGGTTCATGTATTATCCAAATCCCGGGACTGAAAAAATTTTAGAACCGAAATCCGGTTCTGAAATTTTAGTACGGTTCTGCTATCCCTAAGTATTAACACAACCCATACTCTTCAGTGAACGCAGAATAATTCTTCCGACTATGCTATTTATAACTATCAACAGATTTAATTCATGAGAAGGCTGCCAATTATACTTGATCAGTTAAGAATATATCATAACAATGTAGTTCCTGTAATAATATCTAATTGAATAACAACCCTGCCTCAAAAGTTCATTATTTACATGAAACTTAATGAAATCACTTCTATTTTGATTTTCTCGAGAACAGCTTGTTTGCCGTCTTCGATTATAAATTCAAATAACAGAATAACTAACTGCGCTCTCGCTTCCTTAATTCAAAACACACTCCCTCTCTTACATATCCTGATATTCGCTCGCTTGCATTTTTTTAAAAATTTGTAATGATCCCATCTTTCCCTCTCAGCACTCATTTTTTTTTTGTCCTCGCTCTCCGTAAAAACGGGCTACACTAATCTCTCAATCATGAGTGCTAATTAAGGCGGCACTTCAGTTGGCATCGTAAATCTTCGGTTCCAATGATAAGCTATGATGAATTTTTCTCTCATTTTTTTTTCTAATCACATACTAGCAAGAGCGTATTTTTTAATTGCGTTTTCTATGTTTGAAAAAAAGATCTATCCCGGATGTTTTTCAAAAACTTTTTCAAGAGTCCGACAGAATGGGCTCCTACATTTCAAAGGGTAATAAAAAACGAAAGAAACAATTACCAGAAAAAAGCTTTACATTTCCGAAAAGTACTAGCAATCTAGTTATTTTCCACTAGGTTTTGAAAATAACATCTCTCGGATGGCGCCCGTTATTTGCAATGCATTGCCGAAGTCGTTCTCTAAAGTTTTCCATCACTCTGTTGATCATCTCTGGGAGAATGGCGGGAACTTTCTCCCGAATAGCTGACTCACAGACTCTTTGCATATTTTAGATGTTATTATGTTTCGAGACGACAACTGTGTTTCCTTGATACTGCAGATCCACTTGCAACTCATTTGAAACCCATCGGAGGATTGTTTTTCGACAGGTATCATTTGCATAGAGTCCGAAACGCGTCTTAAATGACCTCCGAGCCGCGGTTGCAGAATCGTTGTTTTTAAAGAATGCCTTGATAACGAAACCGCAATGTTCACCAGACCAACTCGTGGTGTCTACTGACAATTAGAAAATCCGCCTGTAATGTTGCCACCTTCCACGCCGACCTACCCCACTACTCCCTTACCAGTGACTTCTAGAATGGGGAGTACATTCTAGAGGCATTCTAGAGGCCGCACCCCTGTATTCTTTCCCGCACCCTGTATTTTAATTTTGTACCTTCAAAAAATCATTATGATTCACATCAATAGTTTAATGCATGGAGAAAAAAACTGCCTTAAAATTCAAAATATTGAAACTCCGGTGAAATTCACTCTACAAAATAACATTTCGTTCCGACTTTGCAATGTAATACATAACTCGAAATGTTTTACTACTGCAGCAACAGCTGCAACAATTGAAATGCCAGAATTTCCCACTAAACTGTGTAAATGAATCGTTGCCATGAACATGAGTAAATTATCTAAACTATCATAATTTTGACAAAATCCTCAAAAATGTATCGAACCTTAGTGTAAAAATAATCAAGATTCATATAGATTACCTAAACAACAATTAATGCCTGAGACGCGACTGAAAACACCTAAATCAAGATGAAAAACTTCTGAATTGGCAACACTGTTCCAGAGTCCTGCCATGAGTGTGAGCCACAATTTGATATTTTTATGTCTCTGAACCTTAGACAACGCAGGTTAAAGGAAAACTGGCAATCATGGTAACGAGGAGAGCCTCTGGATGCGCGATAAATGAGATACATGCTTTATGGGTGTATACTCTAAAAAGGAAATGCTGTTTTAAGCATATCACGAAAATGGAAGTATAACTGGAAGGGTAAGATAATACGTTAAGATACAAAAGTGGGATACGCAAAACAGGTAAAACCGCTACCCCAAAACATTACACCCGGAAATAGGTAGCTTCTTTTAACATGAAGCAGCATTTGGATTTTACAGTGTACAATCTGACATTACAGATCTTCCATCACAATCTTAAGATGTGTGAAGTTTTTCTCTCGGTACTTTTCGAAACCCAAATGAGCAAATGCATATTTTTGAATTATGTTTTTATTTTCATAGCATGTTTTAATAAAAACACGCTTTAAAAAAAATTAAACTTTTCCGTTATTGATTTTATTACAGGGCATTGAAGTATTGGCGTCTATCGCTACAAAATAAAAATTTGTTTTTTAAGAAATTAATCTGAAACAAAAAATATTTTTGAAAAACTCGCGCATCACTTTTCAAGGCGTAATAACAATGGTGACGTGGAGTGCTCTCTACCATTCTTTCGCTCAAATAAAGATATCGATGTCGGACAAAAGACGTTTATTGAACTTGACAAACAAACATATACGTAAAAAGAAACAAAATAATTTGCACTCTGCAGAAGCTCGATGATACTCTAGCCTACTCGCTAAGAGTATTTCTAGCTCACTGAGAATCTTTACAGGGGGGCATCGCAAGGGGTCTAGCCAAAGGGCCTGTTCACATAGAATCCGTCAGTGTCGGAGTTACTCGCATTGAAATAAATTTACCAATTACAAACCTCCAAACGGTTAGCTACGATATTGGTAAGGTCTGTGATTGGTTTAAAATATGTCAATACGATTAACGCTGACGCTGACGCTGACGGATTCTATGTGAACAGGTCCTAACTCTCTGAGCGTATTACCTCAGACTCTACCAATTCTCGACTGATTCTCTCCCCTCGGCCTACAACCGCCTTCTGGGGCCGCACCTGTCGCTCTGGAATTTCCACCTAGGCCACACACCGAGATGTCTTGCAAACTCTTTCTATATATCAGTATCAGGCACAGCCTCTAACGATACTACACAAGGTTAAATACAGAACTGTTGTTGTTTGCCAACATAGGCGTAGCGTACTTCTAACTTTTTTTCTCTTCTTCTTTCTTTCTTTTTTTTTTGGGGGGGGGGCACGAATTAGGGATGGA
Organism: Dolomedes plantarius; assembly: GCA_907164885.2. Taxonomy (NCBI): domain Eukaryota; kingdom Metazoa; phylum Arthropoda; class Arachnida; order Araneae; family Dolomedidae; genus Dolomedes; species Dolomedes plantarius. The sequence goes on from OU015498.1 coordinate 103,570,687, forward strand.
ATATCAAAAGCAAAATATAGATATGAGTATCGATAATAATATCGGCTATTAATATCGATATCAATAATATATCGGCACAAAAAAGCGATATTTCAAAATATCAACGATATTTCAAAATATTGGCGATATTTCAAAATATAGACGATATTTCAAAATATAAACGATATTTCAAAATATCGATAACACATTTTCCTTTCATTATGCAGTCAATCGTATTCAGAGGAATGATTGTAGAGTAAAAAAAATTGTGCGGTCGGGGGACCCCATCAGGAACGAAGTTCCTTACGTTATTTTTTCAACTCTAAAAGTGATTTAATATGTAGATTTCTATTGATTATATTAGTGTATTTTTAAAATAACAAAAACGAACAATTTCTCTTTTTGTATTATTATTAAAATAATGAAAGTGCACGCATATATTTTGCTTGTATGTTCTGGAAAATATGAATAAACAATCTAAATCTCCGAATTCAAATTTACTACTTAGTATACTTCTTGCACTAATTGGATTTTGACAAGCATTTAAGTAGGATGAATTATAAAGTTGCTGTCGAAGGACTGGTGCAGATATTTGAAGATGTAAAATTCTTATGAGAGATGAAAAAAGGCAGTTACCGTCGCCAGCAATGTCTATTTCATGATGTAATAGGACGTTTGGCGTTGAACATTCATCATGTTCCTCGTATGGGGCTTCAAATGATGGAAAACTTGGATTTATTACTTGCTCAGCTTCAATATTTATTGGTTGTTGAATTTGAAACTGACTATAGATTAATTCTTCACAGTTTGTATCATGGCGATGATTAGTTTCTTTATTATTTTCGATTACCGTCGGTAATGAATCTTCTTTCGATGATAGAACTGAGTCAAGTTCAGCACATTGCTTTTTTAATTTAAATTTATCTCTATATCTTTTAGCACGTTCAGCATTTTTTTCTAAAAAAATAATAATAATTAATATAATTTTTTATTGTTATTAAGGTTGTTCGGACAATACCAAGCAAGTCAAAAAAAATCTAATTTTTTTTATTAAAATTAAAAATTTTAATATATAAATTAATTATTTTGATTTAGATGTTACCTAGCACAATTTTAAATCGGATTATTTTTATTATTTAATCATCAACAAGCATAAAATAATGACACAATATAAATCCCATGTGAATTAAAACAATAACAAACAAAAAATAAAATTGTTTCTTATTCTCCTGCGAAAGATATATACCGGGTGCGTCATAAATTCGTGCAAACTTCAAAAATTCATAATAAAAGAAATAATGCTCGGAAAATTTTTCTGTTTGCGCCAATATGATCAGAGGGATTTTGGATTTTTTTTCATGGAAAAAAAAAAGTTTCCAAAAGTAACCGAAAGAGGGCGCTCACACGTCCTACTGAGACGTGTTATGCAAATCAGACTATCAATAAAACACCTGATTGGAAATGGATCCGCCATTCGAAGCCGGCAGCATGCTTTCTTTACCAGATCGAGTGTTGGTTGTTAAACTTTTCTACAAGAATGGTGAATCCCCAACTGTTGCATTGCGAAAGTTTCGCATGGAGAAAGGACTGAAGGCTCGAAAAATGCCTATTTCATTGAATGGGATACTGAATGTAGTACGACGTTTTGAGGAAGCGGGGAGTTTGGAGGGTCCATGAATTAGCAGACCATCCTTGAGCGCGGACTGCGTCCATGTTGTACAAAGTTCCATGGAAAATTTGGCAGCCGAGACATCAACGGGAAGTAGCAGTGCTCGTGAAAGTGGGAGAAGAACGGAGATTCCGGAACCGTCGATTCGACGTATTCTGCACGGAATGTTGAATCTGTATCCGTACAAAATCCATGCACTTCACCAGTTATTACCGGCAGATACAGATGCAAGACAAATCTTTGCTACATGGGCTCTGGCACAAATGGAAAGTAACCCACAATGGTTGCTGAATGTCATGTGGACGGATGAAACCCACTTTACACTGCATGGTGACGTTAATACGCAAAACAGTCGTATCTGGGAGACTTCAAACCCTCGTGAGTATCTGAACCAGCCACTACATTCTCCTCGTGTGACTGTTTGGTGCGGTTTCCCCGCGTCTTTTATTCTGGGCCCTTTCTTTTTTAAAGAGCCTTGTCCTGCATTCGGTGGAAAACCTGTACAGTCACTGCAGCACGGTATCTTACGCTTTAGCGTGACCACGTTAAGCCTGCATTACAGGAAAGACATGCGTTACATGTTGTCACATTCATGCAAGATGGTGCGCCACCCCACATTTTACGTGATGTAAAGACGTTCCTGTTGGAATCTTTCACTGAAGACCGAGTGATAAGTCGAGGTTGTAAGGTTCAGTGGCCCTCACGATCACCAGACTTGAACCCGGCGGATTTTTGGTTGTGGGGATACTTAAAGTCTCGTGTGTACCGAGGTTCCCCAACCACTTTGGTGGAACTGAAAAATGCCATTCGACAGACAGTCGCTGCCATCGATGGCGACATGCTACACTCCGCTATAATGGGCGTAGTGACGCGCCTCACTTGCCTATTACCTTGTGCTGGTGGTAATGTTGAACATCTATTACTTTAAAATAAATGCACAGTCTTATGTTATTGTTACATGTTTGATTTTCTGTTTGTGCTTGCCTGATTTACATAAAACGTCTCAGTATGACGTGTGAGCGCCCTCTTTCGGCTACTTTTGGAAACTCTTTTTTTTTTTACATGGAAAAAAATCCAAAATCCCTCTGATCATATTGGCGCAAACAGAAAAATTTTCCGAGTATTATTTCTTTTATTATGAATTTTTGAAGTTTGCACGAATTTATGACGCACCCGGTATATCATACCTAGCAAGATTCAATGTTTCATTTTGCTGTACTTATTCTTTATGATTCTGCCGGAATTGCTGTTGACATTGAGCGTTTGTTTTTGGTATTTTTTAGCACTCGGAAGTTGATTTTGGATTTTTTTTCTCTTTCGATACTCTTTTTGACGCTGAACATATGATTTAACTATTATTTCTCTGTAATGCATGTAAATAGTAAATAGTAAACACTCGAATCACATGTATATTAAATGAATGTAAACAGTAAATACTTGTATTAAGTTATATGATTTATTAACTTACTTTTCTAAGTTTGAATTATTTACACTTGCTGCAGTTTCTGTTTCTTGACTTTTCATTATAAAATTGCAATAATGACAAAATATGAATTCCGTGTGAATTAAAACAAAAACAGACAAAAAATAAGTTTAAATAATATTTACACGTGTTTAGAATTGAGGTTATACATCTGACAGAGCACAATGCTTGCTGCTCGAATCTCGATACTCGCACGAACACACACACATACAACCGTATATAATAGAATGAGACAAAGAGAAAGAGAGGGAAAGGTCGCCTTGAGAGGAGTGGATCAAGACAGCTCGTTTGCTCTATATTTTTCGTGGCGCCATCTCTGTTGAAATATGTCAGATAGGGACGCCATTTCGTATTAACAAATACAACTAGCTTCCATTACAATCTTTTATCATTTTTTGCTTTTCTGATCATCGTTAGGAGATTCGTTAGGAGAATTTAACCAAAAAAACATCCAAAATAAAATTATGTCACAAGGTTCTGCTTATTCAATGGTATGTTATTAAGCAAAATATAGGTTTTAATTATGTATTTATTAATTTAAGAGCTATTTTTGTTGAAAAATTTATCAATTTTTTTTAAAGAAAACCATTTTGTGTATACAAAATTTGGTATATTTTAGTAAATTTAAGAGGTATTGGTAATCTTGGTAATCGTTTGCTTCATAACACAGATAAGTGATTTACTAATATATTGTAGAAAAAAAGGGAAATATATTGGTTAAATTTTGCTATAAAAGGTTTGGCAATCCATAGTTTTGTTCCCTGTTTTAACTAAAAACATGTGTTTAATAAAAATTTCACATTTTTCAAAAAAAGTGCCCAAAAGATAAGCACATACCTTAAAATCTCATTTATTACACACAGGTTACGATTTTCTTTCAAATGCCTTTTCAACCTGAAATGACGAGTGAAAACTTTGCCACAAAGCTAAAGCTTAGAATTAAAATTACAACTAACTGTATTCATATTATCACTAAATAAAAAAAGATTGAATAAATATTAAGAATTAATTAACTAGGAGAAAACATCAAGTTAAGACTAAGTTGAGATTTTAAATAGCAGAAAAGCCGGAGTTGAACATTCGCGATTCCAGGAGGTGAAACAACGCACCAGTGGGAATCGAACTCACGGTGACAGGGTGGGAGCCAAAAGCGAACGCCACAAAACCAGCAATATCAAGCTAAGGAAAGTCGCCTGGAAGGGCATAACGCTTTTTCCTTACGTGACGATTTCTGCCAGTTCACTCTACTGTAAGCCGCGTAAAAGACCTTCATTCCAAAAGAACTTCGTTCCAATGATATACATATGGTAATAGTACGATAAAAAAAATGATCGTAATTTAATTCCATAGGGAAATAACATTTCAATAAACAATATTTTATCAAGTTAAAAAGTTTCTATTTAGAGAAAGAAAGAAATCCTAGTTTGGGTGAAGCAATGGCAACACTAAGTGTAAGTAAATAAATTGGAAGGAGATATTGGAGATAACCGGATTTCTGGACCGAAACCCTTCAGATAAGAAGTTTTTGTACGTCACAGTCCATTATTTGGAAAATGAAAAATTAGCTTCTTGCACCATTGAAGACTTTGTAATGGACCAGAGCCATACTGGATATTACATTTCTTCAAGAATCCTTCATATCCTGCAGTAGTGGGGTTGAAAAAAGAAAAACTAAATTCAGTGGCCACTGATGGAGGATCGAATATGGTGAAAGCCGAGGAAATTGCTTTTGGTAGAAAAAAACATGTAATATGTTTTGCCCATCTCCTAAATTTGGTCGCTTACCGTTCAATTGAAGCCGTACCAGAGCTCGTGCCACTAAATGAAAAGGTGAAGAAAGTGGTGACCTGGTTCAAACACAGTGTTTGGGCTTCATATGAATTGAGAGCAGAAAGTAATCTGAAACTCATGCAGAGTGTGGAAACACGGGGGAATTCAACATACGAAATGATCGAGCGTTTTCTAAGCCTCAGCTCAACACTCAACAACATCATCCACCGACACACATCGGCACCAAGCATGACAACAGCTGCAGAGAACCGAGATTTGCAGGAAATCAACCAGCTTCTTGAGTCTCTTCTAAAAGCCACAAAACAGATATCAGGAGATAAATACCCCACAATCAGTATCGCGATTCCAATAGCAACCATGGTAGAAAATAAAATTTCCAAGACGTCTAATTTTGGCCTCAATCTGAAGGAAGGAACCTTGGAAGCGGCAAAAAACGACTCATGGTTAAGATTGTAATAGCACTGGCCGTAAGTACGCTATTGGACCTGTTGGCGCTAGAATTATAATCTCCAAGTTGCCAATACGCACGTGATTAATCTGTTGACGCCGCCTAACGGCTGAAGCGGTATGTTTCGTTATAATCTTTGTAATGTATCTGTCCGTGTTGTCTGTTCAGCGAAAGGAAAGTGGAAATCCATGAGCTCTTTTACTATGAATCTAATCTGTCTGATACAGTAGTAATTAGTAAATAATTCAGCTTTTGTCCAACTTTCATAACCTGTAGGAAAATTATCTCTGTGCTTTTGAAAGTAAGTGCATTCATAAATGCAGTGGTCGACTGTTTGTACGCTGCCGCACATGCATTTATCTTCTTTACTATGAAATCTTTTTTGGTAATCACCAAACCTACCATGTCCTGTCATGGCCTGATTTAGATAAAAATCGCCACATAATCTTTGCTTTTTAACTTCTTTGAAAATTTCAAAGATTTTTCTGCCTTTTGTTCTTAATTCCCATCTAGTTTGCCAGTTATTCATTTCTTCTATTTCTATCATTTTCTTTATTTTCCTTCTTGTCCATTTATACTTAATTCCAATCTCTTCTAACTCGGTCGCTCGCTTTGCAGCTTTGTCCGCTTCTTCATTGCCCAGTAGACCCACATGGGCCTTAACCCAATGCAGATATACCTCTAAGTTATGCTTTCTGATCTCTCTTTTAATACTATCGTCTCACCTTTGTGGTACGTAAAGCTTCCAATGTACTTCTAGAATCCGTAAATATATCAAACTTATTTATACCTCTAGTTACCATTAGATTTATGACTATTTGTATTGCGCGTTGCTCGGCCATATAGGAATTGCCCCTTTCTATTCTTTCCATTATGATTTCTTTCTCTTTGTTCTCGTCATATATAATCACACCAGCGCCAACTTTTTCATTAATTTTCGAACCGTCAGTATAAATTATTGTACTAGTTTTAGGAGTATCATCGTAAGTCCAATCAATCTGAAATAAGTCCTCAATGGTCCGTATTTTTTTAACGCGCGTTTCACTGTTTTCTGTATTATATATGTTCCCATTTATTTCTATTTCTTTTTTGTTTTCATATAAATAAAATAATTTTTTTAAAGCTCTAGCCACTTGCTGCAATGGCATACAGCCGGCCAGAACATTTAAAGCGTCTGTAGCCACGGTTCTGTAGCATCTTGTGATTGTCAACAAATATGGTCTCTGTGCCTGTATCAGTTTCTTATTCATCGTAACTTGGTCTTTATACCAGATTTCGGCAGCGTATAATATTGTTTTCTCTATAACAATATTATATATTTCCTTGATTATTTCCGCCTTGATTCCCCAAGTTTTCTTTGTTATTCTGTTTAATTTGTAAAAGAACTTTAATGCTTTCTCACAAACATAATCCAAGTGTTTAGTGTAGTTTAGTTTATTATCTATTATAACACCTAGATATTTGATTTCTGTTTTATATCTAATATCCTCAGTTCCCAATTTAATTGTTGGTCTTCTGCTGATATTGCCTTTATATGGTACAATGGTAAAATTACATTTGTCAATACTGTATTCTAAATTATTCATAATTGCCCAGCTATTGCAATGACTTAATATTGGTTCAGATAAATGCATAAATTTATAAACTACATGACTATTTATTAATATAAGTATATCATCGGCGAAAGCCTGAATATGGTATTTTCCATTCTCATTATTCCAAATTAAAATGTCATTCATTACTATCAGCCATAGTATAGGACCAAGTGATGAGCCTTGAGGGACACCCACGTTGTAATCGTGGTCCCCTTTCCTTGTGATAACTTTTCTATCGCTGATATAATTCCTTATAATTTTAAATAAATATGGCTCCAATGCCAACTTTTTAAGTTCTCTTATTAAATTATTTTTCCTGATTGAATTGAATGCATTTTTTATATCCAATGATATAATGCAAGTATTTGTCTTTATTTCTCTATTATGGTTTATTATTTGCGTTATATTATTTAAGGCTTGTAATGTGCTCATGCCCCTTCTAAAGCCAAATTGTTGTTCAGCTAAACAATTGTTTTCTTCTAAATATATCACTAGTCTGTTAGTTATTATTTTATCAAATATCTTTCCCAAAGTCGGCAATAGGCAGATTGGCCTATATGAACCTGGCTCACTCAAATCTTTCCCATCTTTAGGGAAAAAAATAACGATGGCACGTTTCCAAGTTTGAGGAAAATATTTTTCTTTGATACATCTATTATATAAGTATTTAATCACTTCCTTGTCTGCATTATAAATTTCTTGAATTATCCCAATCGTGAAGCCGTCATGACCAGGAGCTTTGTCTTTTGCCATACTATTAATGGTTTCTTCAATTTCCATTACTGTAATTTCTTTATAATTTAGTGTTTCTTCATCTTCATCCTCTACTTCTCCCTCTTCAACTCTTGTAAAATGGTGGTTCACAAGAACACCTTCAATATCTTCTTGTTCTACTAATATACCATTTTCATATCTAACGGCTTCAATTAAATTATCCTTTTTTCTTTTATCATTGCTTTGACTTTGCCAGATGTATCCCTGATAGTTAGCTTATCAAGAAAATTTCTGAATGTTGTCCTTTTAGCTTCTAATAATAGCTTACGGTACTTTGCACGCTCTTGCTTGAATAATTTCTGCCACCTATCTCTTTCCTGTCTGTCTATTGCTTTTTGTGTTTTTCTTCTTAGGGCTCTAACGTGCTTCCTTTTTAAACTTAGACATTGATTCCACCAGGGAGCATTTTTACTACCCCTTTAATTTTATTGCTTTTCTTCCTATGCTTCTTACATAATTTTGAAGTTTCTTCATTTATATTATGTATAATTTCATCTATACTCATTTCTTTCATTTTCTCCTTAATTTCTTTTATTTTTTTTTCCTTATATCTACTCTAAAATCCATCCAAAATAAGTCTTTAATTTCCCATTTTATACTGCTTCTGAAGGTTCTCGTGTTTTCTTTAGCAACCATCTTAAATCTTGTTGAATTATGATCCGTGTTTAAATAGGTGTCAACTACTTCCCAATCTTTGATTTCATTGTCTTCCATACCAAACGTTAAAGTGAGGTCGGGTCATCCTAACCCGAATGGTCCCACATACATTGGGAGACTCATAGGGTTATTTCTTATAATACCTCCATAGTCCACAACTAATTTAATTACTTCTCTACCTCTATGGTCTGTTGGGCGCTGGTCCCACAGTGTTGATTTTGCGTTCATATCTCCCATTATTACTATTTTGTGATCGTTATATTTTTCAATGGTTAATTTCAATTGACTCCACTGTGGTTCCATCCTTTCCAGCGACCCACCAGCAGGAGGGATGTAGATTGTTGCTATCAAATATTGCTGTTGTCCAGTTCCAATTTTTATCACGATTAAATGATCTGTGACTAAAACTTTTAAAAATTTTATCTTACGCTTAATAGCCAGTGCAACCCTAGGTTCTCGATCCTTGTAGATACATTGATAATGATTCGAGAAGCCCACTATTTCATGATGCTCCCCCCTTTTATAATGTGGCTCATTAATATAAATGATATCATATCCCAAGTCAGCAGAAATTTCTTGTATCGCGCTATAGGAGTTATTTAAATTAATATGAAGACAATAATAAAGTAAATGTTCTACGAAACCAGGCGAATAACTTATTCCCTGCGCAGAAACGCCCCCCACATTAGCCATAATCTGTTCTGGCCCTTATTCTCTCTGTTTCTGTGGTGTAGGTATTACACTTGAAATTAGTTGGTGTATGATTTGTATCCAATTCTGTGTTAAATTTAATATTAAAGTTTCTACAATTGGGGCAACAAATATCCTTTTTTCATTCACCATGCTCCTTTTCACCGCATGTCCTACATAGTTTGTCGTTCTTACAGAATCTAGCTATATGACCCAGTTTGTAGCAGTTATAGTAAATCTTTGGTTTTATATATTCTCTTACAAAGTACTTCTGCCAATTCAATTTTATCTTTTTATTTTTTATTATAGATTTAAACGAGTCCCCGTTGGTGCTCACCACCCAATTGTTGCCTCTATTACCCTTAAAATTGAATAATACTTTAGTAGTTTCCTCATTCAGTTCCTCGTTTTGCTTGACTATTTTATTCCGAATTTCTTCTTTTTCAATATTCTCTTCCACTCCGTATATAATGATGATATAAATGTGATAGGTAGTAGGTTTGTGTTAAGAAATAAATATAATTTAGATGGAAGCATTGAACGTCGGAAAGCCCGCCTTGTAGCTTAAGGTTTCTCGCAAGAGCCAGGTAATACCTGGCAGGTATAGACTTTGGCGAAACGTTTGCTCCACCTCTATAAGATCCATCTCTATACGCCACACCTCTATAAGATTACTAGCAGCCCTAGCAACTAAATTTTGTGTACCCATTCACCATTTTGATATAACTACAGCTTATTTAAATGGAACACTCGAAGAGGAAATTTTTATGGAATGCCCCAAACATTTTAGAGGAAGCACTTTTAAGTGCTATGAAAAACGAAAATAAAACCAGTAAAATATTCAAAACAGCAGAAAAGATGTTAAATGATTTTCAAGGTGGAAATAAAGTTTGTAAACTAAAGAAATCGTTGTATGGTCTAAAACAATCAGGTCGAAGATGGTTTATAAAAATTGACGAAATTCTAAAAGATTTTGGAGCTAAAAATCCCAGTTCAGATTCGTGTGTATATTTTTTGAAACAAAATAAGAAATTAACTTTACTAGCCATTTATGTCCAAAGCCAGAAATCGTCTCACATTGAATAAACTTCTTTCCTCCACTCAGTGGGAGAAGAATTCTTTATTTAAATTAATGGACAATAATTGTTTTTATTCATTTTTTGTTCTTTCAAGAATTTATTTTTATATATTGAACAATTTTTGATTTTTTCCCACATTTTTTGATTGCTTACATTAAAAATTACTTTGTATATATTAGAAATGATTTGTATTTAAAGAAATAAATAATAATGTTTTTAAGTTTAGTTCTTTTGCCTGATTTACTTGTGTATCTTTTTTAAATTAAATATTTTCGATAATCTATTCACAATTTAAATTACTTCTGGGCTTTCATAAATTAAAATAATTAATGATAATACTTTAATTAAGTAATTTTTTATTTTATATTTGCATACAATAATTCACCTGTCTTCAACTCTATACTTCTAATAAATACTAAACTCCAGATATTTCAAAATATTTAGCCTTGTTTACTTGATTGATACGAAACTTTCTGACAGATTTTATAGTGGAACTGACTTTCAAACACGTTAGTGAGATGGGATGATGTGGTATATAATTCTTACTGAATAAAAGTTATAGGCCAATTCTACCATCAATTTTTATTCTTACTGAATTAATTTTCTCCATTTTGGCTCGTTTTCAGGAAGTCCTCAAAGAACTTTATTTAAAATCAAAAAAGTTTAGCCGTAAAATTTAAAAATCTCCAACTCAAAACAACATGAACCAAAAGCTTCAAAAGATGTTTGTCTTAGGGAGTAAACATCTACACATGTAGTAAATCTGATGAAAAATACTTTTAAGATTAAACTATCAGGAAGAAAACTTCATGGTGGAATTGGCCTATAACTTTTATTTAACAATGTATTATAGTTTTTTTTATCCATTTGTTTCAACAGTTGAATATAGACCCTCATTGATTAATTTTGCAACTTTTCTGTATAATTTTTTTGAATTTCATTTATTTTTTTTCTTTTGGTTTTGAGATTTTTTCAACCCAAATTTTTATAAATTATAATTATTTCAAATAAATTCTTTTGAAAATGTGTAATCGATAATATCGGTAATATAATATCGATATTCCGATATTATCAAAAATCAATATGATATTATAATACCTAATATCGAAGTGTAAATATCGATATTTCGATAATATCGATATCAATATATCAATGGTTCCATCCCTAGCACGAGTTGAATTCAGTTAGGGTCCTCCTCTGCGCATTGACTGCCGGACGGTCCTTAAAATATGAAAAATTATGAGTTTTTGAAATTGAATAACAATAGAATTGATGTTTGAGTAGTATTCTAAAGTCATACAATGAGGAAAATAAAAATAATATAAATAAAATGAGGAAAAAATATAGCACTGAATTTTTGTTATGGATCATATCATTGTTAAAAACTATGTTAAGGCTAAAGACATAATCGGAATCTTCAGTTTCACAGTTTGAAAAGGAGGAAAAAACCAACTATCCTAAAAGTTTTCTACAATTTTCTGATTTTAATTAAACTTCAATTAAGTTTTAATTTATTTCAAGTTAAGTTGGGCCCCGACTTTACGCCTATGTTTACCAATGCTGGGCAATGAAGACATTTGCCCATAACAGGGGTCGGCAACCTCCGGCTCTTTTGATATAAAGTTGCGGCTCTCCAGTTCCATACGAAAACATTAATAATTTACTATCAAAACCCTTAAAAAATAAGAAAATATATTTTCAAGTACCTAATTTCTCAATAGCTTCTATTTTCATAATCGTTAATTACAAATCGCTCCGCTTAACATGACCGTAATGAGATAAATTTGAACTACAGTAGAGCCCTGATTATCCGCGAGCGGATTATCCGCGAGTGAGAGTGCAGCGAAAAACAATTTTAATTGCAAACCTCAAAAAAACCAATTTTAATTTTTAATCCAAGCCAACTTACAAGGGAAATACAATAGACCCTGTACGGAGGTGTACGATGTTTAAGAAAATAAGCACAGTGGACTGTAAATAATATAACATAAATTTAATAGTTAGGCATTCTTTGCCATAGTAAACTCCGCTTGTTGCAGGAGCTCCGTGCTAGACAGATACAAAGTTCGTTCTGATGCATTCTTGCAGCTAGAGGGCGAACATAGACAAATGGGTGGAGACGTTACGACAAACTTTACGTAACAGACCCTGCAGTGCGAATGTCGAAAATGAACGACGAAGGTGAGAATGTCGACGAAGAGAACATAGAAGAGTGGCTGGAATGCGACGCAAGTGAGTCGGGGTTTGAACGACTGACTGGCATAGAGATAACGAACAAAGCAATGGGAGTAAACGAGAATGAAGAACAAAATAAAAATGAAGACGAGGCGCCTACGCGGATGACACACGAAACTGCTTTGCAGCACGTAGACGGATTGCTTCAATATTTAGAGTAACAAGACGACGATGCACATCTGGCAGAAAAAATCATGACAAGGAAAGTACAATTTAGAATAAAGAAAAGGGGTTTTCAAAGCGAGAAGCAAAAACGAGTGACTGATTTTTTTAAAAAGATGTAACTGAACACTTTTTATACATACAGTATGTATGTATTGTTTTTTTTACCGTTCTTTATATTAGTGATTTAAACATAGAGCAAATGCGTCTGCTGTACTGTACATATGTAAGTATTTTAAAAGTTTTATTATGTTTTTGTACAATAAAACATAGTTTTTGTGTTGAAATATTTTTTTGTGTTTGCAACTCATTTTTAGACATTTTCGGGTTATCCGCGATTTTTGTTATCCGCGGTGCCCTTGACACCCAATTCCGCGGATAATCGGGGCTCTACTGTATTGTTTTGTTCTTAGAGATGAGACTCCGTGACCATGTTTATCTTTCAGCCAATTGCATTCCATTTCCGTCTCACCCAAACAGCCACCGTCTAGAGTCTAGACAACACGTCTAGACTCTAGACGTGTTGTCAGTCAGTCATCCTCGGATAGCGCGGTCGACGTTACGTTGCATTTGTGTTAATTTAATCGCTTGCGGTTTTTGCGTGTATATTCGCTTGTTGTTTCAAGAAGAATACGATTTAGAAGCGAATTATCTTCTCAGAGGTATGTACGCGTATAATATAATGAAATCAGTAACAGAATTGGATTACATATCTGAGGATCGTGTTAACGAAGTAATAATGGTAAATAAATTGTTTGCCGTTTTAGATAGCTAAGTACAATTTTAAAAAATCATTTTTTCAGCTCCGCCGCCAGCATGGCATCTAATAAAAATAAGAGAAGAACTGAAGAAGAAAACCGAGAATTCAATCAGGATTGGACGGAGTCGTTTGAATTCATATGCAACACAGATGGCCTTCCGACTTGTCTCATTTGCCACGAAAAACTCGCACACAATAAGAAGTCAAATTTGGAGAGACACTTCACTACAAAACATACCCAATTTGCTGGTAAATATCCAACCGGTGACACACGAAAAAAATCTGTTGAAGAGCTCCAAAAAAAATCAACAACAGTCAAGTTCCATGCTAAGTAACTGGGCGCAATCTTCCAATAATGTAAATCTGGCAAGCTTTGCAGTATCATTAGAAATTGCAAAAAGAGGAAAACCATTCACAGATGGTGAGTACGTCAAAGATTGTTTTCTACGTGCATCTAAAGAACTGTTTCGTAATTTTAAAAACAAAGCAGAAATCATGAAAAAAATCAAAGATTTGCCATTATCTGCTAAAACAGTACAAGATAGAACTGCTAAAATGTCTTCAAATGTAACGCATATGCATGTGGAAGACATTCAACTGGCTTCTGCCTTATCACTTGCTATAGATGAGTCTTGCGACATAAAAGACACGGCACAAGTTACCCTTTTCGACAGGTATATGTCGCCCCAAGGTCCAAAAGAAGAACTGCTAGGATTGCTATCGCTCTCAGGGCAAACTCGTGGAGAAGATACAGCAAATGCTGTGCAAAAATGCCTGGAAGACAATGGAATCGATATAAATAAAATCGTTTTTATAGCAACTGATGGAGCCAGAAAAATGACAGGAATACATAGAGGGGTAACATCAATTCTTCAGAAAAAAATAAACCACGAAATTCTAACGTTTCACTGCATAATTCATCAAAAAGCGCTTTGTGCCCAAACATTTCCGGCCGAAGTAATTGAGGTCATGAACTTGGTAATTAAGATTATTAACAGCATCTTGGCAAAAGCTCTCTACCATCGCCAGTTTAAAGATTTCCTTGAAGAAATAGATAGCCAGTTTTCTGACCTACTTCTGTACAATAAAGTGCGATGGCTTTCCAGAGGTAACGTATTGCAACGTTTTGCTTTGTGCTTGAGTGAAATAAAAACATTCCTCAATGAAAAAAGCATTGACCATCCCGAATTGGAAGAAGACAAATGGCTTCAAAAATTCAACTTCATGGTAGATACCACAATGAAACTAAATGAACTAAATCTAAAACTGCAAGGAAAGGGCAACCCAGCCTACGCCTTGCTTGAAGAAGTAGTTTGTTTCGAAAAAAAATTACTTCTTTTTGTTGAAGACATGGAGAGCGGTAAATTACTTCATTTTAAAAATCTGAAGCAATATCGCGATGAGACCAATGCAACTATTGACACGAATTTCTTCAGCATAGCTTTAAAAAACATGAAGGATGGATTCGCTGAGAGATTCGAGCAATTCAAAACAAACAAAAGTACTCTCGCGTTCATAGTAAATCCTCTCAACACAAATACAAATGAGATCAACATTGAGCCATTTGGAATTGATGCTGGATCGCTTCAAATGCAATTGTTATATTTGAAAACCAAAGACTTGTGGAGTGGAAAGGTTCACAGAACTCAAGAGCAAGTTGGAAGAGTTGGGGGTCCAGAAATGCATGCACATCGCGCATCACAAGTGGACAGCTGTAAAAGAAATTCCGTGAGTTGAGGCCCTCATATTCGGCGCATGGAGTAGTCTTCCAGAATTCTACAGTGAGGTGAAGAAGTTGGCATATGGAGTGCTGACGATCTTCGGGTCGACATATTCGTGCGAGCAAGCGTTCTCTTGCATGAATATAATAAAAAAGTAAAGTTAGAAGTCAACTAACAAATAAAAATCTAGAGTCGTGCTTGAAACTTAAAACAACAAGTTATAAGCCAGATTTAATCAAACTTTAAAAAGGCATGCAAAAAAAGGCATGTAAAGCCAGTGCTCCCATTGATGTACCTATCTATATTTGTGTTTTTATGTGAATAAATATTATTCCGTATTTAAAGCCGTTTATTTTAAATCAAAAATCAAATATATATATATATAAGCAAATACTATAATATTGAAACAAAAATTTTTAGTGGTTCTTTAAAAACTGGGAATTTTTGTAAATTGTAACTCTTGGCTCTTCCGTTTCAACAGGTTGCCGACCCCTGGCCCATAATAATCCGAGAATCGTTGGTTGCTTTCAATGGAGGCACCGTGTAGTTCAGGGTTTACTGAGGTGCGCGGTACCACCATCCCCGAGGGGCACTGGAACGATTCAGAGGAGGGGCGGAAAATTTAAATTCAAATTCAGCTATCAACAGTTCTGGCTGCAAAAACAGACATTGATACTTTATCATGGATTATAGGCTATAGTACAAAAGTCTTTAAATGCATTTTCTTCATCCTATAGTAGAACACACAGTGTATTCACAAATCACACTTAAACAGTGTGGTCATAAATCTGCTTAAAAAAAAAAAAAAAAAAAAACCGACTAGAAAAAGCGAATAGCGCTGATTTAAAAATTCTGCTGACGAAAATAGAGCCGAACATTTGGAAAGAAATATCCCTTTCATTATGTCGCCCCCTAGTGGCACTATCTGTAGTATGATGGGTCGGGAAGCGGCACTCGCCGTCGAAACATGTGCTCACTCCTTTTAAAAATGCAGTCTATTGCTTATGAATGATCCTTTCAATCAAATTTCTAACACATTAATAAATAGATAGCAGCTCACCAAGTTCATCCTTCTCGTAGAATCAGTTTTAATGTTATTCTTAATTTTTACTTTAAAAGTATCGTTCGCTATCTTTTTTATTTCTGTGTGTCTTACTATGGTTGGTTTTAATAAATAATTTTATAATTTCAAGCTTCCAGGTGTCTTATTTGCAACATCTTTCTTTACTATGTTGAAGGACATAGGTAGGAATAGATGGACGCAAATGGTATAGGTGAACCAACACAAACTGCTGGTGCCACCTCAATTTTTGAAACGAGCATCCCCAGGGGCGACCAAAATACGGAATTTAAAAATATGCATTTGCTTACCAGTGGTTATAAAAATACTTAAATGAAGCATTGAGATAGATCTGACGGGAGATCAAGCAATGCACAGCCGTGAGTTGGACATCAGAGTCTCTCACAACAATGATGAGATGTTTCGTGCATCAAAGTAAATAAGGTGACAGAGAGAGCATTGGGGTTTTGTTTCTGTTTTCTTCAAAAATACGCAGCAATAGAAGTTCCGCTAATCGGATTTTTACTAACAGAAATCATAAATAGATGAAACAAATGGTGTGTGTATGTGTTAATTTTCACATAATGAAAGAAGAATGAAGGAGAGAGACTGGTTGAGTAATCATTCACAAACAAGGGAGACGCAGTTTATCCAAAGCAGTTTATTCAGTTATCTGCATTATGAAGACGGATTTGCAGTAATGGCTACCGGACTTTGCGAAAGACACGCGATTGCAGCGCAAAGTAAGGGTAGAGAGTGGCCTTTCATTGAGGACAAAATTTTACAAGCGGAAGAGCATCCCGTTCAGAAGTATATGAAATGGAAATTTCCTTCACTACCGGGGATAGAATTTTTGAATTGGTTAACATTAGTCACGTGTTTTATACGCTTGTATTTCACATGATGGGGAAAATAGTCCAGAAAGTTTCACGCGCGTGTTTTACGTCCTGTTAGTAGGAATTTGAAAACAGGCCTTATTTAATCTATGCAAACTGTACTGAAAAAAAACAGTTCGGAACAGTTACGGTTCGGACCATAAATGGTAATGTTATTGAATTTTAAGCACCGATTGCAGGGTTGGTATATATGTAATGCCTGGGAAAGATTCAGCGGCACGTGCATTAAGGGATAGTATAAAATATCAATTAAGTTGTTTCTAGGTCCTGTTTTGGAAGAGGGGTCGTATTTTGTTAGAAAAGATAATTTAGAATACGTTTTAGGTTTATATATAGGAGCAGGCAATTTTTCGTTTTCTGATTTCCGAACTTGTCACCAGAAAGTATTTTTTAAATGCTTTGTGTCATATGATATAACTTTGGATTCCACCTCAAAATAAGGTTTTAATAGCTCAATTGAATCTAATTACGGGGGACATATACAGGATCACCGAAAAAGGTGTCCGTGATTGCAACGTGAAATAAAGAACTTAGTAATAGAAATCATGGTGTTATTTTTTACCAAAAGATACAGAAACGAATCAAGTTTCGGACATTATTTAGAAGGTTTCGATATGAGCACCCTTCGTCGCTCGGATCATCCCACATCTAGAGGATAGTTGATCTCCATTCAGATACGCTCGATCATAGCAGACGCAGTCGCTATTGCAGCAATGATTCTGTCCGAAAAATGGCATAGTTCCGGATCTTCTCAGCGTACACAATGTTTTTCAGGTAAGCCTATAGAAAAAAGTCTGGAGGGGTCTAATATGGAGGGGCGTCTTGGTGGCCAAAAAATTGGACTGTCCCTTCCTATCGAACGTCAAAACCCATGTAGGAGGAAGAGTGGCGCCACAGTGTCTGTGCTTGCCCCCAGCGCAATCACGGTCAGCATGACATGAAAAATAACTCTCAGAGTTAACATACCATCTCTTGCTATTCAAAATTCAATTAGTTGATTGTTGTTCCGGTGTGCACAACTGAAATCACGGAGACCTTTTTCGACGACCCTGTATGTTTTGACCTGTTTTTAACGTTATTTTGTACTTTTAGGCTCAAGTGAGCTCATGTCTGAAAATCACCCATTAACTGGATTTAATTATAAACTTTTTCGACTTGAATTATGCTACTGAGTATGTAAGAATGTGTGTAAGAGGTAGAGAAAAATTGAGGGTAAAATTATTTTTTTTTAATTTACCGTCTATATTTTAAACATTTAAGAAATGGTGGTAGTAGTAGTATATGCATGGTAAACGTAAATGTATGCTTTATTTCTGTTATTTCGCACCCAGGAGTCTAACAAAAATATTTTGTAAGTAATCATTACGTTGGCGATTGGGGAAGATTCAGAACAACCATTTACTGGTAACTGTTAACTAAGATGTCGTTTGGATGCAGTTTGGACCTACAAGTTATGCGACTGCGCTTTATGCATAAAACATACACTACTGATAATTGAAATGAAGTAATCACATAATGTAATGAATGTTTTGCGACTTTTAAATGTTAATGAT
Source organism: Dolomedes plantarius (assembly GCA_907164885.2). NCBI lineage: Eukaryota > Metazoa > Arthropoda > Arachnida > Araneae > Dolomedidae > Dolomedes > Dolomedes plantarius. Next base: position 103,589,239 of record OU015498.1, read on the forward strand.
TGTTCTACTCCTTATTAAAAAAAATCCATACCTGTGAATTTTTTGGAATTTATTTTTGTTTGAAAAGAATGATTTTTAAGTAAAACGCGTAACATTGTAAGTGATTCATAACTGATTTGTCCATCTGATATTTTTAGAAACACGTGCACTCTTTTCATCTTTTACAAAAAGTTAAGGTTCGTGAGATGTACCGACGATCTCTGCTGAGGGTTCTAGGGCAGAAATTTCCAACCTTTTTAGGTGTTGCGGCTCCCTTGGGAATTAGATAAGAAACTTTAGGCACCCTTATTATAATATTAGTTTTTTTCAATTTTTTTCAAACTTTAAAAGCAAAGCGAAACATTCAGGGTTCCCACTGTAACGTATTCCTGCGATTTGTGTCAAAAGCAGACACTTAGGTAGCGTCACAGGTTACGTGCAAGGTAGACAGCTTACTAAAATAGAGACTTTTAAGATCATGAGGATTTCAGTTTTATTTAATAAACACGGTTAGGCCGCGATCTCGAATAATATATATACAAGCAGTCCATAGAAGTTTGAGTAGAAAACGTGGATTGTCTCTCAAGGATGGAGCACACTGTCGCTAAAACGAGGTGACGAACCGCTGGTCAGGTCACAGAAAAAAAGGGCCCGCACTCGTCCACTGGAAGCTAGCAGCTTCTCTGAAATAACACAATTGGGGAGATCGAGTTCCGATCGGTTTCCCCGACTTTTCTCGGTGAAAAAGGGTCTTCTCACGTAGAGGGCAGAGCCTCACAAAAAAACAAGTCACTTAAAAGTGCGTGGAGCTAGGAGATCAGGTATCACCCCTAAGCTCTCTAAGGAAAACTCTCCGCACAAAAAACTGGTCTTCAAGCCCTCGTCGGCTTATTTTAAAAACTTGATCCCTGGCGGAATTCTTTCTAGCCTCCTCTCTATAGCTCGCTCCGGATAGGCTGAGCGTCTAGCCGTGCGCAAAAAACGATGCCGATTATTACATCTTCATCGCCCGCTGACTCATTAGCGATCTCGTTTCAGGGCGTAAACTGTCATTGTCGGCCACTGTCAAAATATGGCGCCAGACTGTCTCCTCTTTTCATCCCAGGAATGCGTCCCGAAGAGGTGCCTATTGTGGTCCTCTTCCACCCGCGGGGTCTGCCATTCTTTAGCATCGGCTCACGGCTAGCGGCGATTTTAATGGTGTTCCTACTCGCCTCGAGGGGGGGAAATTGCCACAGCCCCTCCCCCCTTTGAAGAGATTTTGCGGTTCTGCAAAATCTGAAAATCAAGGGTTAGGTACAGGTATCTTACTTGTATTCCATCTCCAGAGGCATTCCTAACAATTTAATTTATGCATCAACTTCTAGGTTAAGTTTACTATTCATGTTACATTTAATTTACAATAAAAAAAAATTTTACACTAACACAATACCTCAATTAAAACATTAAATGTCATTTATATTTACAGAAACACAAAAAAAAACATTCATATTTACAACACTATCTTAGGTTTAGAGGTTCAACTAAAAAGAAAACTTTATCTTATCACAATTTCTTAATTTAAAAACAATACAATTAATTCCAATTACAATACGAAAAAAAAATGAAAAATGTTTCAATTCAATTTATTTTTAAATCAGTCTGCTCTACTGAGACAGTCTGCGGGTTTATTTTGTGACCCTGGCCTATGAACAATCTTATAATTAAATGGTTGCATAGCTAGAAACCACCTCATAAGCCTATGGTTGTTACCGGCATTATTTTTTCCTATTCGCTGACACGGGTCGCAAGATTTTACGAACATCTCCACGTCTTTGGTGCACTGGGGCCAATAATAATAACGCAATAGCTCATTTTTTGTTTTGAGGACCCCCATATGTCCCCGTAATCCCTCGTGAGTCAAAATTAAGATTCTGGCTCGGAGACATTTAGGAATGACTAACTGCCTCCGTTCTTTGCCTCTGTGATCCGTGGATCTTCTAAATAACAACCCTTTTTCAACCAAATATTCAGTTGTGGTTTTATTTTTAACCTTATTCCAGAGGGGCTTTAGTTCTTTACACCTCTCTTGCTCTTTTTGGAAAATTTCTGAGCTTACACCCGCTAAATCTATTTCTGCGCTCCCTTCTCCCGGGGGCAGTACTAATTCGCTCTCGACCTGGACCGTTCCCTCTTCACTCTGATCAGTTTCGGTTTCAACTCCTACGGCAGGAATTGAATTTTCTAGTTTTTCTCCTCGACTTACTATGGCTAGCGACCGGTTTCGCGTAACGATGGCGTTCACGGACTGGGGTTCGCTTTTGAGCCTCTCTACAAGTTCCTGGGTATAATTTCCCATTAAGTAATGGTTCATTCCCACTGACTTTCCTACCACTGCTGCTTTCGTGAGCAGATCCCCATATTTCTCACTTTCTATTCGCACTCTAGCGACCGGTAAACTCCGCAATTCATTTTCTAAGGCTGTGCGGACCCATACCCTTTCTCCGGTAAAATCTGAGGCGTTTATTAATTTAATAGGGGCTAGATCAAAACTCGAACCACTGTCCCTGAGAATGGTGGTTTCGATACCGTTTATTTTTGCCTTACTTAAGTATGGCTTGAACACTGGTTCAAAGATCTCCGCAGTAGCTACACTGTTTACACGCTCGGCAGTTTGCCTGTGTAATTCGGGGCACTGAGGTCTCAGATGATCGGTCGACCCACACTGATAACAAGCCGGGGGCTTACGTTTTTCGAACTCGCGTGTGCGCCAGTTATTCCCACCTGATCCTTGGCTCCTCCCGTTAAAAGAGTTAGACCTTTCCCAGTCTCCCTTTTTATCCTCATTTATCTCCTCAGCGATTTTGGGTTTCTCTGCCGCCTTTTTCTCTGGTGGTTTTAAATTAAGGGGTTTTCTGATAGTGCGCCTTGTCGCTTCATATTCGTCCAATTTTTTCACTAAGATGTGAGGGTCCACTATAGCTCCCCAATCATCTAAAAAGTGTTCTCGGATTTCCGCCGGGACGCGTTTTTTAATCTGGTCTGCAACCATGAGATTCTTAAGGGCTTCAAAATCTTTTACACTTACCCCTTCAAGCCATCCCTCTAAATAATTTCTCAGCTCGAAAATTAAATCTTTCCATAGGGCACCTGGCCGCCTCTGGTGTTGATTTAGTTTAACTCTAAAAGTCTCCGGACTTAACTTAAAACGGCTCAGAAGTAATTTCTTTACCTGATCGTAATCATCTGCTACCTCAACGGGTTCGCGAATAATTATTTCAGCGATCTCCGTGGGTAATAATGAAAGCAAATGCATCATTCGTTCCCCGTCTTCAACCTGAGCCTTGCGGGCCTGACGTTCGAAAAGAGTTAGGAAGAGCGAAATGTCCGACTTATCCGGATCATATTTCTGCATTAGGGTTTTGAAATTTCGTACGGGCCTAGCGCTCTCATTCTGGGACGAAGCTACGCTGGCGGTTTCGGCTGCATGAGTCAACCGCAACCTTTCCAGTTCAAATTCTCTTTGTCTAGCTTCGCGTTCTAATTCTAAGTGTCTAAACTCGGTTTTTTCGCGCTCTTCTTTAATGATTTTTATTTGAGCCCTAACACTCTCTTCATCATACCTTGCACTGGCCAAAATTCTGTCGTATAGGTCACATTTCCTATCGTGATCCTCGAAATCAATCCCTAGATCATCTGAAAGAACCTGGAGATCTTCCTTCTTATAAGTCATTAAAAATGCCATTTTTCCTATCTCAATATAACCCAATTACACTAGTCCAAAACCAATTCTCCAAAATAATACACTCTAATACGATACGTTAATAAAGAATAATAAAAATGCACTTTTCTTAATTTCTAGCACAAATACACTTAATACTCAAAACACAATATGCAATCTCGGTTCAATAACATGTTATACAATTCTACTCAGAAAAAATTTCATCTAATACATTTCCCCACAATAACATACATACACTTGCAAAAAATTCTATGTTTTCAATAGATACACTTTACTAAATTTTGTAACACTTCGCGACTTGTTCATAAACCAGATCACAAAACCACAAGTCTCGAATTTCTCGGACTCAAAATAAAATATACTTAACTAGCTGATGCTCAAACGTTTCTCGAATTTCTCGAGTTATCTTAACTAAGGAGTTAATTATAAAAAACACAAATATTCTGTCGACTTTCTCGACGGGTAATTAACTTAAGAGTTAATATTAAAACACACAAATATTCTGTCGACTTTCTCGACGGGTAATTAACTTAAGAGTTAATATTTAAAACACACAAATATTCTGTCGACTTTCTCGACGGGTAATTAACTTAAGAGTTATTAAAAAACACAAATATTCTGTCGACTTTCTCGACGGGTAATTAACTTAAGAGTTAATATTTAAAAAACACAAATATTATGTCGACTTTCTCGACGGGTAATTAACTTAAGAGTTAATATTTAAAAAACACAATTGCCTCTAGAGAATGAAAAAACAAGTACCTGTCCTCGAAGCTTGCTTCTCTCCTCGGGTATGCTGGCTTTCTCGGCTTAGTAGGAATGGCTCCACACTAGTCAGGCACTGTTGAAAGTTCGAATTATCGTACGCGCACACACTCACAGTCTTGCACAATCACTCACTAAAGCTGGATTCATCCGTTGCTGCCACCATTCTTCTATTATTAGTATAGCTGTAACGTATTCCTGCGATTTGTGTCAAAAGCAGACACTTAGGTAGCGTCACAGGTTACGTGCAAGGTAGACAGCTTACTAAAATAGAGACTTTTAAGATCATGAGGATTTCAGTTTTATTTAATAAACACGGTTAGGCCGCGATCTCGAATAATATATATACAAGCAGTCCATAGAAGTTTGAGTAGAAAACGTGGATTGTCTCTCAAGGATGGAGCACACTGTCGCTAAAACGAGGTGACGAACCGCTGGTCAGGTCACAGAAAAAAAGGGCCCGCACTCGTCCACTGGAAGCTAGCAGCTTCTCTGAAATAACACAATTGGGGAGATCGAGTTCCGATCGGTTTCCCCGACTTTTCTCGGTGAAAAAGGGTCTTCTCACGTAGAGGGCAGAGCCTCACAAAAAAACAAGTCACTTAAAAGTGCGTGGAGCTAGGAGATCAGGTATCACCCCTAAGCTCTCTAAGGAAAACTCTCCGCACAAAAAACTGGTCTTCAAGCCCTCGTCGGCTTATTTTAAAAACTTGATCCCTGGCGGAATTCTTTCTAGCCTCCTCTCTATAGCTCGCTCCGGATAGGCTGAGCGTCTAGCCGTGCGCAAAAAACGATGCCGATTATTACATCTTCATCGCCCGCTGACTCATTAGCGATCTCGTTTCAGGGCGTAAACTGTCATTGTCGGCCACTGTCAAAATATGGCGCCAGACTGTCTCCTCTTTTCATCCCAGGAATGCGTCCCGAAGAGGTGCCTATTGTGGTCCTCTTCCACCCGCGGGGTCTGCCATTCTTTAGCATCGGCTCACGGCTAGCGGCGATTTTAATGGTGTTCCTACTCGCCTCGAGGGGGGGAAATTGCCACACCACCAATATCCGTTACACCCCCTTAACTTCTAATCGGTGACAGCTTAGGCCATAAAGTTGGTGTCTAGGAATAGTAAAAAGGCTATGCGCTACTCGATGAGATAACTTACAACGCCATCTATTGGCAATTTTTGGAATTAGCGTTTTTATCTCAAAAACAGTACGAGATACGGAAAAAAAAGTCAATTACAAAGTTGTTCAGCATCATCGATTTAGTAAGAAAAGATACCTTGCGCACATTATTACTTAAAATAGAAAGTAGAAAATGACCATTTGTTTAATCACGATTTCGAAAGTTGTCATGTCATAAAGAGTGGATGTTGCACAATGTGCAGCGAGAAATCCAGTCCAGAGTGCAAATGTGTATAGTGGCTAATGGACAACATTTTCAGCACCACAAATAAATGATCCTGAAAATAGGGAAGTGTCTCAGTTTCTTTCTTCCACTCTTTATGACATGGCAATTTTCGAAATCGTGACCAAACCAATGTTTATTTGCTACATTTTGTTTTAAGTATTAATGTGCGCATGGTGTCTTTTCTTACTAAATCGATGATGCTGAACAACTTTGTAATTTACCCTTTTCCCCTATCAAAAACCGGTTTTGAGATAAAAAGACTAATTCCAAAATTGGCCGACAGATGGCGTTGTAAGTTATCTCATCGAGTAGCGCATAGCCTTTTTACCTAGGCACCCACTTTATGGCGTAAGCTGTCACCGTTTAGAAGTTAAGGGGATGTAACGGATATAGGTGGGAACCCTGTATATCAGAAACACGTCAAATTTAAGCTCAAATAAATACTTATCCTATTGTTGATTTTATCTATTTATTGAAAGATATAAGTAACAAATAGCAGAATATATTACCATACAGTTTCAAAAATAGCCATGGGATTCAATATAGTATTACACTAGAGGACTACAATGGAAATCACTAATGTTTGACTTTAACTTAATATTTACCAGTTGGTACCCGTCAAAACATGACGGTTAGATAGTAAATAAATGCACTAATACACAAATTATACTCAACACATCATTGCCAATTGTTGAAAATCATAATAATGCGTAGAAACAAATTAATGTGTTTAAGCGGCCTCGTGCTTAGTGAGTATCTAAAGCCAGATTTAAAAATGTGACTGAGCATGGGCAGAAAGTAAATTTTTAATTGTAAATTATCGCTCATTAAACATCGCGAAATAAGCAATTTCCATCAGGTTAAATCTTATATTTCACAAACATAATTATCATAAAAATAAATTTGGCAGAGAGATCTAGAGAGACTCCTCGGCATTGAAACATGCCGCTGAGCATGCGCAGAAACAGTGAGTTTCTAAAGCCAGATTGAAACATGCCACTGAACATGCGCAGAAATCGAATTTTAACTGTAAATTATAGCTCATTAATAAAAATTACAGTTACAAAAACCAAATTTGACAAATCTACAGATTACAATCTTTCGTTTAAGACCAAAATGATGTAAATTGATGCAGTAGTTTTCTCTCACGGGCTGACCAAAAAGTCGGCTTAGCAACTTAAATATATAGATTTTAAGAAGGCTCTACTAATATTTTTTTCTTTATCGCAAAAAAATCTTGCGGCTCCCCTGGCCGATTTAGTGGCACCCTAAAGTGCACACCGGTTGGGAATCACTGTTCTAGGGGGTTAAATGGAGAAAGAGAAGTTGGTATATTATTTTACTACTGTCCACTTTTTCATTGGCTCTGCGGTGGACCAGTAGAAAGTGTAATCTTAAGGTATATACCTTACAGCAGGGGTTCTTAAACTTATGTAGCCCGAGTACCCCCTCTTGAACAACATTTGTTTTTGCGGACCCCATCCCAACTCTAGTCATTTTAAGTCGTTTTTGAGACTTAATATCTGGCTCAATAATCTCATAGGCACTATGTTTTCTGTAAATGATTTTTACTGAATGAGATGGGTGCAGTGGTTCTCTTGAAACCAGAACCGCAATGTTAGACTCTATGTTGGAAAGTTTTCTTCTGAGGTCCGCTTCTACATTGAGTTTATTTCTATACTTTGATTTCATATATATAACAGTACCGAAAAAGCCTGTATACATAAATATGTTGTACAGAACGGAATCAAATGTTGGAGGGCTTCATTTGCAAGTGCAGGGAAATCAGATCTGAGAAATAACTGAAAGTTTGTGAGTTCATTTTTGTTGAATTGTAGTTTCAAAGACGTATCGCATGATAATTCCACGAGAATATCTTGTTGAAGTATAGATTGTTAATGACAAAATTGTTTCGCGGACCCCCGGTAATGGCTACGAGGACCCCCATGGGTCCGCGACCACAGTTTAATAATCTAAGGCTATGTACACATGACAGCGTTGCAACGTGCTTTGAAGAAATGCAACTGATCAAATGATTGCGTACACATGCAACGCTTTCTTCTACTAGAAGGCGCGTTGCAACGCGCGTTTGGAGAGTTCCACGCAGATCGCGCGACTGCAGCACGTCTCGAGTTAGTGATGCGACATCGATAACAAAACATCGATGTTTTGAAACATCGATATTCAAAATTAAAACATCGATGCTAATAAAACATCGCCCAAAAACCATCGATGTTTTTAAACATCGATGTTTTAGAACATCCATTTTTTAAAACTGGTTTAGTAATCTCTATCATTAATGTTACTTCCGTTAGTCGTGGGGGGGAGGGGGGGATTTAATTTTACTCTCTGATTGGGCAGGCACAAATGACAAAAACTTGGTTGGTTTGGGCTACATTGATGACTCAAAATTCTCGTTGTAAATACCGCCATGTTTTGCCTTCAAATGTCCAGATAAATTCGTGGTATTGCCTGAAGTTTTGAGGGACTTGAGGCAAATATTGCATTTCGCTAATTTGTCAGTGGTTTTGTAAAAATATTTCCAAACGGTACTTTTGGGAGGCATCTTACTAATAATATTAACGTCAACTTATATAAAACCAGAACAAAACAAAACTTAAATGGATGCACTCGTGTATATACTATTTGTAAAATAAAAACCCCATGGAAGGTTCTGGAGTGTCAGGAACATTCCAAGCGCTCTGATCGGTTCATTGGTTGTTAATTGTCATTTGTCTATTTGCTAAGGAATCATTCCCCCTTTTGTATTCGTCCTTTTCAGAATTCAGACTTACATTTACTGAGTGTGAAAATTATGCTACGTGGTAATTTTTTTTTTATTTACGGTACTTTTTCATTAAAAAAAAAACATCGAGACAACGTAAAACATCGAGCACAAAACATCGATGTTATAAAAACATCGGCTTCTATAAATCGATGTTTAAAACATCGATGTTTCGAAAACATCGACATCGATGTCGCATTACTATCTCGAGTTCCTTTGTGTTGAATTAGACCGTACACATGAGAGCGTTGCAACGCGCGCTCTGGGGCAGTTGACTACTATTTTTTGACAGGCATATTTCTATTTTTTACAAAGTGCAGAATAAATAAGATATATATGAAATACATGAATTTTTCAAAATGTACTTATGTGAAATTTTCAAATGTTATTATTTTTAAAATTTTTTAAACATTTGAATTAAAATAGGGAGTTTGGTGTTAGATGAAAGATACGCGACTTCGTGCCCAATATACTAATGTATATTTTTTATTTTATGATTTATGTATTTTACTATTTTTTCTGATATAGAACCACAAATATACATTCCCTGAGTACATTATAAATTTACATTTCTTTAAATTTTCTCTCCACTTTCTATCTACAGATGATATTTTTTGAATGTAACTGCACACATAACGCACACATGGGTGGTGTTGATAAGTCGGATATGCTACGATTGATCTATGAAAGAGACAGAAAATCAAAAAAATGGTGGCATAGGCACTTTTTTGCTATTCTGGAAATAGCATGTGTAAATTAATACATAATATATACCGAAAAACATGAATCAATCTCCCTGTTAGAGTACAAAATTCGTGTAACATTTCTGTCAAATCAAGATCCCTGCAAGCTTTGTGCACAAATAAAAGTTCAATCAAAACTTCATTCAAAATGCAGCATATGTAATTTTTTTCTATGTGTAAATTTTAAAAAAAATGTTTTTTTTTAATATAATCAAAGTTAAATTTTCATTATATTTAAAATTGTTCTGCGTTTCATAATAAATAATTATATCATTTTTTAAACATTCTGATTAATTTTCAAAGTTTGAATATTTTTGTAACCCTATAATACTGGCGGTACTTTAAAGTACCACTTCAATTAACTAGTGGTAATTAAATTTTAAGAAGTTGAGTAATTTTTTTAAATTTATTTGTTAGTTATTATTGAATTAACATAAATAAAAATTTACGTGATTTTTCGTTTATTAATTCATAATGTGGTACATAAAGGGTACATAATATAGAAAATGTTTTCATTACTCAATGTGATTACGGGTTTTTCTTCTGGAGAAATGCTATCCCTTAAAACGTTCTCACTAGGAGCCAGGTCATCCTTAACTATTTCTAATAACTCGTCAAAGGATGCAATCGACATTCTTAAATAGTTAAAAAACTTGGGCTCATGTTTTCTTAGATTCGGGTAAAGTGTTACAAAAGAACCGTGAGTCAATCTGTCATTTAAAATCGGACGTACCCAGTATTTTTTTTTGCCTTCATCTTCGTGCTTTATACCTACGGTACAAAATCCAAACACATGCTGCCTCTTCAACTTCCATAGCTATACTGGTGGTCAACGTGGCGTTAACGCTACTAGTGTACACATTCGGTTTTTCTATCGCGCGCTTTAACGCGCGTTACAACGTTCTCATGTGTACATAGCCTATGCCTTACAGCGGTGGTCTCCAACCTTTTTATCGCCGCGGACCGGTCAACGTTTGATAATTTTACCGCGGCCCGCTGAGGGGGGGGGGGGGGGACGTTGATTGTTTATATTTTACATTGTTTTGATTTAATAATTTTAATTTAATTGTACTTAAACATGCTTTCAAAATAAAATACAGTTACACCAAAAAATGAACATAAATTGATTTAACATTTTAACTCCATAGAACGCTAAATCAACGAGAACCCTGAGCTTATGGCCCTAAGCTGGCGGCCCGGTACCATTTGATCCACGGACCGGTACCGGTCCGCGGCCCGGGGGTTGGGGACCACTGCCTTCCAGTATAATGTTTAACAACTTTCATCCAACCTTTAGCAGAAAAACAAATGAAATATTTGCTGGAATTAGAAATATACACCTCAAAAGCATAACATTCCGAAAAAATCAACACGTAACTAAGTTAACAGCTTTTTACAACAAATATTCAAACGGATTATTATTCTTTGAATTATCAAATACTTGCATTCCAAGACATTTTTCTGTATATACAAAAGGAAGTATTGCATTATTATATTTCTTTCTAACATTTTTTAATCAACTCTCCGATCACCATACTCGTCAAATTTTATTCGTAAATCCTCACAGTCCCAAACCTAGTATGCGCCCAAAGGACACCAGGGTATGTATTATTAGGAAACATGACACATGCAGCGACCTGGCGCATTAAAAACGGTGATGGAATGACTCTTGCCAGAAAGAGTTTGATTAAGTTGAGCAGACAGAACGTCTGACGCGCGATGAATCTGTCATTAAGCTGAAGTAAAGAGTCTATTGTCGTTGATAACAAGGGAGGTCAAAGAGGAATCAAAATTTGAATTAAGATGAGTTAGTATCGCATGTCAATAAGAAGCGGGCTGGGATGCGACTTTTTTAGTTAATTTTCGCTTAAGTCTCTGATCTTGGGTTGGAGTGTGTTAATTGATAACTGTGGTTGGCAACATCTTTATTTTGTACTTTCAGTTTCTAATGGTGAATTAATTTTTGTTTGTTGTTCTAAGTTTATAATTTTTAATAAATTTTAGTTCTCACCACAAATCTGAGTAATTTTAGTTACTTCAGTTCTTTGGAAGTCAGAAAGTAAGGTGAAAACGTGTATTCTTTACAACGCGTATGAATTCAAACTTTTTTTTTCTTCTTGGTTAATTCGAACATTAATTCTTAGTCCTTTCGAATTCGAATAAATGGAAGTCTCTGTATCTATACGGAATAAAGAAAATGGATTTGATGAGTCTCCAGCGATGAGGAAAATATTTGTTAAATCAAAGTTTCACCATTAACGCTGCTGTAAGGACTTCACCTAAAACCAAGACTGACAGCCTTTAATATTTACAAAATGCTTTATTGGCATTCTAGATTAAATATAGGCTTTATACAATAATTACAAAAAATAAGCATTATCTAAGGCTATTTCGCGGGTTCAGGATATCATGATGGAAAACGGCAGGCTCTCCATCTCTGGCACGCGTCTGTCGACGAGGGTTGTCCACACCTGCAAGAAAAAGTCAACTGCCCCCATTTACATCAAGGTGGCGAATATATATCCTCGCCCATCTCTGTGGGTGGTTGAAAGCGTGCTCCCTTTGAACCCTTTCATAGACCGTCTTCAGACCATTCCGCGTCTTCCGCTAAATGGCTAGGTGATTATCCTCTGGACAGGCTTTGTCTGCAAGCAGGGGGATTTCTTACAGATGACGGCCTTCTAATTGTCCGACGGGCGACGCGGCGTCTGCCTCAATTTGGTGACAAGCGACTGTCACCGATGAATACGGTAGATTGATAATGGACGTCTTGCCGTTAGGCTCTCTCAGGAATCCCGAGTGTGAAAGGAACGTAAAGTCATTACAGACTAAAATTCCTCCCCTCCCCAGATTTTTTTCTGCAGAAGTTTCCACCTGCAAAAAAAACAGAACAAAACATTGTCCTTCTCAGGACAATTTCAACTATAAAACTTTTCCCGAAGGAAATGCACGCCCAATTGACATTACGAGTAGACCGTTAATTTTGATCAAACTCTGGCTTTACCTTCATGAAAGAAAATTTTTAACTGTACTTCAAAGTATCAGTTTAAAGCACATCAAAAGGAATTTATAATTAAAATTTACGCACTTTAAAATCTCTAATAAGAGAACATGCCGTAGCAAAGAAATTATAAAAATTGCACAATAATATAACAAGTCATGGCAAAAATTTTAAATAAAATCGTATACTAATACATGTCATATCAAAAAACTTTAAATTCATAGAATACTAGTACGTACACATGACACTACATAAAAAACATTATAACTAGTAAATCACTCAACTGGAATCCCATAATTTACCTTAATTGTGATCACATGACACAATAAATTCTCAAATTGATATTAAACACAGTTATAATGAAACAACTTTACACAAATAAAATTAAACACAAATCCAAAATGGATACCTAAACTTCATACAGAACATATCATCACGGTTACTAATACACATGAAAATTTTTAATTTCTTACTTATCTTTTTAATACATTCAACACTTATCGTCATAAAAACAATTTAATACTCGACATTCCGTAGATCCTGGATCAGGGAACTTATTTCGTTCACGATTACCTGTGATCCAATCTGCCGGTTCCATTTAAGTGGACAGTCATCAGTGACCTAAATTTAAATATTCATTTTATCCTACTATAGGATTCACAATCGATTTAGGGTCTAATTTTTCAGTACTGACTGACAAAAAATTATAACAAAATAGCTCATTGGCTCATTCCTTATCAAAAAAAAATTCACAAACCTCACATTCGTTTTAATCACTTTGTTTCTTTGACAACACTTACATTTATCTGTTGTCGTAACAACTCTTCAGACAAAACTTATCGATTTCACAATAAATCATCCAATTGCGGTATTCAAACACCGTACGGAGTGCATTTTGACTCCAATTACTACCTTCTTAGGTATACACAAAAACATACACATTTGCATTTAAAAGTTAGCCAATACCTTTCTGAGGCATTCTACTGGCTTATTCAACAAACAAAACAGAACATAAAATGTTACAATTGAACATTAACTAAAGCCTATCTGAGGCATTCCAACACGACATACATAAAACCGTCATATGGCGTTTGCCACTACAAAACCGTTATATTATGATAACGTCAAAGGAATTTCACCTGAATTTTCCTTTAAAGCAAAACTCAACTTCTATGGTCGAGTCGTTCAAATTTACAAACAATTACATGTTACAATTCATAAAAAAAACATTACTCAAACGAATACACATTAATTTCTGGTCACATTTTTACACTGAAACTACAATTAAGCAACATACCTATAATATACATTTAAAATTTTACGACTAAACTTCGGCTTAGCCTGGTGTTCGGCGGGAATTAACAGTGTTAAGACGTTTCTTATTATTCTTAACATTAGGGCATTTCCCCTTTTGACATTTGTCACAAGCCGACACGTAATCATTTATGTCTAAGTGACAATATGGCCAGTAAAAATACTGAGTTAATGATTCTTTCGTCTTAGCAATGCCTAAATGAACATTAGTTTGTTCGTGGCAGAGTCTTTTTAATTTCTCTCGATACTTTCGAGGCACAATAAGCAGTTTTCTAGTGGTTCCATCGTTATTTTTTTTCTGGTAAAATAACATCTCTTTTACCACTACGTACTTATTTTCTTCGGGCGTCTTCTTTTTCGCCCTATCAAAAATTACTTTCAATTCTTCGTCCTCACTTTGTGCAACTCTAAATTCTTCGGGTGAAGTCTTTAATAAGTCGGGAGTAATTATTTGTTTCTCCTGGAGAGGCAAGATAGTCGCGCTCTCTTCAGCAATGATTTCTTCTACCGCTTCTGCTCCGGGGATCACTTGCTCTATTTTCGTTATTTCATCTCCCGTGTCTAGTCTTTCTCTATCTAATTTTAGTTTTTCGGCCCGAGTTTGCACAGTATTTTTCACCGGAACTTCTACATTCCTGTTGATCTTCTCAAGCAAGGCTGCCGTTTTATTTCCTAACAAATAGTGTTTCTGCTCGAATTCCGTATTGCTGACAGCTGCTCTAGTTATGGTGTGGCCCCATTCACATTTTAAATCGACCTCTGCTATAGGTAAGCAAACGGATGAATCTAACAAAGGTGCACTGACATAAACGTGCTCTCCTGTGTACATATGGGGTTGTACCAAATTTTTAGAAATCAGATCAATGCTCGCTCCTGTGTCTCTCAGAATAGACGTAGATTTTCCATTAACCTGACTGATATAAGGAGTCATCACGCCACTCGAGTCTCCTCCACTAGTTTCTGTTGCCGCGATAATTTCCGTCTCTTTAAGTTTAGGGCACTATGGTCTCAGATGGTCATAAGAACCCCACTCGTAACAGCAGAGCTGTTTTCTCTTCTCAAAAATTCTTTCCTTGTTTTGTCCACTAGAAGCTTCTTTTTCCACATCTTTTTTTTCTTCCGTCTCTTCCTTAAATTTATGGTTATTGTTAAATGGCTTATTAAATTTATCTTCGGACTTTTGATTCTTTGGGAATTCTCTTGTTCTGAAACTGTCTTGTAAACTTTCATACTTATCGATTTTTTCAGCTAATTCTAAAGGAGTATTAATTTGCATCCACTGCTCCAAAAAATGATCTTTTATATCGGCAGGTACCCGTCTCTTCATTTGTTCTGTTATGTGTAAGTCTCTCAGTTTCTTAAATGTAGTGATTTCTAAATCCGCTATCCATTCATCATAATAGCCACTAAGCTCATGGGCATAATTCCTCCATGATTTATCTGCGAGTTTAGGATGGCGATAAAACAGTTGTTTTAATTTTTCCGTATTCATCCTAAATCTCTGGAGAATCATTTCTTTGACGTAGTCATAATCTTTTGCCTGTTCTGGCGATTCTCTGGCCATCATGTTGGAAATTTCTCGGGTTAGTACCCCTAACAAATATGGCACCCAATCTTCTTTAGGGACTCCCGCCATCTCTGCTCTCCTCTCGAAATTAATTAGGTACAGGCCCATTTCGTCCCGTTTCTCGTCAAATTTCTGTATGGTTTTAAGGAGCTGAATGTTCTGAGTTGTGTCTGCATCTCTGTCCCTCCCATTTCGGGCTCTACTGTCTCCATTATTTCCTAATTCTAGTCTCTTCATTTCGAGAGCAAGTTGGTCTTGACGAATTTTGTCTTCTCTTTCCCCCTCTCTCTCTTCTCGTTCTTTCCGATCTTCAATAATACGTTCTAGTGCGAGTCTAGCGTCTTCTTCGACGTAATTTTCGTTTTCTGTAACGATCTTCTTAATTTCGAAGACCCTAAGCGTATCGTCAGCTTGTCCTCCTAACTCTTCTAAAAGTTCTAAAAGATCCTCTTTCTTACCCTTATTTAAAAAGGACATTTTTCTAACTTTAGGGTAACTAACTGTATGATAAACAATAAAATTTTTCCCTTAGTTACTAGCTATACCTTCCGACGGTATGTGTCCTAACCGGAACTAACAAGTTCAAACTGATCAATTTTAGACCGAACTATAATTTTAGCCCTTATGAACACCAAACTAGCACTGCACAATATACACATTCACAATTTACTCAATACTTATCAAATTAAAATACCGAACTCTTATACCGAATTCACATAAACAGAATTCTCAAGTTAATCAACACTTTATAGTTATATATTCTAACTCTATATAGATTTCCAACACAGTAATACACAAAAACTAAATTATCACTGTTAATATCAAAGCACAAGAAACTTAAATATATCTGTTACTATTAAAAGGAAAAAATACTAAATAAACACTGTTATTATCAAAAGCAAAAAAAATCACTTTCTTTAAAAATAGAGAAAAACATACAGTATTTGCAAGTAACAAAACACAGAAATTGGCTAAACTTATTGCAATTCCTAACAAACAAAATATTGGTTCTTTACTTGAACACTAAATGGTTACTCATTCATATACCATAAAAACACACAGAAATTGGTTTTACTTATCACAATTCCTAAAAAAAATAGTTCCTACTTAGAACTTCAAATGGTTAACTCATACACATTAAAACACAGAAATTGATTTAAATCATCCAAATTCCTAATATAAAATATCAGTTCTAAAATATCAGTTCTTAATACGAACTCTAAATGGCTACTTATACATATACCATTTAAAAAAACACAGAAATTGATTTAATTCATCAAAATTTCTAACATATCAGTTCTTAATACGAACTCTAAATGGCTACTTATACATATACCATTTAAAAAAACACAGAAATTGATTTAATTCATCAAAATTTCTAAAATATCAGTTCTTAATACGAACTCTAAATGGCTAACTTGTACATATACCATTAAAAAAAACACAGAAATTGATTTAATTCATCAAAATTTCTAAAATATCAGTTCTTAATACGAACTCTAAATGGCTAACTTGTACATATACCATTAAAAAAAACACAATAAAATAATTTTTACTTATTGTATTTATACAAAACCATTATTTAGTTTTTAAATCAAAGCCAGAATCTGATAAAAAGAATCGGCCTTAGGGATGCGACATCGATGTCGATGTTTTCAAAACATCGATGTTTTGATAAAAACATCGATGTTTTAAACATCGATTTATTGAAGCCGATGTTTTTTTAACATCGATGTTTTGTGCTCGATGTTTTACGTTGTCTCGATGTTTTTTTTTTAATGAAAAAGTACCGTAATAAAAAAAAATTACCACGTAGCATAATTTTCACACTCAGTAAATGTAAGTCTGAATTCTGAAAAGGACAAATACAAAAGGGGGAATGATTCCTTAGCAAACAGACGAATGGCAAATAACGACCAATGAACCAATCAGAGCGCTTGGAATGTTCCTGACACTCCAGAACCTGCCACGGGGTTTTATTTTACAAATAGTGTATACACGAGTGCATCCATTTAAGTTTTTGTTATGTTCTGGTTTTATATAAGTTGACGTTAATATTATTAGTAAGATGCCTCCTAAAAGTACCGTTTGGAAATATTTTTACAAAACCACTGACAAATTGGCGAAATGCAATATTTGCCTTAAGTTCCTCAAAATTTCTGGCAATACCACGAATATATCTGGACATTTGAAGGCAAAACATGGCGGTATTTACAACAAGAATTTTGAGTCATCAATGTAGTCCAAAGCAACCAAGTTTTTGTCATTTGTGCCTATCCAATCAGAGAGTAAAATTAAATCACCCCCTCCCCACTAACGGAAGTAACATTAATGTTAGAGATTACTAAACAAGTTTTAAAAAATGGATGTTCTAAAACATCGATGTTTAAAAACATCGATGTTTAAAAACATCGATGGTTTTTGGGCGATGTTTTATTAGCATCGATGTTTTAATATTGAATATCGATGTTTCAAAACATCGATGTTTTGTTATCGATGTCGCATCACTAATCGGCCTACCTGTAATCCTCTCGATCATCACTGATATCCTATCGGGACTTCTGACACCATTTAATAACAGTCTGTAAGGACTTCGCCTAAAACCAAGACTGACAGCCTTTAATATTTACAAAATGCTTTATTGGCATTCTAGATTAAATATAGGCTTTATACAATAATTACAAAAAATAAGCATTATCTAAGGCTATTTCGCGGGTTCAGGATATCATGATGGAAAACGGCAGGCTCTCCATCTCTGGCACGCGTCTGTCGACGAGGGTTGTCCACACCTGCAAGAAAAAGTCAACTGCCCCCATTTACATCAAGGTGGCGAATATATATCCTCGCCCATCTCTGTGGGTGGTTGAAAGCGTGCTCCCTTTGAACCCTTTCATAGACCGTCTTCAGACCATTCCGCGTCTTCCGCTAAATGTCTAGGTGATTATCCTCTGGACAGGCTTTGTCTGCAAGCAGGGGGGATTTCTTACAGATGACGGCCTCCTAATTGTCCGACGGGCGACGCGGCGTCTGCCACAATTTGGTGACAAAGCGACTGTGACCGATGAATACGGTAGATTGATAATGGTCGTCTTGCCGTTAGGCTCTCTCAGGAATCCCGAGTGTGAAAGGAACGTAAAGTCATTACACTGCTATGTACTAACCTTATTGGATTCGCTCACCTCAGTGTTAACCTATGGAGAAAATTTGTCTACTATTTTCAGCGACATAAATGCTGATAATCCAATAAAATGGTATTTTTAGATAGCCTGAACTTTTCTGCACCTTGCAACAGGATTCATTTTATAAATTTCGTCCACCAAAGGAATATAGGAGCGTTTAAAACACATTATACCAGATTTTTTTTCCCCGAATAATTTCAATTTTAAACCATTATTTGCATTTTTTAAAACGAAATATGCCCCAAGGTGTAAAATTATTTTCTCTACTGCGGAGAACAATTTTATACGCATGCACACACACACTCATGGACAAAAAAATTAGCGCACCAAGAAATAATTGCGGGGTCGTAACGAAACTTGCAATGAAGGTACATGTCGGGGTGATATGCAAATGATTAGAAATGCAGCGTGATTGCGCATTACGTATAGCCTGTAGAGGGCGTTGAACATAGTACTCTGTGGAGTATAAAACAGGTAACCAAAGCTTGTTTGAGTGTGCTGAATCATTTACAAAGGAAGAGCTGAGATAGACATGCCATTACGCCGTGTTCGAAGACAATATAAGCAGTTGTCGCAGTTTGAGAGGGGGAGAATCGTCGGGATGATGGAAGCTGGGTGGTCAGCTAGGCGAGTAGCTCGTCAATTAGGCCGCTCTGATTGTGTTGTGAGGAGGTGTTGGGACCAGTGGACCCGAGAGATGTCATGTACACGAAGACCAGGCTCAGGACGCCCTCGACAGACCATTCGTCGAGAAGACCGCCACATCGTAAGAAATGCACGCGTACAGCCAACTGCTTCATCGGCCGCCATCCAGGCACAGGTAGGACCTTCACTAGGGGCCTCTGTGTCTTCTCAAACCATACGAAGGCGCCTGGCTGAAGGACAGTTGGTATCGCGGCGCCCATTACGTGTGCTGCCCTTGACGCCCACCCATCGACGCCTCCGTTTGGAGTTTTGCCGCGCACAAGGAAACTGGACTGCAGCGGAATGAACCAGGTCGTCTTTAGCGACGAATCCAGATTCAATCTCGGCAGTGATGACAATCGTGTTCGTGTTTGGAGAGCACGTGGTGAACGCTTCAATCCTGCCTTTGCTGTACAGCGACACATCGCTCCCACAGCTGGTGTGATGGTATGGGGTGCCATTGCCTACAATACACGGTCACCCCTAGTATTGTTCCGTGGCACCATGACAGCCCAGCGGTATGTTCATGAAATCCTGCAACCACATGTGTTGCCACTCATGCAACGGCTCCCAGGAGCCATTTTTTCAAAAAGACAATGCTCGGCCTCATAAGGCAAGGGTGTCACAAGACTGTCTCCGCACTGTTACACTACCCTTCCTTGACCTGCCCGATCCCCAGATTTGTCTCCAATCGAGCATATCTGGGATCATTTGGGACGACGAGTTGGGCATCCCACGAGTTTGAACGAACTAGAGGCAAGGTTACAGGAAATATGGAACGAAATGTCTCAAGACATCATACAGAACTTGTATGACTCAATGCCCGATCGTATCGCATCGTGCATTCGCGCTAGAGGGGGTCCAACGGAGTATTAACTCCTCCGTTCTTTTGCCTTTTTCTCTTAAATAAATTATCCTTTTTCTTTGATTTTCTTATCATTTACTTATATCAAAGTAGTCATTACGTATGTAAAATTTCGTTTCATTTTGACGACTCCTTCTTGGTGCGCTAATTTTTTGTCCATGAGTGTATATATAAATCCAAGTCGGCAATCCTTAGACAAATATTCTCCATATGTTAACACTGAAGTGATCGAATCCAATAGGATTAGTACACAGCAGTCTTAATAACTGATAAAAAAGCAAATAAATTTTGGGGGGAAGACATTGTATCATTTAGTGCGACACTCTGATGCTAAATCGACATTTAAAAAAAATATTACCAAATGAAAATTTTACCTGTAAATAAAAATCGGTAAACATTGAAGCAGCATTTGGTAGCCATGGGACATGTGATTCTCAAGGCCACCTAACAATGCGTTACAAATCTTCCAAACAAAGCCATCACTTAACGAGAGAAATAGTGATAGTTGCTGAATTACGAAAGCCATGCGTTGAATTAAGGATTATTTATCCCTCATGACTTGCTATGCATTTCAGCAGAGAGTAGAAAAATAAATTTTCAAGAACGACTTACGACTGTTCCATGTAAGTCGGTTATCTGATCGTGGAGTCAGATAACTTAATTTCTGTTCCTGGTTTCTATTTTGCTCTATTTCTCCTTACTAATAACTTCCGCTGTTTTTTAAAGAATATTTTGATTTCAAATTTTAGATTCCAGTTTTTGTCAAAAAAAATTTTAGAGGTCATACCTGAAGTATTTTTATTACGTTAGGACTCTTACGTTAGGCTTGTTACAGCTTTTAGAATCGTACATTCCAAACAGTATTCTTTGAGTAACTTTGAGAACGCGTAGAATGAATTAGTTGAAATATTATTTAAAAAAATTCTGTATTTTTTATTTACTATGATAATTTTGATTACCCCTATTCCATGTAAGTCGGTTATCTGATCGAGAAGTGAAATAAATTAATTGCTGATCTTGGTTTCTATTTTGCTTTATCCCTCCTGACTAATAACTTCCGTTGCTTCTTTGAAAGGAATATTTTGGTTTCGAATATTAGATTCCTATTTTTGTCAAACTTTTTATAGAGTTTTTATCTGCAGATTGAGGGAGCATTTTTTTTATTACGTTAGAACTCTGTTATAGGTTTTAGAATCGTACATTCCAAACAATATGCTTTGAATAATGTATTCCGTTCTTTGAAAACGCTTAGAATGAATTAGTTGAAATACACTGGTTTGCAAAACTTAAGGGCCGGCAGTATTCCATTTGTTTAAACCCGCAAAATGAAACGCAAAAGCTAGAGGTGATTTACATACGGATACTTGATCAGTAGAAAGATGACACATATGTCAATTTTCAGATAGTCACGTGGCAAGGCACGTGACGGCCGAACTTGATAGAAGCAGCTTTTATGAGAAAAGTTAGGGAATAGAAAGTTAGTGTACTCGACTTTGTAAGAAATTAAAGTAAATTAATTGTAATTGTGTTACAGGGGATACAAATGTCTAATAGGATACAATTAGATGACTTTACGCGTAGTAGAATAGTTGGTAAGGTTGAAGAAGAACGCAGGGTGAATAGTGTAACCGAAGATTTTGGTGTCGCTCATAGTATTGTTTCACATGTGTGGAAGACTTTAAAAGCAACAGGGACAGCTGTTTGAAAGATCGTTGGTGGTGGCCCAAAGAAAATGACACCAAAGAATGACCAATATATCATCCTAAGGCCGAAAGAGAAAGACGGCAGGCAATATTGCAAAACAACTTCAGGTGGCCACAGGACGCAAAGTGTCGCGGTTCACTATGGCCAGACGTTTGTAAAAATGTGGTCTATTCTCTCGACGGCCAGATCGTTGCATCCCACTAACGCCTGCACATCGGAGACACCATCTTAAATGGTGTAAGGACCACAAAGATTAGACTGCCAGAGATGGGGAACGGTACTCTTAACTGATGAGAGTCACTTCAGTCTAACGAGCGATTCTGGACGTCAGCTAATTTGGAGAGCGATGGGAGCACGATATCTTCTAGAAAACATTACCGAAAGAGATCGTGGTGCAGGTGTCATAGTCTGAGGAGGTATCATGCTTCTTGGTCGTTCTGTGCTCCTCATTTTCAAACATGGTACAGTAACAGGAAACCGCTGTTACAATGAGATGATCATTTCTCGCGTACGTCTTTTCCTAAGTGCCATTGATTCTGTTTCTTTTTATGAACCACAATGTCAGACTTCATCGTGCGAGCGCTGTGAATGAACTGTTGGAAAGTGAGAATATCACTCGTATGGATTGGCCTGCTAATTCCCCAGACCTGAATCCAATAAAGCATGTGTGAGACGCTCTGCGGAGACGTCTTGCGGTACGCATATGTTGAAGCGCAAGGGCGAAAATGCAAATTTTCGCAGCCAGCAGGAGTGACGTCGATTGGCCACGCCTCGCCCTTCTCCTTAAAAACGATTAAGAACCAGCGAGAGCACGACTCTGGCTTCGCTGAAATAATTTATTTTTACTTTGTTTATTCAAGCAAATTCTTTCTTGAGCACTGAATTTTTAATGTTATGGATGTATCACTGGAGTTTAAAAAGCTTCCTCTACTGAGCATTTCATCTTGAAGACTTTTCATCTTTCAACTGAAGATAAAACCCTCTTGGTCAGGGAACTTCAGTTTATATCAAAATTTCAGCAGCGAGAGCACGACGTCTTGAGTTGGAAGTGAATTCGCCCAAGCTGCACCAGTGTCGAAGCACACGAATCCAGTTCGCTAGACTACCGACGACCAAGCCTCGTCCGAATAACCCTGTTGCTATTGAAACAAGTGGGACTACAAGTTTTTTTTTAACCAAAGGTTTTGGATTTTAAGTTTGCGTTCAAGCCTACGTGTACATAGTCGAAAAAATAAAAGATTTTTTAGTACTCCAAGCCTCGTTCTACCACACGGGAACGCTGCGCGAACAACCTGGTCCGTCGAGCCGGAGTCTGGTGAGTTTATTTATATCTGGTGAGTTTATATCACTTATTTATATTTAAGTAGTATAATTACTTGTAATGATGCGCCTTCGAATAGGTGAAGATTTCTGGATTGATTGATAGAGGTGGCGGATGTTCTCCTGCCGGATATCGCGCCAAATTCTGTCCAGTTGGTACGTTAGATCATCAAAATCCCGAGCTGGTTGGAGGTCCCTGCCCATAATACTCCAAACGTGCTCAATGAGGTGGGGGGGAGAGATCCGGTGACCTTGCTGGCCAAGGCAGCGTTGGGCAAGCACGAAGACAAGCAGTAGAAACTCTCGCCGTGTGCGGGTGGGCATTATATTGCTCAAATGTAAGACCACGATGGCTTGATATGAAGGGCAACACAACGGGGCGTAGAACAGCGTCGACGCATCGCTGTGCTGTAAGGGTGCCGCGCATGACAACCAAAGGGGTCCTGCTATGAAATGCAATGGCACCCCAGACCATCACTCTTGGTCGTCGGCTCGTATGGCGGAAGACAGAAAGGTTGGTATCCCACCGCTGTCCGGGGCGTCTCCAGACACGTATTCGCTGGTCATCAGTGCTGAGTTCGGAGCGGGACTCATCACTGAAGACAATTCTACTCCAGTCAGTAACATTCCAGGTCGAATGTGCCCGACACCACAGCAGACGGGCTTGTCGGTGTACAGAGGTAAATGGTAGTCGACGCAAGGGGCGCCGTGAGCTCAGCCCCCTTTCTCTGAGCCGTCTATGAATGGTCCTTGCGGCCACTGAAGAACCAGTTGTACGTATGACCGATGATAATGATGAATCTGGGGCTGTGAGTGCCGCTCTGACGATTGCTCGGTCCTGACGTTCTGTCGTTTCTCTAGGCCTACCGCTTCTTTCTTATTGCTGTGTGCGGCCATGGTTCACCCATTCCTGCCAACATCGTCTAATAGTGGCATTGCTCCTATCCAAATGTCGAGCGATTCGCCGATTAGACCAACCGGCTTCTTTAAGCCCAACTACATGTTTTCTCTCAAATTCTGACATCTGCGCATATTGTTCGCGCTCCTGTATGCGAAGCATAGTTACTGTCTACCTGAGTACACGGAATGAAAGTCGCAAAAAATTTATGACCTGGAATCGAAATTTCTCCTCTTTAATGCCCTGTCAGTTGCGCAGTTAAGACGTGTTGCAACTTCACGTGTTCATTCATTGGCCGCCAAACTTCAAAATTTTGCATTTTCAGTCGAAACCTGTGTGCATAGCAATTTGTGTCCAATTTGCTATGTACACAGGAATGTGTGCATATGTGTGTCCAATTTGCATTACCCCTTCTTGGTGCGTCGGTTTTTTTTTTTTTTTTTTTTTTTGGGGGGGGGGGGGGGGCGGTGTCTAGGGGTGCATTTATCATTGAATGGAAAAATTATGACGAGCAATGTGTAGCTAAAAATTTGATATATTATTTTGAACAATTTTCAACAATTATTTTGATGATTGTACAAAGTAAAATATTCGAATCTATTAATACAGTCTCGAAAATACCGCAAGGTACTCATGAAAATATAGAGAAATCCGTTGAGATGTTTTCATCACTCCTAATCCAATTCCAGAACTTAAGGAATAATTGGGAGTTTGGTAAAAACGATGCCCTTGAGTTTTCAGCTCTATGGAATACTGAACCTTGTTTTCCCCCAAAAAGATTGCGTCGTGTGAAAAAATTGTTTGATGAATTACAAGTAGATGAACGCATTGAAAAGAGTGAATAATGTGTTGAAAGTCGAGGTGTTTTATAGAGTAATGGATTTAATAATTAATCAATTAACTATTAGATTGAAATCCGTTCGACAATTATGTACACTTTTTAAATGTCTATGACCTGCATATCTCGTCGTGTCCTGGAAGGATCCTGATAAAAGTGTCCTGGAAGGATCAGAATTGTTACAATCGGCATATCTTTCCGATATTTCGCCTAGTTTGGGACCTCAACTGTTTCAATTTAAAATATGCTTTTATATTCAATTAAAACCAATTGCTTCTATACGCGAAGTTGCTGAACTACTTTTAATTCCCACCGCAGCCTCAAGTAGCTTCTCTGACACTATTACAGCATGCATGATTTTTTTAACTTTACCGGTGATGGCAGCGACATCAGAACGAAGTTTTTCAAAACTGAAATTAATCAAAACATATTTAAGAAGCAACATCTCACAACACCGTCATAGCCCTTTGGCCACGGTATCAATTGAAAGAACAATAGATTGTCAACTTGATCTGGAGAAAATGGTTGACCGACTTGCAAACGAGAAAGCGAGAAAGCAACAATTTTGAAGGTTTTTTTATGTGCAAACTAAACATGCTGAAATACATTTTGTCAATAGAGTTTATAAAATATGTAATAATGATATTAGTGGGTACTCCGTGCTTAAAGAATTATAATTTCTTTTATTATTATATTCATATTTGTTAAATTGAATTTCTTATTGTTGAAATGTCTTGAATTTCAAATAAATTGTTATTAAGTAAGGTTTTAAATCGAAATAAGAGTAGATAGAAAACAAATTTCGCCAGAACTCTTCCAAGAAACAAGTGGGCGCACCGATTTTACTTACTCCAGGGCGCTGAATATGTAGCTACGCCACTGGTCTATGAAGCTGCTTTGAGGTAATATGGGGATCAGTTTAACTGAGCAGAGATTAATATGGAGTTTATTCTGGAGAGAATGGTTCTATTATTGTTACAGAATCTTGCATTTATGGATATATTTTTTATGGATACATTTATTATGGAGATTTTTATTAGGGAGATATTTATTGCTACAGAATCTTGCATTTATGGTGCGTGGAGCCCTTAATTGCAGATTTCTATTAATTTTTTAGTTTGTCAGTGCCTTCTACCTATACTTTCATTTTTTTCTACAGAAACTTGCATTTATGGTGCGTGGAATCCTTATATGCAAATTTCTATTAATTTTTTAGTTTGTCAGTGCCTTCTAACTATACTTTCATTTTTTTCTACAGAATCTTGCATTTATGGTGCGCGGAGCCCTTAATTGCATATTTCTATTAATTTTTAGTTTGTCAGTGCCTTTTACTTCTGCTTTAATTTTTTTCCTACAGAATCTCGCATTTATGGTGCGTGAAGCCCGTATTTGCAAATTTCTATTAATTTTTTAGTTTGTCAGTGCCTTCTACCTATACTTTTTTTTTCTACAGAATCTTTCATTTATGGTCCGTGGAGCCCTTAATTGCAGATTTCTATTAATTTTTTAGTTTGTCAGTGCCTTCTACTTCTACTTTAATTTTTTTTCTACAGAATCTTGCATTTATAGTGCGTGGAGCCCTTATTTGCAAATTTCTATTAATTTTTTAGTTTGTCAGTGCTTTCTACCTAAACTTTCATTTTTTTCTACAGAATTTTGCATTTATGGTGCGTGGAGCCCTTAATTGCAGATTTCTATTAATATTTTCGTTTGTCAGTGCCTTCTTCCTATACTTTCATTTTTTTCCTACAGAATCTTGCATTTATGGTGCGTGGAGCCCTTAATTGCGAATTTCTATTAATTTTTTAGTTTGTCAGTGCCTTCTACTTCTACTTTTAATTTTTTTCTACAGAATCTTGCATTTATGGTGTGTGGAGCCCGTATTTGCAAATTTCTATTAATTTTTTAGTTTGTCAGTGCCGTCTACCTATACTTTATTTTTCTACAGAATCTTGCATTTAACGTGCGTGGAGCCCTTAATTGCAGATTTCTATTAATATTTTCGTTTGTCAGTGCCTTCTACCTATATTTTAATATACTTTAATTTTGTTGTTGAATTTTTTACTTTTTACTTAAATTCAATTCAAGTGATACTTTGTTTAGTTTTTATTTATACTATGTTATTTATATTGCTCTTTATTCTATGTTATTTATACTGTGTTTAGTTTTTAAATTGATTTTTGTTAACAAAATTGAGATAATTACTTTTCAGCTTTTAGTGGTCAAATGATGAAAGTCTGATGCTACCTAAATTCTGAGATGTGTATAACATTTCACATTTTTTTTAATATTATTTATACTGTGTTTAGTTTTTAAGTTAATTTTAGTTAACAAAATTTAGATTTTTTCTTTTTAGCTTTTAGTGGTCAAATGATGAAAGCCTGATGCTACCTAAATTCTTAGATTTATATAACATTTCACATGCTTTTTTCCTATGTTTTATACTGTGTTTAGTTTTTAAGTTGATTTTGGTTGACAAAATTGTGATTTTTACTTTTCAGCTTTTAGTGATCTTGCAAATTTCTATTAATTTTTTAGTTTGTCAGTGCCTTCTACCTATACTTTTTTTTTCTACAGAATCTTTCATTTATGGTCCGTGGAGCCCTTAATTGCAGATTTCTATTAATTTTTTAGTTTGTCAATGCCTTCTACTTCTACTTTAATATTTTTTTCTGCAGAATCTTGCATTTATAGTGCGTGGAGCCCGTATTTGCAAATTTCTATTAATTTTTTAATTTGTCAGTGCCGTCTACCTATACTTTTTTTTCTACAGAATCTTGGATTTATGGTACGTGGAGCCCTTAATTGCATATTTCTATTAATATTTTCGTTTGTCAGTGCCTTCTGCCTATACTTTCATATTTTTTTCTACAGAATCTTACATTTATGGTGCGTGGAGCCCTTAATTGCAAATATCTATTAATTTTTTAGTTTGTCAGTGCCTTCTACCTATATTTTAATATACTTTAATTTTTTTGTTGAATTATATACATTTTACTTAAATTCATTTCAAGTGATACTTTGTTTAGTTTTTATTTATACTATGTTATTTATATTGTTATTTATTCTATGTTATTTATACTGTGTTTAGTTTTAAAATTGATTTTGGTTAACAAAATTGAGATTTTTACTTTTCAGTTTTTAGTGGTCAAATGATGAAAGGCTGATGCTACCTAAATTCTGAGATGTGTATAACATTTCACATCCTTTTTTTGTTATTTATACTGTGTTTAGTTTTTAAGTTAATTTTGGTTAGCAAAATTTAGATTTTTACTTTTTAGCTTTTAGTGGTCAAATGATGACAGGCTGATGCTACCTAAATTCTGAGATGTGTATAACATTTCACATGCTTTTTCTTTCTATGTTATTTATACTGTGTTTAGTTTTTAAATTGATCTTTTGTTAACAAGCATTCGACAATTTGACATTTTTACTTTTCAGCTTTACTTTTCAAAATTCTTTAATTTCCAAAAGACAATTTGATATTTTTCCTTTTCAGATTTTAGTGGTTTATTATAAATGTATATATTTTATGTTTTACTTTTCATTTTTTTTTTTTTGCTCCAATGATGAAAGGCTGAACTAGCTGAATTCTGAGGAGTTTATTATAAATATATATATTTTTATATTGGGTTTTCTTTTTATTCATGCGTGTAACATTTCATATGCTTTTTTTTCTATGTTATTTATACTGTGTTTAGTTTTTAAATTTACTTTGGTTAACAAACATACAATATTTTGACATTTTTACTTTTCAGCTTTTAGTCGAACAATGATGAAATACTGAATCTACCAAAATTCTGAGATGCGTATAACATTTCACATGCTTTTTTTTCTATGTTATTTATACTGTGTTTAGTTTTTAAATTGATTTTGATAACATACATACTTAAAATCCCGGGCAACGCCGGGTACTTCAGCTAGTAAAAAATATAACTCTCGCAGACCCTAGTTTCGGTAAGCCCGGCAGAACAGACCTCATTATAGGAGCCGATTTGTATCCTTTAATTTTATTATATGGATGTTTGAAAGGTCCTAAGAATACTCCCATGGCCCAAAATACTAGATTTAGTTAGATTTTAACCGGACCAATAAACTTAAACAGAAGTTCGAGTGATAACACAATACAAGTAAACATGCATTCATATACGGAATCGCAGAATCAGTTGAGAGCATTTTGGGAGATTGAAGAAATTCCGCAAGTGAAACGCACTTCAAAGGACGATGAGATGTGCGAAAAAATCTTTAGTGACACTTACGAAAGGCAACATAAGCGATACACAGTACGATTACCGTTTAAGCCAAACGCACCACCACTATTGGAAACCTTACAAAATGCAATAGCCCAATTTCTAAGACTAGAAAAACTATTAGAAAGGAATCCAATCTTAAAGAATGAGTTACCAAGGTTGGAATTATGTGGAGCACTGTTAGCGGTTAAACTAATAATTTCAACTCTTTCAGATACTCAATTAAGGCCAGCAAATATTTATATCTGGACAGATTCAAGAATAGTTTTAGCATGGATAAGAGGGCAGCCAAGTCGTTGGAAGACATTCATAGCTAATAGAGTAGGTGAAATTATCGAGAAATTGCCGAATGCATCTTGGAGGTACGTACCCTCTTCTTTTAATCCTGCCGACATAGCAACTAGAAATATTCAATCTAAAAGGCTAATAAACTGTTATTTATGGTGGAAAGGACCTACATGGTTAAATCAGGACCCCACACATTGGCCTGAAAATAAGAATCTAGACAATACCGAATTGGACAGACGAGTTGTGCACTTGACTCAAACCCCAAACAAATTTGACCTTTTTGAAAAATTTTCTTCCTTCACTAAACTGATCAGAATAACCTCTTTCTGTTTGAGACTTATATCAAATGCTAAACTTTCCAAGGAACAACGAATTTTTAACCATTTAACTGTATCAGAATTGAATAATGCTCTATTCTGTCTTATACGACTTGTTCAAATGCAAGATTTCTGTAAGGAAATAAAACTCCTGAAAGAACATAAACCGTTGCATCGAAAAAGCCGGTTATTGTCTTTGTCACCTTTCCTAGATAAAGAAAATATTTTAAGACTTGGCGGTCGTCTTCAAACGCCACGTTACCATTTTCCGAAAAACATCCTATCATTTTGGGTAGTAATCATCTTAATCGACTACTAAATAAAAAGACGCATCTTGAAACATTGCATGGAGGTCCACAATTAGTTTTGGGACTTATCAGGAAAAAATATTTGATCCTAGGGGCAAGAAACGAAATAAAGAAAATAATTCATGAATGTATACCGTGTTGGC
This sequence comes from Dolomedes plantarius, assembly GCA_907164885.2. Classification (NCBI taxonomy): domain Eukaryota; kingdom Metazoa; phylum Arthropoda; class Arachnida; order Araneae; family Dolomedidae; genus Dolomedes; species Dolomedes plantarius. Next base: position 103,619,313 of record OU015498.1, read on the forward strand.
CCAAGACTCTTGAACAACAAATGGGAATAATCCCCTTCCTTCGTGTAAATGTATCTCGTCCGTTTAGTCACACTGGAGAAGATTATTTTGGAGCTATCGAACTTAAGACTGATAAGAGACGTAAAGCTTCAATGTATAAGGGTTATGTCTCATTGTTTATTTGCTTAGCGACGAGGGCTATACATCTAGAAGTAGTCTCCGACATGACAACAGGAGCCTTTTTAGCAACATTCCAACGTTTCTCTGCAAGACGCGGATTGTGTTCCGACATCTATAGCGATCAAGGCACGAACTTTAAGGGTGCTGCAAGAGTACTTAAGGACGACTTTACGTCAGCGCTAAAAACCATTGAAAGCGAAAATTCCGGGATACTAGCTAACGATCAAGTAACATGGCATTTCATACCCCCGTCATCACCCATTTTGGAGGGTTATGGGAAGCTGGGGTTAAGTCTATTAAATTCCATTTGAAACGCATACTAGAGAATACGAAATTGACGTTCGAAGAAAGGTCCACACTTTTAAGCCAAGTTGAAGCAGCATTAAACTCCAGACCATTATATCCCTTGAGTAATAATCCTGAAGACCTTACTGCTCTTACCCCAGGGCATTTTCTTGTTGGTAGTGTTATTTCACTCCCCCTAGAGCCCTCGATTCTGGACATTTCAGAAAACAGGTTAAACCGATGGCAAAGGTTACAGCATCTCTATCAACATTTTTGGTCAAGATGGAAACGCGAATATTTAAGCAGATTACAATCAAGACCGAGGTGGATGCAAACGAGACCAAATATCTCCATAGGAGAGCTCGTGATTGTTCAGGATCAAAATTTACCACCAACTAAATGGCTTTTAGCTCGTGTATTAAAGATTCATAAGGTGAAGGACGAGCGAGTTGTCACACTGAGAACGAAAGATAACGTTCTTGTGCGTCCTTTCACCAAATTGTTCAAATTACCTTTCTAATTTAGTTTCTTTTCAGATTTGACAAAGTGCAATCTCTTTACTTTAAGGTAAAACCATCTGTTAGCGGTTTTACGGCCGGGTGTCTGTTGAAGCGCAAGGGCGAAAATGTAAATTTTCGCAGTCAGCAGGAGTGAAGTCGATTGGCCACGCCTCGCACTTCTCCTTAAAAACGATTAAGAATCAGCAGGAGCACGACGTACAGATTGCCACTGACTCCACCCCCTCCAGCAAATCATCTCGAGGATCCAGGAGACATCTAATGAGAACCGTTCTTTTCACCTTCCAAAGTTCTGACCAAAAAACTCTCTGCTTCACTTTTTGTGTTGCGTTTCCTGAACTTTTGACGCTATACTACGAACTTTCATTACTATTTTCTGTGGTAATTCAGCTCTACGACCAGGGCCCGATTATGAACGCTGGGGGCCCCTGGGCAGATGCTATTTGGGGGCTCCCCTTACGGACATTTATAAAAATACATACTATTAGAAGTACTAGGTGCATACACCAAGGGGGTTTTGGGGCCCCCTAACATCAGGGGGCCCTGGGCAAAGTCCCGATTTTCCCATGCGATAAAAATGCCCTGTCTCCGACGAAGATTCTTCTGAAAAATCTGTGTTTGAAGGCGTTGGCCTAGGTAACACAGTTAGCCATTTGTTCCTATGGGAGAGCACGACGTCTTGAGTTGGAAGTGAATTCGCCCAAGCTGCACCAGTGTCGAAGCAACGAATCCAGTTCGCTAGACTACCGACGACCAAGCCTCGTCTGGATAACCCTGTTGCTATTGAACCAAGTGGGACAAGTTTTTTTTAAACCAAAGGTTTTGGATTTTAAGTTTGCATTCAAGCTTACGTGTACATAGTCGAAAAAATAAAAGAATTTTTAGTACTCCAAGCCTCGTTCTACCACCCGGGAATGCTCCGCGAACAGCCTATCTTAACTTAAAGATGCCTATGAACTATAAAGAGCATTGAAAGAGGAGTGGACAATGTTTCCCCATCTCATATACCAACTCGTTTTAATCATGGTTAGACGTTGCAAATCAACCATTGCAGTAAAGAGACATCATATCCCATACTGGACATCACCTCTTTGCTTTATCACATCTTTAAGAGACACTCCTTTGTACGATGGTGTGAAATGCTTTCTATCTGTTTCTGGATAAATTCTCCAAATTCACGTTGGTATTCTCTTTGCAAGCGTGTTATTTCATTCACCAATATGGTACATATTGAGGTCTCTGTGGTGTGAATTTCATTCATCCAGGTTGCTCCATTGCGAAGAAACTTCCAAAAAAACCACACAATTTTGCACGCCAGTGTAGTAAATTAAATTTGTATTTTTTATTAATTATGATAACTTTGATTACCACTGTTCCATGGAAGTCGGTTATCTGATCGTGGAGTCTAATAACTCCATTGCTGTTCCTGGTTTTTACTTTGCTCTGTCTCTCCTTCATAATAACTTCCAATTTTCCTGAAGGTCAGTGGATGCCGGCAGATATTGTGCATTAAAATATACGTGAAATTGAAGTAGCAGGCATAAGTTGAAAAAAACCAAAGTTTATTTAATCACTAAACTTCATAAAAATAACTCATAAAAAAACTTGAAAACATATTACAACGAAGTAAAAAATAAAAAAGAACAAACGCGACCAGCCTGCGAAGCCGTCGGCAAGTAACTCACATTAGAACAAAAATTCGTCAACTGCCAGGTTCTTAGATTTGCATACACATGTTGCCAACCATCCAACATCATCTTTAAACAAACGATTTATACCGTAATGCTGTAATGACATCATACCAAATCACGATCGCGGTCTGTACTACGTCACCACAACGGCGATATTATGAGGCGATGACGCTGAACAGAGACAAAGTATTAATATATATATATTATTATTTTAGTATATGCAAGCGACAGACCACGGCGTAGTCAACAAGCTTTCCGGCGTCGAGAAAAATATGACACTGTTTCCTAACAATAGAGCTGTTCCTAACAATATTGCTGTTCCTGGTTTTTATTTTGCTCTGTCTCTCCTTCATAATAACTTCCATTGTTTCTTTGAGAGGATATTTTTTTTTTAAATTTTAGATTCCAGTTTTTGTCAAAAACATTTTAGAGGTTATATCTGCAAATTGAGGGAGTATTTTTATTGCGTTAGGACTCTCATACAGGTTTTAGAATCGCACATTCTAAACAATATGCTTTGAGAAATTCTTTGAGAACGCCTTGAATGAATTTGTGAAATATTAAACTCATTTTTTAACAATTATGATAACATTGATTACCACTATTCCATGTAAGTCCGTTATCTGATCGAGGTGTCAAATAACTTAATTGCTGTTCCTGGTTTCAATTTTGCTCTATTCCTCTTTACTAATAACTTCGTTTCTTTGAAAGGAATTTTTTTGATTTCGAATATTAGATTCCAATTTTTGTCAAATGTTTTATAGAGTTTATAGCTGCAGACTGAGGAAGTATTTTTACTACGTTAGGACAGACATACTCCACCTGCGACACGAAACACTCACACTGGTTATCTGGTAGATACTTTTTTAAAATCTGGCAATCTAAGTTTTTTAAAACTGTGACAAACGCTAAACAGGATGGTATTGACATTTATCCAGAATATTGTACGATAATTTCAAATCATTTATCTGTCTTATCCAAAGAATTTCTGAGCAGATTTCAGTATTTGCGAACTATTAAGATTTGACAGTTGCTTTTAGAAAATCCTTTGCACTTAGCAGGCCCTGATTTTCCATTAGGCCCTATAGGCCAGGGCCTAGGGGCCCTCCAAAAATTTTAATTTTTAAAGGAAATAAAGAAAAAATTCCCAATTCAAATTTTTTTAAATTTTACCTTTTTTAATAGAAATTTTTTATATATCCTTTCAAATTTAATTGATTGATTGGTTCGTCATATGTATAGTTATATGTATAGTTCATCATATGTATGTTTTAGTGTATATAAGGGATTAATAAGTTTTTCTGGTTGCATTGTATTGGTGTTTTAATGATGAGGTTAATATGTTGTATTGCTTTTTGTTATTTGATAATATTCTAGGCTTCTACACTACAAATAGCCAATTCTTGGTAAAATGGTAATTTCACAATGATTCATGATTATTTTTTTGTGTGCCAATTTTGGAAATTTTACGCCCACATCAGTGTAAGGGGGCCCCCATTCCGAGTTGGTGTTTTAATGATCCCGAGTTGGTGTTTTAATAGTTGTGCCTATAGTCAAGAATTTTCTAAATCGGGCCCTGGCACTTGGAAACAGCAATTATTGCACAACTAGATGCATTGGGATGCGAGTATGCAAAGTTATTTGACGAATTTGTCGCGTTCAGTAGCTATATAAATCTATGAAAAGGGAGAAGAATAGAAGTACACCGAATTTTCGAAATGAATACCTGAAAAATACAAGAATCTGCCCACCTGCTACTAACGTTGTTCACATCAACGTATCTCTTTGAATCATCCTATTCCAAAATGAAATATGCGAAAAGCGTTTACAGAAATAAGCTAACTGACCCTCACCTTCATGATGTATTTAGAATAGCATATATAGGGTGCGGCAGAATGGACTTCTACATTTCTGAAAATCACTGCTACGGGAGTGATGGGAGTAGGGCAATGCGGGAGGTGAAAACAATTCGGGCAGATTTTCTACTTATCAGTAGACACCATGAGTTGGTCCGGTGAACATCGATGTTTCGTTATCGCGGTGTTCTTTGAAAGCATCGATTCTGTAACCGCGAGACAGAGGGCATTTAGGACGCGTTTTGGGCTCGACCGTTTCTGATCTTTTTTCGCCGTTTCTGATCGGAAAAACAATCCTGCGATTGGTTTCAAACGTGAGAGCAAGTGGTTCTGCATTACCAAGGAAACCAAGGGGAACATTAGAAAACCTAAAAATGTGCAGCGAGTCCGCAATTCGTGAGGAAGTTGCTGCCATTCCCCCAGAGATGACCAACAGAGTCATGGAAACTTCAGAGAACGGTTTCGGCAGTGCATCGCATATAACGTGCGCAAACTTAGTGATGTTATTTTCAAAACCTTGTGGAGAAAAACTAGATTATAGGCACTTTTCGACAGTTGCCACATGACACGTGCCCTGCACTTAATAGTTTGAAATGCACTGTTCAGAAATATTGGGAAGCCAGAAAGTTAATGACTTAATTGTTAAAGCCTGGCATTTGTGATAAATAAATAAATAGGCACTTATCGAAAACAAAGCTTTTTTAGAGTAAATTGCTTCGTTCGTTTTTTATTAGCCTTTGAAATGTGGGAGTCCATTCTGCCGCATCCTGTAGCAATTATAAATCGCATTTGCCTAAAATAGTCAAAAGTTTGTATTAATATAAAAAATCACAGTATTTTTTTAAATAAACGCCTTGATACATTTATGTTTAGAGTTCTATTTTTTATATCATTATATTATGAGGTATAGTATAATATGTTGCGGCCCGCATAACGTAGCAAACGTAAGTATATGGCCCGAGGAAAAAAAAAGAAGAAAAAAAGAAAGAAAGAAAGGGCTACGTTAGGACTAGCTTTTAGAATCGTACATCCCAAACAGTATGCTTTGAGTGATTGTTTGAGCGCATATAATGAATTAGTTGAAATTTTAAATTAATTTATTTTTTTATTAACCAAGGTAACTTTGATTGCTTTTGTCGTTTCAAAAATTTGTCATTTATTAAATTGGCTATAAGTTGTATTTAGTAATCGTTGATTCCTTTGCTAGTACAATTTTGAGGTAATTTTTTGGGTAAAATTTGATTTTATTTCTCTATTTTACATTGAGTCACCATACAGATAGAAAACAAACATTTTTAATCAAAATTTCAGTACTTCATCCCTGCTTACATGTATCAGGCTTAAACGCTTTAATTCTTTTTCAGTTTCAAAATTAAGGAGCCAAATGAATATTACCCTTGGGAATTTCTTCTTTTGTTTTGCTGATAGTAGAGAGTTTTGTAGTTCTTCTGCGACAGCAGAACATTTTAAATAATTAATTCTACTTTCAGATATTCTAATAGTTTTCGCTCATTATTATGCTATTACTATCATAATAACCAATGTTATATAATTATTCTGTTATGATTATTTATTACTTTACGTTTATTTCTCTTTTTTTTCAGGTTTGTCGATTCACTTGTAATTTATATCCCTCGAAAAGAAAAAAAGACTCTTGGTCATAACTAAAAGAAGAAATTCAAACTTTAATTAGTTTAAAAAGACATTTGAAAGCAATCACAATATTTTTATTCATTTATTTGTTGGTGTTTGTGGTAGAATACAGAAAGAAGATGGTGCTTTACAAGTAAGAATAATTGGAATTATCCGTTATACGGGGCAATGTTTTTTGTTTTGTTAATGCGGGACACTTGTTCATTAAGACATTCTCACTTTAACCGCGAGAATCGTTGGTTGCTTTCAATTGGGGGGGGGGGGGTATAAATGAACCCACGCCACCCCCTGGTGCCACCTCAGTTTTGACCGAGCACCCCCAGATATCTGGGGGATCATACCATCTCGCACACTCTCTGACCTCATAGAAGGACTTTTCGATCTACTGATTTAACGTTCCCATATCTAGCCTAGACACGAAAATATCCAATGGCGCTTGTCGGGATTTGAACTGGGTACCATCAGAGTCGAAATCTGATGCGCTACCACTAGGTTACCTCGGGCTTTATCCTTTACTTATTCCTAATTAATATTTTCAAGAATCGGTCATGATTTGAGAAAAAATTTTAAAAAATATATTCTCGAATATTTTATTGAATATCTAATTGTCTGAATATAGTTTATTTATTTATTTTTTTCCAACACGGCTGGCCCTTGTCCTGAGGATTGTGGCACATGTGACTAATTTTTTGGGGAGAGCACCGTGTAGGCGAACCAACACTGTTCCCTATAAGGATGGATTCTCCTACTATACATGCCTTATCCGGGATACGAACCCTAGTCCACACTGTTAAAGCTAGAGATGCTAACTACTGTATGATGTGTATGTGTGTGTGGAGGGGAAAGGGCACATGGTCGCATGCATAGATACAGTTTGAAAGGTATTTAAATCCTTCTTCAGTTAAATGTGTTAAATTACTTTACTATTATTTGAAAGTTGACGTTATAACATCATAACGTTATGATGAATTGCGAGGGCAAATTCATCATAACGTTAGATAGGTTAGAAAGCAATTAATCTCAAGTATTTACAGGATTTCTTAAATCTCCAACTTCATGCTCCAACTTATTAAATAATTTCTGAACATTATTTCTCTAGAAAGAATAATTCATTCTTTCCTTATATCTGTTATAGAACATTGCATAAAAATATTATGACTTAGGTAGTATTTTGTTGGATTCCAGCATGCCCTAGAATGTTGAGAACTTCCTTAAACTTAATCGCTTTATTCCTAATTAATGTTTTAATGAGATTCAATATGATGTCAGGATTTTTCAGTCGGAATGCTGACACCGGAATAAGTCTTTTCTGACTTCTTTGTTTAATTTGAGCCTAACATGAGCGCATTTAATTCTCTTCAAAAGTTATACGTAATTTATTGAATTTCATTACTTTAGTTCAGACTCAAATGACTTCAGTTAGGTTAGTAAGAAATGTACCTATACATGTTTTATTAATCCTTTGAATTATTTTTTAACTGGCTCCACGACAATTACCGAGAATTCAGTTAGGTTAGAAAAAGATGCTCCACCCGTATGTTGCTGCATTTCAGCAATCTCGGCTGAATGAAAGTATTATTACAAATTATGCTAGAAATATCACGATTTTAGTAAGATTTAGACGTAGCATTTTCTGAATAATTCTCTTTAAAATCGAAGCACGATTGAAAACGAAGCTATGCGATTTTTTTATTAATTTTTTACAGGCTCCTGATTAAAAAAAAGGCATGCATTTAGCTACGTTAAAAATGATATCTTCCAATATTTTGCTTATGAATTATGATTTACTACAGAAGCCACAACAGAAATAAACCGAGAGGCTAGTTTGTTATGACCATCCCCGCAGTACATTATCAAGCTACCACTGAGCCCCTGTTCTCGATACCGCAACGACCATATTTGGCATGGACTCAATGAGATGTTGGAGGTTGGTTTAAGGAATCTGTGACCATATCCAATATACTACCTGTAAGGCGCGACAGGCCTGGTAACCCGTGTCAAGGTTCGTGTGTGGCAACCCTACTTCGGAGGGGAGCTTTGTGGTTGTTCGGTGCGGGGGTGGAACGTGAGAAGAGAACCCAAAGGCCAACGGTTGTTATGTGACGAATATGGCTCTGTATACAAAATCCATCTTTTTTTAATTACTTTATATGTGTTGTATGTGCTGTGTCCCTTAAAAACTATGTAATAAAAGTGTGGGACAAAATTCTGGAAGTCTTTTTTGTGTCGTCTCTGTTTCTCGCACAAAAGAACCCCCACGCAAAACGGTTAAAACCCCTACACTACCCTTTCCAGTTTTCTATAATTTTATGGTTCTGGATCCAGCCGCCTCGTGTCCCTTTCGATCTCATCCCACGAATTCTCAATTGGATTGAGATCTGGTGATTGTAGAGGCTAAATAAGCAAAGGGAAGTCTCCGTCATGCTCTTCAAACAATCCGTGGACACTGTGAGCTTTAGGGTAGGGAACGTTGTCCTGCTGGAAATATCCATCTGTAATGGGGTAAACCATTAACATAACTGGATGTACTTTTGGGAGCGCTTGATGAGAAGTATCAAGGAACCCCTAAAGAAAATATGGAAATCATACCATATATGAAGCACTCAGTGTCTCTATCGGTGGTTTTTGTTTCGTAGTAAACTGACATTACTACGAAATTCGCATTCACTAGTACGCATTCACTAAGTACGCATTCACTAAGTAAATGCACACTCTCTCTCTATTGTTGATTATTTAATTATATACATTAATATTTACAAATACCTACATTATACACTTTGAAATCACATTCATTTGATAAATCTCTGACTATATAACCTCTATCGATAACGTCAAATTCTCAATTGCGCTCAGCACTCTCTGCGCCCTCTACAGTCTACAGGGAATATCTTCCACTGTACTTGGTCACCGATAATATTTAAATTCCTTCAGACTTTTTCCCACAGAAAATAAACGTTCAAACCATAACATCGCATCCACCAGCTTAAAGTGTTGTGACAGTACACTTAGTGCCCATGCTTTCGGGCAATTTTCTCCATATTCCCGCCCTGCGTCCTCCATATTCCCGCTTTCTCCACCCTGCCTTCTGCATGGTGCAGTTGAAAACGTGATTGGTCGGACCACATTGCTCTGTTCCATTCATTTACCATTCAATCCTTGTGACCCTGTTCGAACTGGAGACTTTTGATCTTGCAAACAGGCAGCAAAGGCTCTCGAACAGGCCTTTATCTTCCACACCAGATACAGTGTAATGTGCAGCGAACAGTATGTTGAGAGGCCATCGCAATTGGTCGCTGATTAAGAATAGCTGAAAATTTACTCTGCAATGTACTGTTGCCTTTATGTTGGACCGGACAGTATTAGAAATTCACTTTTAAGCTCCAGCCTCTAGTAGCCGGTGGTGACCACTCGTCTTCCGCCCAGACCCGGTTTTTTGTTGGGTAGCCCACTCTTTGTAAACCGTCATCTGATTGCAAGAACTAGGTAACTTGATTCTTCAAGTTCTTGAAGATCTTAAAAGTGTACTTCTTGTAGTGAGAAAATACACGTCGCTCTGTTTGTCTAATTATTACACTAGGCAACATATGGCATTAGGTTAGCAGTAAAGTGAGTTATCTAGTTATTGCATTCAATGCTTATGTAATTTAGCTATAAGTAGCAAGATATCTCAAAAATAATTTTTTTTGGAGTTACCTAGTTCTTGCATTCAAGTGACGAAATGGGAACAACAGCTGCTAGTTTCACCCTCACTCACTCGACTGCTTCTGACAACCACAATCATTCCGCGTTCTAAGTCCCTTAACTTGCGTTTTTTTACACATTCCTTCCCAAGCAATACACTTCAGCTGTCTTTACATCATCAAGCAATCCTTTTTTTTATACGTCTCACCCTCTGGAGCAGGGGTCGGCAACCTTTTTTACTAGGAGGGCATATTTCAGAAATGCGGGAGTTTGGCGGGCACCCCTGGATAAAGAGGAGGAGGAGGAAGGGGGGTGAGGGGTTAATATTTAAACATGAAAATATTAATGTGAGATAATTTTTGAATACATAAATAAAAATTTCAATTTAAACAAAATAATCTTAAAATTGATAATCAGTGCAATATTTGACATTGCAAATCTGCGACCAACTCGTTGTAATGTGGCCCTTAAGTTGAATTCCCAGTTCTCAGAAGTGGTCCAAATGAGTGTCAGTGAGGCTTGATCGGTTCTTTGATTTTAAGAATTCCGTATTAGAAAACAAATATTCACAAGTATTTGTCGACGCACAAAGAGAGTTCAATTTCAGAGCACATTTTCTGAACAAGGGGAAGCCATTTCCATTCACTAAATTCCAGAATTTTTCTTCGTTATGATGTAATTTTGATTCAATGTCATTTCTTATATTTATAATTTCGATTTCGCAGTCCTCCGTATTGGAAACATCAAAATATCTTGCGATTTTATTAGTCACACCGTCCTCTGTATGAGAGAAAGGATTAATAAAAAACGTATCCAATTCGTACAATTCTTTAAATCTGGTATTAAATTCTTCCGATAAGGAATCAAAATGTTTGGCAAACTGATAGTTGGTAGAATTTCCATCGTAATAATTTTCTATCACCATATTTAAATTTGGAAAATGTGATAAATTATCTTTCTCCATATGCTTTCTCCAGAGCACCAATTTAGCTTTAAATGCATTTATCGTACTTGTCATAGAAGCAATATGATGATTTCTACCCTGTAGTTTCATATTTAGTTCCTCCAATTTTACAGTTACATCAGTTAGAAAGCCTAGCTCAATCAACCAAGGTTTTTTTTTCTAATTCTAAACAAATTTTATTCCTGAATAATAGAAATTCTTTCACCTATGGTAATAAATTTAAAAACCGATCAAATACCTTTCCTCTACTGATCTCTCTCAATCAAATATCTAAAATCAAACAATCAAAAATATCTAAAATCAAATTTCTAATATCAAATACCTAAAATTTAGATATTTGAACGGCGGGCACTTTAAAACTATTTCGCGGGTACCTCGTTGCCTACCCCTACTTTAGACGTTTAACAGAGAAGGAAAGAAAACTAGTCATATAGCAATGCCTTGGTGATGTTTAACAGAGGAAGAAAAAAAACTAGTGTCACATAGCAATGCCCGGTGACGTTTAACAGAGAAAGAAATTTATAGAGCCTTAGCGATATATAACAGAGGAAGAAGAAGTAACAAAAATCAAAAACAACTTAGTGCGTACTTAAAATCTAGAACCGAATATTTTTTATATAGATTTTTGTTTCAAAATTAAGAAAAAGAAACTCGCAAATTTTAATTATTCAACTTTCATTACGATTGCGTTTGCTTCATTGTTTAGTCTCTATTTCTTTTAAAGACTGTTTTACCTGTTTCGAAATTCGTTACATATCTGATAAATTTTGTTTTACTCTCCGGACACTTTGTTTCTCTACTTGAAAACATCAGAGTGGTAGAATAAATACATCCGTGTTTTTACGATTTTTTGGATGGTCCGGTGGAAAACGTGTAATTGGGGTTTTACACTAAATGTAGGTGAAAACATAATCATTGTTGTTGTTGTTTCTTATGCCCCTTGACCGACATGTAACATCAGATCAAGTCCCGAAGGCTATGGGCGATGAAGGTGCGGCTCCTGGTTTTTAATAGCACCAGGGGTCCAAGTCGGAGTCCGACTTGGCTAAATGACCGGTCCCGTAATTTTGAACCGAGTCAAGTGACGAGACCGGAACACTTGACCCCGCACCTCCAGAGATAAATTTGAGAACTTGGAAGACATTGTAGCCACGCCCTATTTTACGTGCCCCGGCCACCATTAGTGAACACGGCAGTAGATTTGCAGCGACGAGCATCGAACCAGGGACGTTCAGATCACTGGCCCGCTGCTCTTGCCCACTGGGCTACCGCGCCCAAACATAATCTTGGCACAATCATGGACACTTCTAAAAAACATGGTTATCTCAAAACGATCTTCAGAAGGAAATAACAGAGAAAGGCAATTTTAAGAGGGTCGAAAAAGAAGACGATTCGAGACTTCATGCGCAAAAGACAAAATAAAGTAATAACTATTTTTTAAAAATAATAATAATAGAAAGTTCAAATAATTATAAATAAGCTGTGGCAATAATATTAATAAAGAATAATAAGGTAAAAAGTAGTGCAAAGAACACAAACAGAATCGGACACTAGTCACATGGTTCAATAGGAAATGAACGCAGAGTGTAAAATGGGGTAATTGAAATCATCGGGTCCCGAGGGCTGGTTTCAAAAACCAATCAAAGACCTTAATTTCGACCAATGAAATAATGCTTGAACAAGAGACCGTAGAATGCAATGCACTAAAAAAAAGACTGAGCGAAGGGAATATAATATCCAGCCAAAAAACAAATTAATTTTTATCATTATTAATTGTATTCCTTCATAGATTTTAAAGTACCCTCACGCGTAGAGGAAATACTTGAGGTTTTGACTGCGCAGTCCAAACTTTGAAGTCGCATGTACACACAAGCGAATCAGCTCCCCCCTTCCCCTCGCGACACATTAGTCACGCTCCAGGAGCGTGACTAATCTCGACCCGACCGACCGTTCTCACTTTCCCGCTGCTCGCAACTTCCCGATGTCATTACCCCTTTGACCTTTGACCCCCTCCACGTCATCCGTTTCCGAAAAGCGCGATTCGGGGACTCCCCTTTAACCCCCCCCCCAACGTAGGGAGAAGGGCCCTCGTCCCTTTGATCATTCGTCAGAAAACCGCCCTCTGAAGGGAGCTACCGAGTGGCGAGGCGAACCCTCGGGTTGACGGCGAGGGGACCCATAAATCACTGTTTCCCCCTACAATTCGCTCCCCTTTCGCGAATGTGTATTCGCGGTGTTAGGATTTCCCCGTCTTGTGTTGGGGAAGCCTTGAAACAGGTGGCGGACTGTACACTGTACAGTGTACAGTCTCCAAAATTTCGATTGCAAAACATTTCACGTGTGCGCGCGTGTATTGCGCGTGTGTACTCGTGGGTTCAGTTGAGGAAATTCTCAAGGAAATCCTGCAGACTTTTTCCTTGGGGATTTCCTGCACGTGCATGGCCACCTTAAGATAATTGGCAAAGGCGAGATTTTCGAATTTAGCCCTGTCGACCAACGATCCCTGCACACTTTAGCAGTGAAAGCTTTTGGAAAAGGAAAAAATTGCCAGCGCTTATGTATTTATTTAATATTATTTCTTTTGTAAATTTACTTTTTTTCCTAATGTATATGAAGCTTGAAACATTTTGAAATTTTACATTTTGATATTTATCATGGTATAATACATCTGGAAATAAAAGGTTGTCTCAGCTTGACAGTAATCCCTTGTATCATGTCTCCAGCTCTTTTCCTTTCTCTTAGAACATTGGTTCTTAACCGTTGGTCCAGCTGAACAAGAAGTGATCAGCAAAGTCGGTAGTGATTTAAAAGAAAAATGTTTTATAGTTTCAAAACCATCGAAAATTCAACATTATAATAAAAGTGGAAGCAAAAAAATTTATTCCGCTCCCAATTTTTGGTTTAGATTTTAATAATTCATGTATTTCTTCCATTTCCTGCCTTTTCAAGTACGAAAAAAATCCTGTTCTGCTTTAAAATCCCCAATATATTTTCTGTGACGGGGTGTCGACGCGTCACAACAATTTCTTAGTGTCTTAGAAATTTTACATTCAGTAAAGCAAATGTAAGCTAAAAAACCTCATGCATTTTTAAGCTTTCATACGCTTTTACGTTACCTATTAAGTTTACTTTTACATTAAATTCGTTATTGTTATTAAGATGTGGGTCAAAATTTTCCACAGCACAACAAAAATTTAAAAAATTCATTCACATCAGAAACCTATTACAAACATACAAAAGCTTTTATTTTGGCAATTTCTGATAAGAATACACAGTACACACAATGTTTGTCAAAAGCACAATGAAAAAAAGGAATGATTTGCAGTTAGTAAAAGTGTTTTCAAAGAGTCTTTCGTGAAAAGAAACTGGTCTTCGAGTGATCATCGATAATTCCTCGAGGTAGTCCTTTGTGAAAGGTTTCACTCAGTTCAACAGATTAAGTTCCTTTTCAATTTGACGTGCCTATGAAATGTTATTTCAGCCCTTTAGCCGTTTCTTTTTTGGGGAAGGAACGTTGCCCGGGGAGTACCACTTGGAGGAGGCTGTTTAACACTCCCCTTTACAGCGAGACCATTCGCGCAGCACGATGGTGGTGTGCACTATGATGGTTCTCGCCTTTTTGATGGTGTGGAGAGGCACGATGTTAAGGTAGTTATAGTTTAGGGCCCGATGTTGTTGGCTCTGGGAGAGGCAAGCATGTATGAGCCTGATGTTGTCGACTCTTGTAGAGAAGAGGATGATTTCAGCCAGGTGTTGTCGGCTGTGGTGGAGAGAAAGATTTGAGCCTGATGGTGACGGCTCTTGTGGAGAAGAGGAAAGCTTCAGCCTGGTGTTGTCGGCTGCGGTGGAGAAAAAGATTTGAGCCTGATGGTGACGGCTCTTGTGTAGAAGAGGATGGCTTCAGAGTGGTGACGGAGAAAGAGATAGTCAGTGAAAGACATGTGAAATTGATTTCGAAATGCTGGATGATAAAACTGACCGAAGGGAGCGATGAGCAAAAACATCATAAACCAGAAATTGTACTGAGATGCAAAGTTTTGTAAATGAACAGTGATTTATTACACGTGTTTAAAAAAATGCTGTTTCAAAATTTCGTTTTCTTTTTCAATAAATGTCTTCAGAAATTTTGTCCATTTACGTAAATTTTGTTGGTCCTTAATTCCAGACGAAATACAGCCGAAAATGAGACGCTTGATTCTTCTCTTAAACCGAAGTCGGAATCTTAGTTTTTTTTCAGATTTCATTTCCTTTCCCTCGGTTTGGAGGTTGTTACAAGGATCCGAGGTTCCCGCAACGTCTTCGGTCTGGATATAGTCAAAACAGTCGGTTAAGAACCGGTTCATGAGCTTGTACCGACGCTTAGGAAGTGTAAGAGGCTTTTTTGGAGGTTTTCGTGGAGGTTTCGGAGGTCTGGCAATGAAATATTCGTCGTTAGAACTTTGTGTGGCAGTTTCGTAACAAAGATCAGACTCATCTTCAGCAGTATCCTGGCCAGCCTCCTTTACAATATTCTCTTTCCTTTTCTTTTCTGCGATAAAAGCGTACAGACGGAAGATTGCAATTCCTGCAAGCAAAAACCAATATGCGTCCCACATAGCATACAAAAACACAGACGTTATAAGAAATAGCATGACGAATGATGTATTTGTGAACAATTGAGAATAAATCAAAATAAACGCCAAAAATATAGTAAAAATTGATAGCACTGTCGTATAAAACAGCAGAAAATTCAACGAGGTTTTAGATGCTTAAACCGTTACAAATGAGCGCTCGGTTTAAAATGGCGGCGTTAGAAAACATCTGTTGTGAAGCAGTTCTGTTGTAACAATGTGAAATACTGTTGATGATTAACAATGCTAAGAAATGCTTGGTGTTAACCCAACAATGGGAAAACACAGTATTTGCTACAGTGCTTTCAGTACTCTGTTTATTTTAGGCTATTAATAAAATTTTGTTTTTGAATATGATGGCAGCATGGTCATTCTTAAATCCTTACTGCTTTAAGGGTCTGTTCACATAGAATCCGTCAGCGTCAACGCGTTGAAATAATTTTAACCAATCGCAGATCTTAACAATTTCGCGGCTAATCGTTTGGAGGTTTGCGATTGGTAAAAAATATTTCATCGCGAGTAACGCTGACTCTGACGGATTCTATGTGAACAGACCCTTAGAGAGAATGCGTGTATAAATTATGTTTGATAACTAAAACTACTTGGTTGGATTTTTCCCGCGTAAAGCTTCCACTTAGAGTTTGAGCCACACATGATGGGTAATGTACAGAAACCCCTATTAGAGCTCCCCACCACCACAACTCTAACTTTTATTGAGATAATGATCTTGTTTGTCAGCTTTTGCTAAGCATATTGGATGGAAAGTGCATTTAAAATGGGAAGTTACGAGAAATCGTCCTTTGATTTTCCACATTGGCATTTTAAAACAAAATCCAATGAAAGCATACTTGCAGAAACATTTAAAAGATCTGTTCTCTTTGACATACCACCCTGCTTTTTTTACGGTTTTTAAAGAAAACTGGTTTTTATCCGTTGATCTAATCTTTCCGTTTTTTACCCGTGTTTCTATTGATTTCTAGTGCTTCACAGGAATCTGGATGGAGAAACTTCATCCACAGGTTTTTGTTTTTTTAATCTTCAGCACCTTTTCACACGACTTTATCACTTTTGTATTACATCATTGATTTTATCATATTTATATTTTAGTTTTTTTTACACATTTTTATGACTGTCATTTTGTTATCATCTTCCCTCACTGTTGTTATCATCTATGTATATCATTAGTTTTATCACCTTTATGCGTCTTTTAATCATGGTTGGAATCTACCACCTTTTTATTTAAATAATTATTCTGCTGTTGTTTTGCATTTGGCACATCTTGTCCTTTCTGGAACTCACGCATTTACGTTTAAGCATAAAATCTGATTCTTTAGTGAATGAATCGCTATATTTTTGGTCCCCTGAATGATCACAATAGAAAATATCTTCCATGCTTCTTTCATTTTATCATCATACCTGATTAAAAAGTCTTAGGTTAATCCTTTTTGCTGGATTAGAAACTTGTTTAACTTTTACACTGTTTCTAAATTTTATAAATAAATTTTATAAATAAATTTTAAAAAATCGATGTATTATTTGATTGAGTGTTTTACATTGAACGCACTCATTAATTACCTGCACAGACGTCACAAGTGCATTGCATTGCGTTTAGCACAGGCGTCATTAAAGTAGATTTTGTTTCATTTCTATATTGACATTCCTAGTTCAGTTCTACACGAGGTAAGACTAGTGTAAGACAGTGTTCTACACGAGGTAATTTTTGAAATACATATGTAAATAAATAATTTATCATTGTATATTACTTAAATTACTTTGTCTTCACTTCGGATAAACTCTTTGCATTTTTACACTGTTATTATAAACATAACTACGGCTTGCACCTATCCCCTTGTTTAATATGAATGCTGAGTCTTGTTTTACACGGTTCCGAGTTACACGATTTGTCTTGGAACGCAAGTGTCGTGTAAAACGAGGGATAGGTGTACATCCTTTCATCTCTAGTCAATTTCTGTGACTTCAGAGGTTGAAAATCATACACAATACACTCTCTTCAGTCGCACGTGAGAGCAAACAGGTACTGTTGCTAAAAATTATTCACAGTTTGACTCAAGCAAAAAGTGCTTTCAGTGAGAAAATTCATTTTTCCTGTTTCCCGAGCTATTGTAGATAGGTATAAACAAAACTGGGCCGACCTCAAAACCGTGAAAATGTATTTAAGCTTTATTTTCAAATAAAGAGCTGCTCGATTTAATACTGACGTTGCTCTGGCAGGTACATTGACAGAGGAAGGTAATTCGTACAATTCTTCAAATCTGGTATTAAATTCTTCCGATAAGGAACCAAAATGTTTGGCAAACTGATAGTTGGTAGAATTTCCATCGTAATAATTTTCTATCACCATTTTTAAATTTGGAAAATGTGACAAATTATCTTTCTCCAGAACGTCAATTTAGCTTTAAATGCATTTATCGTACTTGTCATAGAAGCAATATGATGATTTCTACCCTGTAGTTTCATATTTAGTTCCTTCAATTTTACAGTTACATCAGTTAGAAAGCCTAGCTCAATCAACCAAGGTTTTTTTCTAATTCTAAACAAATTTTATTCCTGGATAATAGAAATTCTTTCACCTGTGGTAATAAATTTAAAAATCGCTCAAATACCTTTCCTCTACTGATCTCTCTCAATCAAATATCTAAAATCAAACAATCAAAAATATCTAAAATCAAATTTCTAATAGCAAATACCTAAAATTTAGATATTGGAACGGCGGGCACTTTAAAACTGTTTCGCGGGCACCTCGTTACCGACCCCTGCGCTAGAGGCAAAAGCGTGACGTCATAATTGATTTGCTTAAAATTGTCAGATGGCCGTAATAGATTGGCCACTCAGAGTGTACATCGATTTTCGTTAGTCTTATCTAATATTTTTCCGCTTTCAGCTCACTGGAGGGAGGGGGGAGGGGGGATGATGTACTTTTCGTAGCTAGGCGTAAATTTAATTTTTTCTTTCTTTTTTTAATTTATCAAGGGCTCTGGTAAAAAACAAAAATCTAGTCAAGTTAGGAAGAGACTCTTTCACAGATTTTGCTGTATATGTTTTAGCATACTTCGCTGTATGAAATATTTTTTTGCAAGTTATGCACTTTGTCTTTAAACTAAATCTGAGAGGTCCTTAATAGGAATACCGCTATTTACTTGTAGGTTATATTTGAAAAAAAATCTCTGAGAGTAGTTTTTCGTTTTGTCATGTTCGAATGCGATATGTATTAGGCGGATGTATGGGTTTTTCAACTATACTTTCTAGAGCCGTGCTATAAAATTGTCGGGACTTTAGATAGGCTGGAAAAAATTCTCGAGCAGTTTGCTGAATTTCCGTAAATTTAACAATATTAAATTGACATAAAGCACACTTTGATGAGCGGTCTTTATAGCAAAAATAGATAGTAATAAACTGTTTTTACGTTCATGCGTATTTCTATTACACTTTTGTTTTAACGTTCTCACTAGTTTCTTCCCGATTAGTTTTCACATTTCAGTTCGTCCGAGAGATTTTCGTGATATTCATAAGCAAAGCCTTAATTACATTTTGTTAATGTTTTGATGGGCCCCCTGTAGAATAGTCGTGACTTAGTTATGCATGAAACAAGTGATTATCGATCACTTTGTTGGCGTTAGAATAACCGACTGCAAAAATTCCCATCGGTATTCATTCGCTTTCAGTTTGTCACAGAAACATCTCGTATTAATATCATGAAATTATGGTATCGTGACGCGGGTATTTTTTTTCTTTTTGCAGTTATTTTTCACCATTTTTTTTTATAACTACATAGG
The DNA here is from genome assembly GCA_907164885.2 of Dolomedes plantarius. NCBI lineage: Eukaryota > Metazoa > Arthropoda > Arachnida > Araneae > Dolomedidae > Dolomedes > Dolomedes plantarius. Next base: position 103,638,524 of record OU015498.1, read on the forward strand.
AGAGCCACTTTAAATTGTCATAACTCTCTACAGATTACAGGTTCTGTTCAAAGTTTGACCTGTTTCGCTCTTTCCCTGAACAGTATATATTGTCTGTCCCGGATAGAGATATGATTTTAGTTGAATGAGTAATGAATTAGAGAGGACTCATTTTCGTTTTCATCATGATTGAAAGGAATGTATTTTGCACAGTTATGCATTTTGTGTAACTTACGCAGACTACAGTAAATATCAACTCGACTTTAAACTTGTTTAAAAGGGATTATTGTCCAATATTTTGCTGCATTTCAGTTTGCTCGACATAATTTTTTGACAAATTATTTTCTTTATATTAATGGTTTAAAGAGCACCCATTGACATATGAAGAGTTTAGCTTAATTAGAAACAAAAGTTTTTTCAAGTATTTTTTTTCTAACAAGCTTGAGTGAATAGTACTTTTCTCAGCTCTGCCTAAGATATTTATGATTCTTTGAGACAGTCTCTTTTAGAGATTCATAACTATTGTTGGTTTGGGAAGAATTAATTCAGATAATTTAATAAAATCGTTGAATTTATTAAACATATTGATATTTTGACTATTTTATGATATGATTTTTGTAGACTCAAATTTCAAATAAAACTTATTCAGGTTAGAGACATGTGAATAGGTTAAAATGGGAAAACAATTCCATTAGTGATGCAGACAAATCAGTCCTTTCTCGTCAGATATCCTTACTTATAAACCAACAACTCTCGTTAAATTTTTATGGGATTATTGAAAAAACATATTTGGGGCTATTTTGTGCATGGATATGCTAGACATTTAAGTGAAATACCATTAATACCAAAGTAAGAAATTCATAAAAAAAGATTAAATAGGAGTAATATTTAAACTGTGATGTCATACATACTGAGATTTCCCCGAAATATCAAACGGGCCTTTATTTCTTAAATTCAAATATAATTCTGAAAACTCCTTTACATAATCCTGGTTTGTAATTGCAAACTGAAATATTTAGGGCCACAGAATTCTTTTCCTTGCAGGACAATAATTCGCGACTTCCAGACGCATCCGTTTGACCCATTAGACAAACCGATATACTTTGCAACAAAAACGAATTCCACTCAGGCTCCCAGACCTGGGTTTTACCCAGATCTGGGTTTTTCAATAACTATATGGGTTTATGGATTTTTTTTCTTCCAAAACTATCAAAATCTGGGTTTTCTCTTTGTAAATTAATATTTACTTCTTATTATACACACAATTTAATTACAATAAGACAGTTTAATAAAAAATACTACTCACAATGACATCAGTATGCGTTTAAATATAAATCATGCAAGAGGAGATCATTTCGATTGAATGGCAATATATCTCCCTCTTTGGAAATCATCCCAGGATTTTGGTATTTGTTACTTCATATCAAAGATAAATTTAATAATCCCAAATATGAAATCTAATCAAACTTGATGACCCGCTTGGCTATTTTAGTTCATTCTTCTGAGTGGATAGAAAAATTTCTTTTATTAAGTGAATAGAAACACAACACAAATTCTCCTAAAACTGAAACTATAAACAATCGTATGATGGCAAAACAGGCAATAAATAGATATCATCAAAATTGTCGCATCTGAATACCTAGAACATAATTGCTAAAAGACGTAATATAGGAGCATATTGACTAGTGGTTCTCAACCTAGGGGGTGCGCGCCTCTGGGGAGGCGTGAATGATATTCAGAGGGGGTGGGAGCAGGCCCTGATTTTCCACTAGGCCCAGTAGGCCCGGGCCTAGGGGCCCCCCTAGTGTTGGGGGAGGGGCCCAAAATTTCTATTTTAAAAGAAAAAATTCCCAATTAAATTTTTTTTATTTTACCTTTTTTAATAGCAATTTCTTTTTATATATCGTTACAAATTTGATTGATAGGTTCGTCATATGTATAGTTATATGTATAGTTCCTCATATGTATGTTATAGTGTATATAAGGGATTAATAAGGTTTTCTGGTTGCATTGTATTGGTGTTTTAATGATGAAGTTAATATGTTGTATTGCTTTTTGTTATTTGATAATGTTCTAAGCTTCTACGCTTCGAATAGACAATTCTTGGTAAAATGGTACTTTCACAATGATTCATGATTTTTTTTGTGTGTGTCAATTTTGGAAATTTTACGCCCACATCAGTGTTAGGGGGGGCCCCCATCCCGAGTTGTGCCTATAGTCAAGAATTTTCTAAATCGGGCCCTGGGTGGGAGCACAGATGGTAGGCAAAACATACGTGTAGAACGTATTTTACTAGCAATACATATGTTTTTAGGTCTCGGGGGGGGGGGGGGCATAAAAGGTTGAGAATCAATGTCATAGCCCAGTGGTGCGCAAACTGTGGGTCGCGAAAAAATTTTAAGGGATCGCGGAGAGTTTGAAGTAACTTTATATCATTAAATTACACTGATCTGCAATTTTTCAATTTTTTTGTTGTTTTGAAATGAATATGTGTATTTGAATGGATTTTTAGCGCAGATTAAATGACCTTCAAATTTCCGTAACATGTCAGGTTTTGTCATAAATGATGGAAATATGAAAATTTAAAATAAAAAGTTACTTTAATGACATTGCTATATGGCAACGTTTGTAACATGTGAAAATCTTCTATGGAGGGGCGGAATGATTGTTTAAGGAACAGGTAAACATCAATACATATTCAAAAGCAAACACACCTAACATTGACCACTGGGCTCCCCTTCAAACTTCCTGTTTTGCATTGTCTTCGGTGTGTATTCGTACAGTCTCAGTTCAACATCCAACAATAGTCGGCCATCATATGTACAGTCCACTTTCTTTGGTATCTCTTTTCCATCACTTTAATATCCTGATGGAAGCGCTCGCCATGTTCTTCCGGAAAATCAAGATTGTTGGGAAACTAATTGAGATGAGCATGAAGAAAGTGAACTTTGAAGCTCATTTTGCAACCATGCAGCTTATAAGATTCCAGCAGCTCCTCAACTAAAGTAGGGTAATTTGAAGCCTTCGTGTTCCCCAAAAAGTTGTGCACCACATTTCTGAATGCAGTCCATGTTCGCAATTCGCACTCACACATGGTTTCCTCTAATTTGTTGTCTGCCATTAATTTTCGTATTTGAGGGCCTACAAAAATGCCAGTTTTAATTTTTTCAGTCGTGATTGATGCAAATGTACCACCCAGATCAAGGGCGTAGCTACCGTGGAGCAGTTGGAGCGAACTGCTCCAGGCGCACAACTCATAGGGACGCAAAATTTGAGAGTGAAATAAAAATTTGTGAAAACTTTTGTATAAAAAATTTTTCGATTTTTCAGATTTTCTACAAAATATACAAAAAAAGTAAATGAAACATTTTTAAGTAAATAAAACTATAAGCACCTAAATATATTAGAATGTACTTGACTTATCATAATTTTGATTTCAGAAAATTTTCTTTACAAATTTAACACTTTAAATATACCTCTAATAAACCTATAAAAATGTATGATGATTGTTAAGAATGTTTAAAAGCACTACTATAGGCACTTACTATACATACACTGCTGGCCACTGTAAATGCAACACCCTGAAGGAAACATGCAAATAACATAAAATTTACAACATGCATTAGCGGAGGTGAGATATGCAAATGATTAGAATTTCAGCGCAGACGCACATCACGCGCGCCTGTGGCTCCACTTCAAAGCGCTATTTAAGGCTTGGAGATTTCGACGATTTCAAGTTCGGCAATTGTGTTTTTCTGGTGGTTTTTTCAAAAAAACAATGAATTATGCCTCGTCGAAAACAGCGATCATCTTTTGATCAAGTATCCAAGTTCGACAGAGGAAGGATAGTGGCCTACCGAGATTGTGGATTATCTTTCAGGGAAATCGGTAGTCGTGTTGGACGAAACCAAACAACTGTAATCCGGATATGTGATCGTTGGATGCAGGAGGGTACGACGGACCGGCGTGTTCGATCGCATCCACCTCAGCGCACCACTTCACGTGATGACAGGCAAATTGTGCACATGGCAGTGACGGATCGCTCAGTCACATCACGAACCATAGCACATCACATGCAGTCTGTAACGCATCCAGTGTCTGCGCGTACCATTCGACGCCGTTTACAGCAGAGTGGTCTGTCCGCAAGACGTCCATTGCTTTGTCTACCCTTGACGCAGAACCACAGACGTCTCCGCCGCCAATGGTGCGATGACAGAAGGATGTGGACGCCAGAATGGAATGAAATTGTGTTTACTGACGAGTCACGCTTCTGTCTGCAACACCACGATGGTCGCATTCGAGTCTGGAGACACCGTGAAGAGAGGATGCTGAACAGCTGCGTTATGCACCGCCACACTGGTCCTGCACTGGGTATTATGGTATGGGGCGGTATTGGATATCACTCTCGCACACCTCTAGTACGCATTGCCGGTACTTTAAACAGCCAGCGCTACATCTCCGAGGTGTTGGAGCCAGTTGTCCTTCCTTACCTTCAGCGCTTGCCCACAGCCATATTTCAACAGGATAATGCGCGACCACACGTGGCACGCATTGTCCAACGGTTCTTCGTCAATCGCCAGATTGAATTGCTTCCCTGGCCGCCTCGCTCTCCGGATCTTTCGCCGATAGAAAACATGTGGTCCATGGTTGCTCTACGATTGACCCAGATTCCACCCTCAGCTGCCACAGCAGATCAACTTGTACAGCAACTTGGGGTACAGCAGGCAAAGTGTGGAAGCTGCTTGGTCTGCTGTACCCCAAGAACTCATCCAAAGTCTCTTTGAATCAATGCCGAGGCGTGTGGCAGCGGTGATCTCCAACAATGGCGGCTACTCTGGCTACTGATTTTGGCAGGAACCACACTTCACAGAAGTCTATAAATTTAATCATTTGATACTTGGTCAACATGTTATCTACAAAATAAATTTTGTTGTGATATCTCTTGTCTTTCTTGGTGTTGCAATTTGGGTGGCCAGCAGTGTATTATAAGTTGTGTTTTACTGCAAAGAAGTTACATGTATCCGGTGAATCCCACGAGCGCCAAATATAAACTTTTTTATATCCGGTTCTACTAGTGTGAGGGATAACATAAGATCACTCTGTCCATTATGTTAGGGCGATTATGCGTTTGCCTCGGCAAATAACTCATCCGGCGGAAATCGAAATTAGAATTCAAAATATTTGCAATATGACCCCAAAATTTACTGGAATCATCTGAGATTAGTCCTTTTAAAACTAATTTCTCGTTAATAAAAGTGAAGAAGAGAAGAGAAATATTTCATTGGAAAACGCATTTCAGCACTGCTATTTCATTTGTCAAAATACCTGAAGTTATACATGCATTCAACATTTTTGTTGGAAAAACTCCCCGTACTTCGGAGCATTTGGCACAGTTGAATCCATTTCTCTTACATCTGCTGAATGATAAATGTAAGCAGAATGTAACAAGTTATTTAGGAAAGAAATCAACTTTCAAATATTAAAACTAGTATTGCTTATGACAGATTAAAGTACTTCCGGTTTCACTATTCTGCGTTTAAACGGAAGAGTAATGTTAAAAATAATATTTGTAGACAAAGCAGTGTTCAATAATATGAATAATTAGTTAAAATTTACCTGAGTTAACCGAAAAAATTGAAAAATCGGCACAGTACAGAATCATATGAGCAAATATAACATTTGTGATTGACTTTCAATCACAAATGTTTATTGCTGGCTCTTCAAGTCCTGCAAGGATTTCTCGGCGATTCTAGTAGCTGCAAGCCATTTTAGGATTGCTTTATACATTGTGAAACGTTTTGAAAAGGTTAAGAAATAATTTAAAAGGAGTTTAGCCATAAAATTTTGACACGGAGAGGTAGGTTAGAGAAAGCCGGTTGTAGTGGTCAACACAAGAAAAGGATATTTTATAGCGTGTTTAGGAATAAAAATATATATGGTGAAGAGGGAAAAACGTTAGAAAATAGCCGCCGCGGTTTCCTTTAAAGAAGTAACCGATGAGTTAAAAAGGCCCCATAAACAGTAAGGAGAAAAGAGTGAGGGATATTTGTAGTAAAGGAGGGGATGTATTGAATAGTATAGTAGCCTCGGTGAAAGAGTTGCGTAGAGACGAGGGTCAGCCGAAAAAGCCCCTTAGAATATGGAATACAGTACAACCTCCCAAATCCGGAATCGTTCAGGACACAGCAATTCCGGATTTGAGAGGTTTTTAAATAACACTACAAAGTTTTTGGAGAAAAAAGTAAAATGGTTTAATTATTAAATAAACCTAAATACAGGACATATAATTACATTATAATTTAAACATTTCAGTCAATAATATCTGTTGCTTTAGTTTCAGCGTATTAGAAATTTTTACTTAAATCCTATGTAGTGACATAATTTCATATTCCGAGAAAAAATTCCGGTGTTCTAAGCCTAATATTGTTTAATCTAATGATTTTATCAGGTCTTCCGTTGATATTCTTTTTTCTCGGGGCATTCTTAATAAATTTCACGATCACTGTCATCATAACCTTTGTTATTTACCCCACTATCAATAATTTCAGAATCGCTCATGCCGCATTTACACATTCGCGATCGCGCCACCCGTAACACCGCATTTACACAGTCGCGATAGCAGCGAGTCGAATTGAGGGGAACCAATGTGTAAACTGTGTTCTCGCCGTTTCTCCTCGCCTATCGTGGCGAATGGCGCCGGGGGTCAAAGGTGAGAATGGCGACGGGAAATCTTGTTCACAGCAAGAGGCGGGAATATGAGAACGGTCACTCGCGTCCATGCAAGAACGTGACTAATGTCTCGCGAATGTCTTACGGGTGGCTCGATCGTGAATGTGTAAATGCGGCACAAGACATTCGCGAGACATTAGTCACGAACCTGCATCGACGCGTGAGACCGTTCTCAATTTCCCGCCTCTTGCTGTGAACAAGACTTCCTGTCGCCATTTTCCCCTTTGACTCCCGGCGACATTCGTCTCCCACGATTCGATTCGCCGCTATCGCGATTGTGTAAATGCGGTGTAAGAGAACAAACGATCGGCACATTTTCGTCGATATCTAAAACTTCCTGTATGATCAATTTATCCATGCTAATGTTGCCTTTAATCGTACATTTCACTAATTCTGCTATTTCAGCTTCTTTTCCAGACACTTGAAAGCCCTCAAAATCGCTGCTGTTACTTCCTTGAGAGGAAGCGCAATTTTTTACCGATCATTTTGGTAGCGACATCTATCGGTGAAATAGAAAAGTAAAATTGGCCATTTATTAAAGCATTCCGGATTTGGGAGGTTTCCGGATTTGAGAAGTCCAGATTTGGGAAGTTGTACTGTATAAGAATTGAAAGGATTATATTGAAATTTACGCAACAGTATCAGTACTGTGCCATAGAAAGGGGGAAATGTTAGGACTGGGGTGGTAGAGTAAAAATACAAGCAAAAATGAAGGAAAGGAAAACGGGGAAAACATGTCAGAAAAGTAGAGAATATAGGTCCAATGAGCGTTGTGAATTTAATAAAGAAAAATGTTATGGCCACTAGGAAAAAAGTTTTAAGACGTAGGTGAAGTTTAGAGGGAGAAGAAAATATTATGATTGGAAGGTAGAGAGGAATATGGAAAATTGAGATTGGTATTAAGAGGTGGGACTTGGATTTTTAGACAGTCAAGGAGATTAGATTTGGAAGATAAAAGACGCAGAGAGCGTGGGCCTGCGGGTTCGATTAACTCGCTCTGTGGTTATGACTTTCGAGCCTCCCTGCGATTACGATGGAACGTGATGTCAATTTTTAGGCAAGCCGACTTTGGGTAAGTCAGTCTTTACTTTTCTGTTGAAGGACAGTACTTGAATTTTAAGATTAAATTTAAAACTAATATCACATAAAAGATACCTATTTTCGGTGAATACCCAATAATTCATTGTTTAAAGAATATTAATCATTTTAACACATTATTAATTATACATGTGGTTATGTGAACAGTAATCATTTTAATACTGTATAACTTAATTGTTTATTTGTTGTAATAAAGGTTTTTTGTTAATTTGTAAATATTGGTCCTCGTCATTTAAAGCATTTAGTTGTGTCTCCTTTTAACAGAATTTACACGCTGGGTTAATCGAACCTGCTAAATTTTAATCCTAAATACAGTTGGTTCTCTGTTTAACGAAGCTCTACTTAACGACGATCTCTATTTAAAGACGATATTTCCCGGTCCCGGTCCCTCCGACGTAAAAAAATTCTATTTTAAGACGATTTTGTTTCTATTTAACGACGATTTTTTCTTACATGATAAACTTTTTCTTCAACATTTTATCTACTGGAGGGTTACTTTCTGTGGGGGAGTTTGGTTTCAAAAACAGACCCGGAATTTCCTTTATGTTTGTTGCAATCATAGACTTGTTGCAGTGGAAAAAACCGGGGGAGGGGGGGATTACTGTTTCTCGGAAGATCGAACATTCTTCCCTGGTGGATCGAATTTCTTGGTGCGGGTGTGGAATCACTCTATTGTACCTACCATGTTGTCATGTGATTTACGAACTGTCTAAAATCACCCCTCTCTCACTCCTTCTGGGAAGCACGTGTTCATGTTTAGAGAATTCATGGTTAGGTGTAGGAGCTCATTCCAGTACGAATACGATGTGAGCAGAGCAAAATGGCATCAAAGCGAAAGCATCTTACGCTACACGAAAAAATGAAAATTATTGAAAACTGGGAAGAAAGTGTTGGAATAACAAAAGTCCAATTCGCAAGACCATTTCAGCTACCCGAGTCTACTCTCAAAGGCATTTTAGCAAGCAAAGAGAAAATTCTTGAAGCAGCACAAAAATTTGGTTTGGGATCCAAATCCAAACGGCAGAAAATTCAATGTGGCCGATCAGAAGAGTTTGAGAAGGCAAACCTGCAATGGTTTCATCAAGCAAGAGCATCTAACATTCCAATTTCCGGAGTGATATTTAAAGCAAATGCTATTATTCTGGCAGAAAAGTTTGGAATGGAAAATTTTCAGGCTTCGGCTGGTTGGCTAACAAAGTTCAAAGAAATATACGGGCTTGTATTTAAAAGCATATCTGGCGAAAGTGGCTCCGTAGATGAAAAAATAGTAGAAGAATAGAAAATAGTGCTGAAGGGGAAATTAGATGGATATGATGAGAAGAACATATTCAATGCAGATGAGACGGGCCTATTCTACAATATGGTGCCTAATAAAACCTTAACGTATATGGGCGAAAAGTGTTTTGGTGGAAAACACAGTGAGGAACGATTGACTGTTTTACTGTGCACTAATTCGGATGGATCTGAGAAATTTCCACCACTAGTTATAGGGAAATCAAAGCAACCAAGGTGTTTTACGAATATCACCAGGAAACCTTGTGAGTACCGCAATAACAATAAAGCGTGAATGACATCACAAATTTTTATTGACTGGATTAGAAAATTTGATGCAAAAATGCATCGAGAAAAGTGAAAAGTTTTACTTTTAATCGACCGATGCACTGCACATACTCCAAATATTCCTGGACTTACAAATTTGACTATCCATTTCTTACCAGCTAATTGCACTAGCAAGTTGTAGCCATTAGACCTGGGTATCATTCGCAGTGTGAAAGCATACTACAGAAAGTCTTTAATTAGGAAATTAATAAACAATTTGGCTGACAGTATAAAAATTAGAAAATTTACAATCTTGGAAGCAATGCACATGATAACATCAGCATGGAAAGAAATTTCTTCATCCACAATAAAAAACTGCTTTCGCGTTGCTGGAATTCACAAATAACTTGCAGTGGAACTGCAAAGTACGGATGTAGAAATCAACGAAGATGACATTACCCCTGTAGAATGGAGAAGTCTTGTTGAAGATGAGGATGTTTCAATTCAAGATTTCTACAATTGTGATAAATATGTTTTAACAACAGATTTCAGAAATGTAGAACAAATTTATGAAGATATTGTAAACGAAAACACAGTGTCAGACAAAGAAGGTGAAGTTGAAGACACGGAGAACGAGACACTGCCACCATCTTACACAGATGCAATTTCTGCTCTAGATGTTCTCCGACGCTATATTACATCGAAAATGGAAGGTGACTCATTTAACATTTTAGAAAATCTGGAAAAGAGAATAACGAAAACAAGGCGAATGAAGCAATCAACACTTTTTGAATTTTTTAAAACGTAATTTATTGTACTGTTTGTACTCTTTTTTTTTCAATGTAATTTAAAATAACTTTTTGGGAATAAAATAATGATGATAATAAAAATAACATTTTTAAACACACCAATATATTAAGAAATATATTGACAGTCCTAAACCTGTAAAGTGTGAAGGGAAATGTTATTTTTTCACAAATTCTGTTTAAGGACGATCTCTACTTAAGGACGATTTTTCACGGTCCCTTGAAAGTCGTTAAACAGAGAACCAACTGTATCTTAAAAATCTTTTTAAAGTAAATTAACCCCATAAACCACCCAGCAATACTTGCAATATTAGTGCAAATCAGATGCACTAAAATTGCAAATGAACTGATGTTATTGTGTATTTGTGTTGTTATTAGCATAACTATCAAAATTCATTGAATTTGAATCCCGTAAACACCACCTAAATCAATAACGTGTTTACTCGGGTGCAACGTGCACCTAAATTCGAAAATGTAATCATAATAAATAGAAATTAAACTAAATTGTAATAACAGTTTTTAATTTTACCTTAAACATTTCGAGTTTTGGCGATAAAATAAGTTTTAGTTAGGAAAACGATTGAAAAAAAAATAGTTGCATTCGGACAAAAATGGAGGCAATTAAATAATTTTTATTAGTAGCAAAATTGGAGTTCAATTTTAAGTTAATTGTAAAAGCTCAGAACAGGTGTACGTTTAGTCAAAGCATTCGAAATTAAACAGAAGTTAATACTTTATGACGGACTAAGTCTAAATGGAAATTTTATGTCAGTTTATAAATATTTTTTAAAAATTCTCACATAAATAGTATCATTAATCATTCCTAAAACTTTCCTTCATCTTAAATTATAAGAGAAGTTAAGAGCGGATCGATGGAGATTTTGAATGTAATGAACAATTTCATAAATGCATTTGAAAACTGTTCATAGAGACAATCATACATTATACACCGTTCCTTGATGCCTGAACTGCAACAATTAGTTTGAATCTAGTTGCCATTAAGTTTTATTGTGAATTTTAAGAGGCAGTGTGTTGTGGAAAACATGCAAGTAATTAGGTATGTCGAAACAAAATTGGTTTAATTGAAAACTGTTAAATAAGTATATATGTAGTTTACCCTGCAAACCAGTCAGAAAACACACATAAAAACAGATAATGTCGCGTGAAAACGTTCCATTCCTATCTGATCCAAATATCTTACCCCAGGAATATTTTTAAACTTTTTCTGTAACATAAAACTGAAATAGAAAAATGATGAGTTTTATTTTTAAATTTAATTTTTTTATTAGCATTTTATAGTGTAATGTTCATTTAGTTCAAATGCTCATTTAAATGACTCTTGAGAGTTTTGTATTCCCGTTAGAACAAAAAAAAAAACCTTTAAAGTTCAAATATATATATCAATCAAAATTCAAATATATATATATCTTTAATTTATCAATAATCTTGTGAAAGTCTGTCTAAATTTTACTTTTATACTTCGAGCCGGACCGATCGTAGGCTGCGACTAGAGTCTGGTAAAAACTTTTTTTTATATGGAAACTGAACATGCATAAGTACATTTTATCAATGCAGTTTATAAAATATGTAGTTAATATTAGTGGGCACTCCATACTTAAAGTATTAGAATTTGTTTTATTATTCTATTTATATTTATTCAATTGAATTTCTTATTATTGAAATGTCTTGAATTTCAAATAAATTGTTATTAAGTAAGGTTTTAAATCGAAATTAGATTAGATAGAAAACAAATTTTGCCAGGTCTCTTCCGAGAAACAAGTGGGCGCACCGATTTTACTTGCTCCTGGGCGCTGAATATGTAGCTACGCCTCTGACCCAGATACTGAAAGCATTTACTGTCCCTGCTTAAAGCTGTCACGAATTGCTTCATTAAGCCAAGATTGATGTGTAAAGGTGGAAACAAAATTTTCGAGGGATAATTGAAACAATGTTTTTTTTCGTCAGGTGTGAATGTACTTCTGACTGGCCACTGCTGCCGAACAAAATGTTCCGTCCTTGCTCTGGAGTCCCATTCACACAAAGAGCAATAAAATTTTGTGTAGACTCCTTGATGGCCGAGCAATATTCTAATCACCTTGAAATCCCCGCAGAAAGACCATTTATGACATTTGTACTGCACACTTTCCAGCAGTAATTTAAGGTTCTCGTATGTCTCTTTCAAAGTCACAGAATGTGCTACTGGAATGGATGGATGGATGTTAGTATTGTGTAATAAAACACCTTTTAAACTGGATTTGCTGGCATCTATGAACAACCTCCACTGTCGTGAATTGAAATTGATGTTGAAGTATTTCATGACTGCCGGAATGTCTCGACAATATGTGGGGTTTTGGGGGGAATAATCACAAACAGTGTTAACATATGTAACATTTATTTAAAGAGGGGCATTATTTACAGGGGGAACTAACGTCTAAAAGGGGGAAAAACAAGCAACGCGGCACAGACACGTGCACGCTCGTCGGAAGCAAAACATCGTCTATCTCTTCTGTTCTTCGCGGCGCCCGCTAGGTGGCGCTCGCCGGGGCTTACAGGGGCGCCCTCCACATGAGAGTGGCATGCATGGGGCTGTATGGATGGCATCCCACATCGGCCATCCGACAAAAAGCATCTGTCCCCAGATGCTGGTAGGGGCACAAACAAATACAGGTGACAATTTATTATGACGAAATGAAAAAAAAGTATAAAAGTTATAAGAAATACACATAGGTTATAATACTAGCAAAATGAGCTGGAAAAGAAAATGAAAAATATAACACTAATTGTAGTAACAGCAAAACAATCCTGGCTAATGAAGTATTCCTGAAAAAGAAAAAAAATAATGAAAATATAGTTCAAAAATTAAAGTATGTTTAGTCCAAACGGGCTATGTAAAGTTATGAGTCCACGGTTTCATGAACTCGATGCATGTACTGGTATGCCGTCGAAATGTCCACACTTTTGAACATCGTAGGTGTCGTTGGGCTTAGGTTTGATGATCTTGTAGGGTCCGAGGAACTTTGGATAGAGTTTTAAACGAGGTCCGAATTGGGTGCGTTTTATGGCGACAAGATCGTGCAACTTGAACTTCGGAGGTAACTTTCGTCGTAGATTGTAGGTTTTACGGTTTTCATCTTGCACTCTTAAAATCTGTTGTTTGGCATCTTTGCGGAGATCGTCGCGTGAATTTATAAACTCAGTTTGTATTTCGGCATTCAACAAGTCTGTGATTTGGAGATTGTTGCGGACACGCATTTTTGTACCGAAAAGCAGTTCAAAAGGAGTCGTCTTAATGCTGCGTTGGAAAGTTGAGTTAATAATTTGCTGGACGTCAGCCACAGGAGTATACCACTTCGTAGGATCTTGGATGGACAATTTGGATAAAACAGAAATGATTATAGAATTGAGACGTTCAACCTGTCCATTTGCGCGAGGAAGACCAGTGGTTATAGTCAAATGTTGGATGTTCTCATGGTCGCAAAAGTCTTTAAAGGCATTAGATAAAAAAGCAGATCCTCAATCGGAAACAATGCGGACGGGATTTCCAAACACTTGTTTCTGTATTTCTAATTTAGAGAGTACTTCTGCAGCGTCAGTTGATTTCGTCGGGTAAAGCCATACAAATTTGGTGAAACTATCGATAACGGCGAATATATATTTGTAACGTTTAGAAGTAGTAGCGAGAGGACCTAAGAGATCGACATGATATGTATGGAGTGGGGTGTCTTCTTTTGGTAAAGGGTGTAGGAGTCCTTCTTGTTTACCACACTTGCGGTTCGCCAAGATGCATGGAATACAGTTGGCAATACACCTGGCAATTTTATCTTTTAAATTAGGTATGTAAAACTGTTGTTTGAGTTGCTCCTCAATTTTCTTAGTAGCAAAATGTCCATTCTCGTGCGCGTCTCTAATAATACCGTCTTGCATAGAGTCTGGAACGACTAGAACTTCATAACCGTCAATTAACTTGTAGAGAACATTTGCTTTGATAAAATAATCGTTATAATGTTTAGTTTGAAGAATTTCTTTAATTGCTTGAATGTTAGGGTCGTGTGACTGAGCATTTTGTATTTTGAAAGTCAGGGAATCGGCGGTAATGAGCATCGTCGGATAGCGGCTTAGCGCATCAACATGAGCCATCTTCGCTCCAGTTCGATGTTGAATTGTATAATTGTAATCTTCTAATAATAGTGCCCATCGAGCAATTTTAGCACTGAAATCGCGCTTGCTCATAGTGAGTTTGAAAGCGTTACAGTCTGTAACTATGGTAAATTTTTGACCAAGTAGATACACTCTAAATTTTTTTAATCCATGAATTACGGCTAACATCTCGAGTTCATAACTTGAGTAATTTTTCTCAGCGTCTGATGTAGATTTGCTTGCAAAATATACAGGGTGAAAACAGTTATCATCAGTGGATTTCTGAAGAAGAATGCATCCAAAACCATGGATAAAAGCGTCAGTATGTAATTCAGTTTCGCTTTTCTGATTATAAATATTAAGAACGGGTTTATTAGCCAAACATTGCTTCAATTGATAAAAAGCATTTTTCTCGTTTACACCAAAATGGAAAATAGTAGATTTTTTTAGAAGGTTAGATAGAGGATTAGCGATAACTGAAAAATTTTGGATAAATTTACGGAAATAACCAGCCAAACCAAGGAAACATTGGACGTCTTTTTGATTTTTTGGTTCCGGATAATTTAGAACGGCGGCTGTTTTAAGAGGGGGGGGGGGAAATAAATGTCCGTTTTGAATAATATGGCCAAGGAACTCAATTTGTGTATGAAGGAATTTACATTTTCGAAAGTTTATCTCAAGACCGTAGTCAGAAGCGACAGAAAAGACTGATTTTATTTTTTCAATATTTTCCTCTTCATCTTTAGCAGGAATGATTAAGTCATCCATATACAACAATATCTGACCTGATAAAATGATATCTTTAAAGACTGTATTAACAAATCGCTGAAATACGGAAGGGGATGTACAAAGACCAAAGGGAACTTTAAGAAACTGAAACTGACCTGAATGTGTCACGAAGGAAGTATAACGTCGACTGTCTTTATGAACATTAACATGGAAAAATCCATTTTTAAAGTCTAGAGTACTGAAAACACGAGCATTCTGGAGTTTGTCCAGTAAGTCGTCAATGAGAGGTAAAGGGTATCGATCTTTAACTATATGTTTATTTAATTGTCTATAGTCAATGCAAAGTCGTGGGGTTCCGTCTTTCTTTTTAACAAGAACAACCTGACTCGAGTAGTCTGATGAACAGGGTTCTATTATGCCGTCCTGAATCCAAGTATTAACTTGTTTATCTACAATATCTCTCTCAGTAAATGGTAAACGCCGTGGTCTGTAGCAGATGGGAGTCGAAGTATCAACTTGTATATGCATTTCAATATTAGTAGTTTTGATTTTATGGGGTTTATAATTGGTCACGAGGTGTTGAATGGTATTTCTCTGTTGTTTAGTAGCACTAGGGCCTATATCAGGGCTAGAATCATCTATTACCAATATATTACTAATAAGAGTAACGTCTTCGTCTATAGCGTCAAAATCTAAAGGTTTATGAATCGAAAGTCCGTCTTTAGTGATAGTGAATTCAGCCTGTGCAAGTACATTCATACCAATTATCAAATCTACTGGCATAGTATTATCGTCAACAACACAAATATCAGCGGTAAACAACTGACCATCAATAACAATTTGGGATTTGAAAGAACCAAGCGGCTTAATTTTTCCATTGCCAAAAGCCGTAAGCAATGTACTAGAGTTATTAAGAACAGGGGATCCAATTTTAGTATGCGCTCGCTTTAACATAATCGTAGCCATCGAACCTGTGTCGATTAACGCGTTGAAAGAGACATGGTTGAGTGTAACATCCTTGTACATTAAATTTGAAGCAGTTGAATTCAGCGTATTAACATTAGTTTCTCTCTGTGTGTGTAAATCAGTTGATTTTGAACAATTTGCGGCGATGTGTCCGAAATTTCCACCAGAAATACATTTTGGACCGCGATGTTTGTCTGGACAAAATTTAGATAAATGGTTAAAATTAAAACAATTATAGCACATTTGTTTACTTTGAGCATGAGGACGAAATGCTTCTGGTTTCATCTCACGTCTTGGGTTTGAAATTTTATGATACACGTCATCACGTTTACGAGGTATGTAGTTAGAACCGAAATGGTCAGTTGAGGATTTACATCTATTTCTGTCAAAAATCTTTTCATAAATTTTGAGTTTCTGTTTGAATTCCGTAAAGTTAGTACAACCATACAAAATTAATTTATTACACGGAGCGTCTGGAATATTATTTATGCAATACTCAATTATACTAGCGTCGTCCACGGCAAAGTCAAGGGCTTGCGAAGCTAACTCGCGAAGAGCAATTAAATATTCTGTAAGAGATTCATTTGGTTTTAACTTTCGATTTCGCAACTGTCGATGTATGTCAGCGCTCGTAATTTTCGAACCAAACTCCTCAATTAAAGCTTCTTTTAAAGAACTCAAAGTGTTTAGATTACGTTGGCTTTGAATAAATAATTTAGCGGATTCAGAAAGATTAGTTTTGACAAAAATCACTTTATGTTGATCTGTTAATTCTGGTAAAAGAGATAAATTATCCTCTACGTCGTGCAAAAAGCTTTGAATAGTATACGCATTGTTACCAGTAAATTTTTCGCATAGAACAGGAAACATCTCTCAAAACAAGCCATAAATTAGAATAAGGAACGGAAGTGTCAATTTCGGATTGTTGTGGTTTCGGCGAAAAATAATTCGTATAAGCGTTTTCGACTGTGGCGAGAGCAACAGCCGTCTGTGATTGTTGTGTCTGCGCGAAAGAACTTGGCGCCAATTCGTCGTTCTCATCAAAGTCAGAAATCGGTTGAAAGGTAGTTAAATTCGAAAGTGCGTCAAAAATGTAATCACATAGTTTGTCTTTAGAACCGTCGGAATCAATATGCAAAATATTAGCAACACAGATAAAATCATTTAATGAATATGTTTTAAGGATGGATTTCTTTCGGGAATTCAAATCGAAAGTAGCAGGGAAATTCTGAAAACAGCGTAATTTAGATCGGAATGAACGATCAAATGTATCATCAAAACAAATCGAAAACAATAATTTAATACTTTTAGTTGGTGCACAGCTGAGTGCTTGTGCGATTGGCACAATATCGTTTAGTGAAACTGAACACATATTGACACAACAAAAATATGGTACTCAATGAATGCAGACTTCTAAACAGAATAATCAAACAATTTGTATATCTCAACTCAGTCCTCGGTACGTCATGAAAAAATGATAAGTCCGTCGAAATCCGTGGAAAAGTCACATCAGCAAAATACTTCGTTCAAACCGTCACGGCAGCAGGGGTGGTAGTCTAGGGAATTAAAGGGTAAAAGGATGCCAGAGCCCCCATCTGTGGGGTTTTGGGGGGAATAATCACAAACAGTGTTAACATATGTAACATTTATTTAAAGAGGGGCATTATTTACAGGGGAACTAACGTCTAAAAGGGGG
The DNA here is from genome assembly GCA_907164885.2 of Dolomedes plantarius. Taxonomy (NCBI): domain Eukaryota; kingdom Metazoa; phylum Arthropoda; class Arachnida; order Araneae; family Dolomedidae; genus Dolomedes; species Dolomedes plantarius. The sequence goes on from OU015498.1 coordinate 103,656,203, forward strand.
AAAAACAAACAACGTGGCACAGACACGTGCACGCTCGTCGGAAGCAAAACATCGTCTATCTCTTCTGTTCTTCGCGGCGCCCGCTAGGTGGCGCTCGCCGGGGCTTACAGGGGCGCCCTCCACATGAGAGTGGCATGCATGGGGCTGTATGGATGGCATCCCACAAATATACCAAACCGCCTTCCTCAGCAAAAAACGGAACCAATTCTGCTTCTCAATGTCTGTACCAGGAGAATCTCGTAGTAGGGCACAGTAAATAATTTTCATGAAATCGTGATCCTAAAAGCTCTGTTGCGTCTTTAGGTAAATTCAGATCGCGAACCAAATCATTCAGTTCATGCTGTGTAAATGACACTGGGGTTTCATCCTCCATACTGTCCGGTTTGTACATGTCCTCACTTGTAACATCGTCTGAATTGGTGTCTGTTGGGGGCTTGATATTGGACGGGGATGGCACAGGGATGGATTGACTATGGGACACTGGTCTTATGGCAGATGAATATTCGTGTACTGATATTTTGACGGAACCATTTCTGTACTATTGAAGTGAATTTCTGTACAATTGAACCTTTTGGGTACAATCACTATATTGTATTCGGTCACTATTTTGGTAGAGTCAAATGTTTTTAGCTCGAAGGACCTTTGTTCTGTTGAGTGAAAGATGAAGTACACCAGAAATGTTCACAGCACGAAAGTTCTATAAAAGAATGAAGATTTGTCTATCGTTTAAGATGTAGAAATGACAGTTCGTCAAGGCAGGCCGGAGCATTTAAGACGCAAGTCCGTCTCTTACGGAGAAAAAAAAAATCTTCATTCAACTGTAGCCGTAAATGGTTCTTCAAGAAAAATATTAGCGATGGTACATTACATGTAGCGAACCGGAAGATTTTGCATAGTGGAAGTACAAGATTTGCTGAGGAAACAAACGTTGAAGATCATTGTGCCGCAGGATTGAATTATCACAGGTTTGGAAGCTGCTCACAACTACTCTTTATAAAAATAAATACTGAGGAAGAAAACTTCTTCAAAAACGACTTGTTGGTAGAAAAAAATAAGTTTTTATTTTCTTGATAAAAATATGAATTATTTCTTGACTACTGAATTATAACAGGAACAAATAAACGTAATACTACATAATAGAAAAGAGCTACAGGTCTACACGACCACTTATTAGAAGATCATCAAAAATAAAATAATAGTATTGAAGGAATTTCCTTTTTAAAGTATATATACACAAATATCAGATCAATAGAATACACTCGTACTCACTATTCGACAATAAAAAAATACATCCCCCTCACCAAGCCACGGCCAAACCAAAAAAAGGACCGAAAGCCCGGCTCAGGGTCTCTTAGAGCAAGTTTTTATCTACCCAGCAATTCTGAATCTCTGCCTCGCATCTCTTTTTTTTCAGCCCTGGACAACGCAAGGAGAGAAAGGTTGCCGTACAACCAATCTCGCCAAGGCGTGCAGAAGGGAGAGGAGAAAGACAACCTTAACAGCGCCTCAACACATTGCCAACACCTTGTGTCCATAAAATAAAATACGCGAAGCATCGCCAAAACTGGATACCTTAAGTACCACATTCCTCTTGCCAGAAGAAAATGCCAGAAGAACCCTTTTAAGGAGTTTCATTGGCCGAGACTGGCTGAGCTTAACCAATCAGAGGAGCTGGTCAAGCAGCGCGAAGCCCAAACGCCTGTTCAGAGAAAAACTGTTTCCCATGCAAGATACTCGTAATAAATTACGTTCGCCGCAGGCGCGGAAAAGGGAAACTGGAGCCTTTAGCATAAACGGAGTTTAATAGCTTAAAAAGACCCATCAATGCTGTTAACAAAAACACGGAAACAGGGAAGAAAAGACATCTTATTTCGTGGACACGAGGGTAGCAATTAGGGGACCTAGCTGACAAAGACTTAAAGAATATAAGACGGCAAATTGCACTGCCAGATGTTAGAAGATAGGCTATTCTCAATTACCGACCGAACGGACTTAAAGGTTACAGAGACCTCCCATGACTAAGAGCCTGGGAAAAAAATAAATTACTATCAGATAAGGAAAGGAAACATAACTAGCAGATTTAAGATTAAAATTAAAGTTATAATTTAAAGTTTAAGAGAACTACACAAATTAAATTAAATTAAATTAAAATAAAGGAACCTGTAACGAATTCCTCGTTACAGAACTCTCCCCTGTCCAGAGATGAAAAAAAAAATTTACAAATCACCACATATTAATGTGTGGAAAAACCAATAGCATACATAATACGTGAGACACATTTGATCTCAAAAAAAATTTCATATAAAATACATATAGTGAATACAAAGGGAAAAAGTAATATATAAGGATATTATAAATGTAGTATCAATACAAAGATAGTAATTCATACAAGCATGGTGAATTTTACAAAAATAGTAGTGATTAATGCTTGACAAAAAAATGGCGTAACACAGTACCTTAAAATTTTTATGTACATTTGTACTAATTAAACTTATAGTTGCATATCATAGTCAACAAAATAAATTAAACACTTGAAATTTCATATCATTTCCAGAAGGTAAGTTAATTTGGTCTTACCAAAGAATGATGAGTTCAATATATCTAATTGAAGAAGATTGGATCTCATATCCACTAATAATCAAAATATTGGATGTTATTTTATTAATATTCAATGTAGAATATCATATATTCATACTAAAAAATTGGAAGTAATATCCATTTGCATTCAAAAAAATATATAAGATGTCATATCTATTAATATGCATCAAAATTGCTACACACAGAGTGAACTAAACAAACATAATTGTCGTAACAATACTAACAAGAATTCCCACGAAACATAGACGATGATTCTAAGAAGTCTATTGCGGCAACTTAACCTACCAGAGGTATGGGAATTCGAATCTTGACAGTTACTTAATTAGTAATATATAAAAAAATCCACAAGGGGAAGGAAAAAAAATAAAAAAAATGTCACTCAACTAAATATGCTATATGGCCAAAATGCTCATAGCTAATAATATAATAAAAAAAACATAAACCTTATCTTGTTTATGCACATGTACATGCTTTAAGTGTGAGCTAAAAAAATGAAAAGTGAATGCATAAGAATGTAACCACAAACTGTCAAAGTTTATAAGTGACCAGTTGGGTACAAACAATAAAAAAGTCAAAATTAGGTAAATTAGGATCAGTAATGTTTCCGCGAAGGATTATGACACCTGAAACCTAACAAAATATATGCACCAAGACAGACTCCACTCAAGGGGGAAAGCTGTGCAAAAGGAAGAATGACTAGGACACCTAGCCTTAAGTAAATTCCTAACTTCAAGTGAAGGGTTAAAAATAAAATTAAACTTGATCAAAAGATCATCCTATACCAAGACAGAGCTTGAATCACATAAAATTCCTTGGCCAAAAGAAAGTATATGATACTGTCCCAATAAGGTTGGTGACTTCTATCTTGCGCATGGAAATTTAATTTTACAAAAAAAAATAGAAAACAACAAAGTAGTAATATTACACTAGGGGAAAACTGAAAAGTAAAAATAATAGAAAAATAAAAATGAAAGTGGTTTGCAGAACTAGCGTACATCTCACTACATTGCAAAAAAATTTAGGGCTATGGAACTAACTGCACTCAAAAAAAAGAGGGAAGGTAGTAGTGAACATGAAGTATAGGATAGTCATAGTCGGTATAAGATAACTTGTCAAAAATTGACAAAGTGAGGTATAAAAAATAACAAAAAAAAATATAACACATAAAATATAGTTCAGTTAAGTATTAGGGATTTTACACATAAATACACAATAAAGTTTGCTTGTAATATTTAAACACAACAAAATATAGGAAAGAAAGATCTTGATAGGATATATTAAAATAAATGAATGTCCATAGAGTTGATATGGAATCATTTGGTTCCTATCATTTGTTTACATTGATACCTTGTTTTTTCAACAAACTTAAATAGAAGATACTGACTTTTTAATACCATTAATATACACCATGTAATATGTACAAGCATAATCTTACCAATTGAATGAGTAACTGATAACATTCTCAGGTAATACCAAAAGAAATTTGTGTCAAGGCAAAAAAAAAATATTTTTCAGTGAAGAGTAATAAAAAAATATGTCAATACCATAGTAATACAGATGTTATTTGCTAAATTATACTAATACAGTTGTTATTTGCTAATGCTAATGCTAATGCCTTATACCAATACTTTCAGCCATCGTTGCATTATAACAACCAAATACAAACATCAAATCAAACAAAATATCTAAGCAAAACAAAAATTATAACATTGATAAAAGTAAACCAATGGATGAAGCAAAATGTGCAACATATTACACTAATAAGTGATAATATCACTATGAAGTTGATTACATTAGAGAATTATCTCTGTTGAAGTATTTCATAACAAAATTATACCTAAGTTACAACTTATAACCTTGAAATCATATGTTGATGAAGCAAGAATTTGACAGGTATGAAAGGAACAGAAGGAAAATTAATCTTTCTTTAGAACAATTGAAGCATTAAACTTAATTTAACATTAGTTGACCATATTAAGGTTTTCCATATCAAGTAACTCAACATTAAGTGTTGGAACTAGTTAATAGAAGCTTACATTATTAAGAAACAATTGTAAACATTCAGAGAGCAGTACAATTTTAGAATTTTGAATAATGTTGGCAAAAGGAATATACTCAAAGAAACAAAATTACAGTGGGGAAAAAAAAATATCCTACACAACGCCAGCATTGGAAGGAAAGAAAGAAGTGATATTAGGGAGCTCTCCTAACACACAACCAAAAAAAATCACTGTAAAACTGTAGACCTCAAGAAATACCTATTTTGCTGAGGAGGAGAAACATTAAACATTAAAGGAGCAGAAGAAGATTCATTTAAGTGAGCTTTTCTAGCAGGAGCAAAATGGAGACGATCAATATGAATTTTAGTAAGAGGAGCCAAAGGATTTGAGAGTAGTCTTATCGAATAAGTAACTACAGAGTGGCGTTTAATAACTTCATATGGACCAGTGAATTTCTTATTGAACCTGTCTTTAGATTTCACATACACAATATTTCCTGGAGAGAGTACACGTAACTTAGCATGTTGAAGTTGTTTGTTATTTTGAATTACACGTTTATCAGTTAAATTTTGATAAACCGTTTGTTGTACCTGAAGCATATTTTTGAACAAATTGTTTAAATATTGAGGTTTGTCGAGCTGTTCGACAGATTTTTTGTAACAGAAATTATCAAAGATCAGTGCAACTTCTCGACCAAAATGCAACAAAAACGGAGAATAATTAGTCGAAGAATGGTGTGAACCATTGTACAAATGTTGATGAAGAAGTACAGCATGTTTAAAAGGAACACCTTGCTGTAGAAGACAATTAATTGTAGATTTTGCAGAAAGATTAGTTCTTTCACAAATAGCATTCGCCTTAGGGTTACCCACAGTGGTATGGTTTAATTTAATCCCAATAGTTTTAGTAAAGGAAGAGAAAATTTCAGATGTAAATTGAGTACCAAGATCTGTTAAGATTAAAGAAGGTCTACCAAATTTACAAACATAACTTAATAAACACTCAGTGACTGCCTCCGTTGTAATTTTGACAAGAGGAAAAAGCTCTAAATGCCTCGAGAAAAGATCAATTATGGTCAAAACATAAGCATTATTTTTAAAAGGGCCAAGAATATCCATAGACACAGCCTCGTTAGGTAAAGTGGGAATGGGATTAGCCTGAAAAGGTGCTGATACAATGGTGTGAGGCTTATTAAGAGAACAAAGGTGACAAGATTTTACAAAATTCACTGTATCAACATACATACCTTGCCAAAAGTAACGAGCTTTTACAAAATCATATGTCTTTTCTATGCCAAAATGAGACACATGACAAATTTTAAGAATTTTAAATTTTAAAGAGTGAGGAACAACAATAATATGAGAATTAGTATTGATATTAGTTTTATCCCAGCATAATAATTTAGAATCATCATGAATATAATAATCGGTGAATTTAGAAGACTTAGCAGAGTTGGGTTGATTTAGATAATTAATAATTTTGATCAATTTTGAATCCCGACTCTGTTCTGCCAAAAATGTGGATATGGAGATATCCATAGGAGGGTCATTAGTGATGGGAATTGCTGGATGATTTTGAATAGGGTCAGTAGTTAAAGCATTAACAGTAGTTATAGGAAGAACATCCTCACTATTAATAATTTCAGGATTAGTGGCTAAATTTTGAGAAGGAGGGTCACAAGTGAGGCGAGAAAAATAGTCTGCCAAAACATTAAGTTTACCAGGGATATGTTCATAAATGATGGAATATTCACTCATTTCGAGTAACCATCTAGTAACAATATCAGTAGGAGAAGAAGTATGCTTATAGTTGATGAGAGGTTTGCTATCAGTTAACACTGTAAAAGTTCTGTTGTATAAGTAATACTTAAATGCAATGATGGACATATAAAGTGCAAATAATTCTTTCTTGAGAGTGGAATAATTTTTCTGACCTTTTGTAAGAGATTTACTAAAATATGAAATAGGTAATAACTTATCATCAAACTTCTGCATCAAAATACCAGAAATTGCCAAATTTGATCCATCAGTGTTCAAATAAAAATTCTGATCCCACATGGGTAGTTTGACAAAGGGTTTGGAAAAGAAAATGGACTGAAGGTTATTGAAACATTCTTGCAGATAAGGAGACCAAATGAATTTAACCTTAGGTGAAGTGACGTCAATTAACGGTTGAGTAAGTGCAGCAAAATTTGGAATAAGTGAACGATAGAAACCACAAACTCCTAAAAAGCGTTTTACTTGTCGTTTAGACGTAGGCACAGGAAAAGCAGTTATTTTAGTGATGTTATTATCAATAGGAAATATAGCATTATCTTTAATATGGAAACCAAGAAAATCAATCGTTGTCTTATGAAATGAGCACTTGTGCGGAGATAAAGTCAGATTAAATTTTGAAATTACTTCAAGCAATTTAGCAATTTTGGACAGAGATTCCTCAAATGAATTAGCACCAATAACTAAATCGTCTTGATATGCAAAGAGACCTGGCAGGTTTACTTGTTCTAAAACATTATCTATTAAATTTTGAAAGGTACTTGCCGCTGTTTTAAGACCAAAAGGAATACGTTTAGAAAAATATGACGCAAACGGAGTAGTGAATGCTACAATTTTTTGGAGATCTTTAGGAAGATCTATTTGCCAATAGGCGTTTCCGAAATCAAGGGTGGAGAAGTATTTAAATTTTGACAAATTAGAGATTATGGTTGAAATTTTAGGGAGGGGATAGGAGGAAGATTTTATGACTGAATTTAACAAACGAAGATCTAATGCAAGCCTAAAGGTGGGTGGGGCAGAAGAATCAAGAGATTTTTTCTTAACCATGAGCATTGGACATGCCCATTCACAATTACCTCGTTCAATAATACCTGCACTCTGCATTTCATTTAGTTGGTCCAAAGCAGTTTGCTGTAAGGTTTGAGGAATAGGGAAAGGAAGAGTCCTAATAGGAAAATTTTGAGTTAAGGAAATGTGAGGTTTAACTCTATCAGTGTGCCCTAAGGTTGACAAATCCTTAGAAAAGGCAGCATAATTAGTTAACAAAATATTTAATAACTGTTGTTTGTGGTCACACGACAAATGGTCTAATTTGAAGTCAGATGAAGAAAGCATTTCTTTTCGCTTACTCAGAATCTCAGGAGTAGTAGAAATAAAGTTGACAACATGTTCCAAAGAATTACAAGAAAAATCAAAGTCAGAAGGAGTATTATTCTCAACATTAGAATTTATAGGAGGTTTGTCAATTAGGTCAAAATCACACATATTTCCTATAATGGAATTTTTACTCAAATGAAGTTGTTTAGCATCCCTATTTTCAATAAATATATAAAAGTGATTTAAAATAGGTTCCTGACAAGTATTTTCAAATTTATGTAATGAAGGATGACAAATAAATTGTTTAGAATTTGGTAGAAAAAGAGCTTCATTGAAATTAGTAAGGGTTTTCACCTTAACATATTGACTATCGTCACATTCTAAGATAACTTTTTCACATACCATAACTACATTAGATGCAACTTCATTACCTTTATCATTTTTCACACATAAATTATCATTCACAAGTACATTATCAGCATATAAATTAAAACATTGTGCAGTAGAAGAGATATCAACATTATCAGCAAAATCATTATGCATACTTATTTTGTCATTGAAGTTGGAAGAACAGTTCTCTGGTGCAGTATCACAAAAATTAGAAGAATTATCTCTCAGATTATTATTATTAGGTTCAATATTATGATTACTCTTAGTATTAAGATTAGGTGAGTCAGTGATGGTTGAATTGAAATGAACAGAATTATCAAAGGAATTTTGAATAAAAGGTATGGTTTCAGAGTTAATTTTAATTGCATTTAGTTTATGATCTAGTATTACATTGTATTTGTTGAGAAAGTCATACCCAATTAAGATATTGAATTTAGATGTTGACAGATCTGTTAAGAAAAAGGTGTGTTTAAATGACTTCCTGGAGAATTTGATAGGCAATTCAACACAAGCAGAATATTGTAGAGTAGAGTTAAGGGTTTTAATGGTTACAGCTCTAGAGATTATTCTGTATTTAAGTTGTGATTTCATTGAATTAAATGTATTTAAATCAAACAATGACAAACTCGAGCCAGAATCTAACAGTGAAATTAGGACATTATCTTTTAAATATACATACACCAGAGGTAAGGAATAAACAGAAATATCATCATTCGGGCAGTTAATATTAGTAACATTGTCATTACAGTACTGAGAATACTCATTAGCAGAATTTTTATAGGAGTTCATAATCCCAGTGTTATGACACTCCATCTCTAGTTTAAATTATTACTAGGATTATTTGATGGCACAAAAACATTTGCTCTAGGGTTCATATTATTATTCCCATGGCTATTATTACGAGAATTAGGTCTAACCTGACCTCTACCACGATTATATTGGTTATGGTTTGTTCTATTAGCTAATACTCTCTTAAACTGATAACAATTCTTCATTAAGTGGTTCAAGCGGCCACAGTAATTACATTTGATTTGCACTCTATTAACTGGACTTGGCCTAAAACTTTTGGAGTATGGCCTGAAATTTTGTCTGTGTGCTCTAAAATTCTGATTTCTAGCATTTTCATTTTTGGCAGGAGAAGAAGTATTATTGGTAGGATTTTTAATTTCAACTATCTGAGTTTTTAAATAATTAACTTCAGCTAATAATTGATCATATGAAGGCTGAGAAGAGGTAGATGGAACCAAAATCTCAGATTGAATATGGATATCCTGCAAAAGTTGAGCTTTAGCAACCGCCTCATCAAAATTATCCAAACCAGACTCCAAAATTTTTAATTTATGGCTGGCAGGCAAAGCATTTAGCAAATGTGAAAATTTTATAGAGTCTAACTGAGTTTTCTCAGTGATAGATGGGTGCACTTTCCTTACAAGATTATCAAGCCTGTGTGCTAAATTTCTGATTGTTTCATCAGGCAACAATTTAATATTATCTACAGCTACACGCAAAGAATGTGTGGTTGCAGGTTTAAAAAAATCAACGAAAATCTGTTTCAGTTGTAAAATAGATGTACAACCTTTAGCATCAGCCGAACTGACAAAAAATTTAAGAGCATTGCCTGTAAGTTTGGATTTTAAAAAAGTCAAAGCTTGTTGCTCAGACCACTTATTAAATTCCTTTATGTCGATTACTTGTTCGAAAAAGAACTCCAATAACTCTACATCACCCTCAAATGGTGTCAGGCTGCATGGAAATGAATTTTTTGTAGCCATGCTTTTAAGTATTTCTCATATAAAGAGAAAAAAAATTTATAATCACAAAATGTGAAAAGAGTTAAAAGTGCACTTTAAAGTATTACACAAAATGAGAAAAAAATATAAAATCACAATTTTATAAATACTACCATTCAAGTAAAAGTAAATTTGCAAAAACTAGATTATTATGAAAAATATACTGAATATACACTAAAAATTCATATTTACTGTAACAGTTGGATTGTACTTATAATACCAATATTGTAAGTATAAAATTTCAATTAAACATTTCAAAAAAATTGTGAAGAATATTTAACAAATGATAAATAATGAATTAAAATGAAGCATACCAATTGATGAAGTTGAGAGCAGCACTGGTCATTGCGCACCATTTCTGTACTGATATTTTGACGGAACCATTTCTGTACTATTGAAGTGAATTTCTGTACAATTGAACCTTTTGGGTACAATCACTATATTGTATTCGGTCACTATTTTGGTAGAGTCAAATGTTTTTAGCTCGAAGGACCTTTGTTCTGTTGAGTGAAAGATGAAGTACACCAGAAATGTTCACAGCACGAAAGTTCTATAAAAGAATGAAGATTTGTCTATCGTTTAAGATGTAGAAATGACAGTTCGTCAAGGCAGGCCGGAGCATTTAAGACGCAAGTCCGTCTCTTACGGAGAAAAAAAAAATCTTCATTCAACTGTAGCCGTAAATGGTTCTTCAAGAAAAATATTAGCGATGGTACATTACATGTAGCGAACCGGAAGATTTTGCATAGTGGAAGTACAAGATTTGCTGAGGAAACAAACGTTGAAGATCATTGTGCCGCAGGATTGAATTATCACAGGTTTGGAAGCTGCTCACAACTACTCTTTATAAAAATAAATACTGAGGAAGAAAACTTCTTCAAAAACGACTTGTTGGTAGAAAAAAATAAGTTTTTATTTTCTTGATAAAAATATGAATTATTTCTTGACTACTGAATTATAACAGGAACAAATAAACGTAATACTACATAATAGAAAAGAGCTACAGGTCTACACGACCACTTATTAGAAGATCATCAAAAATAAAATAATAGTATTGAAGGAATTTCCTTTTTAAAGTATATATACACAAATATCAGATCAATAGAATACACTCGTACTCACTATTCGACAATAAAAAAATACATCCCCCTCACCAAGCCACGGCCAAACCAAAAAAAGGACCGAAAGCCCGGCTCAGGGTCTCTTAGAGCAAGTTTTTATCTACCCAGCAATTCTGAATCTCTGCCTCGCATCTCTTTTTTTTCAGCCCTGGACAACGCAAGGAGAGAAAGGTTGCCGTACAACCAATCTCGCCAAGGCGTGCAGAAGGGAGAGGAGAAAGACAACCTTAACAGCGCCTCAACACATTGCCAACACCTTGTGTCCATAAAATAAAATACGCGAAGCATCGCCAAAACTGGATACCTTAAGTACCACATTCCTCTTGCCAGAAGAAAATGCCAGAAGAACCCTTTTAAGGAGTTTCATTGGCCGAGACTGGCTGAGCTTAACCAATCAGAGGAGCTGGTCAAGCAGCGCGAAGCCCAAACGCCTGTTCAGAGAAAAACTGTTTCCCATGCAAGATACTCGTAATAAATTACGTTCGCCGCAGGCGCGGAAAAGGGAAACTGGAGCCTTTAGCATAAACGGAGTTTAATAGCTTAAAAAGACCCATCAATGCTGTTAACAAAAACACGGAAACAGGGAAGAAAAGACATCTTATTTCGTGGACACGAGGGTAGCAATTAGGGGACCTAGCTGACAAAGACTTAAAGAATATAAGACGGCAAATTGCACTGCCAGATGTTAGAAGATAGGCTATTCTCAATTACCGACCGAACGGACTTAAAGGTTACAGAGACCTCCCATGACTAAGAGCCTGGGAAAAAAATAAATTACTATCAGATAAGGAAAGGAAACATAACTAGCAGATTTAAGATTAAAATTAAAGTTATAATTTAAAGTTTAAGAGAACTACACAAATTAAATTAAATTAAATTAAAATAAAGGAACCTGTAACGAATTCCTCGTTACAATTCGGATACACAATGTTATGCTTACTGGTTCTGGTATGGCCCACAATATTTTGTGAGTGGCGCAAATCCTGATGTCATACAGATAAAACAGTTGCATTTCCATTTTCAGCTAGATATTGATGTTTATCAGTTCCTTAAACAATCATTCCGCCCCTCCAGAGAACATTTTCACGCGTTACGAAATGTGCCCTATAACGATGTCATCACAAAATACCGTTTTTTTTTTTTATTTTCACATTTCCGTCATTTGTGAAAAGACGTGATGTGATTAGTGATGTGACATCGATAACAAAACATCGATGTTTTGAAACATCGATATTCAATATTAAAACATCGATGCTAATAAAACATCGCCCAAAAACCATCGATGTTTTTAAACATCGATGTTTTAGAACATCCATTTTTTAAAACTGTTTTAGTAATCTCTAACATTAATGTTACTTCCGTTAGTCGTGGGGGGAGGGGGTGATTTAATTTTACTCTCTGATTGGGCAGACACAAATGACAAAAACTTGGTTGCTTTGGACTACATTGATGACTCAAAATTCTCGTTGTAAATACCTCCATGTTTTGCCTTCAAATGTCCAGATAAATTCGTGGTATTGCCAGAAGTTTTGAGGGACTTAAGGCAAATATTGCATTTCACCAATTTGTCAGAGGTTTTGAAAAAATATTTCCAAACAGTACTTTTGGGAAGCATCTTATTAATAATATTAACGTCAACTTATATAAAACCAGAACAAAACAAAAACTTAAATCGATGCACTCGTGTATATACTATTTGTAAAATAAAACGCCATGGAAAGTTCTGGAGTGTCAGGAACATTCCAAGCGCTCTGATTGGTTCATTGGTTGTTAATTGCCATTTGTCTGTTTGCTAACGAATCATTCCCCCTTTTGTATTCGTTCTTTTCAGAATTCAGACTTACATTTACTGAGTTTGAAAATTATGCTACGTGGTAAATTTTTTTTATTACGGTACTATTTCATTAGAAGAAAAAAACATCGAGACAACGTAAAACATCGAATACAAACATCGATGTTAAAAAAACATCGGCTTCAATAAATCGATGTTTAAAACATCGATGTTTTTATAAAAACATCGATGTTTTGAAAACATCGACATCGATGTCGCATCCCTAGATGTGATGCGGAATTTTGAAGATCATTCTCGGAATCTGTGCAAAAAATCCATTCAGATACACCTATTCATTTCAAAACAACAAAACCTTGCATATTAGTGTTATTTAATTAAAAAATATGCTTTAAATTCTCTGTAATTACATATTTTTATTTAAACTTCTGTATACTTAAAAAACATGTATGACATGATATCTCTCTATTCTAAAAAAAAGTAACTCCCTCCGCCGCTGCCAAAAGCTTGTCACGCTATCTCCTCCAAAACCGCTAGGGGTATGGGGTCGAGACCAGGGTTGCCAAATAAAAATACCGAAAATAAGGGATTAGTTAAATAAAAACACCGAAAATAAGGGACGGGTTAAATAAAAACACCGAATATAAAGGACGGTTTTTGATAAGTATACTACTGGGGAGTATGGAATACTTCCAAGAAAAGGGGGGTCCGGGGATACTCTTCTGGAAGTTTTTCAAATTTTAACCTTTCCAACAGCCATTTTCAATGCATTTTTCGTTCAGTTTTGCAATTTACACCGAATTTAGGTCAGGTCAAGTAAACAATAATGTAATTACCTAGAAAATTTACAAATGAAAAACAATTTAAAGTTGGTTTAGGCATATATAACGTGACCAAACGTCCCGTTTTGAACGGGACTGTCCCTTTTTAGAGTTACGAGTCCCGGTGTCCCCGAAATGAACTCTGGGACGCAAAATTGTCCCGTTTTCTGAAACCGCGCGAAAATTTGAGTAGTCGAGCCGGCCGGACGCGATCGGTGTGCGAGAGCGAGACCGCGTCGTCGGTTGACGCGACGATAGCCGAGAGTGGCGAAGACGTCATCGCTCGCTCTTTGTTGACTAATAGTTTGACAGATTTTTCGTTTGCCCACTTCTTGATATTTGTTTTGCTGTTGTTTGATGCTCGTGTACCTAGGTAAATAACTTAAACTTCTTTTGTTTTGGAATCATAAGTTAAAATGCCGAAACGCAAGTGTACGCTCAATGTTAACTTACAAGCAAAATATCCGTTTATCAAGCAAATAAATACTCCCTCAGATGTCAGATGTGAAAAGTGTCGTACAGAATTTAACGTTTCCCATGGTGGTGCCAGTGATATTGAACAGCATTTAAAGTCTGAAAAACATAAAAATGCCGATCGTGACGCCGCTTCGAGTTCTTCGATGTTAACCTTTTTCAAGAAATCGGACGCACCAACTTTAAAGGATTTGTATATCGCCGCGGCAGAAGGCGTCTGGGCTTATCACACGATACAAGAAAACCACAGTTTTCGCTCTAATGATTGTGCGTCGCAATTAATTCAATCATGTTTTGATCCCAAATTTACATGCGAGCGTACGAAATCAGAAGCTATTGTAGTAAATGTTTCTACAGCAATGAAAGAATTAAAAGATGATCTTGATAAGTCCAATTGTATTACAATACTAAACGACGCTTTAAACCACGGTAACAAGAAAATATACCCTATTCTAGTGCGCTTTTTTCAACCTTACGTAGGTGTGCAAGTAAACATTTTAGATCTCCAAGACCAACCAGGTGAGACTTCTGACATCATTGTTGATTATTTAAACCAAGTGTTGACAGATAATAATTTGACAGCAAAAGTCGTGGCATTTTGCGGAGACAATGCCAACGTCAATTTCGGAGGTCCGGCTAGGCGAGGAACTAACAATGTGTTAACGAAATTACAATCATCACTGAAAAAGCCATTGATAGGTATTGGATGTGTAGCCCATGTAATTCACAATGCAATAAAATCTGCTGCAGACAGGCTACCCTTAGATTACGAAAGCATTATTGTGACGATATATTCATTTTTTTATATTTACACGATTCGAGTTGAAGCTCTAAAGGAGTTTTGCGCCGAAACTGAAACGGAATATCAACAAATGCTCGGCTATAGCAAAACTAGATGGCTTGCTCTTATGCCTGCCTTGGAAAGGGTTTTAAAAATGTATCAGCCATTAAAAATCTACTTTTTGAGTATTGAAAAATGTCCCCTGTTACTAAAAAACTTTTGAAGATCCCACATCCGAATTGTGGCTTTATTTTTTACACGCTCAGTCAGCAAGTTTTCATCAAGCTGTATTGAAACTGGAAGATCAGACTGTATCGGTAATTGAAGCTGCAAAAGAAATCAATCAACTAAAAGACAATTTGACTCAGAAACAGACCAATCAGTTTCTTCCATTTATGGTCCGTCAATTAATAGTGAAATCGAAAGATAATGTTACTGACATAGATGAAGAGTTTGTGAAAAGGGCGGCTACAGAATTTTATCAAACAAGCCGTGAATATCTGGAGCAGTGGACTTGCTTTCTTACCAAAGAAATGGAGATATTTTATTGGGCAGATTTAAAAAAGGTCCCCGCATGGGAAGACTTTCAAAAATCTCTGGATGTATTAATTGAAAATGAATATATTGACTGTAATAAAGATGCAGAAGTTTTTGACGAATTTTCGTTAATTTGTAACTACATTACATCGCAGAAAGTAACCGATTGGAATAATCTAAATGTTTCCACGGAAACTCGTTGGGTGGAAGTATTCAAACACTTTCAAGCCAACAATCTTCAGCATGAAAACTTTTCTATTTTAATTGAATATATTTTATGTTTGCCTGCTCCAAATGCTCCAGTAGAAAGAGTATTTTGTATGATGAACAAATTGTGGCCATCTGAGAAGATCCAGTTACAAATTTCAGTTCTAAAGGCGATGCTGATAATTAAGGTGAATATAAAAAAAACGTGCCAAGAGTTTCATTCTTACTTAAAATCATCACCAGCTATATTAAAGCAAATTTGTTCCTCTGATAAATATAAATATAACTAAACGTTTCGGGTATATATATTTTTTAATTCGTAACTTTTAAGCTAACTGACTTTTTCTGAATAAATAACTTTAAAAAAGTGTTGTTTTTTTTCTTGACTACCTGTTAATTAACCTAAATAAACCAATGTCCCGTTTTGAGGCAAAAAATAACGACCTGTTAATTAGCCTAAATAAACCCATTGGTTTATTTAGGCTAATTAACAGGTTTTGAGTCAAAAAATAAATGGTCACGTTAGGCATATAGTACAAAACTGATTTTTATTTTATTAGTTTACTACAACTAAGGAAGTGCCCTTATAGAGTGCTAGGGACGTGTATGTAAAATTTGTAATTTTATAGTTCTAATAAAGTTTTTTAGTTCTAATAAAGAAGCTTAATTTTTATTTTAATTCGTGCCTCTGCTTATCTCAATGTCGAGTTTGAATTACTGGATCTCATGTGAGATTGTGTTGGCTTGTTGTCGGCCACGACATGACAACTGGTGGCTTTAGCGGTTGGATGGTGGTCTAGCAAAAAAAGACACCGGACCTGCCACTACGTTAAATTTTTTTCAACTGGAATGCGCTGTGGACGTGAAGGAAGTCTCGGAAAAGCGTCGACGTTCCAGCTATGACCAAGTAATAAGTATAAGCCGGAAAGCCTAGGAGTTCACCTTGCAGCAGAGTGGAAAAGTTCTTCAAGCTGAAGTATGTCTTTTAAGTTAAATCCAGAGAGATTTGATAGGATTTGTCTAGGCGGATTGTAAGTTAAGGTTTATGCGAACGTAAATTAAATTAAAAGTTCTAGGGGTACAAAAGTTCAGGATTTTGAAAATGTTTGTTTAGAACTGTTTAATCTGATTTGGTTGAAAGACTTAAATGAAGTGGACATAATAAATTATTTAACTGGGTATTAAACGAAGTAACGGTTATGCAGGTTTGTGTTCGAATAAGGTAATTTTATTTGAAGCATTATACCAGGGTTTTGCTTTGTTTAAGGGAAAAACTCAGTTTTGGAAAAGAAGTACACTGCATGTAGTAATTTGAGAGAAACCGAAAGTGTCAATTTATTGCGGTATGCGTGTATGAAAAATACACAAGATATATATTGGTTGTTACATTCTTCTGAATCAAGTGTATTTTTGTATTCTTTTAAAAGTTTAGCTTAGTGCTAAGGGTATTTTGTTATCATTTGAAAATTAGCATATTGCTAAGGTTTATTGTGCATTGATTAATGAGGAATTTTTAATACAAGGTGTATTACTTTATTAATATCTGTTTCGAATTGAGCAGTTGCTCAGGGTACTTGTATAAAGATATTAACTTGAAATTCAATATTTTGCTAATTGTTTTGATTTCGGTTTGAAGTTCAGATTTTAAAGATAATACGTAGAGTATTTTTGTGTGTTAATATCATTTTGAAACTTTATATACTAATGAGTGAATTGTGCAAGTATTAAGTGGATTTATGTGCAAATATTAAGTTATTGAGTGCATGTTCATTGTGTTGATATCATATTAAAGGGTTACCTATTATTGAGTGTATTTTGAATTGATAGTAAATGTAGTGAATTTCATAATATCAAGGAGTTTTGATATTGAGGTTGAAAATTAGTATATAGATAAGTGTATTTTGTAGTGTTATTATTGAAACATTTGGGGAATTATGGCAGAACTTACCGAAATGGAGCTATTTCTAGCTAAATACACTCATGGACAAAAAAATTAGCGCACCAAGAAATAATTGCGGGATCGTAACGAAACTTGCAATGAAGGTACATGTCGGGGAGATATGCAAATGATTAGAAATGCAGCGTGATTGCGCATTACGTATAGCCGGTAGAGGGCGTTGAACATCGTACTCTGTGGAGTATAAAACAGGTAACCAAAGCTTGTTTGATGTGCTGAATCATTTACAAAGGAAGAGCTGAGATAGACATGCCATTACGCCGTGTTCGAAGACAATATAAGCAGTTGTCGCAGTTTGAGAGGGGGAGAATCGTCGGGATGATGGAAGCTGGGTGGTTAGCTAGGCGAGTAGCTCGTCAATTAGGCCGCTCTGATTGTGTTGTGAGGAGGTGTTGGGACCAGTGGACCCGAGAGATGTCATGTACACGAAGACCAGGCTCAGGACGCCCTCCACAGACCAGTCGTCAAGAAGACCGCCACATCGTAAGAATTGCACGCGTACAGCCAACTGCTTCATCGGCCGCCATCCAGGCACAGGTAGCACCTTCACTAGGGGCCTCTGTGTCTTCTCGAACCATACGAAGGCGCCTGGCTGAAGGACAGTTGGTATCGCGGCGCCCATTATGTGTGCTGCCCTTGACGCCCACCCATCGACGCCTCCGTTTGGAGTTTTGCCTCGCACGAGGAAACTGGACTGCAGCGGAATGGAACCAGGTCGTCTTTAGCGACGAATCCAGATTCAATCTCGGCAGTGATGACAATCATGTTCGTGTGTGGAGAGCACGTGGTGAACGCTTCAATCCTGCCTTTGCTGTACAGCGACACATCGCTCCCACAGCTGGTGTGATGGTATGGGGTGCCATTGCCTACAATACACGGTCACCCCTAGTATCGTTCCGTGGCACCATGACAGCCCAGCGGTATGTTCATGAAATCCTGCAACCACATGTGTTGCCACTCATGCAACGGCTCCCAGGAGCCATTTTTCAACAAGACAATGCTCGGCCTCATACGGCAAGGGTGTCACAAGACTGTCTCCGCACTGTTACTACCCTTCCTTGGCCTGCCCGATCCCCAGATTTGTCTCCAATCGAGCATATCTGGGATCATTTGGGACGACGAGTTGGGCATCCCACGCGTTTGAACGAACTAGAGGCAAGGTTACAGCAAATATGGAACGAAATGTCTCAAGACATCATACAGAACTTGTATGACTCAATGCCCGATCGTATCGCATCGTGCATTCGCGCTAGAGGGGGTCCAACGGAGTATTAACTCCTATGTTCTTTTGCCTTTTTCTCTGAAATAAATTATCCTTTTTCTTTGATTTTCTTATCATTTACTTATATCAAAGTAGTCATTATGTATGTAAAATTTCGTTTCATTTTGACGACTCCTTCTTGGTGCGCTAATTTTTTTGTCCATGAGTGTATAATAAAGGTGTCCTGCTGACATTGGCAGCAAAATTAGATTCGAATGTGTCGATGTCAGACAGGAAGCTAAGAGTTATAAGGCAAATTCTAGGAGCGTCAGATTTTAACGAACAATTCGCGAAAAATTGTCTAGAATCAATTTTGTTGGATATACAAAGGGAAGAGGTAAGAGAAAAAGAAGCTTGGGGGTTAGAAAAACGAAAACGAGATAGAGCGTTTGAGCTAGCGAAAATCAGAATTAAATCAGGAATTTCATCAGACCCTGAAGTTAAAATTTTAGTCGCGAGATTGTCAGGGGAATTCGAATTTGACAAAGAGTCATTTATGCGAAACCATAGGGAGACGGTAGCAAATCTAAAACAATTAAAATTTGATCTACAAAGTGAAGCAAAATTCGGCTATGGAGACGAAATTAGGTTACAAAAAGGTGAAGAGTTGGTAATTTTAAAAGAATTTTTGCAAACAATAAATTTTTATGAAGAAATTGCGAGTAAATCAATTGAGATGGATAGCTTTAACACAGGGGACACAGGTCCAGAAAATTCGACTCTTGTGGCTATTCGGGAAAGTAAAACGGATAGGTTGTGTACAGGGGAAACAGGCCCAGAAATTTCGCGTCTTGTGGCTATTCAGGAAAAAAGAACGGATAGTGGGGTTAGCGTTGAAACTAATTTAGGTAAAAGCCGTAACGAAAACACTAAGCTGATGAGTCCTGAGGAGGTTGTGAAAGCCGGAGTTTTAATCCAACCAACTGAAGTACCCGGAAAATTTGAGGGTGAGGAAAACAAGTTTCCGTTAGAAAAAACGAGTCATCCCGTTTGTAGCACGAAGGAAAGTATTGAACTGCAGTATGTAACAAAATTATAAGACCACTGTGGATTTTGTGATTTTTACTATAAATAGCATAATTTTTTTAAATTAAATTAGGTTGATGTTATTAAATGAAATATAAAATATATGTATATTATTTTTATGAGATATTTAAATATACTAATTATTTTATCAACAATTTCAAATTTTTCCAATAAAATATCTGTAACAAAATTATAAGACCACTACTTAAAAAAAAATTTTTTAATAAAACTAATATGATGTTGATCCACCATTTTTCTGAACAACTTCAAATACTCGATTTTTCATTGAATTAATTAGGTTTTCGAGCAAATATTTGGGAATTTTGTCCCATTCATCCATGATAGTTAGTTCCAATTCATACACAGAATCATACTGACGGTTATTTGCATACACTTGACGAGCCAAATGGCCCCACAAGTTTTTGGTGGGATTCAGGTCTGAACTAAGGCTTGACCAGTTTAAGACCTCGAATTTTTCTTTTTGAAACCAATTTTTAGTTGATTTAGACACATGGCATGGCGCATTGTCTTGCTGAAATTTCCAGTTTGATCCTCCTAAAAATGGGCCAAAAAGTATAAGGTGTTGGTAAAGCAGTTGTTGATAACAAATGGAGTCCATTTTTCCAAGAACTCGCTGCAGATCACATGTCCCATCATATGCAAAAACTCCCCACACCATCACAGAGCCACTACCCATCTGTCTACTGAAGAAAACCCGATGTTCCGTTCGTAAATCATGCCAGTAGGAAATATTACAGTCCGGGCCATACAAATTAAAAAATTTTTTCGTCGGAAAAAATAATATTTTTCCAAGCAGCATCCCACGTCATGACTTCCTTTGCCCACTTCAGCCTTCCTTCTTTATGATGCTTTAACAGTCTTGGTTTTCTTTTTAATTTCCGAAGAGCAACATTTGAATTTGATCTTAAAGTGCGCCAGACTGTCATATGTGAAATAGTTTTACTTGTCTGCTGTGTTATTTTACGAGTAGACAAGTTCTGTTTCGTTGCAAGCTTGAAAATTCGCCTATTATCGCGAGCTGATAATTTACTCTTTCTACCAGATCTTTTATATTTTCCATAAAAATCTCTTTTACTTAAAACATTATGAATAGCAGTTTTAGAACGTTTAAGTATCTTACTTATTTCACGTTCCGATTTTCCAGAGCCCTTATAAAACCAAATTTTTTGAACTTCTAGTTCAGATAATTCTCTTCCACCCGGCATTGTGAATTTCCTCATAAAAACAAACAAATTAAATTCTATTTTCTTTTACAATATTACCGTTTGGACATTTTTGTGATGTAAAGTTACACTTTATCTACGATTTTGAAAGAAAAAATAAAATAGTTTTAAAACGCAAGCGATTTTAAATAAAAAAAATAAGTGGTCTTATATTTATGTTACACCGAGATTTCAAAAAATCATTTGCTGTGTGAAATTAACTCAATTTTTTTCCCTTTAAGCGATTTATTTGAGAAAATATAACTTTTTTCATTTGCTTCAAATTTTAAAATTATTCATTTTATGCAGTGTAATATTAAAATAAGTGATATTTTGGGTGGTCTTATAATTTTGTTACGCACTGTAAATAACCTTGCGGGTGAATTTCTGGGAGGTAATAACCCGGAGGAGTTAAAATGGACGGGAACGGAAACGGGATTTTCGAATAGCGAAACAGAAAATCCCCTTGCGTTGACCGATTGTAGTAGCCTGGGCGAAAACCAGTTGGGAGCGATTTCAGAACTCGAGTCTCGCGTGCCGATTCCAGGAAAACAGGAGTCGAGTGACGACGGCATTGAACCTGATGTTGTGTTTGCATTCATGTACTCTGCTCTGCTCTGCCTTGGGGAAGCCAGTGATTTATGTTCACTGCGTACTCTGTATATGCGTGGATCGCCTCCTCTTTCGGTCCTGCTACAGAGCATCAAAGGTCCCGGGCGTCAAATGGTGTCAATGGGGGCGGGGGACACGGCGTATAGGGTTACCGTGACTAATGTGATGACAGGAGTGGGGGGGTCTCCATGCAGAGAACTCTGCATGAATGCATATGCACCATGAGGGGTTTTCATCGTACGAGACGTTTCGCACAGTATTCAGCGGGACATCAAGAGCAGTATCGGGAATTTAGATTTTCGCGTGGAGCAAAGGGAAAGTTCCCCCTTATGGTCTTTGGGAGAACAAGAGAACCCACCGAGAAAGGAAAATTCAGGTTTAGGGCAGTACGTTGGACGAAATTTGGGTAATGACGAGGATATAGAGTCCCAGAACATAAAGAACGGAAATTCAATATCTGAGGGCGAGGTTGTTGGCGTACGGGAGGAATCCGAGAGTAAAACCGGGAGACCAAAGGATGGCGTTTTAGTTCGTACACTGGAAGGTTTTGAATGTGTAGGGCTCGCGACGAATGTCAACCGAGGGAAATTGTTTAGAGAGATAGGCGAAAGCCTAGAAGTGACGCGTCACTTCTAGTGACGCGTGAGAGCGCGCTCACACTCCTGTGAGAGCGCGCTCTCACAGGAGATTTCCGTTCGAAACGGTTGAGTTGGGAGGAATCAAGTTTAAGGATATTCCCAGGAAAGGGTACCCGGGCTCGAGAATTACTACGTAGGTACCTCGTAGAAAAGAAATTGTGGATAAAGGGACGGATAGGGTTAAAAGGTTTAAGAATGAAGTGGATTGTTCCACCGGAAAGATTAAGAGGTCAAGAACGGAACCCCTGTAGTGGGAAAATTTTGCATTATGATTTAAATAGTGAGACTAACTATGACAAAGGGAGATTCCGATGTTATCCTGTTAGTTTGTTAGAGCCGCGTTTCGTGAATTCCGAGGCGGTCAAACTTTGGAATCTTAAGTTGACGAAAAAGGTCAGATACAGGATAGGTTTTTTCTGTAAGATAGATACCCTTTTCCCTATTGTAGTGGAAATGATTGTAATTTTGGTTACGCCTTTTGAAACAATTATGGCGGTTATCTCAGGAAAGGTTATTTGGTACTATTGCGCCTTGCTTGATAATATTAGGGGAAAATTAGAGCGAGGAATTTCGCGGTCGATTCCTTCGGAGAAAATTAACAGCAGGCAAATTTTGGAAGGGAAAGAAAAACATCGAATTAATAAGGTTAAATTATCAGGGTAGGGTTGTCCGAGATCTGAATCTTTCAAAATTTTGGGTTTTGAGTTGAGTGCTGTGAAAGTAATCGAGCATAAAATAGGTTTTAGCAACACAGTTGAATCTGTAAGGAATTGTGAATACGTAAACGAAGGGAATAAGCGTCAATCAGCTGAGGAATTGCAATCTTCCTAAGACATAGGCGAAAGAAAACATTGGGGAATTCGGTTAAAGTAAAAATGAAGGAAATTGGGAATTTACGAGAACCTAGGGAGAAACTTTCGTGGGCAGCGGATCAGTACAAATGGGGTGTCAGTAGGAAAATAACTGCTAGATTTAAGCTGAACCGGCACGAGATTTAAGGTTCTCATGAAAATTTCTGAGGGTTAAATGCATTTGCATTAAATTAGGTTATGAGGGTAGTTACATAACTTAAGGTATAAATTGTAAAATTCTGTTGATGAAATGTATTAAATTGAGTGTGAATACATAATTTAAGAAATAATGTTATTAATCTATTGCGATGAAGTGGATTACTTTAGGTATGATGGCAAATTCATAACCTAAGAAAATAAATGTAGTAATCTATTGTGATGAATGTTAGCAATTAAGCTTTTAATTTGTTTGTTTAAACATAAGTAAGATGACCAACTAATTTTGATTAATGAATCATGGAAAGTTATTTAAAGATTTGTATTGTGTTCCACAGTGAAAATTAATTGAGGTTTTTTTTGTGTATTATGTCCAACTGTGGGACTGTTATGTATAGTCGATGATTTTGTTTATTGTTTTTTTTCTAGTTTAAGTTGAACTGATAGGTGAAAATTCTAATAAATTGTGTAGATTCTATGCTATATGAATCTAAGTTTACTAATTGTTGGTCAAGTAATATTATGTAAATTATTGAAATTGGAATATCAAGTGTTTAATGGAAGTAAATTGTTTAAATATGTAGTGAAATGAGGTTTCGGGTCTAGGTATTGTTAATGTATTAAAGATAATGACAACTTCCATGTGATGACGGGGTATTGTTCGAAAGAAATGACCCGCACTCATAATGAGTGAATGTGTATGTCTGGATCCGTTATTTCTTTGATGAATAAATCAGAAAACGAAATTTGGGGTTGGAACCCTTTTCAATGATGAAGAATTTAACACTGTGAAAAATTTTGTTCGGATCCATTTTTCTTGATGAAAGCAATTTCTTTAGTTGTATTGTTTGATATTCAATTCGAGTCTAGGTAATTGATTAAATTAAATGTTACGTTGAGTCAGTTTTGGGGGCCAACGATTAAATGGAAGAAATTAAAATACTTTTTGGTAAAATGGGAAAAATTAAAATGTCCTGTAATTAACAAAAAAAAAAAAATACTGTGAGTCTTGTGACGAGCAGGTGATAAGCTTGATGTTGTGCTGATTTAATGTTGTTATGTGCTAATATTTTATGTCCTTCATAAAGGCAGTGTCACGTGTATTGTGTATACTACATTTAAATGGGCCTATCAGTATTTAATCATCACCTGTTAGAGTGGCATGAGTCGCATTCTAAGAGTAATAGGTTTTGAGTTAAACAGACTATATTTAAATGTGTTATTTAGGTAAAGTGGTTATATTTTAAATAGTAGTAAGGATTTATGTTGTAGTCATAGTTTATGTGAATGGGCCATTTTTGTCTAAGCCCATATATTCAGGTTTTGTATACCTAGAGGTGACACATAGTGGTTTTTGAGTGCTTATTCTATTGTAGTGAAAAGTACTATTTTAAAGGTTCATTTTAAGTTCAGTGACAAGGACTGAAAAATTTGGCATGTAACTAAGATTTTGAGTGTTTGCATTGTTTTTTTTAAAGTATGATATATGTATCTAAGATTTTAAGCGATTGTATTGTTGTGTCTAAGAGATTTATGTAATTAATTTCATGAAATGGGTTGTCATGTACTCAGTAACGACACGTGCTAAATCTTGAGTGGTTGTTGTGTATGAAGTGAAATATGTATACCCAGTAAAAAAGAAAAAAAATTGTAATTCCAAAACTGAGTATACGTAATTATGACTTTTAACGTAATGAGTGACACCGGAAGCACTTAATGCTTGACAGGAAATTTAAGAGTGGGAAGATAGATTCCCTCGCGCATAAATCTCTCTGGAAAACTTAAGAGAACACAATCTCATATCTGAATATTGAATTAATTATCCGAACTTTGGATATCCCAAAGAAGATCTTTGGACTATCTTAGGGGGAGGGAGTTGTGATGTCGTGCAACATCCCATTTTTCCTCTCAACGTTCTCAGGACAATTGTGTACAAGAAGACTGAAGCTGAGACGTGAAAACCAATCACAGAGCTCAACGTATATGGCCACGTGATAAGTCAAACCAATCGCAATTATGCCAACAATCTCGGCGGCAAAGGGGGAATTCGTTTGGAGGTGACTTGAAAGAGCGAACAGTCAGACAGCAGACGCGAAGACTATAGATTGGTCAGCGTTGGAATGCTGATAAGATTGTGTTTTGAGACCAAATTGTAAATAATTTGTATATAGTGAGTTCTAATAAAGAAGCTTAATTTTTATTTTAATCCGTGCCTCTGCTTATCTCAAAGTCGAGTTTGAATTACTGGATCTCATGTGAGATTGTGTTGGCTTGTTGCCGGTCACGACATGACAACACGTTACTTAAAAAATAAAAAACGATTGCAATGTCATTAGTTTCACATGTCTCGACTGTACTTTCGTCATTTAAAAGCAACAATTTTCTTAGAGACTTAGGAATATCTTCTCCCTTATTTAAAAAGCAAGACATCAGAGCGGGCCAAGACTTAACTAGTCTATCAATGGCAGGAACTAGGCTCAGCCACCGTGTAGGGATGTGTTTTAGCAGTTCTTTGAACTCTAAGTCAACGAAGTCAAAAAAATCCTTCAACTCGTTACGTCTCACAGATGACCGAGAAAAGTGTGACTATATTTTTAAAACTACACTTTCTACATCGGTGTCTAAAGTATCAACAGCATGGCGAAATGCGTTGTTAACAACATGAGCTAAACAACCAGTCTTCAGCAAGTTTTTGTTTTGCTCTTCGAGAAGAGTGTATGCTGAACGCTTTTGTCCTATATTAGCGTTAGTATTGTCAGAAGAAAATGCTGAAACTGATTGTAAATCTAATCCTGACTCATTCAAAGAATTGGTTATGCAGTTGACTATGGAATCAGACGTTTCTGAACCTTCTTCAACAAAGTTTAACAATTTGCTGCAAACTCCCTTTTCTTTCGTAAAATACTGAACACACACTGGGTAGAATTTTCTGTTCCCTATGTTAGAGGAGTCAGTACTAACAGAAAAATATTTAGTATTTACCTTTAGGTCATCTATTAGGGTTTCTTGAAACATTGGGCACAAAACGTTGGTAGTTATAGCTTCGGCCTTTGTTCTTCCACATGAAATCAGGGCGACTTTTGAGTCATCAAAAAACTTTTGAACGAGTTTGACCCACAGTCCATAGAATTGTATGACAAACTGTGTTTTACAGTGTAAAATACAGTAGCTAACTCTACTAGAGCGATATTTTCACTTTCAGAGGAAACTTTAGTGGTGAAAAACTTTGACAGATTCCTGCTAGATGAAACAGTTATTTTGTTTTTATTGTGCTCGGCACCCTGAGCATGTTGAGTTATATCACTCCGACCTTCATGGGCAACCGAAAAATCCTTATTACAATAGCTACAGTGTGCCTTATTAGCGTTGTTAGGACTAGGCCTAACCCAGTCTTCGTCGTTCATCCATTCATCCCTAAAAACACATAACCTTTTTTTCGGCCCATCACTCTTGGATTTCGAACGTTTGCAGTTACCACTGTTCATATTTAGGGATTAGTTTTATTACAAACACTTAATTAAAACGCCACTATCTATCAACACGATCATACACTAATCTGCATTCGACTGACTAGACTGAGACTGCTGTCGTCGTGACTTTCGGATCCCAACGCATTCAGGTAACCTTCTCGTCAAGAGCCTATTCACATACGAGTGGTAGCGGAAGCGTTAAAGTATTAAAATATATTTAAACAATGACAAACCTCCAAACGATTAGCAACGGAATTTTTAACGCCTATGATTGGTTTATTTCCGTCTCAGCGCCATCTTTCCTTTTAAGCTTCCGGACCGGATGTGAACAGGTCCTTGTACGCGCCCAACTCATATACAATAAATTTCTCATTTCGTCATTTCTCATTTCTCATTTCGTGACTTTTTCATCTTCAGATTACAATAACTCGCCAAAAAATGATCGTAGAATTTTGATCTTTTTACAGTCTAAGACTACAGACATTTCTCTTTCAAACTAGACCTCATTTGTTTAAAAATAATTTAAAACAGACTAATATTTTCATCAAAAAATGAAACACAGTTTTTCAAGATATATCGTCCCCTATGTGGATGTAATATCGATGCTCCTCGAGATTTTATCTTACAAAGAAAATATTTACATCATCTGGAAGCTGAAAGATTTCTTATTCATATAAACCTCATTTCAAGTCTGTATCTTAAATTTTCGATTTTTAATTGAATTTTAAAGCTGATAATTCAGCAGTGATGAAACGTCCTTCGAATTAAGGGTGACAACAGTAAATGGATGGAAGCTGTTGCATTGCCTGAGAATCACCCCTATGTATCTCGCTATTAGCCATAACAGAGGAGCGAGCCTAGGGGCGAAGCCCCTAATTGTTAAAGAAAAAATGAAAGTCTTACAATAAAAATGTTGGAAAACTATATTTTAAATTTCTTAAAGAACCTTATTTTTCTTCCGTACATCTTTATAAATCATCTTTTAGCAGCGACTTCATTACAAGCCTTTGACGTGTAAGCTCGCAATTCAATTCATCCGATTCAAGGTCGATTTATATAGGTACGTGAAGGGAACGTAACGGGAACGAGCCGAGACCGAGCGCCGAGATCCATATGTTTATACAGAGACGGGAAGAGAACATAGCGGGAACGTGTTTCTTTAGTTGTGAAAGATTCAAAGCAAACAATAGACAAGACATTTCTCCAGGGAGTGTAAGACAAATAAGTAAATGCACTCCAAACAGGGCCGCCCAGAGACTTTACGGGGCCTGGGGCAACCTTCTGTTGGGGGCCCCAAGAAATCTGATGAATCGAATAATTTTTTTTTTTTTGAGGGGGGGGGGCGGGGGGGGGCCTTTTTACAGGAGGGTATTTTGAATTTTGAAGTACGGTACAAGTTTTCTTTCGGAGGAAATCTAATAAATAATTTAAAAAATTTTTGGGGGGCCCTTCCGGAAGTTGGGGGCCTGGGGCAAAGTGCCCCAGTTGCCCCCCCCCCCACCTCTGGGCGGCCCTGGCTCCAAACCTGTTGGGAAGAAAGGGGTTTGAAGGCTGAAGGAGTGAAGTAAACAAAAAAATGGCTTTTACTTGTTCTCTCTATCATTATAATGGATTTAATTTCCCACTTTTCCCACAAGAATTGAAAATATTACAAAGCAGGTACAATCAGAATGCTTTGAATACGGATTGTACGCCTGTCCTCCTTGGCACTTATTTCTAATGAAAATTATCTCTCATCATCTTTGGACTTTTCACTTTTAATATACAATTTTGCTGCTCAGAAAGCAAGAAAAATTGCTTTATAACCAACAAATCCATACATGTAAGTATTTGTTTTTAACAATTTATACTTCCTAAATCGTGTAAATAATTTTTCCATTGTTTCATTATTCATACAAATTGATAAATTTTATATTTTAGTGAACCAATTGTAATTTCAAGTATAATATTCTCCTATTGCCTTCCGAATTGTCATTTTGAACTTTGGATCCATGTATTTTGATAGGCCAAATCGTACAAAACCTCTCACCAGCTCAATGAGTTTTTCATCATCCATATTAAATATCAAACATAAATAACAGTATGTAAATTATATCTTGAATAGCCACTTTTTACTTTCTGCCATGAACGAGAGACGGCCGCGCAGTGAACGACTTCCTGCTTCGAATCGTTGGCGCCGATTCCCGGCATTAAACGGTTCCATTGAAAAACAGGGAGGAAATGATTACGACGACTCGTCGCGCGCTCGGATCGTTCCCGTTACGTTCCCTTCTCGTGCCTGTATAAAGGTCGATTTATATAGCGACGTGAAGTGAACGTAAGGGGAACGAGCCGAGCGCGCGACGTGTCGTCGTAATCATTCCCTCCCTGTTTTTCAATGGAACTGTTTATACTGCGCCGTGACACGTCTGATTCTCGGCAGATTCCCGGCCGAGAATCGGCGCCAACGATTCGAAACAGGAAGTCGTTCACTGCTCGGCCGTCTCTCGTTCATGGCAGAAAGTAAAAAGTGGCTATTCAAGATATAATTTACATACTGTTATTTATGTTTGATATTTAATATGGATGATGAAAAACTCATTGAGCTGGTGAGAGGTTTTGTACGATTTGGCCCATCAAAATACATGGATCCAAAGTTCAAAATGACAATTCGGAAGGCAATAGGAGAAAATTATACTTGAAATTACAATTGGTTCACTAAAATATAAAATTTATCAATTTGTATGAATAATGAAACAGTGGAAAAATTATTTACACGATTTGGAAAGTGTAAATTGTTAAAAACAAATACTTACATGTATGGATTTGCTGGTTATAAAGCAATTTTTCTTGCTTTCTGAGCAGCAAAATTGTATATTAAAAGTGAAAAGTCCAAAGATGATGAGAGATCATTTTCATTAGAAATAAGTGCCAAGGAGGACAGGCGTACAATCCGTATTCAAAGCATTCTGATTGTACCTGCTTTGTAATATTTTCAATTCTTGTGGGAAAAGTGGGAAATAAAATCCATTATAATGATAGAGATAACAAGTAAAAGCCATTTTTTGTTTACCTCACTCCTTCAGCCTTCAAACCCCTTTCTTCCCAACAGGTTTGGAGCCAGGGCCGCCCAGAGGGGAGGGCAACTGGGGCACTTTGCCCCAGGCCCCCAACTGCCGGAGGGGCCCCAAAAATTTTTTTTTTAATTATTTATTAGATTTCCTCCGAAAGAAAATTCTGAAACTTGTACCGTACTTCAAAATTCAAAATAATCTCCTGAAAAAAGGGCCCCTTGTTTGCTTTGAATAGAGCAAACATTTGACCAAATGGTACTAGTATTCGTTCACAAGGATATGTTCACGTTTTTCTCAGTTTGTAACTATTCGGTGAAAACGAACAAAGTCCGACAAAACGGTTTATAATTCTTCAAATGACTGTATGTAGTGACTGACAGATAGTAGAAACTGATATTGAAAAAAAGGATTGATAATCAAGGGTTTACTATAACTGAATTGAAGATAAATCATGTTTTTTTAACCGAGAAATTTTTCGAACCAAAAGGGTAGTTTGTCAATTAAGATTCTTTCTGCGATTCTTTAGAAAAAATCGAAACATATTTTTATAAGTTGAATTATAGAAACCGCGAAAAATGAGGGATTTCTTTAAAAACCCGTAACATTTAGAAAAGTGTTGCTATGAGAAATAAAAATGGTGGCCCTGGGCGGTTACCCAGTTTGTCCACCCCTAAGCACGGCCCTGGCTCTCCTCTAACAAAAGTGTGATAATGGCTAAATCTTTAACTGAAAAATGAAACCGCGCCAAGACGTTACAATTATTTCACAACTAATGAAACACGTTCCCGCCACTTTCTACTCCCGTCTCTGTATGAACACATGCATCCTGCGCTCGGGCTCGGCTCATCCCTTTACGTGCCTGTATAAATCAACCCTTATACAGGCACGTAAAGGGAACGAGCCGAGCCCGAGCGCCGGATGCATGTGTTTATACAGAGACGGGAGTAGAAAGTGGCGGGAACGTGTTTCATTAGTTGTGAAAGATTTGTAACGTCATGGCGCGGTTTCATTTTTCAGTTAAAGATTTAGCCATTATCACACTTTTGTTAGAGGAGGAGGAAGAGGAGAGCCAGGGGCGTTCCAACCCGGGGGTGCCAGGGGTGCGGGGCACACGGGCGGCAAGTCAAGGGGGGGCAGTGGCGTAGCGAAGGGGGGGCAAGGGGGTCTATCATACCCCGGGCGCCTCTCGCAGAGGGGCGCCAAACGGTCCTCAACGAATTTTATGTATTATATTACTAGGTGTTTTTCGGGGAAGGGGGGCGCGCCAAAAAGGTATCGTGTCCCGGGCGCCAGTTATGCTCGCTACGCCACTGGGGGGGGGGGGGCGCCAAGTCAGCCGCCCGGTTGAAAAAAAATTAAAAACTAATTTATTAGAAAAATAATCAATATAAATATATAATTATACTAGGTAACTACTTAAGAGTTAAAAATGCATTCTACAAGTATAACTGGAAACCACATTGGTTTTAAAAACGCTGCTCCACGTCGCAACCAGTTGGGAAATAAATTTTTCGTTTTTGTTTTAACACGTTTTAACCCATTATCCCATCAAATCGCGCCGCATCGCGTAGGTGCGGGCGGTTTTTGTCAGGTTGCAGGAAAATACTCGTTTATGCCCTGAGTCTATAAATACAAGAACCGGGATATTTGCTTTATATTAATTTTGAACGTGTCCATCTCAACAACTGAAAAACAAAGCTTTATGTCTCGAATTTTTGTGCTCGATTTTGTGATTGCTGACCAATACAAATATTTCACAGGTAAGTAAACTTGATATTCTTTCTTTTGCGCGGTTAGCGGTTCGAAATTGAAATAATACATCTATGGTTTGATATTTGTTTTGCAAGCCAAAAAAAAAAGCTAGGATTTATTACTTAATTCTATTTTAAATCTTTTTTTTTTTTTAATTTGCAAATGTTAAACATATACTACAGGAACAAGTGTAAACTTGGATTTTTGAACTGCATCACCTTATTTCTTTAACAGGTGCGTGAAATATGGCAAATTTTTCAGACATCGGGAAAATACGATTTTTTTTATTAAAGTAAACGTAGGGGGAATTGTATTTAAAATATGAACAAAATTAAAATAAAATCGATTTGGAACGTTTCTTTGCAAAAGTCAATCTTTATCGAGAAACAGCTTAACTTACATTGCGCCCTTTTTATAAGTTCTTTATTTGACTACGAATGCAAAAATGAGGCTCCAAAAAATCCAGAAGACCAATTCAAAATTAATTTTTACTTTGTAATATTGGACACCGCATTATCAAAAATAGAAGAAAGGTTCGAACAAATAAAACAACATCACACAGTTTTCAGTTTTCTCAACGACCTAAATAATTTCCTTGAAACAGATAAATCAAATAGGTCTACAAAATGTAAATCTGTGGAAAGTATGTTACATCATCCATTTAAAAATGAAAAAGATGTTACAGCTGAAGATTTATGAGATGAAATTGACAACGTTGCACCCTATATTTCCCCTGAAATGAACGCGTTAAATGTGATTCAATACCTATTTACAAATAACCTCATCTATCTGTTTCCGAATTTAGTGATTGCCATACGAATTTGTTTAAACATTACCTGTGACTGTAGCTAGCGAGGAAAGAAGATTTTCAAAACTTAAAATAATAAAAAATTATTTGAGATCCACAATGGGACAAGAAAGGCTTTCAGACTTATCTATTATTAGTATCGAAAAGGACATTTCGAAAGATATAGATGTATCAGATATTATAACAGAATTTGCATTAAAAAAGGCAAGAAAAGCAAAGATTATTTAAGCTTTTTGACTGACTTATTAAGTATATGTATTAATAGATATGTGTTATATGTATTTAATATAACGTATTCATTTGGTTATTATATCAATACATTAATAATTATTATGTTAGGTTGTAAAATTAAAAAATAAACTGAATTTATAATATTTTCTGCAATTCGTTGTTTCATTTAAGGTAAACAATTTCAGAGAAATTTCAATTAATCTATACCGTATGAGGGGGAGGGGGCGACAACATTTTTCTCGCACACTGACGGCAGCTACCCTAGGAACGGCCCTGGCCAGAGCCATGCTTAGGGGTGGGCAAACTGGGCAATCGCCCAGGGCCGCCATTTTTATTTCTCATAGCAACACTTTTCTAAATGTTACAGGTTTTTAAAGAAATCCCTCATTTTTCGCGGTTTCTATAATTCAACTTATAAAAATATATATGTTTCGATTTTTCTAAAGAATCGCAGAAAGAATATTAATTGACAAACTACCCTTTTGGTTCGAAAAATTTCTCGGTTAAAAAAACATGATTTATCTTCAATTCAGTTATAGTAAACCCTTGATTATCAATCCTTTTTTTTCAATATCAGTTTCTACTATCTGTCAGTCACTACATTTGAAGAATTATAAACCGTTTTGTCGAACTTTGTTCGTTTTTATGGAATAGTTGAAACTGAGAAAAACGTGATATCCTTGTGAACGAATACTAATACCATTTGGTCAAATGTTTGGTCTATTCAAAGCAAACAATAGACAAGACATTTCTCCAGGGAGTGTAAGACAAAGAAGTAAATGCGCTCCAAACCTGTTGGGAAGAAAGGGATCTGAAGGCTGAAGGAGTGAGGTAAACAAAAAATGGCTTTTACTTGTTCTCTCTATCATTATAATGGATTTTATTTCCCACTTTTCCCACAAGAATTGAAAATATTACAAAGCAGGTACAATCAGAATGCTTTGACACGGATTGTACGCCTGTCCTCCTTGGCACTTGTTTCTAATGAAAATGATCTCTCATCATCTTTGGACTTTTCACTTTTAATATACAATTTTGCTGCTCAGAAAGCAAAAAAAAATTGCTTTATAACCAACAAATCCATACATGTAAGTATTTGTTTTTAACAATTTACACTTTCTAAATCGTGTAAATAATTTTTCCATTGTTTTATTATTCATACAAATTGATAAATTTTATATTTTAGTGAACCAATTGTAATTTCAAGTATAATTTTCTGCTAGTCTTCCGAATTGTCATTTTGAACTTTGGATCCATGTATTTTGATGTGCCAAATCGTACAAAACGTCTCACCAGCTCAATGAGTTTTCATCATCCATATCAAATATCAAACATAAATAACAGTATGTAAATTATATCTTGAATAGCCACTTTTTACTTTCTGCCATGAACGAGAGACGGCCGAGCAGTGAACGACTTCCTGCTCCGAATCGTTGGCGCCGAATCGGACGTGTCACGGCGCAGTATAAACACTTCCATTGAAAAACAGGGAGGAAATTATTACGACGATTCGTCGCGCACTCAGATCGTTCCCGTTACGTTCCCTTCACGTGCCTGTATAAATCGACCCTCATGTGTTAATTCATACCACCGCCAATATATTGGAAACGTAACGGTTGATGGTATGACTGGTAACCGAGTGGTACACGTCAATTTATCAGAAACAAGTATTTAAACTCGTGCTTATTTTTGTATCGGGGCTCCCTTTCAGGATGGATGACGGTCGATCTGGTGTATTATAAACGTTCTTGTTTTTACTGCCGACTGTTGTTGTATGTCTCTCTTACGTATTTTTATGATTATACAATAAATTTTTGTTTAAAAAGGTTTAGACTTGAAGAAGAAGTTTTTTTCACGGAAGACAGTTCATCGACCACTGCTGAAGTCTGCACTTGTAAGACTTTGATTTAGATGTCTGCGAATTGGTTATATACCAACCAATCTCTCAACAATATGTTGAGAAATTGGTCGGTATATAACCAACAACTATAACAGCAAAAATTTATTTATCTATTTTTTACTAAAATGAAAGGCTTTTGATTGAATTTTCTTTTCTAAATGCATAACCCTTTCAGATCCAATAATCAAACCCGAATCTCAACTTTACCACACATCAAATTACAAAATTGTTATAGTACAAACATCACTAAGCACTCGAGCACATCCGCATGTCGTAACTTCTGATCAAACAACAAATTGATATTGTTGTACAGATTTTCACACCGCCGACAGTCTGACGCGTCAAGCTGCAGTTTGCGATGTAGTTTTTGGAGTTTGTGCATCCAGTACCTTTAGCACAAATGTTATAACAGTCGTACTTTACCATTTTTTAATAAAAAGAAGAAAAGATTCAGATTTATATACAAAGAAATTACGTGTATAATTTATATCTGATCACTACACAGTTTTAATAGCGAAAATTTAAAAGCGTTATACCTTTAAATTTTGAACTTGCAGATGGTATAAAATTTTTCCCGTGGATCGAATGTATTTGAATATCTTTGATCTAGTAGTGCACAGGTTTGACTTCATGTTCAGCTGACAACACTCACAGCATATTGCTTGTATTTTGCATGGTATTTAGTCGTTTGGTGGTGATTTGCTCGTCATTTAGGGATTTTATAATATACATTTTAATCATTGTTTAGATTTTAAAAAAATACCCATTACAATGGATAAATGGGTAATCAGAAAATGTCGGCAAGAAACTAACGAAAAATAATATCTATGTTCTTGATGAAACTGCAACAGCCAGTAAAGTGAGAAAAATATGGTCTGAGAATTCGAACACTAGCATTTCAAGTGTAGTTCAACCACAAAAATCTAGTGAAGAGCCTTCATGTTCTAACATCACAGGAACGAAAAAATGTAGAAATTATCAAGAGGAATATATCAAATATGGATTTACTTAACACCTTTGTCAATGATGAACAACGTTCCTTGTGCGTTATGTTTAAAAAAAACAGCCAACGAAAGTATGAAGCCTGTTAAATGGCAAAGGCATTTAGAAATTAAACATCCAGAGCTAATTGATAAGAATGAAACGTATTTTAAAAGACGTGCCAATAATATGCAAAGTCAGCAAACTTTCGTGAAAAAATTTTCTGCAGTTCCACAAAAAGCTTTAAGGGCATCGTTGGAAGTTTCATATTTAATAGGAAAAAATATGAAGCCTCACAATGTTGGTGAATACCTTGTTCTCCTGCTGCAATAAAAATCGTATCAATTATGCATGGAGAAAAATACAGCAATGAATTAAAAAGCATTCCGTTATCGAGAGTGACAAGTTTCACAGCATATTACATCTATCGCAGACAATATAAAATCAAATTTATTGAACCGTTTGAAAGATAGCAAGTTTTTTACAATTAGATGGTTCTCAAGATATTTCAAACCTTACTCAACTTCTCAACTTATTGTGCAAGATACTGCTACAAGGGAGATATTTTTGAAGACTTCCTATTTTGCAAAACTCTGGAGGAAAGAACAACTGGTGAGAAAATTTTTGATGTTCTTAATAACTTTTTAAACCAAAATAAAGTATTATGGCCCAATTGTGTTGCAGTTTGCACTGATGGTGCAGTTGTATTAACAGAAGAAAAGGCAAGGGTTAAAAAGCAAAATAAAGAAAATTGTACTATAGTTTTTAATCACTGTATGATACATAGAGAAGCATTAGTGGTGAAAGAAATGCAGAAAATTTATATCAAGTTTTAAATGATGCAGTAAATGTGATCAACTTTATAAAACGTAGAGGCTTAAATAGTAGACTTCACTATATTTTGTAATGAAATCGGTTCTGCTTATGAGTCACTTCTCTTACATACAGAGGTAAGATGGTTGTCTCATGGTAGAGTATTGAAACGCCTTTTTGACTTTAAAGATGAAGTTCTGTTGTTTTTATCTGATAAAAACCCCAATCTTTCTCAATTAAATGAAAAATGGCTTAGGAAACTTAATTATCTTGTTGATATATCTGAAAAATGATTTGAATTTAAGCTTGCAAGGGTGGGAAAGAAATATATTAAAACTTAATGATAAAATAGTAGCTTTTAAAAAGCAGCTCATTTTTGGAAAGGGGAAATTGAAGTTAATAATATTGAAATGTTCCCATATTTTGAGTTTATTAATACAAATAACATAGAATTTCAACAAAGAAAGATTATAATTATTGACCATCTCACAAAGCTAATTGCCAACTTTTTAAAATTACTTGAAATTTCACTGAAAAAAAGAATTGGATTGGATTCAAGATCTGTTTTCTTTCGCAATTTCTACAAATTCAGAGATTACTATTCAGAAAAAAGAACAAGTCGCCGACATATCAACCGATGAAACATTACTCACTCGTTTTAATACGTCTCCATGTGCCAAGTTTTGGATGTCTCTTCGAGAAGAGTATCCACAATTATCAGAAAAGGTTGCTTCCGTTTGCTTCTACCTATCAGTGTGAGACTGTATTTTCAAAATTAGAAGCTATAAAAACCAAACGATCAAGACTTAACCCTGAAGATGATATGAGAGTAGCACTCTCAAATATTTCACCAAATATTGAACTATTATCTGAGGTCCAGGCTAATCCTTCTCATTAATTTTTTTTATATATAAATTTTATATAAATGAAGTTTACATATAATTTTCAGTGTTTTAATATTAAGCTTGTTATTTTAAAATCACTCTCTTTTTAATTTAAATTTTTATTAATTTTTACCTGAATGAAATACAAACACATACAAATGTTCAAATATGGCATTTTAAGTTACACGAGATTTACCATAAACGAGTCCAGAAAGTAAGCAAGACATTTTATTCTTATTAGGCAATGTAAATATGTACCTAAAATGTACAGCTTATTGATTTTTAAAATAATTTGTCAAAATATTCAAATTTCTTTTTTCTATTTTTTTTTAACATTTTCCTAATTTTTTAAAAAGAAATCTTGCTACTACCAAAAATTTTTCCTAGGGGTTGTGAGATTTTTTATCAAAAGAAAATGGGTCATGGTCGAAAAAAGTTTGTGGACCACTGATATAGACAACTGCAACAACTAATTTGGGTGTGTTGACAGTACCACTTTCATTGAAACTTTCCTGAATATCACAAGCACCCAACAAACAGAATGTGAATCTATATTGGCTTTTCCTGTGCCCTACTCCTGTTTAATATAAAATTGATATTTCTACTTATCAAAACTTCTTAATGTACTTAGCAAATGATCTTGTAGGGGCAGTCCAAAAGTTTTTGAGCTTTCCCTTATGTTATAACTAGCTATTGCAATGTCCAGTGCAGGGTTGTAGATATAGGAACCTAATATTTCGAAAAAATTATAAAGAGTGTATAAAAAAATCCATTTATGAAAATCACATTTGCTGCCCTGATTCATCAAAAATATATTGTTTTTCAGATTTTATAGTTAAAATACTTTTATTCAATGTTAGTTCCCACATTCAACACTTGGTGAAAATAAATTTGAATGACTGTAAAACATCACTAAATTTTAAACATATTCATCTATTTTAAAAATTTGAAATTATGAACCAATTTTACAATTTTAGAGCTATATGAGGGCCTATCTTTTGCCTTGGACACTACCAGTGCCTCTGTAGTTATGTCACAGTTTTAAACTTATCTTAACCCATGTTACATCTTCATAAAGATATACGAAACGACAAAAATGGCCTGAAAACTTTCAAGATAAGATTAATAAATTTGGAAAATATTCACATTTTCAGGCATCAGAAATGCTGCTCATGTTTAAATATATTTACCAAGATTTATAATTCAAGAGCCACTTTAAGCTAATTCACAGGTGAGACTTGTCTAACAGGCTGTGATTCTCTATATATAATAGCTAGCTAATTCTTGAGGAAAAAAAAATTTGAAAATTCAAATTGATTCTTCTGAGTATGCTGAAATGTAATTAAGTATGGATTAAATTTACCAATAAAATTCTTAAAGTACTTTAAAACTTTATTACCAGTTACAGAAATAATGACATAGAAAAAAATAGAAACACTATATATGATGATATGGGGCAAAAAATAAACTACAAATGATTAAATATTTAAATGCAAGCTATAAATGAAATCTACTTCCTCCATCTAACCTTGCAATTTCCCCATTTAAATATGGATTTTCTATAATACGTTGAACTAAATGGGCATATTCATCAGGTTTTCCAAATCGCTTCGGAAATGGAGTAGAATCATTTATAAATTCTATTACATCTGAGGGAAGAGTGCTGTTTAATTCAGTTTCCATGAAACCTAAAACATGAAAATAATATTAATTGCTTGAATGATACATACAAATATTATTAATTACTTGAAAGAAATACACAATTTAACATTTTCAAACTATTTTCCTGGTTACAAAGTACTTGAGAATTGATTAAATGAAAGTTTGGGACTATGACAACTTTAGTAGAATAGACTGTATCATTATATATTATATACAATTTATGTAGACCTTATGTACTACTGCAACCTTTCACTACAAAAATTAACTCAAAAATTTTATTTCCTTTTTCATGATATTATGTTGCATTTGTTTCAAACAGCCATCTGGACTGTAAATCCAGCATCCCACATGTCTAACAGTAAAGACTGATCAACTGTTTAACTGTCCACGGGTCTGTTCATTCTCCTCATATGAAAACACAGGTCATTCATTCTAGTCCATTGGAACCAGAGTCAGTCCCATTCATACTCCCTCTTTCAGAAATAGGACTCCAAAAAGTTCTCACTCCTAAGAGAAACACACTTTCTCTATATACCCATTAACAGGCTTTGGTGGTTAAGTAAATTACTCGCGAATGCAGCAATCAGTTCTTGGAAAAAATCAATGTGTCCCAGGAATGAACTGGGGATGCTGTATTGGGATTAAATTATCTGCTGGGTCATTATATGGAATATATATATATATTCAAAAAGTTCTCACTCCTAAGAGAAACACACTTTCTCTATATACCCATTAACAGGCTTTGGTGGTTAAGTAAATTACTCGCGAATGCAGCAATCAGTTCTTGGAAAAAATCAATGTGTCCCAGGAATGAACTGGGGATGCTGTATTGGGATTAAATTATCTGCTGGGTCATTATATGGAATATATATATATATATATATATATAACGTATTAAAAGGGATTAGATTCCATTTGGGATTTTTTTGCACTAGTCATTGTATTGGAATGGTTGTTAAATGTGCAGTCGTTATAACAAGTGCCGAATGTGTTACAAAATTACACTCTTTAAAAAAAGACTCTTAGATAATTTACAAGACTAAAATTAGAAGCCATGTATTTTACTTAACAATTTTACAAAGTTAGTTTAGATTAGTTAAGAATCATTAATGCATACCAGGAGCTATTGTACAACATCGAATGCCTTGTGATGCCAAATCTCGAGCCATAGGTAAAGTCATTGAGACAACTGCACGAGCACTTGATGCATAAACACTCTGACCAATAATGCCTTCAAATGCTGCAGCTCCTGATGTATTAATTATCACTCCCCTTTGTCCATTTTCATCAGGTTCATTAGCAGCCAGTAATTTTGCAGCGAGCCTATTTACATTAAATGTGCCTGTAGTATTTACCTGGTTAAAAAAAAAAAAAAATTACATACGACCAAAAACAAACATAAGAAAGTAACTTCCATAACTAACTCTAACACACACACATAAACAAAATAAATAAATAAATACAGTTGAAATGCAAACTAGGTGAATTACAAGTCAATTCAGAAAGAGATCTGTATGGATCCTCCTGATGTTCATTTCCATTAGAATGAGACATATCTATCTGAGTTTCCTTGCCACTAAATATCAATGCATGGGTCTACTTTTCATTCTATCCCCTAGCTCAGGGGTGGGCACTAAATTGTGGCTTGCTACAGATTTTTTTGTGGCCCGCCAAGACAGCCAGAA
Organism: Dolomedes plantarius; assembly: GCA_907164885.2. NCBI lineage: Eukaryota > Metazoa > Arthropoda > Arachnida > Araneae > Dolomedidae > Dolomedes > Dolomedes plantarius. The sequence goes on from OU015498.1 coordinate 103,696,766, forward strand.
AACCGCGAAAGGCAGCCAAAAACTCTAAGACACCAGAAAAACTGCCAATAATTTATTTAATTTATATTTATTCATTTTTATGATACAATTTATACCTTTTCTGAAATGCAAAGTTAACTAATAAATGCAATAATTTTAAAAGATGCCAACCTCCGCTTCCACAATGCGGCCCCTGAGCCAAAACAATTGCCCATTCCTGCCCTAGCTTATGCCATACTTACATTTGCTTTGAATTTTGTAGGTGTTATACCAGAAAAAATAGCATTTTCTAAAAATCAAAAATTGTTATTACCTATCAATCAGTCATATTTGTAAATGAAACTTTTAATCATGCTTTGAAGCAAAATTTGGTCCAATGTGTCTGACAGATCACTTTGGTCAATGGGAAACTGAATGAAACCCAATCAACATCATTACATAAGCAACAGCCAGATGATGGCACCAATGGCACTGCTGTCTTGGAAGGGGGAGAAGGGGAGTGAATGAGAGAACTGTGCCTATTAGATCAGTTGCACCTGATGGAAGGTTAAAAGTATATCTCAAGTGAAATTACCTATCACTTTAACTCAGGCTTGGTCAGACTTTCACAGTTTATAGACAATGCAGATATCTATGTTACCTCTCAAGAATTTATTAAATCCAAATGCTGTAGAAAATACATCAAACAATACAAGAAAGGAAAAAAGTTAAATAATTACATAGACTTTACATCATAAAAATATTGATTCATGAAACTTGAACTATTCAAAAATTGAATATCTAATAATTAAAGTTCATATAACAGTCTGTTCTGAAATATAAAACAAACTTTGATATTATTTTAATTTATATTACATTTTCTAAGTACATATATCCAGAGCCTTTTAAAAACGATTTTTAGGTTTTCGTAGTCCTGCTACCAACAACTATTTTTTTAAACATTCTTACAAAAAAATAGACAAAAAATATTTAAAAAAAAAAAAACATTAACTTTATTCTTTTTTTAAAATCTTATTACAATTTCATTTTTTAAAAAAAGAGAGAAAAAATTAAGTTAAATGATGCAAACAACCCATACATACTATGTTAGTGGTAATTATTTTGAGAAAATCTGAAATAGATTTTTAATTCATCTTAATTATGAAAAAGAAAACTTGTAATGAAAGATATAAACTGCAAGGGAGTATTTTTTTTTAATGCAGTCTATACAAAAAATACTCAGAAAATCACACAAGGAAAGATATGCGTGGTAAGAAAGGTAGTCAATCCTTGAGTATTGTCAACTATGTAGCAGTTTTAGGTACTCAATAATTTTATTAAAAGAACTGAAGTGAAAAATAAGTGTACACCAACAAAGTTTTAATGCATAATAACTGTGTAATTAGTTTTGAAAAATAAAAAAGTTTGACATTGCCATAAATAAATGACCTTGAAGACACAGTGGCTAATAATAGTACAGATTCTGATCTTATTTTAATGCCTTGAAATTGTATTGGGCTGCTAGACAGAATCCATGTTAAAGAAACTTCCATGTTAAAGAAGTTCTTACATTAGATAAAAATAAAAAATAAAATAAAATTTGGTGAGACTTCATACAGAATTATCATTTTGAAAACAAAAATTTAGAATTCTTGTTCTGGTTCACAAACAAATATGCCCCATTATTGATATGCTTAATTGTAAAGAAACTGCAAGTGTTAAATTAATTTTTTTGTATATTTTTTAATTCTTTATAATATACTCCCCCTAATAATTTTTAAAAAGCCATTAAAATGAATAAATTATTAATAATTTAATTTAACTTCATGACAAAATGTTATCTAGAATGCTGGTATACATGATTACACAGATTTTTTTAAGATTTTAAAAAAAGGGGGTGGGAAACATATCTCTCCCATCATTAGGAATGATTACTTTTAATTAACAATTGCAGAATCCACAAAAGAACTACCATGAAAAGTTGAAATATTATTTGTAAGAAAAAGATGTGCACTACCTAATTCTAAAAATTCAATTATAATAATTAAAGCTAAAATAAAAATAACTGAAAATTACACATGTCTGGAAATTATAAGCCTTTTTAGAGGTAAGAATAGTATAATTTGAACAAATAAGTTTAAAGAGAAATCATTCGTTATGTATGTAAAAAACTAAACTCATGGCACAACAGTCTGAATGTGGACCAAGGCTGGTGGTGCCCATCTCTAATTTCTTGACCGTGGGCTTGGATGCCATATAGCACATGTCTCATTCAGGTGGTCAACCTGATTCGGGACCCCCAGAGTCAGTTCCCAAGCATGCTTGGTCCTCATTTTATCGACCCACTCAAGGGATGAAAGGCTGAGTCGACCTTGCCCAACCACAGACTCAAACCCTGGACCTGTGATGTGGCAGCTTGAGGTTTTAACCACTATGCCACCGGGTGATATTGTTATGTATATACAGCAAGAAAAAAATGAAAAAATTTGTTTTAATGTCTTTTAAAACAAGAAATAAGAATAGGGGAAAGTAGGGTAAGATGACGAAGCGGGTAAGATGACGAACTCGGTTTTTCTCCAACGCAATCATAGATAGCAGCATCTGTCCAGACAATTCTTAAGACTACAGCCAAAAAGCAATAATGATAGAGGGAGGAAAAAACTAAGATAATATAAGCATAACACCTGCACTAGAAGTCACAAACAATTAAAGTAGTCTGTTAAAACACAAGCAGAATGATACTTCTTTTTTTTTTAACATACTATGGCTCAAATTAACTACTCAGATTATAAAACAATTTACTTACTTTCATAACTTTTTCCATGTCTGATAAATCATGTGGTTTATCATGAATGAAGTTAAATATTTTAAATGCTACACTAATGCCTGCACAATTCACAACTACATCAAGTTTTTTAAATTTGGTGGTCAAATTATTAAGAGCATTTTGTACATCCTTTTCTGAAGTCACCTGAAAGAAATTTTGAACATTTCAATATTTCAAACATAGATTAAAACAATAGTACTTAAATATTCTTGTATGGTCACATTTTAAATTTATTTTGTAAATTAATTGTAGACATTAAGAATCTTTTATTTACAAGTGATTTGTTCTCCACAAACTATCACAAAACAGTTAATGATAATTCACTTAAAAGGAAATTAAAAGTACAAATGTCCTAAGTTACTAGAACATGATATAATCAATGAAGATTCATTTAAAAGGAAGTAACAAATACCAATGTCAAATGCTAACTGCTATACTTGCAGTGGGCACATATGAGTTCAAAGAGAGCCGCAATCCAGTTTTTTATATTTTATAAAGAGCCACATGTAGATATGCAAATTCAAAATTTTATTTAATGTATTTGCATATTTTCACAAATCACATGTAAAAAATATAATTATGAAAAAGAAAATAATTACTTCAAAATTTTAGCTATAAAAGTCAAACTAAAAAAAAAATCAAATATTATAAAAATATATTTATTAATAAAAAGTATAATTACATCTAATGACAATCTTTGGCCAAATATTTAAAATTTAGCGTAAAATTAGTTAAACCTGTAAAAAAAATTCTGTAAGATTTTGATTAGCCAACTATGAATGATGTTTTGGCTTCACAAACTTCATTGTGGAGTACAAAGATTCACAGCAATAGGTTGTACCAAAAATAGATGACAAGTAGCTTTCTTTAAGTTTGGATATTTTGATTCTGGCACAAGTTTCCGAAATTCAATTCTAGAAGAAGCTTTGTGCAGCATTTGCAATGCCTGATACTCTTTCATTGCTGAATTCCAACTACCGCTACTACCCCCTTCAACATTTGGACTGGCTAATATGGCTTGCACACACAAGCAACTACAAATGGTTCAAGAAAAAATAAAACTACAATTTTAATGGGAGCCGCACTTGACTCAACAAAGAGCTGCATTTGCCCACCATTGTGCTATACAAATGATTACCTGTATTCCAGTAAATCAATATTTATAGTCATTTAAGAAACAACCATATATTTGTAGAGTGCTCATTTTCACTGAATTGCGTGCTATTTGATGTTCATAATTTACAATAACATAAAAAAAATAGAACTTAATGAGCATGGACTATAAAATTTGTTAGAATAGGAAAACAGGTTCTTTAAATGTATAACTTTTTTTAATAATTTAAAATATAGTAACCATTAAAAATGTGAATGAAATATACAGAATGGAGATTTTATGACTTAATAACAATTAAAAATATCCATACCAGTTTATTTCAGTAATTATAAAATCTGCATATAATTGAAATTGAAAAATTTTATCATAACAAATCAAGAAATTCTGTAAATCTCAAGCAATAAAAATTTATTGGTAAAACTGAAGAATTAACAAATAACAGTTTTTTCACTACGTAAAGAAAATTATCTGCCTTTATATACTGATTTCTGGATGACATTCAATCATTCACTATATCTTCAGTGTTCTGTAAAAAGGGCGAATATCCATAGAGATTTACATACATATTCGCCCTTTTTACAGAACACCGACGATATTTACAGATTCTGCATACAATCCATTTGTAATGTTAAAATTTATTCAAAAAATTACTTGAAACTAAAATTTTCAGATCATATGCTTCACCTAAATATCTGAAAATTAAATTAACTCCTCGTCAAATTTTTTAAAAAGAGATGCAATTTAAAATTGAAATTTATGCAAGTTTATTACATTTCTGTTGCTATTATCTCTTACATTCTAATTTTATGTCTCTTTATTTACTTGAGGTAAATATTGTTACCCTTTTAAGTTGTACAGCAGAATATAATGAATATAATGTGTAGTGAAGCTAGTTTAATTCCAGAAAGTAAAAAACTTTGAACACTCCAATATTTTGTAATTGCAATCAATATCTATATATATAAAACAGTTCCGTAACTGACTCATTCATTCATTCATTCATTCACTGACTGACTGACATACAACGCACAGACCAAACCGCTGGACCTAAAGGGCTGAAATTTTGCATGACGATTCTTGTAATAGTGTAGGGGTGCACTAAGAAAGATTTTTCAAAAATTCTTCTTAGATTTTTTAAAATTAAATTTTTAAGCTGTTTTTTAAACTTTTTTTACGTTTGCATTTAAGATAATACATTGAGGGTTATAAAATTTATATCACGAGAAAGATCATAAAAATTCCTTCAAAATGAAATTTTTTTCGAATTTTTAACTCCATTTCCTGATTTTTTGTGAATTTTTAAAGATTAATTTTTAGAATTTAATTTATTAAGTGCTGATCACGTGAGTTCTTTTTCTGGTACTTTAAATAAATTTATCGTCACGTGCCAAAAAAAAAAAAGACAAAAAAAATTTTTTTTCTTGCTAATGCGGCAGACGATTGGACTTTATTTTGTCTATAAAAATATCCCTTACGATTTTTTTATAAATATGTGTTTTTTTACATCAATTGTATACATTGATCGTTGTATTTAATTTCAATGTACTCCGTAGCGAAGCACGGGTTTTCAGCTAGTATATATATATATATATATATATATATATATATATATATAATTACAACACTAATATTTAAAGTTATGGCATAACAAATATTTTGTTTTAGTAAATTACATTGTAAAATGTATTTAAACAAAAATAATAGAAATTACTATTAGGGTAGCTACCACAGAAGTTACTCAAAATACCTTTCTCAATTCCAAAATCTGAACAGAGCTTCATTCTTTTATTGCTCACAACTCATCAGAAAGACAGGGTGAATGTCATTTAACCTTTTCATTAGAAGTGGGATCATGATAACCCACCAAGAGTGAACTTAAAATATTGCTTTGGGAGAAACATTACAAAAAATAGGCGACTTTTTTGTAATGTTTCTCCCAGTAAAACAGAGTAAAAATAGGCGACTTTCTCATCCATCCATCAAGAAGAGGAAAGAAAAATAGACCATGAGTTTCTTTGACAACAATAAACAATTCTAGGAATGGGGAAGAAAATAGATCACATACTCAATTTTGACAAGCAAGCATTTTATGCTAGTGTCACAGGATTGGTGAAACATCCTGCAAATTATGGGTTTTTTTTATGTAGTTGCAAAGATTTGTAAACTTTTTTATCTTTACTTTTTTCCATATTTTTTTAACAAATAAATAAGATGTTTAGGTTTATATAATAATTTTAATTCACTGATAATAAGCAGAATTTTTAACTAATAATTTAAATTAATTTGCTTGGATATAAGGACTGTCGATAGGAGTCAGCTGCAGGGAAAGGGAGGTTTAGCCCTGACCAACTGTAAGTTAAATTTTCTGACAGAGTCTAAAAAGAAGAAAATACATGCTGACATTCATTCTGCTTTTTAACCATAACTTATTTGGATAGCATTCTTTCTTCCATAATTTTTCAGTAAAAATGTGCTCATACATTTGTGCCATCACCATGGTGATGGCACAAATGTATGAGTAAAATGAAGTAATTTAAGTTGATTAAGAGAGGACTGGTAGTAAAATTGATAAAATAATATATCTAAAATACAGAAAAGCAAAACAGCAGCAACCTGAAATACAGTCAAACCTTGCTAACTCGAACCTCGATTTCGCGAATTTTTCAATATCTCGAAGAAATAAAAATTCCCTTCAAATTTCCTATGCACTCAATGTTTAAAAAAAAAAAAATTTGGCGAATTTTTTTTGCCTCATCCCTCGATAACTTGAATTTTTTTCCATAAATGGAGAAGATGATTTTTTCTAAAAACAAAAAAATAATATCCAAAAAATAGAAATTTCTAAAAAATAGAAAAGCTATTCAAACATTACAGTGGTAAAACCCTGCATAAACTTTAAAAAGAAGGGATATAAAGATGGAATATAATATAATGAAATGACAACTTCTCTTGACCCTCCAAGATGGGAGTTGAAATTCTTGTTTATTGTTTTCTTATCTCGTTTCAGTTAGTTGCCATACATATGCAGTGACCATCGATCCTTCTTTTATTTTTTCCTCTTTTATTCTCCAAGGTTACTTTCTAGAGGGGTTGGGGTGGTTTTAACAAAACAGGGAATGAAGGCATGAACAAAAATCAAGAGGTGGGTGGCTTCCAAGAAGATTGTAGAATTTCTTATCTTTACAACAAGGAGTGAAAGAAAAAATCTACAGGTGTGAATGCATGCCTGTGCTGTCTTGCATTCAAGCTAGTGCCTCGGTGCTCATGCACCTCGATAACATGGAATTTAATGACTTTGTCGTCGTAGATGATACGGTAATAGTGTGTGGTCAGTGGGATGACAATGACATCATCGGTCAAACGAAAGCTTCTTATGTATTATCAGAAGAGGAGGACGAAATCCGCCATTTTCCACCAAATATGACAAACAAAGATAGACTATTTGTAGTGGATGCTTTGAGGAGATATGTAGACAGTCAACCAAATAGGTAAAAGGACATATTTAAAGCCATTGTCCACTTAAGAAGTGTAATAGATAAAATTTCAGACTCTTCTCTGAAGCAAACAATAATTGAATCTTTTTTCAAAGAATTTTGTAAATAGTGCTTATTAAAATAAAAATATGGATTACTTTTTAAAAAGGTATGTAAAAAAGCTTTTTTTTTCTCTATTACTATTGATAACATGCGATTTTCAATAATTTGAATTTTTTTGTCTCTCCCTTCAAGTTTGAGATATCAAGGTTTGACTGTATTATAAAACATTCGACACAAATTGTCCTAATCCAATTAGCAGATCCATCAATGAAAATGCTTCATTTGATTTTTATGATATTTTTGTTGAACCTAACAAGACAGCACATCTAAATCCAAATTGAAAATGTAAGAAACTTTAAACCTCAATGTCTAGTTTTTGGTGAAAATTACAGAGGAACAAACCATTACATGAAGGTAACATTTTTTTATTCTGCAAATAAACATGTAGTATGGTTCAACTTAATGTGGTTAATTTGCATATAGCTTTAAGGTTATATTTCATTACATATAAGATTTACAAGCAACATCATAAGCAAGTTTTAAAGTATCTAAAAATTCTTAAAAGGTAAAATTATAAACAGTGACATAAAAATATAACACATCAGAAATACTGGTATAATGCAGCAGTTTGTACAAACTATCAAAATTAAAAATTATACATCAGATTCTATAAGAAATATACTCTATCTAGAGAAACTCAAAGGAATTTTATTGATAAGCTCTCTCTTCTCCCCAAAAAGGGCAGTGTTTTTCTGATGCTGCCCTAGTTTGCCAACCCTGAACCACACTCTCAAATGCACACTTCTTAGCCTGCTCTCTTCAAATGCCAAGAATGTAAGTACCTGGAAAAAGAACTAAAAAAGACATAGGAAATGTTTGCAGATTTCCCTAGATGAAATATAACTTTAGGTAATGGGTAGCTCTGTTCACACAACAATCACTCCTTGGGTGCTAGTGAGTTTTGTGAGTGAAATTAGACTAAAGCATCTATATATATAAAACGCGTAGGTATGCGGCACAAAAATCGACGACATTTCTACACTCCGAATGGCAACGGCTGCAACTACCAGATGTAAACATTAGCGAACGTCCACGTGCGTGTAGTGGCTCGACGATAGCACGTAATTTAGTAACTTAATTGCTGTATTTTACTCGTGAATAATTTTAATTTATTCACGAAATAATTTTAATTTATTCATTTGATATGATTAAGTGGAGACAGCTGAATTGCGAACAATAGTACATACAGAGAGTGATGTAATCTACACTATATTTTAGTACTTGCTGAATTTTTACTCCATTTTATAAATAAGGAAATTTTCCCAACAGTTTATTATTTGGTATGATTAAGTAGAGATATCTGAATTGTGAACAATAGTACATACAGAGAGTGATGTAATCTACACTATATTTTAGTACTTGCTGGATTTTTACTCCATTTTTTTAAGTGAAAATTTTCCCTAACAATTTTTTATTTGATGTAATGATAAAGTGTAGATATCTTAATTTAGAAAAATAGTACATACAGAGGGATATAATTTTAAAAATCATTGGTGTTGGGTTTCTGAGTCTTTAACTCTGTTCTGAAGTAATGGAAATTCACATTTTTTAATCATGTTTTAGAATCAGCCTTATAGTGAATTCAGCAATGATTATAAATTTTTGGGCTGAGTTCCCACTACCCCTCAACAACGTATATTTAAGATGACGGGTAACAGTAACATTCCTTACATATGTTACTTTCAGTTGGGTTGTTTTGCAAAAGAAAATGTAAAACTAAAAGCGACCATGCTGGTAGCTCAGCGGATAGTACAATTAAATTTACTGTTTAATCTAAATATGACAATAAATTAATACTAAAAGAAATTGTAAATACTGTTAAATGAAAAATCATTTACTGAATCATACATCAGTAGCAGCAAATTCACAGTTTTCACCAAGAGTACTAGCAACTATACGGCCTGATGAAGTCGGTAGATCACATATTAAAACCTTGCCACCTTGACGTATAAATCTTTCAGCAGTAGCACGTCCAAGTCCTGATGCCCCTCCTGTCACAAGGGCTACAAGACCCTAAAAAGAAGAAACAAAATAAGATAGATACATAATAAATTAATAAACTTATCTAATAAAAACTATGTATTAATGTATTATATTAAAACAATATAAACATATATATATAGAACAAAAAAAGAATGATGTGCTATTATAAAAAAGTAATTTAGTATAAATCAGTGGCGTAGCTACATATTCAGCACCTTGGAGCAAGTAAAATCGGTGCGCCCACTTGTTTCTCGGAAGAGACCTGGCAAAATTTGTTTTCTATCTAATCTAATTTCGATTTAAAACCTTACCTACTAACAATTTATTTGAAATTCAAGACATTTCAATAATAAGATTCAATTGAATACCTTAAATTACTGCTGGAAAGTGTGCAATACAAATGTCATAAATGGTCTTTCTGCGGGGATTTCAAGGTGATTAGAATATTGCTCGGCCATCAAGGAGTCTACACAAAATTTTATTGCTCTTTGTGTGAATGGGACTCCAGAGCAAGGACGGAACATTGGGTTCGGCAGCAGTGGCCAGTCAGAAGTACATTCACACCTGACGAAAAAAAACATTGTTTCAATTATCCCTCGAAAATTCTGTTTCTACCTTTACACATCAATCTTGGCTTAATGAAGCAATTCGTGACAGCTTTAAGCAGGGACAGTAAATGCTTTCAGTATCTGGGTCAGTGGCGTAGCTACATATTCAGCGCATTAGTTTTAAAAGGAACTAATCTCAGAAAACCTCGAATCTTAGATGATTCCAGTAAATTTTGGGGCCATAATGCAAATATTTTGAATTCTAATTTCGATTTTGGTCGGATGAGTTATTTGCCCAGGCAAATGCAGAATCGCCCTAACATATTGGACAGAGTGATCTTATGTTATCCCTCACACTAGTAGAACCGGATATAAAGAAGTTTATATTTGGCGCTCGTGGGATTCACCGGATACATGTAACTTCTTTTCAGCAAAACGCTACTTATAATACGTATAGTAAGTGCCTATAGTAGTGCTTTTAAACATTCTTAGCAATCATCATACATTTTTATAGGTTTATTAGAGGTATATAAAGTGCTAAATTTATAATGAAAATTTTCTGAAATCAAAATTATGATAAGTCAAGTACATTCTAATATATTTAGGTGCTTATAGTTTTATTTACTTAAAAATATTTCATGTATTTTTTGTATATTTTATAGAAAATCTCAAAAATCGAAAAATTTTTTATACAAAAGTTTTCACAAATTTTTATTTCACTCTTTCAAATTTTGTGCCCCTATGAGTTGTGCGCCATAGCAACGCCCCTGGTATAAATCAAAAAAGCAGTTTTAAATAAAAATTGCATTTTAAAAATTTTTCTCGGATTTTCTGTACATCAGTAAATTCAAGTATTATTTTAAGTTTGATTTGATAATATTAATCTAGCCTAAGTAGTTTTCAGCAATATAATTTCCAACTGAAATAAAATCAGTAAACATTGGCAAAGTGCTGAACATACAATGTAATGCAGTATGTGATTAATACTGTAAAAATTTGATACTCATACAATGAAATTCTGTTATTTATCTCTGTGAAGATTGCATCAGGATAAAAGTGTCAACATTAAAGTTGTCCCTAAAGAAAGAATACTTTTATGTTTACCTTTTAAACTAGAAAAAAGAATGAATAGAACTAAAGTACAAAAAGTGACTTTATATTTTTACTCATACCTTTTTTATTTCAGTATAAGAGGTAAATTTTAAAGGTTTTCTTTCTCTAGGGGGGGGGGGGGGGGGGCTTTAATATTTGCATTTTTATACTGAAAAATTTTTCCCAAGGATAAATTAATGGGATTTCTAATTTTACTTGTATGTCTTTATATGATAGCGAATTATTATCTTAAGAATTTCCCCATATAGGTATCTAATTTTTATAGTATTAATCACATACTCCAATATGTTATATCAGTTATGGAAAAAATTTTCTTCCTGATCTTTATATAAAACAAAATAATGTATAACTTTAATTTTAAATTATCTACAAATAATTTTATAGATAATATAAATTTTATTACAACAAAGAAAAAATTAAATAACTAAGATGATTTGAAATAATGATAAGCAGGGTAATTTTTAAATAGTTATGAAAAGCATATAGTGCTGAATATAATACAGTATTTTATGGTTAATTACCAGCAGTTTCAGAGCAAAAACTTAACTAAAACAGCATAGATATATTTAAAGCAAATATTTTCTATTTTTTTTTTCATTAACAAAAATAAATCTGCCACAGTTGTTTAAAAAGCATAATTTTCCATTAATGACAGATTTAAGCTGCAAACTTCAATGACACAGTCTTTGAAATCTTATTATAGATTGGTTTAGAAGTAAAAATTTTCATGCTATGAACTAAAAAATTATTAGAGAAATCACTGATAAGTTATAGTGATGCAAATAAATTAATTTGTAGTGTGAATAAAATTAATGATTTTAGCTGGGTTACTATACACATTTCAGCCTGAAAGTGAACTGAAAACAAAAATATATGATAAATATTTTAAATTTCTTGCCCATTTATAAATTACCATCCTTCTAAATAACCTGAAAATGCATCAATTTGAAATTCTTTGAAATTTTTGTCTCAAATTCATTCATAAAAGACTGAAAGATATGTTGTGAGTCTGACGTGATTTCATAAAATACATCAAATTTTCAAAAGTAAGAGAAACTTTAATACTAAATAAATGTAAATAAAAACTATAATTAAAAACTATGACTATTCGGAAACGAGCATCTTGGCTCAAATTCATCTTCACATTAAAATTTGAATTTAATATATATCCAAAAACTGAACTTTTACGTAAAATATTCGTAATCAACATGACTTTCGAGAAATTTGTGGAAAAAAGCAAACGGGGACAAATAACTTCTTAATATCCAAATTTAATTGTATGTGGAATTTAAGAAGGTCTTTGTTCTCGTTGACATCTTGACTGGTGAACAGATTTATACAAAAAGAATCAAAATTACTTTACAGATGTTTTATTTCAATGACACGGAAGTTTGGAATCACACAATTCACTTTAATCCTTTATGACCCACCTTATATAGATCATTTCATAGAAATTCTTCTAAAATATCTCTAATAAAGCAAAAATGATTTTCTAATAGAAAAAACACTGAAGCAAAGTAAAGAAGTAAAATTTTACCTTCAGCGACCGGTAAGTTGCCATGTGCTTTGTTTTTATTTGTTTGCAGGCGAAAGCGACGGAAGATCGAAATATTCTGTTAAATTCGGATAGAATCGATTTCACGGGAATAGATAGATCGACCTACAGCTGAATTGAATTAACAAGTGACTAGAATCCTCCGCTTGCTCTTTGATTGGTGGATGGGAGGTTCCGTTTACGTTCCAGAAAATGATACTTCTTTTAATGTGATTTTTGGCTATAACTACTGACCTGTATAGAAATTTTAATTAGTTTAGTTTCTGACTTTATTTATAAAAACATTGTGTTCTATTACGAACTATATGAAGCACATATTGTTTTCGTAAATTTCAATTAAATGGGGAACGTAGAATAATAAAACTTTATAACATTATTAGTATATTTTCTTTTTGAGAATTACTACGTGACTGCTTTGTGTTTTATGTAATGTGTCATAAAATTGAGCCTCTGTAAAAATTGATGAATTCAACATATAAGCACCAGTCAACGGCCGTACCATGCTGAAAACACGGTTCTCCAAGGCAACAAATGGGCACCGCCAGCGAATTTCGTACATGGATCTTGCCGACCGAGGACAGGGCTAACCGCGGCCAATGATCGCGAACCAGTGTTGCCAACTTGGGGGTTTTGCCCCTAAATTTGGGGGAAAATTAGATGAAAAGGGGTGTTTTTAGGGGCCACATTTTCTTAGGGGCATTTTGAGGGGGGAAATTTTTTAGGAGCATTTTCTAGGGGGGGAACATTTCTTTTGGCGCAATTTTTAGAAGTTACCTTTTTTTAGGGGAATTCTCTATGGGGGACTTTTTTTAATGGGGGTTTTTAGGAGCGTAGATTTAAAGTTCCTTAAAAAAATATTAGAAATTAACTCTTCAGTTCAATTTTAGTCAGGTAAATTTCAAGTTTACTGCCACTTTCTCTCATTAAAACGAAATAAAATAAACAGCCAAAATACAACCATAAACAAATTTTATCATTTTGCGCGGCAATCACGACACGCGGGTCGTGGAAAGTGGCGACTGTTTTGTGTTACTGTTACTGTGTTTTTCAGTTTTTCTCTTTTATGGTCTTTCCGGAAATTCTGCATATTTCATTCGAATATAATTATATAAAGATAAAGTAAGTAGTGGCAGTTTTGATTAACGGCGACAGAAAATAAAAATTTTCGGTTCGTGGCACGTGGCGTCGAGCAGTTTTCCCGCCCAAAACTGAACTTTATCAACTTCCAAAGTAATTGCTTTTGTTTTCGTGATAGCATGACGTACGACCAAATAAATAAAAACAAAAATAATTAATAATCAACATTTGCGTTTCATTTTGCTTCAGAATGCCCAAAGAAAGAAACAAAAAGTACCAGCAGAAGTATGCAAAGTGTTGGGAGATCGATCCCGAACTTAAAGGTTAGTAAACATGCTTTTTCTGAATCGAAATAAAAGACGTATCTATTGGAAGTAGTACATAATGCATAATAATGCATTATGTTCTGTAAATTTAGATTCCTCAAACAAATAACAAATATCTACTACGCAGGAATTTTATCAAAGGTCGCAGACCAGCCGAGATTGTCGTAACTTTTTCTTGAAAAAGGTAATTTAGGTTAAGTTTTAGTGTTTCAGTTTTCAGTTTTGTTTTTCGTTTACCAAATGTTTTGATCAGGAGCTTGTTGACAACTTGACCTGGCAGTTGGCAGTGGTCGACTTTTATTTCCAGGTATTGAATATTCATTCGGTCTAATTTGGTTTTGGCTTTGGTTTGGTTTTGGTTTTGTTGCCACTCAACTTAAGTTTAACATTTCCTGTTTGCTTCTCGTTAATAACTGAATTGCATTTATATTTGAGTTTGCAAATGTGGCGGTGACAATATTTTTTTGTGTTCTATGTTCTTTTAATTTTAAGTTAGGTAGATAAGTTTTAAGTTCAAGCTATAAGTTTTAAGTTTAAGATAAAGGCTACGATATGTAATATTAAGAAATATATATAATTTTCATCTTTTCTGATGTACGAATATATATTATAAATAAATAGTAAGTTGAAACCGATCTTGAGTTAGAACATTGTGGCGTCCGTGACAGGACATTGTACTCTGCATTACATAGTGAAACTGAAGTCGACAAATTTACGAACTGGATATTACTTTAAGATAAAATTGGTACGAGTAATTTCTGAATTTTTGATTTATGACTGCTTCAGTGATATATGTATGAAGTTTTGATTTGTGCAAAGAGTATATGTCCGATTTGATTTAAGTTTAAGAAAGTTAAATGACTCAAGATTCAGAATAAGCAGAGATTGAGAGCTGATTAAACGAAATATTTTTAAATAATAAACTGATTAAAATATTTAGAAATATGGATGCTCTTAAGGCAATACGAAAGTCGTTAAGAATTTCATTCACAACTACAGCGAATAAGTTAACACAATACTTGGCGACATCAGAAACTGACGCCAAGGATGTTGATCGGCTGTATACATTAAAGTCACAGTTGCAAGATAAATTTACTTGTTTGAATGAGGTTCAGAACAGGGCCTTTTTATCGCATGGGCAAATCGGGACTTTGCCCAGGGCCCCCTGATGCTAGGGGGCCCCAAAACCACCTTGGTGAATGCACCTAGTACTTCTAATAGTATGTACAGCCCATGGATAGTTCTTATTTTTATAAATGTTCGTAAGGGGGGGCCCCCAAAATAGCATCTGCCCAGGGGCCCCCAGCGTTCATAATCGGGCCCTGGTTCAGAATGAAATATCCTCATTACTTTTAGAAAAATCTGAGACCGTTGCCGAATACGAAACCGATTTTGAAGCAGCTGAAAATTACAGAGACAATTATCTTGAACTTGAATCAAAAGTCGAAAAATTTTTGAATAAGTTTTCAAGATCCGTCGCCAAAGGTTCTTTAGAGGACAATACTGTGAAACTGAAAATACCAAAATTTGAATTGAAGACGTTTTCAGGTGATCCTAAAGAATATCTCACATTCTGGAGTATTTTTTCAAAAATTCACGAATCTGAGGATTTATCTGCAATCGACAAGTTTCAGTATTTATACCAATCTATGGTACCTGATTCCAGAGCAGCAAGATTAGTTTCCAGTTTCCCAATAACTGCAGAAAATTATCCAAAGGCCATTCAACAGCTAAAATTAAGATTTGGCCGGGAGGATCTCCTAGTGCAAATTTACGTTCGAGATCTTTCTCTTGATATGAAGAATGCTACTGCTAGAAAGAATTCACCTGATTTAGCGACCCTCTACGATATGCTTGAAACGAAACTAAGAGCTTTGAAAAGCTTGGGGCGCACAAAAGAGAAATTTGCTGACTTTCTAGAGCCTCTTGTAGAATCCTGTTTGCCTGAAAATGTTATGAGAGCGTGGGAACGAAGTAGAATTTCGGAAAATACTGATGACGCCACAAGTCAGAGATCCCTTGAAAAACTAATGTGTTTTTTGCGCCATGATGTCGAATCTGAGGAAATGATCAGTTTAGCTCGTGAAGGATTTGGAAGAGATAAGGGAAGCGGCGAAAAACGAAAGGATTACCATAAATCGGTCCAGAGAGATGAACCTACCGCTGCTAGACTAATCGCCAACACCTCTCGAGGAAATAATAGTTGTATTTTCTGTGACCGTCCTCATTCAAGTCAAGACTGTCAGAAAATAGCGGGGATGAGTTATGAGGACAGAAAATCACAAGTTATACGGAAGGGATACTGTCTTGTGTGTCTCAAGTCTGGCAAAATGGCAAAACGGTGTCACAGTAATGTAAGATGTTTGATTTTTAAACGGAGACATTATGCATTACTTTGCCCCGATTTACGTAAAGGAATTAATTCTTCATCTAAGGACAGAATAGCAGATGATGAACAGAAATCTACAGAAATATTATTAACAAATCTTCCCTCTGAGCGTGAAATATATCTCAAAACAATTACGATCAGACTACGAAACAGAGACAAGGAAGTCTGTGTTCGAGCATTAATGAATGATGGATCACAGCGTTCCTATATTGAAAAGAGTTTAGCTGCAGAGCTAAATCTTTCTCCCTCTGGAAGGGAAGTGTTTTCTCAAGGACTGTTTGGCGGGGGAATTTCTTCTGCTTCTGAGCATAGGAGATATATGGTAACTGTTGAAAGTTTAAATCGCAAATATTCAACTTCATTGTCTCTCCTCGATCAACCGAAGATCTGCTCATCACTACCTAGAATACATGATGGAAAGTTACTTGCTGAGCTCGCTTCTCGAGGAATAAAACTAACAGATGTCGGAAGAGATACGCCACCTATAAGAGTTCTTCTGGGAGCTGATGTACTTGGAGGCATTTTGACTGGAAGAATAGAGGTATTAACTTCGGGAGTGTCAGCCGTAGAGACCTTCCTTAGTTGGACAATTTTAGGACTAGGAAGGAAAAGACAAGTGGTTAACTTAGTCACATTAAGCTTGCAAAATATGGAGTTGCCAAAGATATGGGATTTGGAAGTTTTGGGCATTACAGATCCCGTAGAAAGAAAAAATAAGGTCCTTCTTGAAGAGGAAACTTTGACCCATTTCAGGGAAACATTAAAGATTTGCGAAGATCAAAGATATGAAGTAGCTTTGCCATGGTTGG
Source organism: Dolomedes plantarius (assembly GCA_907164885.2). NCBI lineage: Eukaryota > Metazoa > Arthropoda > Arachnida > Araneae > Dolomedidae > Dolomedes > Dolomedes plantarius. The sequence goes on from OU015498.1 coordinate 103,714,061, forward strand.
CTGGACATCCTGCTCTTTATGATAAGTACGATATAGCAGAGTCCAGACTTCGAACAGCAACTAAACGTTTGTTAAACGAAAATCACTTTCAAGCCTACGATGTTGTATTTAAACAGTGGGAATCAGAAGCCATTATAGAAACTGTACCAATGGATCAGATTACGAAACCAGGTCATTACCTCCCTAACAGACCTGTTATCAAGTTATCCAGCAGTACTACGAAGGTTCGCCCTGTCTTCGACGCTTCGTTCAAGAAACCTGGATTTGCTTCCTTGAATGAATGTTTGAGTGTGGGACCGAGTCTTATACATAAGATACTGCCACTACTGTTGAGATTCCGTTCAGGCGCCTTTGGAGTGATTGCCGACATAAGAGAAGCCTTTCTACAGATACGTTTAAGAGTCGAAGACCGAGATGTATTAAGATTCTTGTGGTGGGAAGACGCTGAACGCACAAAATTTAAAATTTATAGACACTGCCGAGTGGTGTTCGGCGTTTCTTCCAGCCCCTTTCTTCTGAATGTCACAATAAATTATCATCTGGGATTGCAGAAATTCCAGACAGAGAGCCTTAAAAATACGATTGATAATTTGAGAGAAGGATTTTACGTGGACAACCTAGTCACAAGTGTTAATGACGTGAAAGAACTGGAGCAACTGAAATCCTATTTCATCCGTGGTTGAGTGGTAGAAGGTGCATGAAGAAAAATATCTATCTTCTAAAATCTACATTATTTATTTTTACATATATACAGTTTTATTCAAAGAATTATTAAAGATGAGAGCTTACATACGCTCAAACTTTCCTGTTTGCCTGCCACGAGAGTAATAGTAGACAAAACATAGTAAATATTAAACTTACATTGACATGCAATGCCATCTAGGGGAGAAAAATAACAAATTTCCAAACACTCCCCACCTGATAATTTGCTAAAATTATCACAAAGAAAAACATAAAATTATATGACATTCATATTCAAAACAATGAAAACAAATATTATGAGAATTCAAACTAAGAGTTGAAATTAAAAGTAACTTAGCAATTATAATAGATAATCTAATATTATAAAAAGAAAGAGAAAGAAATTAAAATAGTAAAAAGTTTTTTTTTTTTTCAGTTCGGCAGTTCCAGAGGATACAAAAGTTGAATAGGTCTTCTAAGTTCAGTGTTTTTAGTTTTAACTTTGCATGACCTAACGAGTCCATCACGACCCTGAAAGACCTCGGTAATGCGACCTAGGTCCCATAAAAACTTTGATTTGTTTGTACCCTCAATGAGTACAACCTCGCCTTCCTTGAAATTTTCTTTAGAGGTTGAAGTGTTGAACACATGGAAATTCTTTAAATTTAACAAATATTGTGTTTTCCACTTTGTCCAAAGCTGCTGTAGGAGTTTTGTTTGGTATATCTTGCGTTTAACCAAAGAAACTCTGGACGAATTAGTATTGAAAAGTTCAGCAAAATTGAAAGGATATTTTATGTTGTGTCCCACCAACAAAAAATGAGCTGGTGTCAGAGGTTCAGGCTCATTGGCGTCGTTATAGATGTAGGTTAGGGGTCTCTGATTGAGAACATTTTCGATCTCAGCCAAAATTGTTGTTAGTTCTTCAAAGGTTAATTGAGATCGTCCGAGGATTTTTCTCAAAGGCTCTTTAATTGTTTTCATCAATCGCTCGTAAAAACCTCCCCACCATGGGGCGAGTTCTACGATAAATTTCCATGCAATTCTTTCCGAAGAAATGAAGTCTTGAAGACTTTTATCTTTAACAATTTTATCAAAATAATCGAAATCTTTATTAGCGCACTTAAAAGTTTTGGCATTATCGGAATAAATTATGCGACAGTTTCCTCGCCTTGACAAAAAACGTCTTAGAGCTAATATGAACTTACTTGTTGACAAGTCAGAGACAAGCTCAAGATGTACTGCTCGTGTTACAGCACACGTGAAGAGAGCAATGTAACTTTTCATGACGTCTTTTCCTTCCTTCACATAAACAGGACCAGTAAAGTCAATTCCAGTAGTATAAAAGGCGGGAGTTTCATTCAATCTATCTTTTGGAATCTGTCCGGTAAGTTGACTTGCAGGTTTCGCTGAATATCTTCTACAGATTAGACAGTTATGGATGACCTTTTTTACTAACTGCCTTCCTTTAATTATCCAGAAATTTTGACGTATTTTTGATAGTGTCGCAGCAACCCCAGCATGAAGCATTTTATTGTGAACATGTAACACTATTAATTCAGTCCATCGGGAATCTTTTGGTAGTAGAATAGGGTGTTTTTCACCTAAAGTAAATTCTGCCTCGTTCATTCTTCCCTTTATTCTAATCAAATTATTTTCATCCAGGAATGGGGCCAAGGAAAAAATGTTAGAGTCTGAGGAAATAGGTTTTTTAGATTTCAGAGATTTAATTTCCTTTGAAAAATGTTCACTTTGGATTTTCCGGATAAAATACTGTTCGGCTTCTTCGAGTTCATGAGCAGAAAGAGGACCGCTTTCAGATGTTACTTTTCTCGCTCTAGCTGCAAATCGTTTTATCCATGCAAAAATTCTCAGACATTTTAAAAAACTACTGTATTTTGTCAAATCTAGAATTGGTTCAGTCAAGGCTACAGTATTCACTGCTACAGTTCGAAGCTCCTTCGAAATTAGCTCTTCATTACAATTGTCATCAGGTCGGTTGGAGGAGCTTTCACCAGGCCACAGGTGAACCGGTTGAGACAACCAAGGAGGGCCTGTCCACCACAAAGAACTCGAAAGGATCATTTTTGCAGATTCTCCTCTGGTAGTAAGGTCAGCAGGATTTTCCGATCCACTGCAAAAATTCCAACACTCAGGTAGAGAGAGTGCTTGTACCTGAGCCACCCGATTTGCCACAAAAGGTTTCCAAACTTTAGACGAACCTTTCACCCAGTGGAGCACTATTTTGGAGTCACTCCAAAAAAATATTTTTTGAGTGAAGGCTAGAAAAATGTTCTGAATATATTTACCTAGACGAGCACCTACGAGTGCTGCCATCAACTCTAATCTTGCTAAAGTTAAAGATTTTAGAGGAGCAACTTTACTTTTTGAAATCACAAAACTAATTTTAATTTTTCCTTCAGTTGTAAAGTATCGGAGGTATGCCACAGCCCCATAAGCCTTAGGGCTAGCGTCCACAAAAATATGTAGAGAAACTTCACTAACGTCTTCTGTTGAAAAAAGTTTACGTTGAATATTGAAATTTTCCAGTTCAACAAGTTCAGAACACCATGTTCCCCACTTCTTTTCTAAGTCGTTTGGCAAGTTTTCGTCCCAATTTAGACCTCTTTGCCACATTTCTTGCATGAGAATTTTAACTCTTATTACAAAAGGACTAATTAGTCCGCAAGGATCAAATATTTTAGAAATCATGCTTAGCACATGTCGCTTGGTGATTCCAAATTCCACGGGATCCCTAACATCCTTTAAATCTAACTTAATTTCATCCTTAATATGATCCCACTTTAATCCCAAGAACCCTTCGCCAAGTCCAAAATCCATATTTTCCTCATACCCGTTTTCACGCCAAAGTTTATTTAGTTCCTCACAGTTAGTTTTTAATTTTCTCAATTTGAATCCAGCGATGCGTAATATTTCTATTGCCAAAGATGTTAACTTATAGGCATCCTGAGCATTTTTAGCTCCATCGTACAAATCATCGACATACAGAGAATTTAACATTTCATAACAATCAGGATAATCATCTTTAAATTTCCTAATGTGAAATTTCAAAACACAAGCTAGCGCGAACGGAGACGTCGTTAATCCGAATGGTAAACGATTAAGTTGAAGTGTTTGTACCGAATAATTCGGGTCGTCCGAAAACCACAAAAATTTTAGATACTTTCTATCCTCTTCCGCAATTTCTATCATAAGGAAAGCTTTTTCTAGATCTCCGCAAAACGCAACTTGATTTTCCCGAAATTTAAGTATTACATCTAATAAATTTGGATAAAGGTTAACTCCAGATTCAAGTGAATCATTCAAAGAATTTTTATTGTCATTTGCTTTAGAGCTGCAATCATAAACCATACGAACGCGAGTAGTCTGTTTATCCTGTCTTATAACTTCCCTGTGCGGCATGTAGTAACCTGAGTTTAAATCCTCATCAATACATTTTTCCACAATATTACATTCCAATTGATCCGATACAATTTCTTTATATTGGTCAGAAATTTCAAGATTTTTATCCAATTTAATTTTTAATGAATAAAAGCGTCTGCTCGCCACCTCATAATTAGAGTCCAATTCGGGGGGTGGTCCCACATTATCTTTCCACATTAATTTACAAACATAGCGCTCTCCGTTAAATTTTAAAGAATCTTCAAAATTTTTGATTAATTGATTTTCCTTTTCCGATAAATTTTTAGTCTCATTCGGAAATTCTTCAATTTCCCAGAACATTCGCAAATCATTTGAAATCGCATTATTCACAATAATCATGTTCTCAGAACAACTACTTTCGTTTTTGTCTGCTCCAGTAATTATCCAACCGAATGCACTATTCAAAGCTGATAAATGTTTATTAATAGGAATCTTTTCCTGATAAATTAGTTCCCAGCAAACATCTGCCCCTAAAAGAATATCTATATTATTTGAGCTAGCGGAATCATCAGCTAACCGCAAATTCCTTTTCAGCATTAAGTCTTTTATTTTTTCGTCTGGGTATTTAACGGTAGCACCTGTAATAGTCCTAGACACAAATAATTCCTGATTTTTTCGAAAAGGAGAATTTGTACTTTCGAGTGTTAATTCAACAACTCGATAAACTTTATCTGTTGGGCTTTTCATTCCGAAAGAATAGACTGACAAAACTTCATTCCGAATAGTTTTTAAATTCAATTTATTCGCTAACTTTTCACTTATAAAAGAGCGCGAACTTCCACTATCAAACATTAATCTTGATAAGCAAGATTTATTTTCCGATTTAGCTAAGACAGTGCAAGTTTGCAAATAAACATTTTTAGAACAGTTCGTATTAAGATTACATTGAGAAACAGAACTTATAACTTCAGAAGTAGAGCTTGTCCTTTCATTTTCGGTTTCATTAGAATTTAAGCTACGCGAATTATTACAATTTTCCTTGCTACGCTCTACCGAACCATTAGAAGGTTTACCATTTTTCCTACAAACTGATTTATGGTGAAATTTTGAAAAACATATTTCACACAAAATACCTAATCGACAGCTTCCGCTGGTATGTTTGGGCTTGAAACACGCCCAGCATCGTCCTTCAGACTTAAGTTTACTAATTTTTTGTTCTACATCAAATTTCCTACAATTTATGGATTCGTGGTTTAATTCGCAAAATATGCATGTATTTTTTACTGGTGCAAGTAATGTTGCAGCGGTTGAAAAATGTTTAGGTTTCGAATAATTTTTATGATACGTTTGTCCCGTTTGATAACTTTGAAAAGAGGTGCGTTTAGATTCGCAAACCTTGGAAGAATTCATTACAGTTTCACAAATTTCCCTTGATTCGACTTCATTTCTCAAAAAAGTCATAATATCCGAAGTTTCACAGTTCTTTTCCTTATTTCGTTTTCGGTGAAATTCCAAAACTAAATCTTGGGGTAACAATTTTAAGAGTAGGGGATTTAATAAATGACCATACGATCCTTCGGTTACATTTAGTGCGCGTAAATTTCTTATGTTTACCTCTATCTCATCATACAATTTGCGTAATCCTTTTACATAAGAGGAATTTCTTACCGGTTCTAAATTAAGTAATTTGGAGATATACAAATTAATATTATAATCAGTACGACCATAACGCTGCTTTAAAAGTTCAAGGCAAGAGTCGTAATTCTTTTCATTTAATTCGAATCCAGAAACCACATTATAGGCGGGGGGAGAAAGCAAGGACTTTAAATACTGAAATTTTTCAATTTTAGTTAGGGAATCGTTCGACCCTATTGCGCTATCGAAGCAGTTAAGGAATTCCATGAAATTAGAATCACCAGAAAAACGCGGAATTTCTAATTTAGGCAATTTTAATGCCGTAAAATTATGTTCAGTAACATTTGAGGTGTTATTACTTCCATGGGAACTTTGATCGTCCCTTTTATTCATTTCTTTAATTTTATTTTTGAGTTTAATTTTAGTCGTAATAATTTTTTCATCATACTCTTCCGATTGAGCAATTTCGGTTTTGAATTTAACTGGATCCGATATGAGATCTTCAATTTCTAAATTATATTCCTTAAGTATTTTTTCTTTCGTTTCTAACAACTCAATTAATTCTGTTAGATTTTCAACAGTTTCATCTTCATAATTCAAAGTTTGAATCTTTTTTATCAATTTCGTTATATTAGCTCTTACTGTGCTTCTTTTTTCTATGATTTTTGCAATCTTATCCATATTCAAATATTATAAAAGACCTTACCTTTAATTAAGGTATCCGTAATAGTAAGAACAGCTTATCCGAAGAAAAATTCTTATTTCCATTCAGCATCCAAAAGCTGAAGGAATCCGTTGAGCCATTTTTTTTTCAAGCACAGCAGGTGTCCATTCCAATCAAAAAAAATTCAGTTCCAGTTCACAGCCGATATGCACCATATTTCATCCGTGGTTGAGTGGTAGAAGGTGCATGAAGAAAAATATCTATCTTCTAAAATCTACATTATTTATTTTTACATATATACAGTTTTATTCAAAGAATTATTAAAGATGAGAGCTTACATACGCTCAAACTTTCCTGTTTGCCTGCCACGAGAGTAATAGTAGACAAAACATAGTAAATATTAAACTTACATTGACATGCAATGCCATCTAGGGGAGAAAAATAACAAATTTCCAAACAAATCCCAAGCTATACAAGTCATGAAAGAAGGTGGATTTGAATTACGATGCTGGGCTTCTAATAACTCTAATGAAAAGCAAGATACACAAATGGTACTTGGTTTGAGATGGGATGTAGTCAACGACGAACTTTCGTGCAAGTTACCGTCAAATTTAGATCGTACGGTCGATGAGAAGATGGTTACGAAAAGGTTACTACTTTCTGTAATCAACAGCATTTACGATCCGATTGGCTTCACTACTCCAGCGTTATTATTGCCCAAGTAGCTTTTGCAGGAAGCCTGGAGAGAAAAGCTAGGTTGGAACGATGCGTTGTCTGTAGAACTTGAACAGAAGTACAGACGGTGGGAGAAAACCACGGCTCTCATACCTAAATGCACAATTCCACGAAGAATATTTCCTGGAAATTGCGATGATCTCACGCTACATATTTTCACAGATGCATCTTCCTTCGCATATGCTACTTGTGCTTTCTTACGATATGAATACCGAGGTCAAGTGACAGTCAGATTAATAGCAGCTAAAGCTCGACTTGCTCCAATGCAAAAACCCACTATTCCACGACTTGAACTGTTAGGAGCTGCCCTTGGGGCTCGATTATCCGCACCCCTGCATTCTGTTCTACCCACTCCTTCTAGAACCCTTTATTGGACTGATTCAATGATAGTGTTAAGTTGGATCACAAAAAGGGAGCCATGGAACACCTTCGTTGGAAATTGAGTGAAAGAAATCAGAGAATTGACCAATATAGATGACTGGAAACATATACCTGGAGAAGTCAACCCTGCCGACTTGGCAACCCGGTTTTGCGACTGGTCGGACCTCATGCAAAGTCAGTGGTGGAAGGGTCCAACCTGGCTGTGTGAAAACGAAGAATCTTGGCCAAATTCTGAGATATCTGTTCCGAATGACAAATTCTGAGATATCTGTTCCGAATGACAAATTCTGAGATATCTGTTCCGAATGAAGCATTTCTGGAGCGGCGTAAGACATTGTTAACGAATTTAGCCGCTGAAAGGAAGAGAAATTTGGAGAGAGATTTTTATATTTTTCAAGCTACACAAGGATTCTTCGAATGACTGCCTATGTTTTGAGATTTTGTAACAATATTAAGAAAAACTCTCGTAAGTTGACCAATGCGATTTCACGTGAAGAGATTGAAAGGGCAGAAAACACTGTGATAAAAATCATGCAGTCTGAATGGCCATCTGAAAAACATGAGAAATACAAGGATACAATACAATTTTTCTTATAAAATGGAATTTTGAAAGTTCGAACAAGACTTATTCTCAGTCAAGACCCAGAGAACTTTACATATCCTATTGTCCTGCCAGACCATCCTCTTCTGGAAAGACTGGTTTTGTGCACTCACAGATCTTTGATGCATGCTGGTGTGTTGACGACACTAGCACAGTTAAGAGAAAGATTCTGGATTCCTAAAGGATGGAGAGTTGTAAGAGCAATTCTGCGACAATGTGTACGATGCAAGAGGCTGACTTCTAAAAATGTTAATCCGGATCCAGCCCCTTTACCTCCTGACAGAATACAACGAGTCGCAGCATTTCAGATAGCTGGTGCAGATCTGGCTGGTCCTCTTTTCCTACGTGGGGGAAGCAAGGCGTGGATAGTATTTTTCATGTGTACTGTATATCGGGCAGTCCACCTGGAGTTAGTTTCATCCCTCTCCACAGAGGCATTTATGCAAGTCTTACGAAGATTTTGGGCAAGGAGAGGAAGATGTTCTACTCTTTATGCAGATAATGGTACGAACTTTGTAGGGACAGTAAATGCTTTGAAATCTTTGGATTGGGATTTCATACAAACAGAATGTTCTTTAATGAAAATTAAGTGGATATTTAGCCCACCATCCGCACCATGGTATGGTGGATTTTGGGAAAGAATGGTTCGCAGCGTCAAGGAGCTCCTTCGAAAGTGTTTGGGCAGAGCCTGTGTCACCTATGAAGAAATGTTTACTTTACTTTACGACTGTGAGGCGACTATAAATAAAAACCACTGACATATTTGTCCGACGACCCCAATGAACTGAAACCTCTTACACCTGCTCACTTCATTCAAGATTTAAAGGAACAAGAAACTATTGATTTAGATTTAATTGACTCTCAGCATTTACTAAAACGCGTGCGCTACCTTCACACCTTACGACTAAATTTACGAAAGCGTTTCTATAAGGAATATCTTGGAGAGTTGGTAAGGTGTCCCAAGACAGCTTCAAGGAGAAAGGTGATTTCTCCGGGAGACATTGTCTTAGTTGAGTCAAAGAGCCCAAATCGAATGAATTGGCCTTTGGCACGGGTAATTGAACTGTTTCCCGGCAAGGACAATGTTGAGCGTGTGGCCAAACTACGAGTAGCCAATGGTGAAATCATACGACCTGTCCAACGAATTTATCCTTTGGAACTTAGTTCTATTGACAACCTCAGTGAAGATCATCAGGAAATCGGGCCGACGCCAGAGCCTGAACTTAGTGATGCCGATGTTACGGAAAAAACAAAGACAACTCGATGTGGTCGTCGAATAGTGCCTGTAAAACGAATGAACTTGTGAACTGTTCATAACTTTAAATCACTTGGAGTGTTGCAGTATCATGTCTATAACTTTGTTTCTATTTTTTGTATTGCTTGAGAGCAAAATATGCCCGCAATACAAAGTTGGGAGAATGTTGCCACTCAACTTAAGTTTAACATTTCCTGTTTGCTTCTCGTTAATAACTGAATTGCATTTATATTTGAGTTTGCAAATGTGGCGGCGACAATATTTTTTTGTGTTCTATGTTCTTTTAATTTTAAGTTAGGTAGATAAGTTTTAAATTCAAGCTATAAGTTTTAAGTTTAAGATAAAGGCTAGGATATGTAATATTAAGTTTAAGAAATATATATAATTTTCATCTTTTCTGATGTACGAATATATATTATAAATAAATAGTAAGTTGAAACCAATCTTGAGTTAGAACAGGTTTGGGGCGCTACGGTCATTTTTTGCTACACGTGGGTTTAGAACTGACGCTTTACAATATAGTTTATTAATTATTTGTCAAACATAATACATGATTCTGTCACTTAAGCATGATGTAAAGGCTTGATCAAAAGAAATATGATAAAACTGAAAAAAATTCTTAAAGACTTTAACTATTATCAATAAATTTTACATGACGATCATTTTAAACCAGTGGTTCCCAACCGGTGGTCCACAAGAGCCTCGGAAGTGGTCCGGCAACCCATATAAAACATTGCCAAATAAATGGGGATTTTGAAAGCTATGTTCATTGAACTAGATGGGCCGAATATATCCGATGACTATCAGGTGTTGAATTAATTTTTATGTTTTAAAATTAAAGAATTTGTAGTAAAGTCGTACTGTACACTGTACAATAGCAATAATAAATAATATGTTCTAAAAAAAATGCAAGTGTCGAACATGCTTTTTCGACAAACAAAGTAATTAAAAATAAATTACTGAATAAGTTGTCCCTCGAAGTACTTCAAAGTATTATGATGTTTAGGGCCTGTTCACATAGGAGTCCGTTGCGTTGCGTTAAGGAAAAGATGACGTTGAGACGAAAATAAACCAATCATAGGCGTTAAAAATGTCATTGCTAATCGTTTGGAGGACTATGATTGGTTTATTTTCGTCTTAACGTCATCTTTTCCTTAACGCAACGCAACGGACTCCTATGTGAACAGGCCCTATGTGAACTCTACAAAAGAACTGCGGTTCATGTGTCAAATTCGTTCCTTCCACCCGTATGCTCAAATGGTTCAACGCCAATATGTATGACTTTAAAAATGCAGGCAATAGTAAAGCACAAAATGAGAGTCTGGCCGATGTCTTTGATGAAATACTCAATAATTATCCTGACATCGACGAAATTTAAAATTAGAAAAATCGATAGTAATGTGCAATCGAGACGCGTTTTTTTAATTAGATTATAAGTTCCATACATATGTGAAATATAAATAAACCTCCATTTCATTATGTGTGCATTTTCTATTTATTTCAATTTATCTCTCAAACAGGATGCCTATTTGGAACCATAATTTCTTTTAGGAAGGTCTAGGGCAGTGGTCGGCAAACTCATTAGTCAACAGAGCCAAATGTCAACAGTACAAAGATTGAAATTTCTCTTGAGAGCCATATTTTTTTAAACTCAAACTATATAGGTAGCTGCTTTGATATTAAATTAATTAGGATACTCCAAAGGTGGCCTTTGCTAAAAACGTCCTCAATCTGAATGAGGTACGTTCGCTGAGGTCGACCCCTTCCAACTCCTCCATCCACACTCGTTTTGTATGCTTATTTCGTCTATCTCCATTCGTTCATCATCTCTGTATGTCTAAACCATCTCAACATACCTTTCTCAATCCTCGACACTACATTTTCTTTCACTCCACAGCGCTCCCTAAAATTAACTTAATAAACTGTATTTGAAGTTTTATGTCTTAGTTAAACTATAGGTATGTCGAATAAAACTTGATATCATACTTGATATCGATATTATTTATTGATAAAATTAAATTGCAAAGTATCCATAAATTTAAATCATAACAATGACAGACAAACACCTATATGAACAATGGCCTCGCATCTCCTAGTTCAGGGATGGCGAACCTTTTTCTAACGCGTGTCAAAAAATGTCTTGAAACCGTAGAAATTAAAACCGCGTGTCACTAAAAAAAAGTTTTTTTCGGTCTTTAGAAGACCTTCGGAAATTAAAAAAAATTATACGATATATATTTAAAACAAAAAACAAATTTAATTTTTTATTATGATTTGTTTAAAACCATCAGTATCAGGAAGAAAATAAGTACAAATATTATCTAACTTAATGTGACACTTGTTGTTGTCTTTCGGACGATAATTTATTTATACGTGGTACGATATTTGTAACTTTTAATCGTACACACGCAGCGGACAAGTCGATGCCGAGGAGATTTATATTCTTACTTTTAATAAAATTCATTGTCGAAAACAACTGTTCGCAAACGTAGGTTGATCCAAACATTGTCAAAGGATCTCTTGTTAAGTTTTTCATCCATATTTGCGAATTAGGCAACGAGTTCTATTCAGTTAAAATAATATTTTCAGTGCTTGTTGATAAAATATATTCGTCACAATTTTCCAGATCTTGTAATTTTTTTTTCTAAGTTTACGTTTAGTTCTGCAAATTTATTCCTCCGTTGAACACTGTTGTGAAATTCAACCATTTCCATTTCTAAGTTATCAATTTGAAGCCAATCGAAAGAGGATAATAGAAGTTTCCTCCATTTCTCGAAATTGGGATTATCTTTTGTCAAATAGTATTTCTTTTGAAAAAATTAATTTCAAACAATTATTTTTTTAAAATTATTTCTAGTACAAATTAGATTATAGATCTCTCAGTCCGACGAATGAAAATCAAAATTTGAAAAGTTAAATGGATGTTAAAACAATGTGATCGTCTCGCGTGTCGTTTAGAATTGCTTCGCGTGTCACTGCGTCTAGATGAATTTCTCTCAAAATAGCAACAAACCCGTTTCTTACGACGGTCATACTTTTCACCCCATCTGTTGAAATTGAGGCAATTTTAACGAGTAGAATATGATGTTTTTCAATGCACTTAATTACAGCATTTGCTATATCCTCTCCACGTGTTAGACCTTTGAGTGACAATAATTCTAAACGTTCTTCTTTAGGACCCGTAGATGAAATAAAACGTACAAAAAGTGAAACTAGCGCTGTATCATTTATGTCACAAGACTCATCAACTGCTATTGATAAAGCTGAAACTAATTTAAGATCTTCGACTTGCTGGTTGGTTATATTCGAAGACCATTTTGACTAGTCTAGTGTTTCCTACGGGGACACGCTCTCGGAAGTAATACATTGTAAAACACGATGCAAAGATACGACTTGACGATACGCGTTGACATTTAATCTTTCTAGAAATGTTTTCTCATTGAGTCGCTCCAGAGCACTCGCCTAAAGATAAAGACACATAAACATCAACTAAGTATGTGATAATTACAAGATTAAAAAGAACTTTTTATGTACCATGTTTTTAAATTTTCTGTTGAATCATACACTGGTGTGCAAAACTTAAGCAACAATGTAAAAATTTAGCAGATAGCCATGAAATTCTAGAAAAGGAGGTCTGGAGATCAGTACAATGAACACGTAAGTCAGTAGAAATGTCATGCGTATGCAAATATCAGGAACGAAACGTCAGAGGCGACGTGAGCGTACACAAAACGCGTGATGTCGGCTCGCGCAGCTCAACAGTAGAATAAAAGTAAGGACGGAGACGCAATTCAACATATTCGCTGCAAGTCCCAGTGAGTCAGTTCGTGAAATATGGCTAGAAAAAATCACCTGGACGACTTCACACGTGGAAGAATGATCGGAAAGCTGGAGGAGGGGCGTACTGTCACCAGTGTAGCTGCAGAGTTCGGAATCAACAAAAGTGTCGTTTCGCGCGCTTGGAAAGCATTCCAAACCACAGGTACAGCTGTTAGAAAGGTTGGTGGTGGCCGCCCGAGGACGACAACTACAGGGGATGACCGATATATCGTCCTGCAGGCGAAAAGAGGCCGACAGCAGTCAGCAAGCGCCATTGCTCAGCAACTCTGTACAGCAACGGGGTGACAAGTGTCGCGGTTTACTGTGGCCAGACGCCGTCACAAAGGGGGCCTATTCGCCCGCCGTCCTGAACGCTGCCTCCCGTTGAAAGTTGGCCACCGACGCCACTGTTTACAGTGGTGCAGAGAGCACAAAAACTGGACAACTGATCAATGGAGTCGTGTCCTCTTTACGGATGAGAGTCGGTTCAGTACCAGAAGCGATTCTCAGCGCGTTTTCATTTGGAGAGAGATCGGGACCCGGTTTTATCCCAGTAACATCAAGGAAAGACACCGTAACGGTGGTCCTGGAATTCTTGTCCGGGGAGGCATTATGCTGAACGGGCGAACTGAGCTCCACGTTTTCGACAGAGGGTCTGTAACCGGGGATCGCTATTGTGAGGAGGTACTCCTTCCCCATGTGCGTCTGTTCCGAGGTGCCATTAGCCCAGACTTTATTTTTATGGATGACAATGCACGGCCACATCGGACTCTTGCTGTTGAGGCGCTACTGGAAAGTGAAGATATCACTCGAATGGATTGGCCAGCGTTCTCCCCAGATTTAAATCCCATCGAACATGTGTGGGATGCTTTGGGGAGACGCATTGAAGCACGCTTATATCATCCGGAGAACACCCAACAACTCAAACAGATGCTGATTGAGGAATGGGCACTCCTACCGCAAGAAATGTTGCACCAGCTGGTTCTGAGTATGCGGAGACGATGCGAAGCAACCATTGCAGTGAGGGGAGGGCATATCCCATATTAAGGAACATCTGCTTGTTGTTCTTCATCTTGGATAGACAATCATGATTCACGATACTATGCGTTCAATAAAGCTTGTTTTTTTTATTCCATACCGTATGCATTGTATTACTTTTTCAGCTCCGATGCTTTCGTCATCCTTTACGTACATAATACTCTCCCTCATTTCTGAATTTCATGTCTCTCAGATGATTTCTCGTGGAGTTATGGCAAAAAACCCACCTGTTGCTTAAGTTTTGCACACCGGTGTATAAACTTGACAATTCTATGTATTAATAAATACTTTTTAAAATTTTTTGATGAATTATCCCATCAACTTGAAAGAAAATAAAGTTAATTGGAAGTTAACTTGCGTTTAACTTTTCGTTCCCGTCCCGGCGGAAAGATGGCTGCACCAGTCTACAAAACAAAATTAACTCAAAAAGAATTCAATTCTACGTAAAGATGGCTAAATGTATTAAAATAATGCATTGTCATCGTGTTCTGAGCTATTCTAAAAGTTTCTAATGTCTAGCTAGTCGGGAAGTTAGATAAAAATCGATTGCAAGATTTGCACCGGACAAACACACACACACACAAACAAACAAGAAAGCGAGTTAATATAAGCATGGTAATAATAGAAACAGAAATAAGAAAACTAGTCATCACGAAGTTTCAATCTCACTGTACGTGCGCGCTCTCACGTGGTATTTTGTAGAAGAGCCACACTCAAGAGGCCAAAGAGCCACATGTGGCTCGCGAGCCATGGTTTGCCGACCACTGGTCTAGGGGATCTCAAGTTGGTGTTAGGGGGGAAACAGGGGGATTTCGAGAGGGCGCTAGGGAGAAACAGGGGGATTTCGAGATGGCGCTAGGGGGAGGCGCTTCGAAAAGGTTGGCAACACTGTCGCGAACGCATGTTTTCTGTTTACAAAAGAACTGAACGATGGCGGATAATGAAAGTTTACCATTTATCTTTAAAATCGTGTCTTCCACTGTTTTAGATGAAGATGATTTTGAATGCGAAGTAAGGTCGAATATCAATGATGAAGAATCGTTTTCTGACTGGCTGAAAAGTTTTTCGGACAGTACCAAAACTAATTGGATATTAAGATCTTCTGTTTCCAGAGAAAATTCGTTATACGACTTCTCAAGAAACTATGTCTGCCAGCATTCATCGTTTAAAAAAAATTCTAAGGCAAGAATTAATATTTGTTAGCTATTGTTGATACGTTTATTTTTTTATCTGTTTTGTATTTAATTGGCATTTAATCTATTTGCTATTTTCACGATTATCTAACAATTACTAATATTGTTCAGAGTACCCATTAGACTATCTGAGAGGGGATCCAATGCTATTATATGGTATTTTCACCACAATTATTTAACCTAATATTAACTAGCAGTAGGTTAAACAAGTTTTAGCGAACAAAAAATCTTTTATCTCTGCTTCTCCACCCTAAAAAAGCTGAATGAGAATTTAATTTACAATACTATAATTAAGTAAAGAATGAACCTCCCAACTAAGCAAAAATAAAACAAAAGGTTAATAATAAGTGTAGTTTATTATTTAATTTCTAACAATTGTTTTATTAAACAAAATATGGAACATTATTATAGCATGATACATTTCATAATTTGTAGTAAAATATAAAAAATGACAAAATCCATATAACACAAGTAAATAAGGAAAAATAGAAACCACAAATATTCTTTTTCTTTTTATAAAGTTCCTATTGTATAATATATACTAATGTTATAGGTACTTTCGCATTAAAAGGAGGCCATCTATTTATTTATATTTTAATTCTAAATTGCTAACACAACGCATTCAAAACGTAAACACAGCGTGGTTCTCACTAAAAAATGAATCACTGACAAGATGTATTATACCATCATGTTTTGTTTTGCAATTATATCTGATTGTTGGAAGGGATACAATACAGAGGAACTTGAAAATGCTGGATATGCCCACTTGAAAGTTAATCATAAGTACAATTTCGTGGACCCGGAAACAGGGGCAAGTACCCAGCAAGTTGAGAGGATGTGGGGGTCAGCCAAGTGACGCAACAAAAAACATCGAGGAACAGCACATCACCATTTGGAATCGTATTCGGCTGAATACATATGGCGATCGACAGCCGGCAACAATGCTTTCGTCGCGCTCCTGAGCGACATCTCCCAGTTCTGGAAGTCTGTGGCGACTGGAAATTAATTGTAAATTTTTATAACTTTTTGTACTTTCTGTGATAAAGTTTGTTGTTTGTGGTCGTAATGGCATTTTACATTTTCCCCCAATTTTCCAATACTTAAATGGGTGGCCTCCGTTTAATGCAAAAGTACCATGTTATATAATGGATAATATATTCGAATTTTACATAGTGTATAATATATTCTAATTCTATAATATATGCTAATGTAATATATTTTTATTTATGCATAATATATTATAGTGTAGCCTGTAATGTACTTCATTTACAGAAAACTGTTGCTGTTCAAAAAAACAAAAACTGTCAAGCTTCATTGAAAATAAGGATTAAACGGAATACAAAGCATACACGATATAGAGATCCTTATGTAAAAGAGGGACTTTGTGCCATCCTGATTATAAAGTTTCAGCATTCCCATGATTTAAATGTTGCTGAAGCATGGGGTTGGTTGAAACGGAAAGATGTAACGAGGCTAACTTTCATTGAATATTTTAACAATGGTAGGTTTCTTTTTACACAATCTTACTTTATCCATGTTGATATTTATTACCTCAGTTATTTGTTTCTTTTTCCAATATTTCGAGTAAGGATGAGTATGGAAAATAATTACCTTCAAATTTTATCTATCGTAAAATGTAAAAATTTACATAACGAAATCTTATATTAAAATGCACCTTATAAAATCTTACATAGAAATACTGGTCTTAGAAGAGAAGATCCCTCAGAAAGTGGTCGCTCGGGAGCAGTTCTTCTTTCATGAGGGGTGGAAAGTGTCAAAAGCAACAGTTAATGGGAGAGGAGGAGATTGTCATCAAACACCCCCACCTTTTTGCCAAATAACGGTATTTGCGCCAAGGAAGAGTCGAACAGGTGTTTCTTTCAGCCGATGGGTAATCGTTTACCCTAAGAAAAGGCAGTGTTTACAAGAGACAAGTGGGGAGGAATACACATCTACAGTTAACAATTGAAAGGAAATTTTCAACACTATACCTATTGGAATATTAACTGCCGTGATTTGATGTATAATCTGAAATGTTTAAATGTTTCTTATGTCTATTTTCTAAGTTATAAACTTGTAACTAAGAAAAACATCTTTCACGTTTTCATTTAATTTTTAAACTGGGCAAAAATATGGCTAACAAAAACCAAGTTATGAGAAGATATTTCACAGAGGATGAAATTAGAGTTTTACGAAACATTTCCCTAGTTAAATTGCGGAAAATGGGTAAATTTTATAAAGTATTGAAAAAGTAAGTTGCATGTGATTTTTCATTAGAAGAGGTCATTAATGTAGTCATTATAACACTTTAAAGTGTAGAACCGACTTTAAGCTGATTGGACCTATTAGATTAGGAAAATAAAAAAATTGTCAAAAAGAAAATTGCGTTAATGGTTGTAAAAATTATTCAGAATAACAACCAAACAAAGTGTGTAAAACAGGCAGCTGTATATCTCAATATGCAGGTTGAAGAAATGGAAGCATTAAAACATTGTTCCATCTTAATATTTCTGAAACCCATAAAAATTCTAAAATTCCTCGCTACGAATGACAGAGCTGCTGGGTTTCCAAATAGGAACCGGGAGCAGAAACTTTTCTAGATTATATTAATTAATACATACCTGAGACCAACAATATCGCAGTAGAGACTAAATGTTCTATAGAGCATGAGAATATTAAAACTTGATCAAATCATAAATGATTTTGCTGATAAAAAAAAATCTAGAAATATTCATTTGTAGATATTTTTGCTCTGTAAATAAATCTGGCTTAAATACTTTTTCCATAACTTAAGGTCTTACATAATCGTTTTATGTTTAATCCCTCATTTCTAGAACCCACGGCTTATATCCGAAATAAAAACAAAATTCCATAAAAAATAAGATATGTAATGCCTTACATAAATCCAAAAACTGAATTTGCCGAAACTCTTATAGTAATCAACTCTGTACAATACCTGTATTTAAAAAATATCTATAATTAAAACCACACTTCAGTAATGTCATTTTTATCATTTATTCCGGCTGTCATCGGTTTCTGAAAGCACATTTGTTTTCTATTTTGCATCAATTATTAATATAACTGGCCACACTTATTATTTTAAATGAAAACAAAATTACCGAAACAGATTGTGTCTCCAATAGCGAAAGAAAAAACTAACAACTGCAAAAACCCAAATACCCAGAAATCTGCATCTAATGATACATTTTTGTATGATTCCATATTTATAAAAGTAAACAAATTTTATTGAGGATTTCTGACCTCTCTCACATTACTTCGTGAAATAGCAAGTAGTATGATACAGGGTTAAAAGTTTGAAAATATGTTGAATACATGAAAATGGAAATCAAGACATATGATGGTTTTCTTATAGCTTAAATAGTTAAAACTTTAATAATTTTCTTAATGCCTAAAGAGCGATAAATACTCTCTGCGGGAAATGGTATTGTGGTGTTGATTATCCCTGACCCCTCATTTTGAGAATAGACCTTTAAGCCAGTTCCAGGTCTCTTTTGACGGGCGGTCTGCATTAGAGTACATACTTAACCTAGAAACAGGGAAAACCCAGAAGAAAAAAAAACCCACTAAAGAAGTAGTGAACAAAATATTATTATTCCCTTTATTTTATATTTCTTACAAAAATAATTTACTGATGTAAAGTTTTTGTGGGTCCTTTTTTGTTCAAAATGTTAAATTTTTTTTTTCTTAGGAAGGAATATGTTTAAAATATGTTATATGAGTCTTGCTTTTATGTATTAGGTTTAAGTCCTGCCGATGCCATCCATTATCATGAAGATGCATTATTAGCTGATGGAGCTGAGACCCTTGCTGATGCCTCTATTAATCCACCAAAGCACTGGGTGTATTACCTGTATAATATATGGAGAAAAAATGAATATGGTGGAGCAAGCAGGGATGAAAATTTTTACAAGTGTGTATAGCAAGTTTTTTTTTTATTAAATCAAACCAATATTATACAGATCATGATATTCAATATTT
Source organism: Dolomedes plantarius (assembly GCA_907164885.2). Classification (NCBI taxonomy): domain Eukaryota; kingdom Metazoa; phylum Arthropoda; class Arachnida; order Araneae; family Dolomedidae; genus Dolomedes; species Dolomedes plantarius. The sequence continues at coordinate 103,733,446 of OU015498.1, forward strand.
AGTTAACATTTTTCATGATTAAAATTAAAGTCTCCCTCACAGGACCACTTCATAACAATAAAAAAAACAAACTTTTTAGTAAATTTCTTTCTCTCTAAAAAAATTTTATTAGAGAGAAAGACAATTTCATGAAGTATTCATTATTCACCCTTGGATTTTTAAGAGAAGAGTTCATTATTCATACTTAAATTTGGTTTGGATTCACACCGGTGGGATTAGACCACATACAAAGGCTGCCCCGTGAATGTACCGAAACAAGTCTCTGGGGCCCCCACTCTAAGGCCACAGAGACAGCAGGGCAGAAGTGCGTACCACACAAATACGCAGACTGAAAGGCCATTTAAGATGGCTGGAAAAGAATTTTGAAAAACGTGCTGAAAATGGTTGCTCTAGAGGCCTGTAAAAGAACCAAAAGATGCACATTTAATGTCGGTGGTGCGAAATCATGAGACCAGGGACACAGCAAACAAAAATTAATTTTGCGGTATTGAAGCTGACTATCTAGGAACCAACTCAGCCTAAAATGGTATTTGGTCAATTTTGGAGGCAAAGCGTAAACCCTGGGCCCATCTCTCGCTTACTCATATTAGATCAACATCACGCGTCGTGGCCCACCCTGTAGTTGACCCGTGAAGTGGCATACCCCCAAATTCTATTGGACCATCGCTTGTCCTCCACAAAAGACTTCAAGTCATTCAACTTCAGAAAAAAAATTAAGGGGGTTAAGGGATAACTTATAAAAGAAACAAAAAAATAAAAATAAAACGAGCTGTACCCATGCTGCTGTCATCTAGCCTTGTCCGAACACAATATGCAATAAACACATACCATTTCACTTATCATCGCAGGGGAATACTGTTCTCGTCTGATCACTGAAGTCAAACAGTGTAGTCAATACTTGGGAAGGTGACGACCTGTTAACAATACTTGCTATTGGCCTATTTTCTTTTAGCCGGCCGGTTGGCACAGTGGTTTGGCCCACTGGTCCTCTCTGAGTGCGTTCATCTCCAAGCTGTACGTTCGATTCCTGCTTGTATGAGGACAAGGCTAAGATTTGGGAGCTCAGTTGGCTTACCTATATGGTGCTCAAATAATAATTTAGCCAACAAATTCGCAGTGCGGATGAGCAATTGTCATTGTAGACAAAGTGCCTGCCACATTGGAAACATAAACGTAATATATAAGTACCGTTTAAATTGAGCAATTTAATATGCATTCTTCTATTGTGATTATTTTTTGCCAATAATTCCCTTGCCAAAGGAATAAAATGATTTAACTTTTATACAGTGGTGGAAATTGATTTATGAAAACACAGCTTTATAACAAAAACATCTTTAATATTCACTAAAAATGAATGAAATTTCATACATTATACATGCTATGTATAACAAATGATTTACAAAAATAAAATTTCATACATAATAATAAACAAAAACATAAGGCCAAAAAATTAGCTTTTTGTGACATACAAACATGGAAATTGATTTATGAAATATCACATTTCATTGAAATTAATAGTAAGTATATAGCCACCTTTCTTCATCAAAGTTTCTTTTATTCTAGATGTCATTGATAAAACAAGATTTTGAATGTATTTCTGATCCATTATATTCCCGTTTTAACATATTGAAGCTTTCAATTCTACATGTGATGTGTACTGCATCCCATTTACACAAACCATTCAAACAAGCTGTCCCCAAACATTTTCGATGGGATTCAAATCAGGAATATTAGGTTGATGATCTAAAACAGTCATTCCCAAAGTGGTCTATATCGACCCCCAGGGGTCCATGCCAGTGAAAAAGAAAATTGGGGGTGCATGAAATGTAAATGGGGGTCCACAAGTTAGACAGGCTGTCACGAAAATTTTGGCTTCCTGTAAATGTAATAATCCACATAATGTAATATGCTCGCTTTTAAATTTTTTTGTTAGTCTGATTTGTTTATATTATTTTGCATTGTAATAATCCGCCTAACACAGATAGTACCTCTGGAGGTAATTATGTAATATGGGTACTTTCTTATAATAGATAGATACATTTCCTAATTATATGTATATTTCAATAAATTGTATAAGAAATCTATTCACTTTTCGGTCGCAATACGTGTAACTTTTGTTGCGACATCATGGACTTTTGAACTGGAACAGTTACCATGAGGGCCAGCAGGTGGTTGTTATATTGAACTAGCCAGTTTCCCAATTTCGCACAAATTGCTAGAATGATGACCTTTTAGCCTATGTTCAACATTTAAATGTCCTTCACACAGACTTTGAAATTAGGTTTGAAGATGGTGACATGGAAGAAATGGATGTCATGTTACAAGAAGAACTGATCGGTATAATCACCAACGAAGAACTTCAGGTGCAGTTTAGAAAGGGATATCAACAATTCTAGCATCAGAGAGACATACCTGTTACATATCTTTCATTATGGACTATTGCAAGAAAGATTTTGATAGCTTTTCCATCTTTATACCTCGTGGAAAGGGGTTTCAGCACGGTTGTCAATCTCTTTACACATACACACACACAAAATATACATAAATTAAAACAGATTGGAAATCACTTGCCGAGGAGATTTAAGGTTAAACCTGACTAAATTGAAGCCAAATATTGAAATTTTGCTATCGAAGCATCAGGCTCATCCCTTCCATTAAAAGCACTGATTTTGTTGTGTATTTTATGTAAAAATGTTACTAGATTTGCATTTTGTGTCGTTTTAATTAATAAATTTATAACTATAAAACATAATATTTTTTTATGTTAAAATTTTTTCACGCTACAGTAAACCATCTCAAAGTGAGTAGCTTTGTGTCAGCTTCAAAATCACTTTTAAAGTTGATGAAATTGTAAAAAATCAATATTAGGATAGCAGGGGGTCTACCCAAATAAGAAAATCTCTACGGGACAAACAAGTTTGGGGACCTCTGATCTAAACGAACAATATTCTGTTCGTCCAACCAATCTTTCATTGCATTTGAAGTGTGAATACTTGCATTGTGTTGCATGAAGATGTAATCTAAACTATAAAATTGCCATGCAAATGGAAGAAGGGAATTTTCTAAAACTAAGCTGTAATCATATGAATTCTGGAGATCATTTGAAAAAAAAATTTCACTTCTGCCATCATAAGCAATCGCTGCCCGAATCATCAGACTTTCACCTCTAAAATTTCTGTTGAATATAGATTTCGATTCTTTTCAGGGATCCCTTCAATAATACTTCAAACCATAGGGGGCCATCCAAATTAAATTTCTTTTCATCGGAGAAAATTATCTTCTAATTATCACCCATTGTCACATACTCCTCGCAGTACTGAAAACACATCTGCTAGTGACACAGAAGTAACTTTGGATCAAACTTCATTTTCAACTATCTCAAGCTCCACAAAGAATGTAAAATTTGCCTGTCTCTTCTAGAAGTAACAGGAAGGTATAAATCTGCACAAATCTGCTTTGAACTGTGGCCGGTTTTTGATGAAAGTTGGAAGAATCCCCTTTTTCTCCCTCTTAAGTCAAATGTGGATTACGTTTTGTTAAAATTTTTGCTATGATTTGCTGGGTCTTTTCTATAGTTATATATCACACCAACTGATCTTTTAATTAATTTACTAATTTCCAAAACAGATTTTCCACATTCTAGATGTGCATTGATTTTGGCGTAGACAACAACCATTGTGAAAAGTATGACTGAAACTTATTGCTTCCAACATATAACGTATTTTATGTCTACTGTGCATGTCACGTTACTTTGTTTTAAGCAAATTTTTATGATGTTACTTCAGAGTAGCCAATGAAATGTGATATTTCATAAATCAATTTCTATGCTAGTTTGTTACGAAAATCCAATTTTTGACCTTATGTTTTGTTTATTATTATGTATGAAATTTCATTCCTTTTTAATGATTATTAAAGAAGTTTTTGTTAAAAAACCGTGTTTTCATAAATCAATTTCCACCACTTTAGTATTGAGTCCTCTAGACATCCAGACGAGAATTTTTTTGGAAAAAAAAACATTGTCCAAAACAAGAGCCTGAATTTTGTTTAGAAATCTCATAGTCATCCACATACAATGACTTCTTACTTTTCCAGTGAACATTTTTTATAAATTCCAGCATGAAAGGAAAAAGAAAAAAATCCCGGACCCTCGAACATTGTGCCAATTTGTTCAGTAGTAGCTATGCCCATGAATTTGAACCTCATATTTTGCTAAATATGAATTTAAGATCCATGGTATATTGTACCTGCTAAGAGGCCCAGAGAACTCTAAGCAGACTGGTACAGTATACGGACTCGCACCATGTATATTATGAAAAAAAAAAGAGAGTCCATGATGTCAGACTGCTCCCTTTAAACTAAAGTGCACCCAATTTTACTTAGTTAATTTTTTTATTATAAAGATAATTAAGATTTAAATATGTTGTTTTTTGGCAGCAAAGCAAAGTCATCCAGTTAGTAATGCAGTAATTTGGAACACTGCCAAGAGTAATGTATATTGTTTTTACATCCCCAAGTTCCGATGAGGAAACGTACATAGTTGTAGATGACAAGAAAATTTTTGTTAGTTCAAGATTCTTATCTATTCCCAGTAAGAGTTGTATAAAAAAAATTAGCTAGGTCAAATAAAATAATTCTAAAATTAAAACAGTTGTATGATGTCTTTTCTGAATTGATAATACAGTGGTGTCTCGACTTACGAGTTTAATTCGTTCCATGACAGAGCTCGTAACTCGAAATACTCGTATCTCGAATCAATTTTCCCCATTGAAATGAATGGAAATGCCATTAATTCGTTCCGGCCTCCCCCAAAACACCGTATTTTTTTATTACATATCTTTAAATAAGAAAAATGTGCTTATAAATGATGAACATTGTATAAAAATGCAGTACAGTAGAATGTACTGCAATAAACTTGTTTTATTAAGTGTAATGAAAAACATTTACCTTGCAGATCAGACTTGAAGATGCTGATGAAAGAGGAGGAGAAAGGCTGAACTTAAATTTTATTCGTTGTTTTTTGACCAAGGTCATCCCTAGACTAAGGTGACCAGACATCCCGATTTTTAACAGTTTGTCCTGCGGCGTTTTAAAAAAGTCCCGATTTTTGGAAAGAATGCACAACAAGCTGGGGAACGGCGAGAGAACAGGAAAGGAATATACGGTTTTCAGCGGCGATGGGAATATTTAGCCAGGATATGAATTTTATATTATTTTTGCTAATTTTATAATGTTAAACTTTAATAATAACAAATAATTGTTGAACTGATTATCGAGAAATGCTTATCAAAGTTCGCATTGTTGATTAGATGTTAGAATTCGAATTTTGAAACAAACCATGTTCTATACAATAATGCACTAAAAATTGTGGAATAAGTGCTGTCCTTACCAGGAACTAATGCTACGACTGAACGCGATTTTTCTACAGTAATTAAAGTGTTGAGACTTTGAAAGCCATTTTATGTGGGAAATATAATTTAACAAATTCTTGTGAAAAATTTTATAGCCTTTTAAACAACGACAGCAATCTTCAAAAAAAAAAAAAAATCACGCAAATGAGAAAAATTCTAAATAAAATAATACTATACGTAATTATTACAAACTAGCTGAAAACCTGCGTTTCGCTACAGAGCACATTCAAATTAAATACAACAGTCAATGTATGCAAGTAATGCCAAAAAAATAAATATATATACTGTCAAACCTCGATATCTCGAACTTGAAGGCAGAGATAAGAAAAAATTCGAACTATCGAAAATCGCATGTTATCATTAGTAGAATAGAGGAATAAAGCTTTTATATATACCTTTTTAAAAAGTAATCCATTTATTTTATTTTAATAGACGCTAATTACAAAATTATTTTAAAAATATTCAATTGCTGTTTGCTTCAGAGAAGAGTATGAAATTTTATCTATCACACTTTCTAAGTGGACAATGGCTTTAAATGTGTCCTATGACATATTTGGCTGACTTTCAACATATTTCCTCAAAGTGTCCACTTCAGATAGTGCTTCTTTGTTTGTCACATTTGGTGGCAAATGGCGGATTTCTTCCTCCTCTTCTTCTGATAATACACAAGAAGCTTTCGTCTGACCGATGATTTCATTGTCCTCCCACTGACCACACACTATTACTGCATCATCTACGACAACAAAATCATTGAATTACATGTTATTGAGGTACATGAGTCTGGTTAATCGGTTCTAATCATTTTCTGCGCAGTTTTCATCAGGGTGGTCAATGTTGATTATCTGAGAACTTTTGTGGTCTTTTATGAATCCAGGCTTTTTAAAGCTATTAATTATCATAGAGGAAGACACAGTGTTCTAAGCTTTGTCTGCATTTCGCATAGCTTCTAGAATATTTACACCAGATGGTGAAACACCTTCTTCCATTTCAGATAGCATTTTTTAATCACTGATGACAGTACTTTACTTTGAAACTTTGGATGATGCCCTGGTCAAGTGGTTGAAGTTTTGATGTAGTATTCGGGGGGAGGAATTCAGTTCTTATGTTTTTCCTTTTAGGTATGGTATTGTGCCCCGTACAATTATCAATGAAAAGCACGCTTTTCAGTTTTCATTTTTTATTTAAATTCTTGAGCCAGTTTTCAAAAAGGTTAGATGTCATCCATGCTTTTCGGTTACTTTTGTAATCCAAACAAAAACATTTTGGCCCGCTGAAAAACCTTGGTTTTTTCGATTTCCCTATCATTAACGGTTTTAACTTCTTTGCTTTTCTGTTTTAACTTCTTTTTTAACTTCTTTTATTCATGCAAAACAATAAAGTTAAACGATCTTTATTCCTCTTCCCACCATAACATACTTCACCCTTTACATGCATGGTTTTTGTCTGGAGTGTATTTAAAAAAAGCCAGTTTCATCCTCTTTGAACACATCTTTTTTGCCGTAATCTTTCAGTATCAAGCTTACTTTCTTTCTAAATTCTACAGAAACAACTTTATCTACGTAAGCACTTTCATCACACATTTTCAAAAATGTAATGTTTCGTTTTTTAAAATTTTCGAACTAACTTTACTGCCTTTGAAATTTAAATAATTTAATTCTTTTGCAAAAGGTTCAGCTTTTTCTTTGATTAAAAGTCCATCTAGGGGGATGTTTTAAGTTCTACATTGCGTAATCCACATCATTAGGCACTTCTCCATATCGAGAAATTCACTAGTTTTGAGCTTCTTTCGCTTGCCTAAGCTGTTATCAAATTTTTCTAGGATAATTGCTTTATTCTTTAAAATTGTTGACAGTGTGCTGCCTGGAATCCTAAACTCCTTTGCAATTTCCTTTTTCTTTTTCGAACTTTTTCAACTTCCTCGATAATTTGCTTCTTCACTTCAATAATAAGCATATTCGATTTTCGTATTTTAACCATTTTGAACAGATGACTCTCAGAAGATCTCACCTTCTCCAAATGTTGTTTTCGAACGATTTCTAATTTTTTCTGCCATAACCAAGATAAACAGAAAATAAACTTTTCAGCCTTTTCAAGAGCGGCACTAGCCTGAATGCGAGACAGCACAGGCATGCATTCACATGTGTAGTTTTTTCTTTCACTCCTTGTTGCGATAATAAGAAATTCTACATTTTTCTTGGAACCCACCCACCTCTTGAATTTTGTTCATGCCTTCATTTCCTGTTTTGTTAAAACCACCCCAACCCCTCTAGAAAGTAACCTTGGAGAATAAAAGGACAAAAAATAAAAGAAAGGATGGATGGTCACTGCATATGCATGGCAACTGACTGAAAAGAGATAAGGAAACAATAAACAGGAATTTCAACTCCCATCTTGGGGGGTCAAGAGAAATTGTGATTTCATTGTGTCATTTTAAAGTTTATGCAGGGTTTTTTACCACTGTAATTTTGGAATAGCTTTTCTATTCTTTAGAAATTTCAATTTTTTTATATTATTTTTTTGTGTTTAGAAAATATTTTCTTCTCCAATTATGCAAAAAAGTTCAAGTTATCAAGGAATGAACCAAAAAAATTCGTCAAATCAAGGTTTTTTTAACATTGAGTGCACAGGAAATTTGAAGGGAATATTTTTTCCTTCGAGATACCGAAAAATTCGCGAAATCGAGGTTCGGGTTAGCAAGGTTTGACTGTATTTATAATAAATGCGACGATCAATGTATACAATTGATGTAATATATATATATATATGTTATATATATATAGTTGTTAAGCACGTGACGATAAATTTATTTAAAGTACCAGAAAAAGAAATCACGTGATCAGCATTTAATAAATTAAATTCAAAAAATTAATCTTCAAAAATTCACCAAAAATCAGAAAATTGAGGTAAAGGTTCGAAAAAGATTTCATTTTAAAGGAATTTTTATGATTATTTTAAATGCAAACTTAAAAAAAGTTACGAAAACAGCTTAAAAATTTAGTTTAAAAAAATCTAAGAAGAATTTTTCAAAAAGTGCACCCCTACACCATAAGAAGAATCACCATATAAAATTTCAGCTTTTTAGGTCCAGCAGTTTGGTCTGTGCGTTGTATGTCAGTGAGTCAGTTACGGAACTGTTTTATACATATAGATCTTACCGCAACTACGACGTTAAGTTGTCTTTCAGAACTTTGGCAATAAGCTTTAGCAGTTACGCAACGCTCGTATCCTAAACATCGGAACTTCGTACACGTGCGTATTGTTCACTTTAACTTCCCTCATGTTTTTTATACTGTTCCTTAATTTTTGTTATTTTAAGTTAACCGGTCATTGTATTGTATGTCATTCATGATCGGATTAATCTTGATTGTTTCCTGTGTTTACGTCACTCTTTTACATTTGCATTTTTTCATTAAATAAAGTGTTTTCAGGAAGAAGACACCCTGCCTTATGTAAAACATCCTTGTTATTTATACTGCATGGCAAAAGCAGTTGTATGCTATATGTATGCGGTGTGCATGTCATGTGCTTGCTTTGTGCTGTAGCTAGTGCAGCCGTAGGTGCGGTTGCTGCTGTAGGATGTTAGCTTATTTTATTTTAAAATGTTTTATCTTATTATTTTTGTAAATAAACTGTCGAATGTTTTTAAATTAAGACTTCTTATTTATGAGTTTTTCTTCAACGGTGAAATATACCGCACTCTTCATTTCGGAAGTTATTTCCGAGATAATAAGGTTATAGGCCTTACGTTTTAAAGCCTTTTATAAAAATACCCATTTTCAGTGGACTATATCGACGGGGGGGCCTAGAGCCCGAATTGGATTTTCTTGTTTCCAGTTTACAGCCCAGAAATGGAGTCTGCTTATAGTATCAAGCCTTTGACAAGTGACAATTATTCTACATGGTCTGTGGATATCCGTATGCTACTGATGGACAGAGGCGGATGGGAGATTGTCAACCGCACAGAAATGGCTCCAGGGAAAGATGCTGACTCAGCTACAATTAGAGACTATAAATTGAGGGAATGCAAACCCCTTTCGACTATTTATCTCAACACCTCTCCTCAATTTCGAGCGTTGTTAGAAACGAGCCAGAATGCACCCGATGCCTGGAATAAACTTAAAAGTCACTTCAGGCCTGATAGTAAAACTCGAATAATGAACTTAAACAAGAATTTTTTGAATCCAGATATAACGAAGAAGACGGTTTTGGTCTGTACTGAAACAGATTGTCCAATATCATGACGCAGTTGGCAGAAGCTGGATCTCCAGTTCCCGTTATCGATCAAATTTTCCAGCTTATAAGACACCTCCCTTCAGAATTTTTTCTGCCTATTCAAACAATCTACTCCTGGGAAGGTACTGCATTTACTTATGATAAAGCAGTCGATTTGCTACTTTCTGAGGGAGCTAGGACAATCCAAAGAAGAAAGGACTTATCCGAAGAATTATATACATCCAAGTTGCAGAAAATTGCTATTAAAACTGACAGCGAAAACCGGAAGTCTACAAAATCATCCAGTTCAAGAAGTATTTCACGAAGCTGGGTGACTTGCTACAAGTGCAACAAGAGGGAGCACTACGTCTCAAAGTGTACCACGCCACGTGAAAACCGAAGGAAACGGGAAGGTAACAAAGAGGCTGGTTTGATAACCCAAGCCATGTCTTCAGACTTTGACACGAACTCATTTGTTTTTGATAGTGCAACATCGTCTCACTTCTGTAAACACAAGGAGTGGTTTATGAATTTTAAACCCATACGGTCGCAGCAACTTGTTGGAGCGGTCTCTGGGATAAGTACTCCGATTGAAGGTAAGGGTGATAAACCCATCTTTCGTTCTTAGCTTCTCATACACGGCCCGATATCACTTTCGCGGTGAATATTTTTAGTCAATTTCAAAGTAATCCAGGTATGTTCCATTGGAACGGTTTACTAAAATTACTAGGCTATGTTATGCAAACCAAACACCTTAAATTAAATCTTAGTAATATAAATTCTCTCGATATCACGGTTTATTCTGATGCATCTTTTGCAAGTTGTCGTGACGACCGTGTTTCTATTAGTGGACAGATAATTTTTATTGATAAAGTCCCTATATGCTGGAGAATGAGCAAACAGAAATGCGTTTGCCTTAGTTCAATGGAAGCCGAATTTGTTGCTCTCATGGATGCCGTAAAAGAACTTGTATGATTTCAAAGAATTTTAAAGAAATGCTATACATTAAACATAAATAAAGATAATAACGTTTACAAGTTACTTGTTGATAATCAAGCTAGCATAGATTTCGTTAAATCACCAATTGAGAACTATAAAACGAAACATATTGACGTTAAATTATTTTTTGTCAGAGATTTAGTATACAAGAAATTGTTTGACATTTATCATGTCGTAAGTAACAGGAATCTCGCAGATGCTTTTACAAAACCCTTATCAAAGTCCAAATTAGAACATTTTAAAAAATACATATATACTAAGTGAGCAGTTTTTTTAACTTTCTGTTTTCCTGAGTGGTTAACGCTTTCTATTATGTGTAATTGTAATTCAAAAGGACTTTTAACGTTTTTTTTTTAAATTATTGAACACCAGATGTTTTTTTTGCACTGTGCTTATATATAGTATTGTGTGTATTTGTAATGTGTTATATACTTGAGCAATATTATTGAAGTTCATTTGCAATATGTGTTTATATTATAGTGTTTTGGAAATTTAATATATGTACTTTATAAAGTGATATTTTTTGTTGTTGTACATCTTTAGAACATGAGTGTTGTTTAGTACCGTAATTATACAAACATAGCTATTAGTATATTTACTTTTATCGTACAGTGTTTATATATTTTCCCTTTCAATAAAAGGGGAAAAGGAAACTTAAATTTTTAAAGTACGATTTTTCTTAAAAGTACTCTAGCAAATTCTTTTAGCTTTTTGCACGTTATTTAAAATCAAAGTGTTAAAAGTTTTTGTACATTAATGTTTTTCGCCCCATTGCAACTTTACTTTTTCATTGATGAATTGGTTGACAGTATAACTTTACGGTCAATTTTTTTAGGTTTTCTCATTTAAATTAAATTCTTTGCCTCAGACAGAAAGAGGGGGGGACCCTTATTACAAATCTTACCGCAACTACGACGTTAAGTTATCGTCTTTCAGAACTTCGGCAATAAGCTGTAGTGGTTATGTAACGCTCATATCCTAAACATTGGAACTTCGTACACGTGCGTATTGTTCACTTTAACTTTCCTCATGTTTTTTATACTGTTCCTTAATTTTTGTTATTTTAAGTTAACCGCTCATTGTATTGTATGACGTCATTCTTAATCGGGATTGTTTCCCGTGTTTACGTCACTCTTTTACATTTTTCCATTAAATAAAGTGTTTTCAGGAACATCAGGAACATTTTTATATAAGGCAGGGCTGCCTTATGTAAAACATCCTTGTTATTTATACTGTGTGGCAGAAGCAGTTGTACGCTATATGTATGCGGTGTGCATGCCATGTGCTTGCTATGTGCTGTAGCTAGTGCAGCCGTAGGTGCGGTTGCTGCTGTAGGATGTTAGCTTATTTTATTTTAAAATGTTTTATCTTATTATTTTTGTAAATAAACCATCGAATGTTTTTAAATTAAGTCTGCTTATTTATGGAGTTTTTCTTCAACGATGAAATATACCACAGTCTGCATTTCGGAAGTTATTTCCGAGATAATTTTTTTATTTATTATATTTGTAAATTGTACTTATGTTGAAATTTAAAAATATATATTACTATGAAAATTTTTGTTAATCTATATAAACCAAATTTTTAATTAAGATAGCTTCCCCTTCGCTTATGGTTCTGTAATTATATAGTTAATAGTGTTTTTGTCAAAAAAGATGTTCAAAAGCTTTAGATAATAGTACTTTATGTGGTTTTTCCTTATAAAAAAAATGGGTATATGATTCATGGCTATTAGAAGCTTGCATATTAGTCTAACAGCAAACATAAAATAAATCATGTTAATAATTATATGTAAAGGAGGAGGGTTAATTTTTTATCATACACTTTACTTTCAAACAGAATTCACAAATAAATATTTATAACAGTTTTATTCTAAATAAATAATGATGATTTCCTAACACCTAAAAATTTCCTTTGCATCTAAGGTAAAGCAGTTATACTGTATAAAGGTTTTGAGAAAGTCAAAACTCAAGCTCAACAAGAAATTCAAATCCTGAAATTTTATAAAATATAAACATTTATTATAAACATATTCTATTGGTATGCATTAATTTCATATTCTGTGATTTAAAAAGCATAAGATAAACTATTACAAAATAACAATTTGGCACCCAACTCAGGCATTCATTCATTGTTTCTTTAAACTTTCCAGATCTGGCATGTCCTGTAACTTGAAGTCTATCAAAACTTGTGCACATGCTTTTCCCTAAAAAAGAACAAAATAACAGTTTTTCATCTAATCCTAATACATACTTCAAAGTTAAATACTGATAAATTTATCCAAACAACTCATTTTGAACTCCATTCATTATTTAGGGTTTAAAAAGAATTTTTCCAAATATATTCAAGAGAAATATTTAGGTGACTCCCATTTAAAAAAGCAAAACACCTTTAAGACCTGAAACATCTCTTTCTCGTTAGCATCTTTATTTCAGCCTATCTATAGGGTCTCGGTAGTAAGACACAAAGAAAAAATAAGTATACTACTTCCAGATATAGTAGCATATTTTTTATTGAAAATTTTGAATGTTTCCTCCATAAATAAAACGGAATAACAGAGTGAAAAAACTGTTGCTATGTAATTATAATAATAAATTTTGAAAAGAAATAAAGCTCCAGAGAATAAACAAACCAATCTGTCTGATTTTGTCATACTTTATTCATAATACAGACATTGTACAAGCTGACATCAGCAGTTCAAAAAATGATTTATCATCCCAAGGCATTTTCTCATTTATTCACTGTCTAATTCTTATGTTTCTTTCACACAATTAGCAAAAGAGCTTACCAATCAGATCTTGAGCTTTTATAGCTCATTTAGATATAAACCTGCATACTAGATAAACCCTGCTCAATATAGTTCACTGATTTAAATTATACTGGTAACCATCAATTTTCTCAGTTAAAATAATATACGACTCTTTGAAAAGATTCTACAATGCTGAAATCAAATTCAAAACAAAACTTATTGTCTACAGTTTTTTAGAACAATATTCATAACAAATGAAATGTAGAAATGAGTATTTCCCTTTAAAAATTTCTGGTTTCAAGATAAGAACACCCATTGAATTATATATCCTTTTACTAGGCATAGACTCAGCGATAAGTCATTTTTTAGTCCATATTAGTTGCAATTGGGGAAAAATAATTCCAAAAAAAATAACCCTTTTTATAACAAATTGAAGATGAAATTTGACATCTGAGTTACTATTCAGAGGCAAAGTCCACTCTAAGCTTTACCACAAAAAGATAAGATCACAAACAAGAGTCAATTCTCTGAGAATCATTCAAAAATATCAAACACTAAGCACTTTGAAAAAGAAAATCCTAGATTATGTGACTGTGATATATATATATACATCAGTTTGCTTTCAGCATTTCTCATATAGGAATTTTTCAGGCTGCTTCTCCATTTCTCTTGCATCTTTACACCACACAAACATGTTTCAGTTATTCCCACACTTTGACTATTGTAACAAAATACAACCATTAAATACCACAATGGAGCTAATTAATTTCTTGAAAAAGTTAAAATCATGGCAAATTTATTCATTTTTCACAGAATGATTTGTAAGGTAGGCTTACATATGAAATTCTCAAACTTTGTTTTCTAACTATTTCAGAATAATTTGAACCCTGGAGATTAAGAGAAAGTCAGCATATTTTATTTTACGTTATCTTTCCTTCAAATTTTAGCTTTCCACATTTACATTTGTTTTTTAAATTCTGCACTAATTAAAAAAAACTATTCCTGAATGCAAAAAATCTATTTCTTTTCTAATTTAGGGTTAGATTCCTAATATGCATACAGCCATCAAGTATTTAATTTTATGAAAAGCTCCTAATTATGTCAGCAAATTACAGAGGTTACAGACAGACATAATCATATCAGGTTCAAGATGTTTTGTTTTTCCTTACATATATCTACCCCCATCCCTAAGTCTTGACATGATATTTAAAAATTCTTTCATTTAAAATGATAATGAAAATAGCATACTTGTGGATCACTCCTTAGAGATGCTACACCACCTCCACCGAGAGCATCTCTGAGAACAAAGTTGAAAGCGTTTATCCCAGGAAGCTTATACCTTAAAGAAAATGTTTCAAAATTAAACATCCAACAAAATACAATAAAAATAGAAGATTTATTATTTTATACAGTATGTTATGACTACTAAATATATTAATTCCTACGGTAATATGAAGAAATCATTAACAGAATAAAATAAAATAAATAAATAACTAATAATTTAGTTCCACATCCCAGGCTAAATCCCAGACTCACTAGATAAAGAAAATGTATGTTAGCAGTCATGGGTAAGTCCTTACAATAAACTTCCATCCAGGCATTTTATGCACTTAATAAACTCATTTCAAATTATCTAATAACCATACTATGAAAATTTCCTCTCATACATTAAAGAAATACCCATATTGAAAAAAAAATTAGCAAACAATTTATCCAATTTATAAAAATGAATGTCTGTTTGTCTGTAATTGTATATAAATCCACAGTTTAGAAGTGATAATCGGGAAATTTTACATACAGGCGTCGTTAAAAACAGTGGAGGCAACCAAGAACGTCTGGAATTGAAATTAATTACCATTAATTTTAAATTAATAAAAAACCAACAATTTTGATGGGTGAATCCAAAAAATATAAGAGCCTCGCACTCTTACCTCTTACATTTTCTGGATTCACAGCCCTCTACCAACTTTGAGAAGCCATGTTAGGCTTAATTAACAGCGAGAACTGTAAGTGATAGAAAATAAATAAAATAAAAAAGTTTCAAGTCATATAATAAACCAGAACAATAAATGAAAATAAATAATAACAGGTCTGCAACAAAAATGTCTCAAAATTAATCAGTGATTTTTATAGTATTTTTGGTGCTGATTACAGGAAAATTATTGAAAAAATTCCATCAAGTACAGCTTTGTTACAATTAGCATGTCTAGTTTTGTCGAATTTGTGTATTTTTTAAAGTAAGGTAGCACTTTGAGCTTAGGCAAAATTTCAACTATTTCCAAAGAAACTGTTATATTTTGCATACAAACACTTTAAAAAAGTAATTTGAGAAGGTTTTAAGGCATTTGTAATGAAATAGACATTCTTATATATACTGGACAATCGTACTAAAACTAGTGTAATACGGTTAAAACTGCATCACTTTCCTTTTGGTGCCTGTCTGTCAACCTTCCCTCCCATCCCTTACTATCTCCCTCCACTGACATCTTTCGTGTCAGTGTCCATCTGTCCCCGCCATCCTCCTTCCCCCCACCTTCCAATATACCACATCTAAAAGAATGTTTTGAGCTGGTCTTAAACAAAATTTGTTATTCAGATCATAAATGGATGATTTGTGGCTATTTAAAAGTGATTTCAGTGTTGCTTAGTCAACAGAGTCGCTACACAAAGTTCTCTTACTTTCTCTGCGAATGGGACATTCGTTACAGGAAGCAACACTGTATAAAGAAAGAATGGCTGCTCAGAAAAACCTTGCAGGTTGGAGTTAAAAATGTTGAGAGGGAGAGTCTTGTAGATCCCAAAAAGGTATTACTTCCACCACTACACATTAAATTGGGCTTGATGAAACAATTTGTCAAGGCATTGCCAAAAGATGGAGAATGCTTTAGATATCTGTGAGTAGTTTCATGGGTTATCTGAGGCAAAGATAAAAGAAGTAGTGTTTGTCGGACCTAACATCAGAAAACTAATGAGGGATGCCAGCTTTGAGAAAAAAAATGGAAACAAAAGAAAAAGCAGCATGGGTATCTTTTAAACTAGTTGTAACCAGTCTTCTGGGAAACGAAAAGGACCCAAACTACAAATAAATCATTGCTGACATGCTAGAGAACTTCATGAAGCTGGGTTGTAATATAATTATAAAAGTTCATTTTCTCCACTCACACCTTCTTCCCTGCAAATCTTGGTGAAGTCAGTGACGAGCAGGGAGAAAGGTTCCATCAAGAAAATGGGAAAAAGGTACCAAAGGAAGATGGAACGTTAACATGATAGCAGATTACTGCTAGATATTAAAAAGGGACAATCCTCAAGCTGTCCACAGCAGGAAGAGCACTAAAAGATGTTTTGATGTGAAGCAAAAGCACTTCTACAAGCACTTTTGACTCTAAAGTTATGCACAGTTTTCAATATTCTGTTGTGTGCATGTAAACTACGGCATCTTTTATTTGTTTATTAAAATTTAGAACCTTTAGAAAAAAAGTACAAAAGTGCGTTTAGTTGAGTTTTTCACCCAAAATACACACCCTTTTGTGAGATATCCTGGTCTGATGGGAAAAAATTGATTTCATTTTTGAAATCAGCACTGAAAAATACATAGAAATCCGTTATCAAATTACAAACAACTTTAAAAACTATTTTTTTGCAGACCTGTGTAATCTTTCAAGTAAGATTTTATACTTCACTTTCTGTACGTAAAGTCATATAAAACATGCAATAAAAGTACTTAAAAGGAGAAAATACCAGTGATAAACCTATACAGATTAAATATGGCAACAGTAATTGTATACAAAAAAGATAAAAAGACAAGAGGGAAACTGAAGAAAGCAAAGAAAACTTCTGGATAGGGAAACCCTATCCAGAAGTGATAGGGTTCCAGAAGTGATACTTCTTACACTTCTGGAACCCTATCCAGAAGGGGCTCTTACCTCTTACATTTTCTGGATTCACAGCCCTCTACCAACTTTGATCAGCCATGTTAGGCTTAATTAATAGCGAGAACCGTAAGCGATAGAATATAAAATCAAAAAGTTTCAAGTCATATATTAAACCAGAATAATAAATGAAAATATCTTTCAAGTAAGATTTTATACTCTAGAATTTATACTTTAAGACATTCTGGTTAATGATCGTCGTGCATTAGATTGTAAAATGTTCTTTGTTGCCATTTTCATTTTAGAAATTTCTTATTGAAATGATGTTATGCCCAAAAATATTTCCTTACTGGAGATTTAAACAGATTAAAGAATTAAAAAAGAAAAAAAAAAAACTTTCGCGTAATTTAAACATTTGTGTGTGTTTAATTATTTTAAGTGAACCTTTAAAGTGGGCCTGGCATTTTCTCTACTAGCCTGAAACCTCAAAATTTAATTACTTTTCTTTTCTTTTGCTCATCAGAGTGAGAGAAGTAAGCTGATGGATAACTGTAACTTACTTGGATCCTTTACATGTGAAAATAGTTATCTACACGCTGCTTTTTATTTTCATATGAAAAAATTTGTAATCAGCAATTTCTTTTCTACAAGAGGTGTATATTTTTATACTTTAACTTGCACTTTACGATAAATATCTATTAAGAGCGTAAAGAAATTTAGCACGGTAAAATATTGCTGCGAAAGTAATTTTAATGACTGTGTTTTCCACTTTATGCTGTACACTAATTGTTCATTTGTTAAGGTATTTTACATAAATTTGCTTTTTGTATTTGGTTTAAGATTATTGGGTAAAGGGTTGTCTTCTTCAAAAAACTCTGTGCTACATTAAACATGCCTACATTTTCCAAATATTTTTTTCATGAACTGGAAAAAAAGATTTTGAATGCTGAAAAATTTTCTGCCGACGATTCAATGAATCAAGCTGCAGAAGAAATAAAGCATTTGAAAGTGAATAAGAAGAAAATGATTAAATATTGTGTATAGGTGGATGGCTCTTGGCAAAAGCGGGGCTATTCATCTTTAAATGAATTTGTTAGTGCTATTTCTATAGACACAGGGAAAAACCTTGATATTGAGACTTTATCCCAATTTTGTAGAATATGCAAACTGTTGCAAAAAAGGCCAAAAGATGGTTCAAATGAAAACGTAAGCCATATAAGTACAATGAACCACAAAGGGTCAACTGCAAGCATGAAATCAGTAGGAGTGTACAGAATATTTGAACGTTATAAGACTCCTACTGATAAAGAGGTCTGCAATACAACGAATATTATGAAGCAGGGGATTTCAAAGGATATCTATCTATAAAGAATATTTATGGCAAAGATTCTGTCCAAAAACTTGAGTGCATTGGCCATGTACAGAGGAGAGTAGGTAGTGAACTACATAAATTAAAAGAATCAGTTACATCTTTAAAAAGCAAAGGCAAACTTACAGATGTCGTAATTGATAAGTAGCAGAATTACTATGGAATTACCATTCAATCAAACAATGGTAATTTAGCATGTATGCAGTCAGCAACTTTAGCAGCTTTTTCACTGCTGCTCATCTGAAAAAAATCCAATGCATGGACAGTGTCCAAGAGGTGTTGAAAGCTGGTGTAAATACCATTGGTGTCAAGTATCAGGTAAAAAGTTTAATGATAATTCAAACGGTTTGCCACAATACCTAATAAACTCTGTGAAACCTGTTTATATGGAATTATGTGATAGCAGATTATTGAAGAAATGTGTTCAGGGAAAAGCCCAAAATGTTAATGAAAGAATTAATAATCTGTTATGGACAATTGTTCCAAAAGAAGTGTTTATAGAACACACAACATTCCGCTTGGGATTCAGTATAGCTGTTATACAGTTTAATAATGGCTGTATGGGTTTCATAAAAGTGTTTGAACTTTTAGATTTGATTCCTAGTTCACATACACTTGCAAGATACAAGAACATTGATGGTGAGCGCATTGTTGACTTAAAAAGGCACTCTTTACAAAGTGCAAAAGTGGCCCAAAAAATATTAAGAACTTCACAAAAGAGAAAAGACTGTAAAAATGAAATAAAGGAGGGTCCAACCTACAAAGCTGGAGATTTTTAAGTAATTTGAATAATAAATTTGCAAATTTTTTCTGTAATGAAATCTTTAATTGTGTTTTACAGAAAACTACATTTTTACCATGTTTTTTTTAACTTGCTTTCTTGTTTGTTTGTGTGTTTGTCCCGTACAAATCTTGCAATCGATTTTTAACAAACTTCCCGACTAGCTAGACATTTGAAATTTTTAGAATAGCTCAGAACACAATGACAATGCATTCTTTTGGTACTTTTAGCCATCTTTAAGCAGAATTAAATTCATTTTAAGTTATTTTCAGTTAATTTTGTTTTGTAGACTGGTGCAGCCAACTATCGGCTGGGACGGGAACGAAAAGTTAAACGCAAGTTAACTTAATTATTTTTCAAGTTGATGGGATAATTCATCAAAAATTTTTTTAAAAAGTATTTATTAATACATAGAATTGTCAAGTTTATATGATTCAACAGAAAATTTAAAAACATGATATATAAAAAGTTCTTTTTATCTTGTAATTATTGTGATTTTTTACTCACAGGAAAAGCAGGATAACAAAAAAAGTTTTTGTCCTAACAATTTGATACTTATTATGCATAATTTACATAATAATTAAAGTGTAATGAATGAAAAGTTTGATTGTAAAAGCATTTTCTTAAAACTTACAGCTATTTTTATAAATTATGACATGGAAAATCTTAAAAAAATAACTGAAATGTTGTTTAGATTGTGTATACCTCTTAAGTATTTTAACATGTGTATAAGATTGAGTTAAATTAGTTCTGAATTTGGAAGTTTATTATAAATTTATATACTTTTATATTGGGTTTTCATATTATTGATGTGTATAACATTTCACATGCTTTTTTTATACTATGTTCTTTATACTGTATTTAATTTTTCATGCAAAGTTCACAAGGCCAAAAGACACTTTGTTTTCCTATTCAGCTTCCATTTTTTATTCAGCATTTGTCCTATTCAGCTTCCTATGCTAACAAAAAATTAGTTGGCAGTGCATTAAAAATTTAAAGGTCGTTGAATCCCCCAATTTAAATTTTAAAAAAATTGAACACTAGTGCTTTAAAAAAAAAAAAAAAAAAAAAAAAAAAAAAAAAAAAAAAAAAAAAAAAGTTTCCATGTATTGGAGCGTACAAATTCCATAGATGGAAAAAAAATTTCATTGAAAATATAATATTTTCCATTACTGATTATCTGGAAATTCCTCAGATGATGGAGAGCACAAGATATATTTCAAAACACCAATATATAGGAAATAATTCTGTAGAAAAAAAAGGATGAACACTAGAACAACAACATAACACGTCTAAAAAAACCCTATATAAATTTGATTCTTAATGCAATAATATTTATTTGTATTTCCATACACAAAACCATGCAGCTACATTAGCATAGCACACTGAAATTAGATTGCATAATTCTTACCATTAGAATAACCAATTCATAAAATTCAAAAACAAAGAAGGAACTGGAACATACACAGCAAAATAAACTATTTATCTTCATAAAATTTTAAATATACCTTTCAACGACTGCAGGTTTCTTCTCAAATAAATGAGCAAAATAGGATGCTACTGCTTCTTTAGTCAGCTGCTCTTCAATATATGGAACAAATGCTGGATGCCGAGCAATGACACCTAAAAAAGAATGGGAAAGGAGAGATAAATAGGAATTAAAAAAACATATTACAACAAAGAGCATCAAATTTTTTAGCAATTATTTTAAAATTGCAACAATAACCAAAAAATTCTAATGTGATATAAGTTAAAATAACTGAAGGCGAATGCATTTGAAAAATGTTTTTAAGTATGAATGTTTAAAAAAGAAAGCAATGATTTTCTCCTCACTACTATATGCCAAATTTTGATGACCATTTAGCTTGGTTAGAGCGATACAGTCATCCTTTACAATATGTGGCAATTTTACTGTCTGATCCAGGGTTGTAAATGAAGCAGCACAGTCTACACTAAATTACATTTATTTTCTATGCTATGGATATCCCAAAACGGACAATAAATCTTATAATCTTATATTCTAGGGTTCGAAAAGTGGAGCTCCATAGCTCATCCCAGTCTCTCTTACTCTCCCCTGCCAAAACAAAAGTACATACATAGGGAGACAGGGCATTGAAGCGCCATCTAGAGATCACATATTTGAAGTTGCAACACAATATAAGGGTTAAATTGGCCTGGAGCATGAACCAATCATTTCTGAATGGTTCCAAACATCCATGCCTACTGTGGGATTGAATTCTGCAGATTCTAGTTTAGAAGACTAACACCCAAGCCATTTAGCAATTGTCCATCTAGGAAAGGTTTGAACTGCCATGTAGACTTAATTTGCTAAATTCTGTACCAGAGGTGGGAAAAAAAATATTATCAGTGAAGTGTCATGTAATTGTTTCAATTTGTATTTTAAAAATATTCAGAACTTAACCTCAAGTCAGAGATTCATTTAAGTGAATCATAAACATTTAATTAAAAGTGTATTTGGTAAATTCCACTAATTTATACATCCTAACTAAAAGTGTGATGAGATGTTATTAAAAAACTCAGAAAAGTTAGCATACAAATATTCTCAATAATTCCATGGTAACTGAAATATATATATATATATATATATATATATATGTAAGATTAAAAATGACAGCTAGGCATTCGTAGCAACAACAGAGAAGAGCTAGACAGGGGATCTAAAAATATACTGAAAATACAATACAAGACTTTTCATAAAATACACACACACACACACACATATATATATATATATATATCAACCTATGTTGCAAATGTTTCCTTTGTCACCACTTCTTGTATAAGCAAGATCTTTGAGATGATACGTATTATTCCCTTTTGCAAGGACAGGTTTTGATGATTTTTGAGTTGAATTAGATTGAGATGATGATGGTTTCAAATCCTCAGGGACATATGCTTCAGTTTTCCCATCACAAGTGACTTGAATCTAGGAGAAACAGATAATTATAATTTTGTTGCATAAAAACTGCATTTTATAAAAAGACCCTCATAATTAATTGATAGTTAAATACATAATAGAATAAATTTCTTCCACACATATTTTTTATTTTTAAATTCCTAAACTCAGATCTAATGCATAAGATATCATCTAAAAAGAGCAATCATTAAGAACATCGTATGATACACACTGAGTGGCTTTTGGAGAAATTGAAGTATCACAATCACATAAATCACTTTTTTTCTTCTTTTGAAAACAGTAATCTTTAAACAACATATTAATACAAAATGAAAGGCAGAAATGCAGACATTTAAAAATTATTACTGAAAGCAAACTAGTATAATGTTAGTTCTAAAATTATTTTAAGTTGAAGAAAACCACATAATTTAATTTCGATTTAAAAATCCCTGGCACTTATTTACATTGGTCTAAAACAGTGGTGTGAGAGAACATTCTAGATTTTTAATGAAAATTACCACCTAACCGCTTATGAGAAACATGCTTTTTTTTCTTTTTTCCCCCACTCCTATGGCTGAAACTAGACAAACGCTATCTCTACTTTCTCCTCACCGTGTTGTAAGACGGAAATATTTGTACTTTTAAGCACATGTGTCAGTGTACTTGAGTGTAAATGAGATAATTATGAACAAACATAGCCATTAAAAATGTAGATATTGTTTTATATGTAATAATATGGTATGTATTGTAAATGTATCGTATGTATGTAAATGTATGGTATGTATTGTCTTGCAGTAAAGGTCTTTTCCTAAATAAAATATAGAAACATAGTTTTCAAGGGGTTAAGGGGGGGGGGGGGAGGGCGAGAGCTTATTTTCAGAATCAAGGGGATGTTGAATAATAAAAAGGTCAGGAACCACTCGTCTAAAATATTTAAACACACATTTGGCAAAATATTGATAATAAACTTGATACAGACCTGTAGTTTGTTTTTAGGATATAAAAAGGAAAATAATCTGAGGATAGAAGACCTGTAAGGAAAATTATAGAATTAAGGAATTTTAACATGCATAGAGGATATAAAGGGAATAACTATAACTACACAAAGCACAGCAATTTTTAT
Source organism: Dolomedes plantarius (assembly GCA_907164885.2). Classification (NCBI taxonomy): domain Eukaryota; kingdom Metazoa; phylum Arthropoda; class Arachnida; order Araneae; family Dolomedidae; genus Dolomedes; species Dolomedes plantarius. The sequence goes on from OU015498.1 coordinate 103,756,873, forward strand.
ACGTAAAAAAATTAATATAAGGGCATAAAATCTTACGCCTTTGGTCTTCCTCCAATTAAAGTGGTAAATCCAGGAGCTACGAAAAAAATTATAGGACTATTCAGATGAAAGCAAAGTTATTATCAACATTTGATTAAATTAAACAAAATAAGCATTTGAAAATATTATTTTAACATTATATTAAGAATTGGGAAAGAGGTAAATATACATATATCTAAAACAAATCTATATGGTTGCAATAGATATATTCTATATAATAGATCCAAAATTTTTGAAACAAAAATTTATAAATGCAAATATACAATACTAAAACCCTCGGGGGTGCCATTTCTCCAAAACTGAACTTTACTCTGATAATTCAGAGCAAGCAGGTTTATACATCTAATATAAAACTTTAAAAATGAAACACAAAATTAAATAAAGTATGAAAGATATTTTTAAAGTGTTAATTTCTAATTATAATTTTGTTACCGAAAAAATGGTAAGTGTACATGTACATAGAATTCTAACAGGCACAAATTTTAAGACTGTTATTACATGTTTTTGTTATTTACATTTCAGTGCAATACCAAACAAGGGGTAAATTTTGCTGACTTGAGATACATTTTCTATGGTACTGATTAATATATGATTCGTTCTATATGGTTCTGTATTCAAAACTATGCACTACTAATATAGCAAACATTTTACTCTATCTTTATTCCCAGAGTAATATTCCTACTGCAGAAGATTATTTTATGTTTGTTGAGTAATTTAATAAAATAAATAAATTTTCAAATTTATAACTTCAAAGATACCATATTATTTACAAATATCTATGCACTTACCTCCCCCAGTAGCAGCAGCAGCAATTTCTTTAGAAAATAATGATATGGCTTCTTTCTTGTCATGGTGAACAGCTATCCACATAACAACTTCCCGAGAATTCTATAAAAATTGATACAAATATATCATTACAGTAATTTAAAGAGAATGTACAAAAATAAACAGAAAACACCAAGTCTGAAAAATAGGGATGAGTTTGGCAAAAAATCGGAAAACGTCTCCTAAATATGTGTTTGCTATACTTTTCTCCAGCCATTCCCAGTGCCATGGATTTTTAATGCTGCAGTCGATCGCACAAAGGTTTATTTTATCCAATCGACATACTATATCTTTTCTAACAGTCGCCATAACGACAATATTAAGAAAAATAAAACCACGTATTAAACTAAAGCAAAACACATACTAAATCAAAAGTATACAACGACATGTGAGCAATGAGCAATATATGTGATATGGAACAAGTTCCTGGAAAGAGAGAAGCATGTCGGGACCCGCAAATGAAAGAGTTTCTCTGGCTTTGCTGTGATGTCATGATGACGACATAGCAACATGTATCCTTCCGCCAATCCACTTCTTTCTCTTCAATCGCTCTAAAAACTGCTTTTGCGAACGTAGTATAAGCTAAATCGGAAAAAGTGGATCTTTTTTCATTTGCAGAACATATAAAAAAGTGGAAATCTGTCAAAAAGCAGAAAAAACTCATCCCTAGAAAAACGAAATTGTAAAAATTTTCAATGTCTTTGTAAATTATGTTTAAAAATAAAACATGTACATTTAATCAGCCATTTATCAAAATAAAGTTTTAAATTAGCAAAATCTATTGCAGCAAAAAAAAATTTCAACAGATCATATACATATAATTACAAATTTCAATAAAATAGTTTTAATATTAATGAAAAATAAAAATAAAAACCATAATAACATTCTTCCTTCTTTAATTTAATAACTGCCATGAAATATAATTTTCTTTACACTTTTGTTTTACTAATTTAGTGTTGCATAATTTTCATTAATTAACTGAATGCTAAGGGACATCAGTATTGTTCAATATTTCAATCTAAACTAATTATCCTCTTATTATAATTACATTCATTTATGATCTATTTTGTAAATAACCAAATGGTATATAAAATATATCTCTTTACTCAATAAAAAATACATTTCCTGAAAACGATGAATCAAAGTTTGATATTAAAAAAGAAAAAAAATTTTATGCCCAGAATATTATTTCAAAATGCATTCCACAGAACTGCTCTTTTGAAAATATAAATTAAAGTATTTAACTATGCATTCAAAATTCACACAGGATCCAGATGAATAAATTTCTAGTAATTTTCCTCAATTCACTTTTATATACAATTAAATATTTCCCGATTTTTCCCAGGTGGCTGGTTAGTTTTAGAAACAAAATCATCTAGTAACATATTGAACCATTTGACATACAAATATATGAACACAGTGAGAAAAGAAAAGAATTTGAAATTATGGATAATAGTATAAAGAAGTAAATAAGGATGCATCATGTAAAACAGAAGTCCCAAGAGGACAATGTGGATAAAAAGTTCCAAAAATTGTCCAAGAGGATTCATCACTGGATCATAAACCAAATACATTATCATTTGCCAATGCAGGACACTCGTTCAAAAGACATTTGTACGTAATCATGAGAATCATTGGTTGCTTTCAATGAGGGCACCATATAGATGAACCAACACTACCCCCTGGTGCCATCTTAATTTTGACCTAGCAGCCCCAGGGCGACATCTGGGAGAATCATACCTTAAACCCAAAACCAAATATAACACACATATAAACCAAAATTAACCCACACATATACACAAAAAGTAAATAAATAAAAAAGCACTGAAGTAATGCATTTACATGTGAAAATAAATAAATAAACTACAGGCATTTATAAAATAATGATTGGAACAGGTATGTTTCCAATTGAATCCACAATGACATAATTTAAACATATTTATTCTATTAAGTATGAACATACGAGAGGAATGCTTAAAATACTTAAAGATGTTTTTAAAAAAGAGTTTTCTGGAGCATTTGAAAATGAATATATGAGTTAGACAAGAGTGACTAATTTAGTATTGAGTAACAACAGCTTCTTCCTTATGATCAGCTTTTGATAGCAAGATGGAAAGCATTTTTTCAAATGCACAGTAAATCTGTGTTGTTGTGTTATGTGTTGTGGCCTATGACCCTTGACTGACAGTATATCAGATCAAGTCCATATAGGCTATTGGGTAGAATGGTGTGGCTCCAGTTTTGAATACACTTCAAGGGTAGGAGTCCGACTTGGCTAAAGGACCGGGACTGGTCCCGTAATTTTGAACCGAGTCAAGTGACAAGACCAGTACACTTGACCCCACACCTCTAGAAATTTAATTTTGAGAACTTGGAGGACATTGCAGCCACGACAGATATTTTGTGTATCAGTCACCATTAGAGTACCTGGCAGAGGATTTGTCAGCGACCGACATCGAACTAGAGATGTTCAGATCACTGGCTCGCTGCCTTTGCCAACTAGGCCACCGTGCCCATCAACAGTAATTCTACTATAAATGGATGAAATGAAGCTATCAACACAAGCATTGATTCTACATCTTGATGTCCCCCACATAAAGCATAACTCAAATTAAAACTACAAACTTCAGATTTATTTAATAATTTGACACAATTAAAAAGGAGAAAAAGGAAAGGAGCTAAAATCAAACATACTTGATTAACAGCATTTTTGCCATAATTTTGTTCTGCTCCCAACACTTCTAGATGTGTTCGCTTAAACTTTTCAAATCCTACAGCCCTGAATATATTTTCAGATCTGGAAAGGAAATAACTTACAGTCAAAACCAACAGACTTCATCAAACATAATGCATAAGTAATGTAATATTTAATAAGTTACTGAAACACTATAGTCATATATACATATAAAAATTAAACTGCGACAACAGAAATACTCCCCCAGATTCCCTTACCTTCCTTAGATTCTTCCCAATGAATTTGATAGAGGGAAGATATGAATAAAACAATTTTTTGAAAAAGTTATTACTTGTTTTTCCTATTTGTATCACATAAAAAAAAAAAAAAAAAAAAAAAAAAAAAAAAAAAAAAAAAAAAAAAAAAAAAGGATATTTGGGGGGGGGGGGGGGGGAGAGCTAAACTCCTTAAAATTCAAGCTCTTAAAAAAGATTTATTGGTGTGTACCTAGGGCTTAAGGGGAACCACCATACAAAATTTCAGCTTCTTAGGCCCTATGGTTCCAAAGATACAGTGGGTGTTTTTTAGAGACAGAGGGGGTTAAGTCCCTTTTAATCTCCTTAAAATTTGTATTTTTAAAAACTATTTCTTAGTGGGCACGTAGAGCTTAGGAGTAACCACCATGTAAAATTTTAGTATCCTATGACTTTTGCTTCAAAAGATTTGTGTTTCTTTTAACACACTCATTTGAATATTTTTCATGTATTTCTGTTTTGTCATTAGTACACAAAGCTAAAATTATTTTGAATCAAAATCTTTTTCTTCATCTACTGTATTTTCTTCACATTTGTATTTTTTTAACATGCTATTGCTCGAAATGTTGTTTATAACTTCCAGGCATCGAAATCTATTATAAAATATAAGACGAAGAGCCTAACTTTGAGAAAAGATCGTTTATAAGTTTTCTTTTATCAAAGTTGAGATATTACACTGTCATATATCTCGTTCAACTTGTTTTATAAAAGATCTTTGTCAAAGAACTTTTACAGTGTAATACTACCCTAATAGCCTTTTATCATAAATCTAGTTTGTATTATTTTTATTTTAAACATTTTTTTTTTTTTAAGTGACTAAACAAAATTGTGTTTTTCAGCCAAACTACCTTGAAATTTATTGTTGACATCAAGTACTATTGCAGACAAAAGCTTCTACATTGCTTTGAATGTGCTAACAAATAGAGCATACATATATTCTGGTAGAAATCATCATTAAAAAATTACACCATTTTGATGATGTCCAACAATACATATATTTAAGAATGTTCTACTGAAAAAGACAATTATTAGCATCTGCATTGAAATAAATGATTGAGGGATGCACATCTGTAAATTTATATGGAAGAGATTTTTACTGTTTTCAATTATAAATGGCATTACTTGTCTCTATAATGCTTGTATATTTATTGAAATGTTGACCTTCATTGTCTGATCTTTATATAAGGATAATTACCTGAAGAGAAGGGAAAAAAATTTGTTTCAACAGATAAACAAACAAAATATTAGGAGCCTTTAGCATTACTCCTTTATTCTATTTAGGGGTTGAAGATAATTCATTGACTTTCATGTATTATTTTAATATGATTATTTCAGCTGCTCTTATACAGAGAGGCTCTAGCTTTTAAAAGTAAGTTGTTGGTATAAATAACACAAATTAAAATGTTTATTCATGAGTAAAGGAAAAAAATTGGATTAAAACATGAAATTGACAATGATGATAGCCTTCATAACATGAAAGATGTAATATTAGCTCTTTGAACAAATGGAAAAGAAAAAAAAAGAGCATGTTACTGATGCAAAAAAACATAATGTCAGACTGTGTGTGTCAATCTAAGCTTAAAGATAATTAACACCATGATAATTAATTAAAAAAGAAGATAGTAAAAGTTCTGCATGCAAATATAAGCTTCATAAGTGAAGAAAACTACTTCATAAAACAAGCATTTTAAATGCTTGTTGAATTTATTTAAAAGAGTAAAGTTTCAAAATTTTCATTATTTTTAATTTTATATAATGAAAAAAAAATATGTTCTCTGAAAAAGATATTCAACAACCTTTTCGGACTGTAAAAAGTGTAATTTCAATATTTTTTTTTTCAAGTCGGACTAAGCTCACAAAATTTTTATTTTCTAGGGTGCAGACGTAATCACATAGCTTTATCCTGTAGGGATGTTGCACACAAGCATGCATGCATGCTTGTGAATTTTTAGAGCATTAAGAAATCCTCACAAAAGGTTAAGAGCATTTTTTAAAAGAAATCAACATGTAATAGAAGAAATATGCTACAACATAAAAAAAAAGTGTACATATGAGTTCATTAAAAAACATACACACACCCTAATACGAGGATAAATTTTTAAAAGTCTAGAAATTAAAATACAAAAACAGATAGGGAAAGGGACCAAACCTTTCAATGATTGATTTAGCTGTTACAATAGCCTTTTCGGCTGCTCTTGGACCAACAACAGGACAGACAACAGTTGCCCGATATCCATCACTAAATGTGGCACATACCTTTAAAGAAGAAAATAAATAAAAATTAGAGAGGGAATACTAAAGAGTATGTTTAATAAAATCTTAGATACACAGGGATGACACAGTTTACATATATACTATTTACAAGGGAGGTTAATATACCATTACATCTTCATTTAACACATCTTAAAAGTAATTTCTTTAAACAGTACACCATGATTTTAGCATTATACACATAGTTTTAGTTCACCTTTTACCTGTGTCCACTTCTTGTGTTTACAAACCTCGTCTATATATATATAAAACAGTTCTGTGACTGACTGACTGATAGATAACGCACAGATAAAACCGCTGGACCTAAAGGGCTGAAAACTTTTTGCATGGCAATTCTTCTTATAGTGTAGGGGTGCACTGAGATTTTTGAAAAATTCTTCTTAGATTTTTTAAAATTAAATTTTTAAGCTGTTTTTCTAACAGCTTTAAAGTTTGCATTTAAAATAATAATGAGGGTTATAAAATATATATCACGAGAAAAATCATAAATATTCCTTTTAAATGAAATCTTTTTCGAATCTTTACCTCCATTTTCTGTTTTTTGGTGAATTCTTAAAGATTAATTTTTAGAATTTAATCACGTGGTTTCTTTTCTTTTTGTGATACTTAAAATTAATTTTGCATCACGTGCATAACAATGAAATAAATTGACAAAAAAAACAACTTTTTTTTTCTTTCTAATGCAGCAGATGATTGGACATTATCAAAAAAAATATTAAAATACTGTAAAAGAAATGTTCTTCAAACTGTACTATATTCTTTAGTATGTTCTATTAGATTTAATTTGAATATTTTCTTCTACATTATTTTGTCTATAAAAATATCCGTTACAATTCTTTTATAAATATATTTTTTGGCATTAATTGCATACATTGACTGTTGTATTTATTATAAATATATTTTTTGTTTTTTGGCATAAATTGCATACATTGACCGTTGTATTTAATTTGAATGTACTCTGTAGCGAAGCACAGGTATTCAGCTAGTTCCATACATATATTTTTAATCCACTCTAACATTATTAAAAAAATATTTAACAGATGTTTTAAAGAAAAATTCTTAGAATTTCAGCATGAGTGAGAAAGAAAGGAGATATAAGTTCTCTTGCTTGAAGTTTTAATAAAGATAGATCATTACACTTATATATATATATATATATATATATATATATATATATATATATATATATATATATATATATATATATATATATATTAAAAAAAAATTATTCATCAATCAAACACTAATAGTTCAATACTTAGCTATAGTCTATTCAATCTATATACAAACACATTTTTGATCCAAAATATTTTTAAATTGAGGTCTCAAAGAACAAACAGTTATTTAACCTTACAGACAAGCTTATAAATAAATAAACAAATATGCATACACATGCATATTTATATACATGCTTATGTATATATATAAATAAATAGGCTCCCTTCCAATATTTGCAATATTAATATATATGATTCTAGTGAAATTTTTCAAATGCTATACTTAAATTGACAAGATTTTTGTTAAATAAATATTACATTACATAAATGAAATTTTATTTTAATCCATTCATCTTTTTTCTTTCCATAAATGAATTATCTAGTTTTATAGAACCAAAATTACTGTAAATAAATAAATAAAAATTTTAAAACAATAAAAGACTAGCACAATTTATCTATATCTATCAGCAGCAAATGAAAAGTCTAAAAGTTTAATGAAAACATAAAAAAGAAAATATTACATAAATGTATATAAAAGTGAATGTGAACTTGATTATTTAACATAACAAAAGAAACAAATTACATTAATTTATTTTACAAAAAGGTTAAAACAAATCAAAAATACAAAATAAGTATACAATAATAGATTTTTTTAAAATTTACCTTATAAAAGTCTGATGGTCGTTTTCCTGCAGCACCTTGAACTAAAACCTTATTTTCTAGAATGAAATTATTGATATCATACTTGGGACAAATAATATATAATTTCACTGATTATTATATAAGAACTAGCTGACCCGGCAATGCTTCGCTATTGCTATATTTGAGTATATATATGTAGATTAAATGAACCTAATTGAAAGTTTGATATCAATTATTGAATTTAGTTGAAAGTAGATATTTACATACACATTATAATTTTTATGTTTCAGATAACATGAATTGCAATTACTGTTTTATTCAATTTTAAGTTCATTGCAATGCTCTTGGATATGCAATGTTTTGGTGATTCATTTGGCATATATACAAACGAATACCTTGGTTTTCCTACATGGGAGCATGCAACGTTGTCCATCAGGAAAACATGGATTCTCCAAATTCAATCCACATACTTGCAATGCCCACCTTGTGATTTGTTTATCGTTATTCCAAAAGCCAGTTTAATTGAAAATTGCAATCATTTGAATTAGAATTGCATATCTATTGGTACGTATATCATTGATATACGTAGTATTAGCACATCCTCTCCTTTGAATTTACCACTTAAAATTGTTGCTTTAATTACATTGTTTAATAATCTCTTGACTGCCAATCTGGTACCATTGCAAAGATGGGGTGGGGTATGTCAATGTTTCTAAGAAGAATGATAGGAACACAAACCTTCAGATTAATGTTGTGTGGTAGCAATCCACATAAATCAAGTGAATTTAAGAATTTAGTTGGGTAATTTACTGCAGTGGCACACCCAGGATTTAATCTTGGGGGGCAAGTTGAATGGATAAAAATATTTATAATGCAAATTCAATATTCATAATGTAATTTTTATTTCTTTGGGGGGGGGGGGGGTCCTTTGGCCCACCCCCTAGGTACACCACTGATTTACTGCTTCATCTTGATCTATAACAGTATATATTGATTTTTAAGTAGCTGTTTCTCCTGGTAACATACAGAGCTTACAGACAGCATGTCTTCTTACGTGGGGTATCAGAAAACACTCTCCTTCCTTCAAGACTCGGGGGTCATGACCTTAACCCTCACCTCCCTCACAGGAATGTTGAACATCTACACGAGAGGGGTGGCTACAGGAGTTGTTAGGGGCTGCCATTTGTATGTTTTGTTTGAAAGTAGAAGGTTCATAGATAATATCTCAACAGACATCGAACGAAAAATATTTTTAACTTTCTTTCTACTGGTCAGATAAAGGATTTCAATAGCTTTAAACCTTCTCGGGACAACACGGACCATTTTGCAAAAAACCGCGTGTAAATTGGTTCAGTAGTTTTTTAGTCTATAGAGGACACACATACGAACATTGCCTTTTATATATATAGATGATTACAGTGAAACTTCTCTATGGTGGCCAATAATGGTTAAAAAAAAAAAAAGTAGTCATGGAAAAGAGGTTTCTACATTGGCTCTATGGAGTCTTTAATTGGTTTTGAACAAAATATGGCTGTCAAGAGGGGTGGATGGCTATAGAAATTTCACTGTATACATTATCTCGAATTTATGAAAATCTACAATGGCAATATCTAAATAGAACATCTCCACAAATATTCTTAATATAAGTATACAAATTATATGAATTTCAAGTGGAAATAATTCTGTTTCAAATGTTTTTTGAGCTAGTTGGGAAATATCACAAGCACAACATTATAACTTACTGTAGCATTATTTTTTTTTCTTCGTGGCAATATACAAGAAAAAGATAAATTACTCTTCAATGGAAATAAGTCAACTAAAACTGAGAGAGAAAAACAAAAACAACCCCCCCCCCCCCCCAAAGAAAAAAACAAAAACAAAAAACAGCCTTTTAGATTTGATTTTCAGAGGAACCAATTTACTTCTTTATCACTGTGCCTATATTGGAAGAATTTTCTATGTTTGAAATATGCAGATGATATGGCAGATTTTATGCCTTTAAATGATTAAATGAATAATATTTGGTCAGGTTTAGAAGAAATGCCACATAGAGATTGATAAGGTTATTATAATTTTATAAATATCTCTTCCTTTACTGTGCTATGTTAAATTATTTTTGATAAATAGCATCCAAAATAAAAAATATGTATAAAGAAGCAATTATTACTATTATTTTATAGAGTCATAATTGCAAAACTATTTTAATTCTTTGTTATAATAAAGAACTAAAATCAGTGTTTCCATAAAACCAAATTTTGAGACACAGCAGTAAAATGTATTTTCTTAGTAGAAGTAAATAAGTAAACTCAATGTTAAAAAATAAAAAAATAAAAAGCAGCAAAATTTTCATTTAATTCTTACTGATACATTCTATTTACAAAACTGTTAAAATACACAATCAAATATCACCCTATCATTTTACCAAAAATTGTACGAGTATAGAATGTAAAGCAGGATAAACTTAACCATTCTTAATTGTATAAGGAATTCTACATCAATTTATATAAACCATGCATAATTCAGACATTATATTAGAAATTACTTTTTAAAAATGTGCATGATTATTACCTTCTACTTGAGTCAATTTCACATTTGAAAAATCACATAGAACATCAGGTAAAGCATAATTTTCTGGATCACCAATTTCATATACCAATTGTTCTGACACAGTTCCAATAGTAACCATACCACCAGTATTTGGTGGCTTAGTAACAATAAATTCTCCATTGGCTTTACATTCAGCTATAGGAAATCCCATATTTTGCCTAAAATTTTTTAAAAAATTATTAAATGCACCATTCCATCCAATAGAAGGCATAATATTAAGGAAAAAATAATAACATAAGTACCAGTCTTTGATCAGATGCCAATCTGTGTGAATTCCTCCTGTAGACTGGGCTCCACATTCTAATAAATGTCCAGCTAAACTAGAGAGAAATGTAACAATCATATACAACATAATTATAAGCACTAAGATGCTATTTGTTATCACTTTGACAGATTTACATTTCTACTTTCTTAAAAATTGCCAAAATTTTTAATAAAACAACACATCAGTGCCTTGGCAACATTTGAGCTGTTATTTTTGAAAGTGGCATAAGTCCATTAAAAAAAAAAAAAGTGAACGGTAATTTTAGTTAGATATAGACACCTTCTCTTCATATTTAGAATCCTACATTCAATGGAGTATGATTTTTTCAAGAAGCAAACAAAAGAATTTTGGCTATAAAATGCTATCTCAAAAATCATTTTGTTCGAAAGTGGAATAAGTCCATTCCTTATAATTACAATTAAAACAACTTGCTCCTTAATGAAAGTTTTCATAATATTCATGACAACAGAATTCCTATGTATCATGGGAGGAAACTGTAGCATCTAGAGGTGCAGAAGAAATAGCATCTTGTTACCTGAAACATATTCAGAATGTTACAACCCAAGACCATATTATAGCATATAGTGACATGTGTACCAGACAAAACTGAAATATTAAGCTTGCATTCATGTGGTTAAGGATTGTTCAATCAGCTGATAAAAACAAATGTTATTGACCCCAAATTTCTATTGTTGGATCATTGATTTCATACAAAGAGATTTTGGACTTGTGGAAATAGCATTAAAGAAAAGGGATCAATTATATACTCCTCAAGACTATTATAATGCAATAAATACTTGCCAAAGAAAAAAAAATAGCTTCATTTTGTATGAAATGAAAAGAGAAGATTTTGTCTCAATCAAAACTCTAGGAAAGGAGAAATAAGTTTAAAATATAATTTTATTTTTTATTTTTAGTTATCTTAAAGTAATTTACATTTTACACTTGTTTATTTATATCGTCTTTTTAATATAACAGAAATTATTTCTTGATAAACTTGGTTATTCATGTATTTAAATGTCTTCATTTTAATAATTATTTTTTACATTAAAAAATCCATTTCACTGAAGCTAATGTCTATAAAAATATGGACTTAAATTTTCTCTTGTTTTTAATTCTTATAATATGTTATTTTTGAAAGTGGTATAAGTCCATTTGGATATAAAAAAATCATTTATTTTTTTAAATAATTTTAATAATTATTATTTCATAATAAAATTTAAAAGGTGTATAGTGTTAAAAACACCACTCAAATTGATTAACATTTGCGAATATTTTAAAATTAATTCAAATGCAAACCCTATAATATCTCAATATATGAAAAAATGGACTTATACCACTTTCAAAAATAACAGCTCATTTAACAAAGGAAAAAAAAAAAGACTCTTAATAGAGCAATACCTTGGTGACATTTAATAGAAGTAGAAAAAATAATGAATATAAACCTTGGCGAATTTTAAAATTTTGAACTGAATTTTATATCATTTTTAATATTCAAATGTTTAATATCACTTACAATGAAGGAAAAATATAATAGCTTTCAAGTTTATGATTTAAAATGTTTTATGAAGCTTAAGTACATATTTTTTTTTGTTTCTTTTACATGTTTGTTCTAAGCTTGATGTAAATGTTATACATTAAGATAATATATTTATGTAAAACAAACAGATATATAACTCAAATATTTCTCTGAAGCAATAAAATTCTATATAACAAAGATATGGCTACAAAATAACGTTCTATATACAGACAGTTTTCTCATCACTGTCATTTACACATAAAGAAAACTATACAAAATTTAATAAAAACAATACTAACCTGCCCATAGCCATTTTATCCAAATCTTGCATACTCCATTTGAACTACAAAATAAATTTTATATGAACCAAACATATAGACACATAGTCTTAGATTCTCAACTACAATAAAGTTCAAAATTAAAACTTACAGTCTTGACCAATGGACCTAAGACAAGGGCACTGTCAACACAACGTCCAGTAATAACAATATCGGCTCCACTTTCAAGAGCTTTAGCTATTGGACCTGCCCTGAAAAAGGAACATTAATATGCATTCATATATGCATTATATCTAATAGATATAATGTGCATTGAAGACTATGTTCATTTAAGATGAATTACATTTTCTTTACAAGTATTAAAGCACCTTAAAGACTTAGATTCATGACTCTGTTAAGCTTAATTTTACAGTGACTAGCACACAAAGGTGTCCTCCTATTATTGTGTCAGCCATTTTTGAATTAATTTGAAACTAAGAAAAACTTTGAATTAATTTGAAACTTTGAAATAACTAAGTTTGAGTTTTATGCTTATAGCTGAATTACAGAAGTCAAACTAGATCTAGCCAATAGAATATTCCATTCACTGGTTTTTGTCCACATCACCACCATTTATTCTCACCATGATAATCACTTAAGTCATATTTCTATAATAAAGGCATTAAAAAATATAATTTTTAGATTAATAATATTACTATACTCACATAATGTACAAAAAAAATTTAATCTGAATATTAAAATAAGTGAAATACAATAATGATATATGAAATAATAATAGATAAATATGAAATACTACATGATTTTATTTAATGTTTAATCATACTCTTAAAATATTTATTTTTAGTTACTCTCCAATGATTTAGTGTAAAGCATGTGTAATATATAGATATAAACATAAATTTTAAAAATTAGAAAAAAAAGAGGGTAGTATACAATTATTTTTTTCACAATAAGGAAATGGTTTGAGTTTAACAATGTTTTGTATAAGAATACACGAAAAGATTATTTTGGAGTATTTATTCATTTTCAACCAGAAAAGATAATGGACAGACGTGCAAAATAGTTGAAGCTCTCTCTTGATAAGATGAATCTTCAAATAAATAAAACAATATATTATTTTTCATAAAAAAATTACTATGCTCACATAAAAGATTTATTAAATTATGAAATAGGCAATCAGTTCTAAGCCCACAAAGGATGCAGGATTAAAAAGAAAATGTTTACTTAATTTATTACACAAAAGAACATACCCTAAATATGCATTCATACTTGTTACATTAGATGGAAAAGCAAATCCTTTATCCATATCTTTAATATTCAAATTCTGGATTGTATCTCTCTGAAAATAAAAGTTAAATACTTGCATTTAATTTGTAACTCAAAAACACTGACATTAATTTAAAACAAGCTCAAAAATTAATTTTTCAGTGTGCAGTCTAATATACTGTATTCAATTTATTCAAGCAAAATTTTTTGGACATTACTGTCAGTTTCTAAGATAGCACTGTAAAATAATGATGTATTACTCAAATTTTCTTAAGGAATTTTTTACCTGCAACCAGGGATCACTTTGACTTTACAAATTTATGGGTCCCATGGACTAATTCAATTCATCATTCAATCAATTTCTAAGTATTTGAAGGCCTCAATTTCTGCATCCTTTTTAAGTTTATGATGATAGAAAATGCTATATAAATTTAATTTTTGGTTCAATATTTAATAAGCACATATTACTCAGAAAAGTATATAAACTTTTACAACAATCACATCAGGTCTAAGATAATCCTAACTTTACAAAAGATGACAAATTACTTATTGACAATATATTTGAGTTTTAGAGCTGATTTGAAAGGTAGCATTCACACTTTTTGTTCCCTTTCTATCCACATATAAAATAATATGTATATGCACATATTGTGTCGTAGTACTATTATTTTGGGGGTAAAAAAAACAGTGGCACTGATGAGTTCAAAAGTTAAATTTTGTCACCTGTAATGAATGAATCTGCAAATGCTAGTGCAGTATTAAAAAAAAAAAAATCTTGTTTCATTGCACTCAGAAATTATAATTGTAGAATTTTTCTTTCATTTTACAGTTTTGAAACATAGCTTCTAAGAGATACATAAATAAACATGTTAAGTTTGCCAAAATTCAGCATCTCACTGACAAAATTTTGAATTTCGCCACTGTGGCACTTACATTTTTTTCCTGACAAGAAACAATAAAAAAGAATATTTCCATTTAAAAAAAAAAAATCTTTATGCTACTTTTTAAACTTTTCTCCTGTTATCTGAACTTGCACCTCTTGACTCAAAAGTACAGAACATTTCCAGAAAATCCTGAATACTTGGCACTTTTACAAAATATCAATCTGTTACCAGAAATATAAATTGTTTGAAGAGAAATTTATTATGTCCACAAGCAAAAGTAACAAAATAGTTTGGAAGAGCAGAAAAAACTGGTCCTTAAAGATCCACTGATTCTTTTTTAAAAAGGGATAAAATACATGTAATAACTCACTTATATGATCTCTGCTCTAATTACATGTGAAAAAAATTAAGAGCATATCAAATATTCCCAGTTTGGCAGAAAATAGGTAGTTTTAATATCTTAAAAATAACAAAAAGAGCCGTCATGATATTAAATTTTTATGGAAGATAATAATAATTGTTAAAAGAGGCTACTTACTTCAGGTAATAAATCATCTCCAGTTACAACAGCAATTTTAAAATCCAGTCCAACCTTTTTTGCAGCAGCTGTAACTGCAGCTGCACAGGAATGTGGATTAATGCCTCCAGCATTGCTAATAATTTTGATGTTTTTACTCTTAATTTCTTTTAGGTGAGGCACTAAAGCAGAATGTACAAAATCTGGTGTGTAGCCCAAATCCTAGATTTATAATATACTATTAAAATCAGATGATATCACATATGTAAAAATACTGTCCACAAGAAAAATTTAGAATTTTTGCAATTCAATATTAAAATCCTACATGAGTTAAACAGAATTTTAAAACTCAATAAATAGTAATAAGAGAATAAAATAATTAAGAAAGTTCAAATAAACTTTTGCACCTAAAGTGAAAACTTCCAGAATAAGTATTATTTAAGCATTTGTTTACATAAGAACATATATAACAGCAATTATAGGCATAGAGTCCTTATTTTGGATGGTGTGATAAAATAATGAATGCTTCTTGATAACATTCTATGGGATATTTTATAAACCAATTAAAATTTCAATGAAAAATTTTCAGAAAGACCAAAACACTTCATGTTTGAAGAATCACTGTAAATAGATTAATGCAGTAAACCCGCCTATTTAAGGTAAAGATGACTTAGTGTTTGATGCAGCATAAATTCAATGATTTAAATTTATAAAACTGTTTATGTTCTTCTATATTTTACCTTACCTGATTCACAAAAATATAAAATAAATAAAATAATAAATTTTTTTATCAACATTTATGATTTTATACATTTATATAAGTGTTCAATCTCAGTAACCCACCAATCAACTATTTTTTTAATGTTTCATACATACATTTTTAATTAGAAGAAAAATGAATCGCCAAAATAAACAAACAAAACTATCTGGATCTGACAAGAAATACATCAGGTCTACATATATAATACATTTTGCAGCTATAATAGACATATTGGGCATTTCTTATTAAAGCAGCCAGACAGAAAATAGAGATACACAATAGCATCCACCATTTAAAAAGAATGAATGTTATCAAAATTTGATTTAATAATTATTTTCACAATTTAGAAAGAGTGAAAATTAGGAACAGCTTCCCAATTGACTCAGTTGCTCGCCAAGCCACTTTTTTCATGCCAACCTTGGCACCATTATTGTTTACCTCAGCCCTCTCTACGGCAAGTGAGTAGGACTGGTTCTTAAACCCTGCCCCTTCATGCTACTCACCCGATAACATGTAACACAGCTTATTTATTAACCTTTTTCAATAAAATAAGAGTATAAAGAAATTTAATAATAATTAAAACTTACTTATAAATATCCAGTGATGATTTTTTAAAATAATATTGAAGTATATTAATAAAAAAAAGTTGTTCTTGGGGAGAAAAAAAAAGCATGCTTACCACCGATTTTACAATCCGACTTGGACAGTCTAACTAATGCAGCTTGATATTTAGAAATAATACTGCTAATGGGAAATATATTTAGTTAGTTTAATTTAATAAAGTAAAAAAAATTGAGAATTTTTCACAAAGTGAAAATAATTTTCTAAAGTAATATTCAACTCACAAACTTAATCACTACAAATAAAGTAAAAATAAATACAAATTAAACAATCTAATTCAATCTATTTCAATTTAATATAAATATATTAAGCAAAAATAAAATATATAAACTAAAGAAAATAAGATTAAAATATCCTACAAATTACTCACGTGCAAAAAATTTATGCAAACTATTTCAATTTTATGTAAATATATTATATATTAACATTATAAGCTACTTATAGATGTATAAATATGCTATGTATTAATATATTTAGGTTAAATAAAATATATAAACTATAAAAAAATGAGATCAAAAAATTGTATAGTTACCAAATACGTGTTAGATATGGAATAGATAAAGATAATCCAAGTGTGGTCAAGCGGCAAATACAGCAGAAAAAAAATCTGTGTACTGACTTTTGACCTTCTGAACCGGCTAGCTTACTAGTACAGCAATCCTTGTGATGTAGTTCGTCGAGGCCAGTTTTCTGAGCTGAGAGAATGCGCCATGCCACAAGGATTGGCGTGAAATCATCTTGGCGAGCAACTGAGAAATTAAGGAATCTTAGCCAAAATTAATAACATTGAATATCTCCTTTTCTTATTGTCTTCAATTAATCTACTAAACAGCATGTTTTAAATTAGTTTCCAAATACAGTGGAATCTCGATCGATCGTTTTTCCGTATGTGTCGTTCATTTTATCCAGTCCCAAAGATCATATTGCTTTGTTATGTTTCCGCATCTATCGTTCATTTCAATCGGTCCCTTGAAAAACGATAGATCGAGATTCCACTGTACTATTTTCAGAGTAAATGCTACACACGATTTGTATATCTGTTTAAAAAACCCTAGGTAAAAATATTTATTTTAATTTTTTTTCCATACATTTTATGGTAAAAACAATTTTAAACTTTGCCCTAGAAAAGGTTGAAGAATTTTTGAGTCTCCAGGTTGTTAACTTTGGTGATCAATCTGACTGTTTCCATAATTATACCACCAAGGTCACTTTAACAAGGAAATAGTGACATATTTTGCCATAACAAATTAATTTATATGATGGGATGTTGAAATACTTAAAATCTGAAACATTACATAAGAAAAGCTAGTTATTTCTGTTCCTCTTTATGTGCAAACTCATTTATAAGACAGGATGATACATTCAAAATAATTATGACAAAATTTTGAGACCTATATTTTTTAAATAATAGGTCTATGATAAAATTTTACACAACAGAGAGTGTTAATAATAATTTCTCCTGGAAATACATACCGGATGTTTTTGCTTTGCAGAAGCCAAAAGGGACATAGTTATTTCTGATAAATAATCAAAAACAAGATAATCTAAATTTCCTCCATGGACAAGGGCAGGCACTGAAAAAGTTTACAATTTCCATGTCATCAAAGTTAAATTATACATAAAAAATTTATATTTTTAAAAGTTCAAACAAGAAACAATGAGGATCTACAAAAGTATAATTTATATGTAACGATATATCATATTTGTTATAAGCAGGTAATCAATAGAAAATTTTGAAAAAAAACAACATAGGAAGGGGCATAAAGTCAAACAAAATCTTTAAAAAAAAGAGGGAGAGGACTCTGATACTGCAACAGTTAAATTTATCTATAGCAGTATATAACGAATTGATTAAGACTATGGATATCATAATTACAGATTATTAACTTTTTAAATGGAGTTTCTTCATACATGCTTTTAAAATTTTTTTCATCCATTTTTATATTATGTTTTTCGATACTTTTTCTAGTGACTCATTTTTTTAAGCTTTGTTTTCATAAACAGAAATTGTAAAATATTTTTAATCAAATTTTTGTTAAAAATATTTCATACAATATAGTTTTTTTTCTACTCTGCTTTTAAAATCTATACAGTCAGCTAACTTTTTTATTGTTGTTCTTATATTTTTAACTGTTTTAATTTATTTTGGGGAAAGTAATGATAGAGTAACATAATGGCTAAGAAGGTAACACATGGAGCAGGCATTTTTTCTCGGATGCAAGGGCTTAAAGAATTGCCACAGTAGCCTTGAATGCTAAGGATTGTAGATTCTGTCCTGTCCTAATCAATTTTTGTCTGTATGAAATAGAAGTGGCCAAAGTTTGCATACAGAAGTAAATTTCATAAAAAAAATTACCAAACAGTTTGAGCACTTTCATAAAATACTCAAATTTCTATTAAAAAAAAAAAACAAAAAAAAAACTAGTACAGTACAACCTCCCAAATCCGGAATCGTTCAGGACACGGCAATTCCGGATTTGAGAGGTTTCTAAATAACATTATAAAATTTTAGGAAAAAATAAAAATAAACACATTTAAAAAACAACAACATATAAAATGATTTAATTATTAAATAAACCTGAATAGAGAACATATAATTAGATTATAATTTAAACAATTCAGTCAATGTTTGCTGCTTTAGTTTTGGCTTATTAGAAATTATTTTTTCTCGAATTCGATATACTGCCATAATTTGGCTCGATGCCACAATGGGCTCGAGCTTGGGGTACAAAATAATGCTCAAACCATTCTTGGAAGATATCTTTAGTAATCCAAGCTCTTTTGTTGGCTCGGTAAATCACAGGATATACGGTAATACCTTTCAAGCATCGAGGTTTCTTACTTTTGCCAATAACCAATAATTTTAATTTGTGACTTCCCGAGGCATTAGCTCAAGCTAAAACAGTCAATCTTTCTTTTATGTCTTTTAATCCAGTGGCACTCTTTTCTTCTGCCGTTGCCAATGTTTTTCGGGGAACATAACGCTAAAACAACGATGTTTCATCGGCGTTATAGATTAATTCATGGGAAATATTTTCTTTAAGTATTTTTTCTGAAAATTCGTTTACAAATGATGCACTGGCTTCGTCATCAGTGCTTGCTTTTTCTCCGCATATACGTAATTGGCGGATGCCGTGTCGTTTTTGGAATTTATGTAGCCATCCAGAAGAATAGTTGCATGGAGAATCTACTTCCATCTTTTCATGAAACATTTTCGCCTGCTCTATAATCATATGCCCGGTAAGTGGTATATTTTCACTTCGTTTCTGCCGAATCCACTCGATCAAAACGTTGTCCAAATCAACATTATTTGACGGTCGTAATATTTTTCTCTTCTTCATTTCTACTTTTGTGATGCTTTCACTGTAAAACTGCATAATTTTTTCTTTCTGTTTGATGATATCATATACTGTAGATTTTCCAATTGCATAATTCATGCACAGATTCTGGACTGGCGTTCCTTTTCCATATTCTTTTAATAGCTCAACTTTTTGCGCAATTGAAAGAGAAATGTGTTTTCTCTTTTTACCTGCTACTGTAGCTGACATAATCACTAAAATAATTACTTATTAATGCAAGAATGAAAATTAAATAAATGATCTAAAATACAAATGGAACCAGAAAGAAAACACGTGCTGACGAACAGTAATGCAAAGTGTTATGACTTAGGGTAGGGCTCTTATGTTCACATAGGAGTCCGGTAGCGGAGAGTAAAGTATTGAAATATATTTAACCAATGACAAACCTCCAAACAATTAGCAACGAAATTTTTAACGCCTATGATTGGTTTATTTTCGTCTGCGCACCATCTTTCCTCTTATTCTTCCGCTATCGGACTCCTATTCACCGATCATTTTGGTAGCGACATCTATCGGTAAAATGGAAAAGTAATATTGGCCATTTATGAAAACGTTCTGGATTTGGGAGGTTGTACTATATTAGGGTCAGTGTTTCCATTATTCAAAAAACTGATTTAGGAAAGACTATCATATTTTTACTAATGAAAAATTACTAAATTTTGCAATGTGATAGTAAGTTTTTTTTGATATCTTATTTCATAACAATTTTTAAACTCAGCATGATTCTTATAATTTCATCTCTTCCACATATTGTATAATTACCTACAGCACTCAAACATCACACTGGAAACCATTACAGTAAGTCCTAGACATATGCAATTAATTCATTCCAGAACATTCTGCATAAGTCGAAATTTAGCTTCATCGACATCACTGCATTTGTTCTTTAAATTTTCAAAATTGCTTAATGCTTTCACTTGTATCAGCACAAGACTAATAGGTATACATTTGCATTGGAGATCTTCAAATGAAATTTATCAATAATTTCTCCATTGTTTCTATTAAAACACCTCTTTTCTTTGAACTTATCGTTGGATTAAAGTTGAAAATTACAACCGTATATCTACGAATCCAGGCAATTCGAGACTGCATAACTCGAGTATTTACTGTAATCAAAAGTGAAAAGAGACACATTTTTGAATATTTATTAATTTTTAAAATTTTATAATATATAAAGGATATGACAGTTTTATTTTAAATGAAATAATATATGAGGTCAAACAGAATTCTAAGAGCTAGTTTTATAACTGTTAAATGAATTAAATAACTGATAACAAAAAACACAACGGAATTTCATAATTTTTATTACATATATGAGCATTAAGTTCATTGAAATAAGGCTCAAATTTTGGTTTTAGGCCAACCAATTTTAGACTAATTTACATCATTTTAGTTTGAGAACTATCTTTTTAACCAACCCCCCATGTTTCTTTTTGTGATCAAAACGGTTATTTTCTTTTGAACTGGACTGAAGTTTTATTCTTACTAAACCTTTTTTTAGAGGATGTGCAAATTTAAATAATCTTAAAAAAATCCTTTTTGGATGCACCACTTCTTTTTTTTTTTTAAATAAATAAGTTGGCTTTCTCAAGTAATTCAGAATTATTATTAAAATTATTATTTTAGAAAGCAAATATATATATCAGTTTATACAAATTTTATTTTTAAAAAGCATTTTTTAAGTACTTTCAAACTAGCTGTCTTCAATAATTCCCCAACAAACTGTATATTAAATTAGTTTTCATCAAATATTTTCAATAGTATAATTTAAAAATCTTAAAATAATTCTTATACCCTCTTGAAAATGCTCATGGTGAAATTAAATCAAAATGCTTTTCTTAAAAGAATCTTCTAGAATTCTTACAAAGTTCATCTTTTGAAAGAGTAATCCTAAAAAGAAAATATTTATGTTTCCTTCTCTTTGGTACACAATTATTTAATTCATTCAAAGGACAAAAAAAAAAAACAAAAAAAAAAACTTAAAATGCCCCCAAAATACTTCACATTTTGAGAAATTGTACCAGCAAAATATCCTGAAACAGCAACAAATCATGAAAAATTTTTTAACAAAATAATTTGATTAAAAAGTTAATTTTTTTAAATCTAGATAAGATGATAAGACTTTATAAAATGGTGTAGATTCTTAGTAATCTTTAAAATCTACACATTGCATATCAAGTTAGAATTATAAAATGTTTTATTTCTAGAAATTGAATGGAAAACTTAGTAGATCTTTTTAGAAACCTTTTTTTTACCTTCATTGTACAGAGGTTACCGAGCAAGGGTTCATAGCATTCTACTAATAGAAATTTATCAAGTGGTCATGATAAAATAGACCAAACTGATCGTATTCATTGTTGCATTATTCTGAATGATAGAAAAAGTCATTAATAGGCTGATTTAATATTTTATATTGACTGCTGTGATTTATTAAGCCAATACTAGCTACAAATATTCTCACTACAAAAATTATCAGAAACATACAACAAACACTGTGAAACTCCCATTAGACTAAAAACTTTTAAAAAAATACAAACCAAATTGAAAATTCCAAAGTATAATCGTGAATTTTCAAATAAACTAGAGAACACATTCTTTTTTCCCCCCTAATTCTGGTAATAAGTAATTTACAGTAACCAAACTAAAGTAAAACTTAAGTAATCTACTATTTTTTTTAGATGACAGAAGAGATGTTAAATCAACATTAATAAAATAAAGTATTATTACTAAAACGCAATAGTATAGCTAAAATCATCATTTAAAAATTACTAAAGTTTACACTCTTCACATCAGATAGTGGTAACCAAAAGCGTGCTGTATATGAAATATGCTAAATTTAAGTTTGTACTTCCTAACAACAATGCCACATCATAAGAAATTATACACTGTTTAAGTTACGGTTTAAATGACTTTACATCTAGTAATACTGGAAATAATCCGATTAATTTATCGTCATGTAAGATATAGTAATGCAATAACCTGACATAGCAGTGTCACCCCAAAAACCACTTGCACACCCAATCCGTACATTTGAAGACATCCGAGAATTTTTTATACTGATGTATCTGCATTTTAAAACTTTCCTTAATGCACTTCTTACTAATAAATACATCGTATATGCTTAGAAATAAAATCAACACAAAAAAGCAAACGCGAAATATTACAACTTTTCTGTATTGATTATATTTATTTAATAGATTATCTAAATTTAATTCTAAATATTATATTTTAACAAAATCATCAGATATCAGTACGACTTTGCCGCGGGTGTTGACGGGTATCTAAAATTTAATCGAATGAGTTAAAAGTACAATTTCTTATAATCGAATACTGAGAGGGAGTGAAGGGAAATTACAATTTTTTTGTTTAAAAACGGCTGGAATTATTTATTATTATTGAATAATATCATTGATAATTTTATTGTAAATAATTCGGTTTCAAAAAATATGTTCTTAAATAACATTTTGATTCATGAGTCACTGATCATGACGCCCTCAACTGTCAGTTGGTTACCTCCTACATATGAGAACATAAATAATGTGACAATGTGACCATGACGTCACTTCTTGCGACAACTGGTGTACGTATAATTAATTCAACTTGTGTTTTCAGTCAAATTTTATTTAAAGCATTTATGAGCTTAGCGCTCTGAAAAAATTGTATTACCGGTTTGTTTGAATTTTCTGTGTCCATTTTAGTTATTAATATAGTATTGTTGTTTGTGTTTCTTGTGGAAAGAAGCAAATATGACATCTGTTTACATGATGTTTGTAAATCTTAGGAACTTTAAATCATTGCAGCTTATTAATTTCTGAAGTCTCTGTGGATACCATGGAACAACATATGAGTAATCAAACTGTAAAATATTCTGGTCTGTTTTCTATAGTTTGATGAATCTGAATACTTCGTGAAAACAAATATGGATGTGGACACACCTTTAATGCATGAGACAGTGTACGGTGTATCTCCAGGTGAGGAATGCCACGTGATGTCAGATAAAGTACAGACGTTAGCAAATAGTATTTATGAAGAATTTGCTAGGATGATTTCAAAGTATGATGAAGATGTAGTGAAGCAGCTGATGCCATTGGTGATAAGTGTTTTGGAACATCTCGATCTATCCTTCGTTGAAAATCAAGAGCACGAAGTTGAACTCGAACTTTTGCGTGAAGATAATGAACAATTAGTAACACAATTCGAACGAGAAAAGCAGCTCAGAAAGTCATCTGAACAGGTAGATTGGGCAATTTTATATCTATATTTAATAATACCACTTCAATGACATGGATTACAACGTTTGATTTATCTTTTAGAAATTGCTTGAATTAGAGTATTCTGTGGATGATGACAGGCGAGATCTTCAGAGCAAAGTTGAAAGTCTGGAATCTCTTGTTCGAATATTAGAAATAAAAGCAAAAAATTCTGCTGATCATGGTAATGTACTTTCCATTATTCATTTCACTTTGTAAGATGTGTAGTATCTCTCAATCCATACCATAAAATGAAATTTTTTGGTTTGCCTTGTCATGACAATCGCTAAATATTTTCTTCCTTCTCATACATAACTTAGGTTCTATATCTCTTGTACTTTTTGTTAAAATTGTGAATCTGAATATTGCTGATCACTTAGATGAGTTAGTTTCTCTTTATTGTATTTAATTTTAGATATTAAATAGATTTCTTGGTAGCAAACTATAAAATATTCAGTAGCTAATTTAATCTTTCATATTCAAGAGTATTGCAATTTAATATTATAATTAACATGTGTATGAGAGTTGAAATTGTTGAAGGACTTTTTCAAAGTATGATGAAGATGTAGTGAAGCAGCTGATGCCATTGGTATGATTTAATATGTATTCACAATATCAACTTTATATATGACACTTTGAAATTGTTTAAAAAATTGATGCTGAGTATTAACAAAGATAGTTTGTTATTGTATTATTTGGGATCTATTCTTTGAAACTTTATTTTGTGCTTGGTAACTAATTGCTATAAAAATGTTATTTTTGTATTTGTTTTCATAGCATCAAGACTTGAGGAAAAAGAAAATGAAATGAAAAAGGAATATGCTAAACTTCATGAAAGATATACAGAGGTGAAATGTATATTATTCTCATACAATGAATAATTTTTACATACCAAAAATTATGTTAAATGAAAATAAAAAAGTTTTATTTGTGCTTAGTAAAAAAAAAAAAATTATTGAAACATTTTCTCAAGACATTATATATGAAGTTTTCATTGATGATCCAATAGGATCATGTTACTATTTATATTTACATTTTAAATTTGATTATTTTTAGGTCTTTAGGACACATGTAGATTATGTAGAGAGGACAAAAATTCTATTTGGGAATGAAAAGGCTGAAATGATTTCTAAAGCTAGGTATGTTTTTCTTCATGTGCAGGTATAAAATTTTAAGATTACCCATTGATCCTGTATTTATGAGGGATATATGTTGTCTTAAATTACATGAATTCAGTTTAAAACTGCGTTAATTTAGTTGTTCTTCAGAATGAATATCATACTTTGTATTAAGGGGTGTCTGTAAATTCTTTTCTAATTTCTTCCTCTATTTGTGTTTTATGTTTATATTTAAATATTTATACAATTATGTAAAAATATATGAAGTTCCTTTCAAAATAATAATTTAAATTTCAAAAGTATAGACATCAGAAATACCTTCAGGATTTAATCTATTTAATCAGTGAGTTAATTTGTTATTTGAGTGAAGTTTCTAATTGTGATGCATTATATACACAAAATTCTTAAAAAAAGAAAAAAAAAGAGACGACTTGGAACAAGTCAATTATGTAGCTAGACTTCACTGCTTTGATGTCTTTGGTAACTTCTATTTATCTTAAAATGTAATCTCGAACATCTCTTCAAATTGATAATATGAGGCTAATAACTGCAAATGCAATTTTTTTAAATAGTTTGTAATTTTTTAATAATTTTGGTGTAAGGTGCTAGTTTAAAGAATTAGTTATGAGCTGTATAAAATAAAATGATCTGAACAATTATAAATTATTGGAAAATGATGATTGTGTCTTTTCAGTGATAAATTGAAATTCTGACTAAAGTAGAATTTTTATGGTTCTAATTCTTATGATTAAGGAGTGTTGTCTGCTTCTAAAGTTCTTTTAAAACCAAAAGGAAAAGAGAAAAACCCATCAGGAAAACTACTTATACACTCACTGTATATGCTAATTTTTTAATTTTATGAGAATAGCTTTTAAAGGCAAATGATTATAATAAGTTTTGATGTGAAGAATCTGTGGGAAAACTATCTATAATTTTAATATGGAAACATGCCATGAAGAGTTAATTACGAAAAATTGCTTTACAGTTACTTTTACTGAAAAGAAGTCAGCTACACGTTTTTATTCATTGCTTTTGTTACTTTTTATTTTTAAATTAAATTTATAATTAAAATGAATTCATAATACTCTTCACCATGTTTCAGTTTTCTTCCTACATTTTGTTGTAGGCACGTTTTGCCTAAACTGAATACAGGATCTTTATATAGCATGAGCTCTGAGGAATCATCTATCAAGTCCATTTCCAGTCCCCCTGATTTCAGCGGAATGACACCACCAAATCACACTACTGATGGAGTGAAATGTCTGCGCAATGAACTCAATGTAAGAACGCAATTAACAAATTAAAAAGTTTTTTAAGACTGATGTTTTAAAATTTGTTAATAATTTAAATAATTATAAAATATATAGTTATATATCTGACATGTTTTGTAAATGCTGTTCACCCTAGAAGAGTAATTTTTACTATATCGCTTGATTTTAAAGTTTCTAAAATGTTCATTTAAGCAAATTTAGAATTATCCAAAGAAATTGACAGTAGTTTTTGTTTCAAAATTTTCTACGTAAAGAAAATAATTTTAATCATATTCATTGTGATAAATTCTGAAGAGGAAAAAGAAGAACTTATAATATGAATGATTCTTAAACTCTGATTTGTTTTTTATGTATATAAAAATGAAAGGAAAATTGTGTATTCTCTTTCAAGATTAAGAAATGTTTAGGTAGTAATTGACTAAGCACTTTTGAGTAACATTCCTGTTAGTCTGTTAGTTTATAAGCATTGTTGCCCTTTCCCTGCTTCTTTATTCAGTGACTTAATGAATAACTTCCTTGTTTTGTATCATGGTTATAAATTATCAATAAGGAATCAAGTTTTAAATACTTGTTGGTGTAAGTAATCTATATATATATAACAGTTCCGTGACTGACTGACAGATAGATAATGCACAGACCAAACTACTGGACTTAAAGGGATAAAATTTTGCATGGTGATTCTTCTTATAGTGTAGGGGTGCACTAAGAAAGATTTTTGAAAAATTCTTCTGAGATTTTTTTAAATTAAATTTTTAAGCAGTTTTTATAACTTTTTTTAAGTTTGCATTTAAAATAATAATTTGAGGGTTATAAAATTTATATCGCAAGAAAGATCATAAAAATTCGTTTAAAATGAAATCTTTTTCGAATCTTTACCTCTATTTTCTGATTATTTGGTGAATTTTTAAAGATTAATTTTTAGAATTTAATTTATTAAATGCTGATCATGAGATTTCTTTTCTTTTTGTAATACTTTAAATTAACTTTGCATCATGTGCATAACAACAAAATAAATTGACAAAAAAAAAAATTAAGATATAGTAAAAGAAAATTTAACCACTAGACTAATTGAGATGGAAGTTTTTTAAGAATTTAATTCAAATTAGTATGTTTTATGGATATTAAATTTAACCTATATATAAAACAGTTCTGTGACTGACTGACAGACCTTGCACAGATGAAACCACTGGACCTAAAGGTCTAAAATTTTGACAGTCCATAGACATTGTCTGTAATTCAGATGATGCTGTTAACTATCTGGTAGAGATTTTAAATTTCCTTAAACCACTATGTCTTCCATACCATAAGCTCTCTTTGCGGAAGGGCAAACCCATAATGCTCCTTTGGAATTTAAAACCACCGAACTTCTGTAATGGCACTAGACTCCAAGTCAAAGCCCTGCATAAAAATTTAATCAAAGCCATTATTTTAACCGGGTGTTCTCAAAGAGAAAAAGTGTTCATGCCAAGCATTCCTCTAATACCCATTGACCTCCCTTTTGACTTTTAAGAGACTGCTATTTCCCCTCAAGGTATGCTTTACCGTGATAATAAATAAATCTCAAGGCCAAACTTTAAAATATGCTGGCGTAGATTTAAGAGAAAATTGTTTCTCCCACAGTCAGTTTTACTTAGCTTGTTCACGCGTAAGTTCATGGATGAGCCTGGTGATATTAGTTCCACCTATTGAAGAAACAAAAAAATATTGTTTATAAGGAAATGCTCTAAAGAGCAATTTAATTATTTTTTCATTGTAATTATCCTAACATGTATTATGTAGCGAAGCATGGGTGTTCAGATAGTTAAGAATATAAGCGAAAGTTACAGAGACTCTTTTGTTCATCCTTGGCTTGATGATCTATGAATGTAGCTCCAATGAGTTTCGTATGGTCTTTGTAGTGATTTCAATTTTATATTATTTTCTCAGTATTTCTATGTAGTATAATTCTTTGTCTCTTCAAGTGTTTTCTTTAGTTTTTAACATCTTTTCAAGTTTGAATTAACATGCTTAAAAGCCTACTGATAAAAAGTTTATTGTAAATTTAAAATATTAGCCAGTCAATCAATTTTCTGATCTGATATCATCTGATGAAAACAGCTTTAAAATTTCATTTTATAAAATGTATAACATCTGAGATTTTGTGGCTGTTTAATATAGAATGTAAGATGGACATAGTTTCAAAAATTTAATGTCAATTGCCTTCCAGTCTTGAATTTTTTGTATTCTTGACTCAATAACAAATCTAATATTTGTTTTGTTATTTAGTTTTTTACTATCACTCACACATTTGGGTATGGATATTAGGATTTCACGAAATTAAAGTTTAGAGAGTTATTAAAAACATTCAAAAACTCAGCATGAAAATCCCATCAGAAAAAAAAAAGGAGTCACACATTAATTTTACCATTAATAGATCAATTTATTTCATTCAGAGTGGAAAGAAATGAGCTGTATTAGAATGCATGATTAAAATTTTAATTATATTCATTCCTTAAATTGCTTGATTTGTTTCTTGTTATAAAAAATTTGGGAAATTTTCTATTTTTTAGGATGCACATTCAGCATCTCCTCTCTCATCACCTAATTCTTGTCAAGAAATAAAACCATCGCAAAGTAAGCAATTTTTATAAATACTGAAAAAAAATTTGGCATTTCTAATTCTGATATAAGATTTATAACTTATATAACTGTGTAAAATAGATTTGCAAGATGTAGCAAATAATATCTAGTCTTCATGCAGTAGTTTGTAAATATACAGTAACAAAGTATGTATTGAATGAAGGTATCCATAAACCATAATAGACCAGATATTTTCATGTATAATTTCACTATTTATGAATTATTTGAAATGTACACCAACAAATTTATCCAATTATGATATGCTGATTTGTGTAGAACATGGATCTTTGTTAGAAATTATTTACTAAAATATTACTTGGAGATTTGATGTTATGCTGAGAAATAAAAGGTGGTAAAATAAGATATAGTTATATCAAAGTTGTATGTTAAAAGCAATATTATATACTAAAAGTTCATTCTTTGTGTAATATAAGATTAATATTATATATATATATATATATATACAGGGTGTCCCATAATGATTGGGATAAACTTTAAGGGGAGTTAGGACATGTCAAAAGGATTCAAAATTGCATAGCTACCCATGGTCGCAAACATCATGGGGAAGTGGTATCAGAGGTACAAGAAATGAGGGAATACAAGACAGAGATTATCAGAATTATTTATTGCTCCTAATATTACATATGCTGTGGTAGATGATACAATTTCAAATGATTACAAAATATGCTCAAAGTTTTCTCCATTACAAGAGAACAAGGGTTATACTGACGGACCATGTATTGGTGGACACGTTCAAAAACAGATGGATTTGTTTGGACCTGGTTGCGTGGCCCCCAAGCTCTCTGGATTTAAGCAGCCTGGATTTCTTTCTTTGGGGTGCACTTAAAGGGACTGTGTATGAAACACATGTGGAGTCTGAAATGGATCTGGCTGCAAGAATCGTTTGCGCTGCTGCTCATAATATTTATGAGCAATAAATATTTCTGATAATCTGTCTTGTATTCCTTCATTTCTTGTACCTTTGATACCACTTTCCCCTGACGTTTGCAACCATGGGTTGTTATGCAAGTTTGAATCCCTTTGGCATGCTCTACCTCCCCTGAAAATTTGTCCAAAACATTATGGGACACCCTGTATATATATATATATATATCATCGCATTTTTCTCTTAGCTATTCTTAAACTGAAAAAAATAAAGGATAATATAATTGAATTTATGATGACAAAAAATTCTGAATCAAAATGCCATTTGAAAACTTTATTTTGATGAATAAGCATTAATTATCTTTGAATTATAATTTTATCTCATTAATTTTTTCATAATATTTCTTTTCATTTTATACTATTTTTCATTTTTCATACTATTTTTTTCATACCATTTCTTTTCTTTTTTTTGTGTGTGTGTTTAGAGAGTGGATGGACTGGTGGTTTTGGATCTGATCTAACTGATCTCTCATTTTCATCAGCTCTTGATGTTGAAGAAATCAATGACTTATCTCTCACAGATGTACCTCCTGTTGTGCAGAAGTAATTGAATAATATTTTTTAAAGAGTTATTAATTTTTTTTTCAAATTTCTGTAATATAATTCTTATATTTTGCTTTGTTCTTTATCATTTGTGTAGAATAATGTATTCTAACAGACAGTGTTCTCAATGGAGCGACTCCCAGTACTTTTGTACCTAGTTCTATGTTTTGACTTATGATCATTTTTCAAAATTATACTAAAATTGAATCCTCATCTGGGGTAATTTAAATTATAAATGATAAACTTCATATGTATTTATGTTTAACACTAATTTTCTGTTTCAAAATGATTACTTCATATCATTTTGTATGTTCAAAACACAAAATTGTTTTGTTTTACTTTTGTAGGTATTTTTAGATTAAATAGTGTTGTACCTAAACCATGTATTAATTCTTTGATTCATTGTATATTCTTAGTCCTCTGTAAAATAGTGCTTCTATTAGGAATTTTGTTTTTGGGGAAAAAGAGTCACATTATAAAGAATTGAGCTGTAGGCATTAGTTTTGTGTTTAACTGTCAGACTGAAAAATGGTCAAATGTTGAGGTTCAAATAGAATTTTTGACATATACCTGTTCTGAAGAAAAAAAAAGATTATTTTTTTTATTTATGTTTGTAACCTGTGTACACTCGCAAATATGTACTTAATTTTAAATTTTTCTGCAGTGACCTCTTATCTGAATTTAGTAAAAATAAATTTCATTTATTATTGTTTTCTAACTTTGAAAAAGATGAATTTTATTGATTCGATGAAGCATGGTTTCTCATATGTATCTCATGGAAAAATTTTATAAAAATGTTTGAAATGCAAATATTTGTAAGAGATGTTGTGTACATTTATTTTGTATTTTCTGTTTCTTAGTTTTTCTCTTTAATCCTCAATTTACCAATCAATTATACAGTGGAATCTTGTTCTATCATTTTTCAAGGGACCGACTGAACTGAATGATAAATGTGGGAACATAACAAAGCAATATGAGCATCAGGACTGGGTAAAATAAACAACACATACGGTAAAACAATGATTCAGGGAACAATCGATCGAGCTTCCACTGTATTTATAGACATTAGTGTTATTTATTTTTTAAATCCGTTTTGACTGTTCAGTTAATTTTTAGCAACCCCTATTTAAAATTTACCAGTATTTAAATAATTTTTGTAATGGGTGACTAAGTATTGATAGTTATTCTGTATAAAAGTTGTGTAATATTCTTCTCTCATCTCATTGTTTTATTTATTTAACATAGTGAGAAGAGAAGGCCAAATACTCTATATCAAGAGCTTAGTTATCAAGAAGGAGAAAATGTACCGGAAGGCGATGATGCTAATGACATAGCTGGTATTGTATTTTTTGTTAAAAGTCTACTTTTAAGAGCCTTGTAGATTTTCTTGATTATAAATTTAATATCTTCACATTTTTATATTAAGTAATGACTGAAATTATGAATTAAACTATTACTTGCTCCATGATTTATTATAACTCTGCATCTCCACACCTTTGTACTTTCATTCGCAAAACTAGGTGTTGAAAGTTATATGCTGTCTGATATGTTCATTTACACTTACGTTTAAAAAAAAAAAAAAAAAAAAGGAAAGAAGGAAATAACAATTTTGTAGGTATGTATGATTGACTGATCATTTGTGTTTTATCCTTGTTTATTAATGGTTTAAACTGGCATCTTCATAATCCTAATATGTGTGTGAATTAATATATAATGCAGTTGTTGAATATCAGCATCTTGTACTCAATAACAAAAAATCTTCTCTAATTATTCCAGAACTGATACAAATTTTTGATAACTAGAATTTATGTGCATTATATTAAAGTCCAAAATTCAACAGCAATTTGTCATCATAAAGTGGTTAAAAAGAATAGCAGATTAAATCAGAGCTAGAAAGTGATGATTAATAAATAAACTATTGCCACATGTTAGTTCCTAGTATTTACCATAATCTATATTTAAAACGGGTATAAAGGAAACTGGTAATAATTGTCTCAGTGTTCCACCTTATCCAGTCTGAAGGAGAACAAAGAAAGCTAGATTATATCTACAGGATGAGCATCTTTTGGGGATGTGATAACTATGCCTTTTTTTGGTAGCATCGCATCACATCACAAAGAGTGCAGTGATTGAGATTGGAATTTAGAGCAGACAGGTTGGCTCACTTTATTCTGTCTGTAGAACTAGGGAAGTTTTTACTGTTAATGTTCCAAAATATTACTCAGCAAAATAAAATGAAAAATAAACCGCAATGTGGTGCTTCTAATAGTCAGGGGACACCATCATTATGCTAAAAATCTTTTGTAAACATTTAGGCAAAGTAATTTACAAATGATTTTGAGCTTTCTTATGTACAATAGGATAGGTTGAAATATTTTCTTACAGTATATCTTTTCTGCAAAATTCAGAAGGAAGTCTCATTGGTTGTCAAAATACTTCATCCTGTGAACTTGTCAGTAATTATCAACCTCTACAAAAATAATTGAGCTCTAGGATTTTTTAATTGACAAGGCAAAGTACTAACTCCCCCCACTTCCTCAAAACTTTGAAGGAAAAATAATGAAGTATTTTTCTAATGCTATTCTGTTTTGTATGCTTTGTACTGTTGCTGGAAGCTGATCTACTATGATTTCCATACCATCTAATATATCTTCCTCTGAAGTATATAAAGTCAGAGTTATCTATATCAGTTACTTCTGCTACCTCAAGCAAGATACCAGGAACTTCATGTATTTAATTGGCAATTGCTAAACCCGTGAGCTAATTGCAACTTAAAGACAAGGTTTCTTGCTATTTATTTGGAAAATGTTAAAACTAAAATGTATGTAAGCATTCCTGCAATTTTTTTTTTTTTTTTTTTTTTTTTTTTGGTAATTTCATTTAGAAGATGAGACAGCCCAATTCACAAATCTTGCAAAATTACCTTTTATATAAAGACCTATACTGTTCATATTGTTTGAGGATTCTGCTTTTTAATGCAATGTGTAAATCAATTACAGGAGATGTCCATAAAAATTATTTTGATCCAATAAGTCGGTCTGCCTGTTTAACACATTCGCTGCCACTAAAATTGGCATATCCATCCTCAGATGCCGACATCTCTATGGTGTCCATCGCAACAGCACTATCTCCTTCCGATTTGCTCGTAGAATCCCAACCGTAATCTTCATCGTCTGTGCTGTCATAATCAGAAAGATCACGCTTTTCTAATATTTCAGCATCAGTCAATTTTTTATTAACTTTCCTTTTCTTGGGCTTTGAAGGTCTTGCCATACTTGTACTCACCGCCATTTTTAAAAACGCACATAAAAAAATTGAAACACAAAATTTGAAAACCATGCGCATAAAATATAAAAATAATACTTCACTAACATGCCTCAACAAGATCTTCATTCAAACTCCAAAGCCGCACTAAATATAGAGCAAATAGCTTATCCTAGTCGACCGACGCACCAGAGCGTCGCCGGCATGGGATGTAGCACCATGCTAACGCATTAGAGCGTCAGTGGCAGTGAACGTGTTAATGTTTAGCTTTAGAAGTGTCTAGGTGTTTGTTCTACAAGTATGTTTCATATTTGTGTCAAAATGATGCAAATCCTTAAAGTTATGTGTATTTGTGTCACTAATTTTAAAGAAACAAGTCTTTTATTCTGAGTTTTATTACTAACAAAACTAGTTTTTAATGCTATAAATGTTTGGTTCTTAAAAATAAAATTTTAATTATTACTTTCCTTTTAATCTGTGTCCTGTAATTAAATAACTGTTTTACATGTTTTGATACCTTCTAACATTTCAGTTACTTTACTAACTTATGTTTTTTAACTTTCAATGAATAATGGCTATACCAGCAGCTCCAGACAGTTTCTTTGGTAAGGATACATATATTTGTCTCTTTTAATATTTACTAACCATTAATTTTTCCTGAATTAAGTGTTATATATTTGAGGTGCAAAATGTTCATCCTATTAATTTAGGGCTTTGTGTTTTATTTCAGAATGATCTCTTGAAACTGTTTTTCAAATTATGCATTTATTAAGTTCAAATTATGTATTTATTAAGTAGTTTATTAGTACTTCAATTTACCTTTCTCAGAGTGATCATGTCTGATTATTTACTCATTGAATATTGTTTTAATTTATGTTTTTAACCCAGTATAAACAAATTCTTTTCGTAGAAAAAAAATAGAATTTTTTTCACTATTTAAATCAGATCTCTTAGCAAAAGCCTAAATTATTTCTAGTGATAGTTATTCTTCCCATAGTTGTACTGAAATATGCTTTGTCCTAGGAAAATTTCAGAGAATCTTCAAATATTATAAACAACTGGAGAAAAAAAAAAGAGGAATATTCATCTTCTAGAGAATTTTATAATAGAAAGTTTTCATGGAAAAAAATTACCATTGTGATTTTTTTTTAATTTGCAACAATTTTAATTTAAAAAAACTATTTTAAACTAATATTTGTTTTTCAGTTTCTAAGGTTCAATGGAGAAATTGCATCATATATCAGGCTTTTATTTTTATTTACTCAGAAAATCTTAAAATTAAACCTCAAAGAATATATTTTTAGACATAGAGTTCGAACTCTGTATCATTAGTTGTCGGTTTTTTTTTTTCTCCCCTCCACACATTTTATATCTGAAAGTCAATTCCATTTATTTCTTTTCTTTCTAATATTAGGAATGGGAAAAGAAGTTGAAAACTTGATTTTAGAAAACAATGAATTATTAGCTACAAAGTAAGTTTTGCAATGAATTAGAACACTGATTTGTATTATACATATTTTGTAATGTTAAAGCTGATCCTGTTTTTTATATTACTTTTTGTTTGTGTTTTTCTAACAAATCCTGAGTATTGAAAAAACCCTGCATGAAGCCTATCTTGTATTTTTCAGGAATGCCTTAAATATTGTTAAGGATGATCTCATTGCAAAAGTTGATGAACTAACCAGGTAATCTTCCTTAGGTTTAGCCTTATTTGTAAGGCATTTTATAGAATTTTTTTTCCTGCCTTTATTTTCATGTCCTAAAAATTTTATCCCATCTCTTTTTGAAACCCTTAGTAAAATAGTTATGGTGATATCTCTTTCTGTGTGTTTGAAGAACCCACCTCTCTGTGATACAAAAAATATTGGCCTGAAAAATTCTTATTGCATGGTCATGATGATTTGGAAAAATATTTAGACGAGGTGTCAGCAGCGTTTTCTTACTTTGGACCAATTTGTGCTACTCTTGCTAAAAGGGGCATAATGGAGTGATACAGAAAATGTTGTTTCCATTTATATTTTTCCACCATTGTGTTACCCTTATGCCACTGTGGGCTGCACGGTATGGTATACGACTCATAAGTTGTCACCCCTAGTGTAGATTATGGCTGCCTGATATTTATATAAAAGTTATAAGAGTTTTTTTAAACACATGCCATTATTCCAAATCATAAATTTAGTGATAAATTAAGTAGAAAATTCACTAAATTATCTACTTAATTTGTCTTTGTATGAAAACAGAAAAATTATTAAAGTGCAGAAATATATGTTTAAAAAATAGTTTCATTTAGTTATGAATTTGTGAAATATAAATACACATTATGTTGCATCAAAATATTAAGAATTTTAAATATTTAAATTGCTGTATTATTACTGTTTAAAACTGCTGTTAGCTGCTTTTATATAAAACTGTTAGCATAGAATTTCTTGTAAAATATTTTAGCCTAATTTATATTAGGCATTCTAAGTATGTTACTTGTAATTAATATTATTTTTCAATGTTTATATACTTTATTCTGGTCTTATTGCTAAAACCTTGTTAAAAGATAAATGCATCTTTTGACTGCATGACACCATTAATCAATAGGATTTTAGCTTTACAAACAATTTTCAAGATTTCTTTTCTGACTTTTTTAGTGCTAAAAATCTGCACTTTTAAACTTTTGAATTTTAATGTAAGTTATTCAACTATTCTTTCTCCTAGAACTGTTTTGTATGTAAGCATTTTAAAATTCAAATTTACTGTTCAGAGAGAGTGGGAAAAGTGGTTGTGTTTTCCCACAATTTTTGTTTTCCTGAGATTCATGAATTCAGATAAGGGCACGAGGTAGCCTAGTAGTAGCACGTTGGGCTTTGGATTGGGGATACTCAGTTTGAATCCTGTTGATGCTTTAAAATAACTTTTGGTATCTAATAGCGGTTGGATATGGGCACATTAAATCTGTAGACCATAAAGTCTTTCCATGAGGTCCAAAAAGGTATAATCCCCCATGTCACCCCTTGGGGTGCTTGGTCTAAATTGTGGTGGCAGCCTATTCACTGGCAGGTTGGAATTGAGTTGATAACTGGAAGGATGTGATATGTTACATTATAATTTAGTAGAACATACCCTGTTCTCCCAACCATTGATTCAATTAACAATTAATGTATTTCTTGAAATTTGAAATTCCCTTTTGAAAATTTTGATCTTTTAAAAAAAGACCTGTTTAATAAGGAAGAGATGATAAAATGAGGCAGAATCTTGCAAAATGAAAACAAAAAATATTGGGTTGTCTTAATGTCTGTCTTTTAATTTTTTAATTATATTAAAAATGTAGTTCACGTTCCAGTTATATTGAAAAAATAATTAATAAGGACAGTGGAAATCACCCTTAATTATTCTGACAGCTGCCAAGCTTTGTCTTATTGATTCTTCCAATTCCTGAGTTTAACTTATGTTCAGGACTATTAGTCTTGGCAGCTTACATTGAGGAAGACAAAATAGTGGTATTCAAATTGCCATTATTATGTAATCTAATCAGTATACTTTTTGTCATATATACTTTTTGCCATGACATGTATTGACGTTCTCTTTAAAAAACAACTGTTTAACTGCTCGTGGCATATTTTAAATTTTATGTGCAGTTAAATAATATAGCATAGCTCTGTAGGCTTCATCTTTGTTAAAGAAATTAAATGCCAAAAGTCTTAAAATTTTAATCCCCTGTCCCCTAAAAAATAAATTAATCATATCATGGTAAAGAAATATCTACTAATATACATGGTATTTTAGAATATTGATTATTACTTTTTTAGTTTTATTCTTGTATTTTATTCAGTTTTGGCCTTTAGAATTCTCACAGTTGGTCATGATCAAATTAGCCTCCGTGTAGCAAGATAAAGATTCTAGTGCCCTTAACCAACCAACCTCTTGAATTCTCCTGGATGCTTTTTCAGGCCTGTAGTCATGAAATTTTATTTTGGTAATTAAAGCATGAGATTTTGTGTGTCAGACCTCACAAATGGGGAGGATATATTATTTTAATACTTAACTGAATGAAATCTGCATAATAAATATTTACATTATACGCATACATATATTTATACATACATACACAGAAAGAGAGAGAGAGACTACTTTTGATGCTCCATATATTTGGGTTAAAAACATTTAATTTTTTTTTCTTTATTAAAGTTCTCATTTTGATATCAACTTTTATTTATATATATATATATATATATATATATATATATATATGTGTGTGTAGTAATTAGAAGCATGAACTATATTTAATTATATTAATTAGCATTAAATGGTAATTTTCTATTAAAAATCCTAGTGTGTAGGATTCAGGAAGTAGATTGTTTTTCTCAGCAAAGACTTCATGGTCATCGATAATTAATTGCTCCCATGCACTCGGAAATGTACAGGTGGGCAGTGCCTGACTATGATATCATCTGATAATGCAATCGTAGAATGTTCGAAATCATGAGAGAGGGGCTCACGATGCTTGGCCTGCTTTTGCATAACATGCGAAAAAGAACAAAGCATTAGATTAGGGATTACTCTTCAGACAGGACAGTCTCATGTCACGGAGCTTGAAAGATGAAAGGAAATGGTGTTTTAGCTGGGTTGAGAAGGTTTTTTTTTAAATAATGTTGAGAAATAAAGTTGTTTAAGTGTAATTTAAGCATTAGTTCTTTCACTGGCCTATTGTTTAATGACTGCCATTTAGATTAATTACTAGATAAAAGGGTACGCGGCAAAGTGCCGTTTCACACACACACACATATATATGAAATGTTATGTTTGTGCATCATCTGATGTTTGTATTTAGTAGTAAATTTTTTAAGTATCTGTTCATCTGGCTGTGAAAAGTTTATGAAATTTTAAAAATGACTGTGTAAACTTTTTATTTGTTTGGTTTTTAGATTGTTTTATGTAACTTTTTTCAATATTAAAATTTTAGTGAAATGGAAATACTTCAAGGAGAAATAAAATCCTTGCAAGCTGTAAAAGAAAGGTTGAAACAGAGAGTTATTGATCTGGAGGAAGAGCTAAAGAAAACTAAGGAAGAAGCAGAAAAAATGAAAGCCAAATTTGAAGAAGAGGTTATTTTTTATTTTAATCATTTTTTAAATTTCCTAATATGTCTCCTTTATTTTACAGTTGATTTAATTTATGGTTTATGTGAGTGTTTATTTAGTAGTGTAAAATTTTTACTCATAGAGTATATTAATACAATTATAATATTGGTATTAAAAACTTATTTGCATTTTTTGATTTTTTGCTTTATGCTTCTCATTTTCTAATTGAAAATGAAATTATGGTTTAAAAAGTTCATAACTGTTTCTGTTGCTTAGGTGTTTTGTTTTATAAAGTTATTTTTAAAGAAACTCTTTGAAAATAACAATATTCAGTGTGGAAAAATTGGAGGTTTTAAAACATAACCATAGGGGTGGAACTACATTTATTGACAGATATGACAGCTATGTGCATTATATAAACTCTTCTAGTTAATTTTCTTGTCTTGTTTATTAAGTGCAAAACTACTTTTTCTTGTTAATATGTAAATTTATATGAACTTGATGTAAATTGTTTCTTTTTTAGTCATATCTCTAGCTTTATTAGATTAACAACTTCAATGAATTTTTCAAATGCTTCATTTCATTTTCTGATATTTTAAATGCTTTATTTATAATTCTAGATTACCAATTAGATCTACTATCTAAAATCTAATTTATTATCTCTATTTCCTATAGAGGTTCATCAGCTGAGGCTACTTAATTTCAGAGCTTTTAAAGCTTAAAACTGTACTGCTATATGAATGCTACTGAAAAATTAAATATTTAACAAAAGTTTTAAAATGTTATTAACTTTTTCCAATACCATTTAAAATTTGAGTGTTAATTTTAATTTAAATTTTTTAGGAGGGTATTCCATTAGCACAAAAAAAGCGTTTCACTAGGGTAGAAATGGCTCGTGTTTTGATGGAACGTAATCAGTATAAAGAAAAACTGATGGAACTTCAAGAGGCTGTTAG
Organism: Dolomedes plantarius; assembly: GCA_907164885.2. Lineage (NCBI taxonomy): Eukaryota > Metazoa > Arthropoda > Arachnida > Araneae > Dolomedidae > Dolomedes > Dolomedes plantarius. The sequence continues at coordinate 103,796,963 of OU015498.1, forward strand.
ATGGACTGAAATGATCAGAGCCTCAAGGAACGACCCTTCATCTGACCAACGAAAAAACCAGTCCTCTATTAGAAAATTGTAAGTATTGGTAGCCCAAGAAAAGTTACCTGCAGTCATTCAGAATATTGATAAAATCTTATAGCAATGTTATAGTATTTTATTCAGTTATAGCCCTGCTTTTATTTATTCTTTTATTAAAATTTTAATATATTTTACGCGATAATTTTTTTTTCATGATTTCTGTTTCTTTATTGGTCTTCTTTCTTAAAATGTTTTGTTTTTAATTGGTTTGGGAGTTTTTACTTAAAAAAAATGCATGGGCTTTAGTTTCAGTTCATTTTATGCTGCTTTCATTTTATTTGTAGTGTCTGAAAATGGTGGCCAAATATTGAGATTTTCAGCTGAATTTATAATGTATGATGCTGCTTTAAAAATAATTACCAGCTTTGATTGTATTGTTTCGGCTATAGTTTGATAATGAATTTTTTTTTATCAATGAGAGCACTTTTCCCTGGGGTCACTTGCTCACCCAGACTGTCGTTTGTAACCTATTTTACTATGCTCACCATGTGGGCACAGCGCAAAAACATCTATGCCTAAGTTGCAATTTAAATCAGAGTCCGTTGTGTAGAAACTTGTGACCTTAACCATTATATAATATGAGTAGCAGATAATGAATACTAAACTAAAAAAAAAGTGTTTTTTTCCCCCCTTTCTTTCTTTCTTTCTTTCTTTCTTTAAATACAGTATATAGCACAGATCTGTTGGAAGGAAAAAAGTTTTTGAACTGAAAGTTTTATATTGTGTTTATAACTTTTATCTTTGATAGTGGGTATTAATTTAAATTTTTTTATTATTGCAACATTTACTCATTGAAATTTTAAACAACTTTTTTTAGGTTAAATGTAACATTTTGTTAGTTTCTTTTATTTATTTAGAGAAAAATTACCCTTTGCACTCCATTGGCTCTACAGTGTTCACACTCATAGTGTATTCCAGTGGTGTGCAATTTATGGATCGCGAAATTATTTAGAGAGGTCACAGATAGTTTGATGTATATTTATACAGTATTGAATTATTTATTTAAAAAATTTGGTTTAAATGCTAATAATTTTGAAATCATGCTTTTTTAAAAATCTTATTTTGTCAATTTTTGCTTAAATGAAATACAAATACATATTTTATTTAAATATGAAGTTTTATTTACATGACAGTTTTATTTACTTTTCTTTTTGTGAATTTGTTGCAAGTTGTAAATTAAGGATTTCAGGATATTTTTGAATTTTGTCTTAGAGATGCTCTCTACTTGTAATGCATTGTTATAGGTAGAAGTCACTGGAAATTGGGTGGAAGAGTTATATATCATTCTTCTCACTTTACATTAATGAAAAAAATGTGGCTGTTATTTCTTAAGGGGACTGTGGACCTTTATTTGAGCAAATATTTTTTTTTGTTTTTGTGGGGGGGGGGGGGGTTATATTGATCATGTTATTGTAAAAAAAATATATTTCTGTAGGATAATTGTGCCAAAATAGTTTTTTCAAGTAAAACATCATTTATGAAGCTTCTACAAAGCGAGTAATAAAGGTAAATGTAGTAATAACTTTAAATCTGTTTTTCTCAAAACAGATTTTTTAAATTTTTTAAATGCTCCATGTGACTTAATTTTTGTTCCAAATTCATGAAATTGATAAGGAAGAATCCCTATACTGTTTACAAAGAAACTGGGTATGTATTTTACAATTCAACTTCATTAAGGTAATCTAATTTGATTTATAACTTAATAAAAGGCAAAATTTTGATGAAAATTGGGATGAAATTAAAAAAAAAAAAACTCAAAATTAATCATTCAAGAGATTAAATATTTGATACCCAGATTTTTTTGTAATATAGTTTTAAGTAATTAAAATGCAAAGTCGAGGAAATATCTCAAAAATTAAGTTGCAAGGAGCCTTTTAAAATTTTTTTAATAAAATTTAAAATTTAAAAAATCTTTAAATTATAAGAAAATTGTAAACTTATTTTAAGGTATTCTATATACGTATGGTAAAATGTATATATATACAAAATTTCACATCAAAATGTCCACCGTTCCCTTAACGTCCACCGTTCCCTTAAAGGATACAAAATTTTAAAGCTGATTTTTAGCGAGTCTATGAGTTTAGAATTGCCTTAATTTTATAATGTATTCTTGTAATTGTAGTATCTTTTATGTACATACAATTTTAATCTCACCATTTTTCCATTTTAAAATAATTTTTTTTGTGTGTCTTTCAGCTTCAGCAGCTTGTTTAGTTCCAGCAGCTCTTCAGAGAAAAATATGCGCAAGTCTCCCACTTCATCTGGCATTTTGTACAGCTCTCCATCGGTCCATGTCAGCCCAACGCTGGATGCATTACGGAAGACGAGGTTGGGCGAGAAAGGAAAAAGTGTTGATTTCCTTGATAGTGATTTGTGAGTTAAATTCCAAGCCTAACAAGCCGTCCAAATCCTAACTCTCATTGTGCAGCAGTGTTAGCTACAATGTTTATGCATGATGTTTTGAGTGGCATGTTCAAAAGAATCTCTCTGTCTGTTGAATTCAGAATTTGGCATGAGATTTTTTTTATTCATAATATCTGAAAAACATTGTATAGAAATCAGAAAAATGTGTGATAACTTGGAAGTGTTAATATGTAAAGATAAGATCATTGTGTCTGTGTAATAAGCGTGTAATGACAATCATATGCAAAACATCTTAAATAAATGCTCATTTTTCTATGGAATGTTCCCTTCATTTTTAAAGCGCATGCATTATTAATTTGTCATAACTCTCTTATACTTTACTATTGAATGTAGGTAGTGAAATGTACATTCTTTTATAACCATTAACTGTTAAAAATGTTGTTCACATACTCATAATTTACCTAGATATAATAATGTATAATTATTTTATTGACAGGATAATTGATATAAGTTATTGAGATTATTTTTATATCATGTGTAACACCTTAAATAAATACTATATATTAACTGGAAAATATGCAATATATTATTACATGCATATTTATTTATATATTTTTTAAAGAATTTTTTTGTGTATTTTATTTATATATTTATTTATGAGTTATGTTGGATATTGTTGAAGAGTTATTCTCTTTGGGGGGTTAGAAAAGTATTGGAAGTGATTAAAAAATTGTTAAAGTTTTGAAATTGGTGTGAAAATAGTACTGAATGGTTTTTAATAATTTATCAAAAAATTTTTTAGAATAAATCAGCTAAACGCACATAGTATGTCTTGGAATTATAATCCATCTGATAGATTATTTTTTGTTCTTGATCCTTTAGTTTGTATAATATTTTAGAATTCCCTTTATGTATATGAAAGTCTTTCATAAGATCCTTATATTAAAGTGTAAAAATATCATGAGAATAAATATTTCATTCTGTGTCTGTAATTTTTAAATTTCCCCTTTGCTTACCATCTTGTGGCAAATATTTTAGAGTCCATGGAGCTACAACTTTTATGGTGGAAATTGCAGTAGCAATATCTCATAATATATGCTTTTATTTTTATTTTAATCTATGTAGCATCTAAAATGGAATAAATTAAATCTATTTGGTTTAAAACTCTAAAGTTATATACGCTGAAATAAAGTAGAACTTTTTTTCTCTCTGCAAGCCACTGTAATGTATAAACTTTCTTAAAGGAGCTAGAAAACATCTTTAGTTGAATTAATAGAAAATGAATCTTAGCTATTTTTTTTAGCTTGTAGTTAATTTCTCCTGAATAGAACATACTGTGGTTATGTTGTTAAATTTATTTAAATGTGTTTGAAATAAATGATCTGAGGACTTTTAATTCTGAAGTGATGGGAAAGTACCTGGAGATACCTTATGAATCTAGAGTATTTTTCTTCTTATTATTATTAAATCTGTTATCTTAATTATGTGAACATTTAATATCTACTGATATCTCAATTATTTTATTATTGATCCATTAATGTTTTAAAGACATCGCTGTATCCTTATCCTAATATTTTATATTTCAAAATCCCTATATGGACTGGCTGACTTTTATATTTTGAGGATGGTGAATGTGTTTATAAAACTTTCAAGTTTTATCATATTTTCTCTATATTTTTATTGCTATCTGTATGAATCTTCAATTGTTAAATGTTAATAAATCCAAACCCTATGTTGCATTTCTTGAGTTATTTTCGAAAGTTGTATATTGGTTTACAATGCACTCAGCTGGGATAGGCTAGAATAATAAATATTTTTTTAATTGTTCAGTACTTTTGTGCTACTTCTGTTGTACTTCTTAAATGGATTTTTTAAAGTCATTCATGGGGTAAGCCATTAACTGATGTACATTCACAAATGATGTAGGAGGGGGGACTCTCTAGATTCTCTTTTGAGCTATGCTACAGTGGTTTTATTTGCAAAGCAGTTTTATGTAAAAAGGTCAGTTCAGAATGTGACATAAAGATATAACCCTACCAATATCCTAGTAGCAGGTAATGTTAACTACTGCAGAATTAATACCTATGTAACCTCTTAGCTAGATAATGCAGTTATTGTAAATACCTTGTAGGGACTGATAAATTAGTTTTTAAGATTGCATTTTTAATTATTCAAGTTTTTTTCATAGTCATTAATCATAACCATTTGTATTTTTTTTATTTAAATAACAGACAGGTTTGTAATAAAGATAAATTAATTTAATTACATTTTAACAAAGCAAAAATTACAAAATTCCTTATTATAGAATTTACACATATAAACTAGAATTATTTTGTGTATCACAAAGATTAAAATCTTGAAAATTCACATCTGCTCTCAGTTGCCATTAGTGGAATAAAAAATATCAGTTTTACTTGATCAACTAAAAACTTTATTTCAATGTTTTTGGCAGATATTAGACTAAACAAGGCTTTAAAATTTTATCTAGTTATGCTTCTAAGGGCCTATTTTAATCCTGTTGTCTTTTGACTAAATCTGTTTTTATTGCTCATGTTCTTTAAGTTTGTTATATTTAAATAAGCTGATGTGTGAAAGTCTAATGTTACTGCTTTAAATTATTAGAGCATCTGAAAGACTCCAGCAGCAGAGAGCACGTGAAAGAAAGGAACAATATAAACAAGTGCGAGCTCATGTAAAGAAAGAAGATGGACGTATGCAAGCTTATGGATGGAGTCTTCCCATTCATCGAGTTACTGACCTTAAGAATAGCCATGATTCAAGTCCTAAAAGTTCACTATCATTTGATCCAAATTTCCCTGTCCCAATTCCAGTATACTGTAGACCTTTAATGGACAAAGAACCAGGAATGAAGGTAATTACCATAATCACCATGTTGTTTGTCCTGCGAATACTCTTAAGTCACAAATACTACATGTATAAAGTCCAGTATTTCAAAGGAGGCAAATGATTATGTTGGTTGATACTTATAAACCTTCATCTGTACAGTTAACTTTTAAATGCACTTTTGGATATTACCTGAAACAATTGTTTTCATCTTGTGTATTTGCAGAATTTTCTTGAACTATGAAGGTAATCAAATTATGAATGAGATAATAAGCTAGCATGTATGTAACTAAATATAGTGACATTTCAGATGTTTTGTAATAATGAGATTAATTATTGCTGAGCATGATTTCATTTAATTTCTATTTAGGAATTGTATTTCAAAAAAAAAAAAAAATCTGGTAATTGTAACAAATATAATTCAGTAATAGTGGAAATATTAAAATTGCCTATGGTAATAGCTGTGGCTGATTCAGACATATTTTGTCGTTGAATAATAATTTAAAACATGTAAAGTTATCTTAAAAAATTTTATTAGTTTGAGATATTATAAACACTGAATGCAATTTTTATGTAGTCATATAAATGTTACTATTTTATGTACCATGATACTTATCATGCCTTTATGTGTGCTTTTATTTTGGGACATACTAACTGTTATTTTTATTACTTGTTTCTTTTAAAACTAGGTTAATATTTAAAAATTTCTATATTTTAAAATTTAATTTTTTTATGTCAGGGGTTTTACCTTTCTGTTTGGAAACATATGTCTTCATTCCTGATAAAATGTAGAGGCTTTTTTTCAATTATGTTATGTATAAGTTTTATATATATATATATATATATATATATATATATATATATATGGCCTTTTTTCCTCGGGATACATGGGGATACGGCATTCCCCACCTTTTTTTTTAAAGTATTATTTTGGCTTAACATAACTGAAATTTTAAGGAATTTACAAATCAATTTGTTTGAAAGTACATATAGTTTATTCTTTCACTCCTAGATGTCAGTCAAATATTATCGTATTTTGAATAGTTTTGTATTCATAGATTGGCAACTCCTAGTAATGTTTTGTCTTTCAGTAGTATTAGTTTTGATTCGAAATAAGGTGGTTGAGTTCAGTTTGGCTTCGTGCTAAGATCATCATTGCGATGCTGTTCTGATTCTATCTATACGTGTGAAAATAAAGTACCTTGTCTTTGTGTCGTCATGCCAGATGATTATTTACAGCCGTTGTTTTTATACTTCCTGAACTTTAATCCGAAGATATGAACACATGGCTCCCGCCGGGTCACAATTGTTAATATATAACAAAAAGTTTTTTTTAAATTTTTTATTTCCAGTACAGCAGGCACAGAAACATCCTTGGTCAAAAGCACAGTACAGAATACACAATTCAAAGCACAAAATTAAATACAAGATTATGCAGACAAAAGTTCTCTAACCACCCAGTGATGGGTTAAAACAGAAGAACTATGAAGCACCGGACACTTAAGAAAGTGGTCAGCAATCATCAGCTCATCGCTTCTACAGGGGGGGGGGGGCACATGGTACATTCAGCATGTTCATTCGATGGATATGATGCCAAGACAGTCATGCCCCATTGTCACTCTAAAAGCTGCAACAGCCCAGTCTCTTGGTTGTTCACATAAAGTATTTTAAATTGAGAGTTTTTTCTTCCCCTGTGACATGACGTGTGAAAACACGATATTAAAAGTACGCACCTTTAATTGAGAAAACACAGTATACCCACCTACTTTTTTTAGGAAAAAAGCACTATATATATATATATATATATATATATAAAGGATCAAAGCAGTGCAGCAGAACTAAATTTTCTGCACATTATTTAAATATCAACAGTAATAATCTCTCATTACGGAAATGAAAGTTATATTTTTTTCATGTTTAAATTGTAGATTAGAGCATTTTGATCTTTAAAAGTACAAAATTACCTTTGCCGTGGGTTAGTTCCATTCTTATTGTATTTAAAAAGGTATTTTTCTGATCTGCTAATTCACCTATAATTAAGCTGTAATCTTCTTGTGTCAGTGAGTGCTTGCATATTAAGGTGTGTATTATATTTTATTGTAATCAATGCATAACACTTTTAGATATGGTGTGCTGCTGGAGTCAATTTAAATGGTGGACGTACGAAAGATGGTGGCTCAGTTGTTGGTGCTAGTGTATTCTATTCATCTCCTCCAGAAGAATGTAGCTCTTCTGAGAATTTGTCTGAAGTTGAAAAACTTAGTCAAGAACTTACTGTAAGTAAATGAACAGGGTTTGTACAGTCCTTAAACGTTATTAAGAACTCCATATTTTCAGTTTTTATTTTTGAGGGCTTTCAAAAAGTACTTATTTTTGCTCTCATAGTCCTTAATTTTTTTCATGTACTCCCCGACCCTTATAATGTCTTTATGTTTTGGTAGAAACTGGCTTTTTAAAATTTTGTTTTTATGAAGTAGACTAGAGTAAAGTCTGATGAGAACTACTTTCCCTTTTACCCTTGGTCATTCCAAAGCCAAATGAGTTGTTATCTGATTTATTGTAACTTTCTTTGATGAACATATAGATCTTAGGACTATGAGGGGTGGGGGCAGAGAAATTTGTTATGGATCAAACGGATCACTTTTGAATTGTCTGAAAAAGTATCTTTTGTATCCTTCCAAATTTTTGCTGACTATGCTATGGGTGGTTTTATTTGCAAAGCAGTTTCACTTTAAAAAGGCAATTCAGAATGTAAAACGTAACAATATAACCCTACCAATATCAAAGTGGCAGGTAATTTTCACTACCACAGGAGTAATAGAGCACTCTAGCCATGGGAAGTTTTTATTTGCTCCGTCCATACCAAACCATGTATATCAATATACATGGTTCTCGTATATATTGATAGAACCATGTGTATGAGGTAACTGCTGACGTATTACAAGCATTATTCATACCAAAAATCAGTCCTTAAAAGGGGGAAAAATGAATCAAAGAAATTTAAAACTGTTATAATATAATGCAATTTTTTGGTTGGATTGATTTCCATCTAATTGTTTTTAATTTGTACAGATGCTGTTTTATTTTTGCTAATAAGAAACATGTTATGTATCTTTATTCAATTTGCATTTGAGGTTATATTATAATCTAATGGTATTGTTTTATTTTTAGGAGCAAGGCAAATCTCTGAAAGAAAATGAAGAAATGGAACAGAAATTATCGTCCTTAGTGTGGATAGGAACTAGCACTCATACAAATAGCAAAGTCAATGTTATAGATGCAAGAAATCCTGGTGATGTCCTAAGTAGTTTTTTTGTGTGTTCTTCGCATTTATTATGCATAGCTAGTGTGCCTGGTAAGAAATTTTTTTTTTATCCTATTCATTAATTTTTTTAGGATGAATTAAAGTTGTAGTTGTAGTGTAACGTAAGGAATTTAATGTTTAGTAATGTGAAGGAATTCATCAGACTTAAAAATATCCTTGCTTGACTATGTGTATGTATAAAATTGACATGGTAATTGCAGACCTTTAAGCTTGGTGCCTTAAATAAATAAGTGAGAATAAACACAGAGGTTTCATTTAGAACTAACTGCCCAGTCATCAATAGCCAAGACATGAGACTAGAGCAATATTGCATATGTTATATCCATTTGGCTGTGCATTCTGTAATTAGAAGTTGAAGTACTGAAGTAAATAGAAGACAATTTGTGAGCAACCCCAAAGTGAATATGTCGATATAAGTTGATACAAGAAAAATTTAAAACAAGTAGTTGGTGTATATTAATCCCACAAAAGAAAGTGTTTTGAGTTTGCTTTCTTTGTGTCTGTATTTTACATGTCTGAGATATTTTCTTGGTGATGCCTGAAAAAGAATAATAATAATGGAAGATAACAGTGGAAAAATAATGATCTATTTTCTGGAATAGCTATGAGTAGTTTAAATAATATCTTCTAAAACTTTTCACTTTACAAAAGTCAAATTCAAAATTGAATATTTGCAATATATAACTTTAATTTTTAAAAAAGTTTTCTCCTATTACTGTATCACCAAAATTTTATTTGACTTTTCTAAAGGAAAATCTTACATGAAAATAAATGTAGATAATAAAGCTTTAAAGACTTGATTCAAGGTTTTAAGTATGCACTAAGGTGTTATTGATTAAATTCATTATATTTTATTCCCCCTGTTAAACATTGCCAAGGCATTGCTGTATTACTACTTTTTTTTTTGTCTGTCTGTGTTAAACATCACTTAGCATTGTCATATTACTTGTATTATTAGAAATTCAGGTAAATTTGAAAAGGGCAGAAACACAAATTTGTCAAAGTCATAACACTACCACTCTTGTGCTTTTAACTCCCAGTAGATGTTTCTGTAGGTGATTCAGCAGATGTGGGTATTCTGAGATGCATGTTTATATATACAACTTCTGGATATGCATGTTTATATATACATAGATTTTGAATTTTTTGTTAATACTGCGACTACCTGCTTCAAGAATTGTAGCTTATGGTTTGGTTTGGTTTGGTTTGGAGCGCTACGGTCAACTTTTGCTACACGAGGGCTAATTAGAATGGGACCTACTGCTTAAGGCCGATTCCGAACGGCCACAAACATCCATGCCAAGAGTGGGATTTGTAGCTTATGTGAAAGATCTAACTTGTATTTGTTAGATCTTTTGTAGCTTATGTTAAAGATCTAACTTGTATTTGTATCAAACTGTTACTGTATTGAATATCTTATTTTTCATAGGTGCCTCTGATAGTGATTATGTTGTTGATAGTGATTTTCTAAAACTTGGTGTCGAAGCTGATCAGTCAGAGGCTCAAGATGACAGTAAATCTAGTGACTGTGTCAGCAGTATAGGTAATATCACTTTTGTCAGTTGCTCCACAGGACCATCATCTAGTCCACCTTCCCCAGCTGAGGAAGATAAAGGTAGTTTTTGTTTGTTTGTTTGTTTGTTTATTTTTCTAAAATATAAACCAGATTTTTAAAATAATAAATAAGATGTCATGATGTTTGTGAAAGAACATACAGTTCTTGTTTGTGTAATTTTATCTTGAAGTATGCTTTAGTCTGAGTAAAAAATTAATGACTGTACTAAGTCCACTCTAAAAGTATCACTAAAGTAAATTATATATAAATTAAAATGGTCGATTTAGAGCACTACAGTAATTTTTTGCTACACAAGGGCTAATTAAACTGGGACTTACTGCTTAAAGCAGATTCCGAATGGCTACAAACATCCATGTCAAGAGTGGGACTGGTACTGAATGTCAGTGCCCTAGCCATTCAGCCATTACCTGGCAAATATGAGGCGGTGAAAGGCAAAGTGGTGTAAGTCAGATTTTCAACTTTTTTTGGGAAAAAATGTAATCCCCATGTTCAATTTATGACAGAATTGCAAATAATTATTATTTGCAACATTATAATAATTATTATGAATTATAATTTGTTTAATTTATAGTGAAATTTTTAGTAGTTTTTGCAGTAAAACACTTTGGACTTACACCACTTTGCCTTTCACCGCCTTATATAATAAAATGGAATTTGAATATGTATGACCACCATGTTCTTCCATGTTCTAGCCTTATGCCTATCATTATATGTTCTGTGGATGTAAACAGGGCTTAATCATTGCTTGTTTTCAGATTTTGACTGAGTGTACATAGTTTTTTATTGTTTTTTTACCCCCACATAAAGGGATTCTATTTTAAGTTTTTTTTTCATATTTTTTCTTTTTATATAAAATCTGTAAATTAGTAATTGATTCTTCTGAATGTTACCTTGATTCTCTTAACATTAGAAGTGATTTCTCAGTATTATTTTGGGAGTTAGAAGCTTACCAGGTGTCTGCATAGGAAGTTATTTTTTTGGAGACTCAAATTTTATAAAAAAAATTACAGATGTTTCAGTTTATCAATCAGATGTTCATAATAGAATTCACAGAAATGTTTTAAATAGGTTAGATTTTATAATTTCATAATTGAAGTATTTCTCAACACAATAAAAATTTGCATTTGAATAATAACTTTAAATATGTATGTTTTGTTCATAATTTTCTTTTTTTTTAATGGCACATCAAATATCTGGAAGAAATAGTTTCATCAATTGTATCTATATGAAATCATTGTGTTGATTTCTTATCTAGTTAATGTTAATAGTTTTATTTATATATTTTTTTTTAACCATAGACTCTGAGCCAGTTTTGTTCAGGCAGTCTGCATCAGCAACTGAAGGTACTATGAGTATTTGAGATTCTTTGTCTTTACATCTGTTCAAGATTTTAAATATTTTTTCTTATATTTTTCCATTCCTTCTCATTTCTTTTTAATTTTATGTAATTAATTCTTATAAGCAAGATATATTTGAAAGGAAGTGTTTATTTACTAGTTTCGATATTAAAAATTGTTGAATTTGTGTGGAAAAGCAAGAGAGTGATTAAGTATGATATTTTTCTATTCATATAGTGTATTCTTTCTATAATTTGTCATTTATGAGGCTTATTTCTTTTGGGCACCCACTTTAGAAAACCCTGTACTGGACAGAGAATCCTGTACTTCAAATTTTATGTTGTTTTTATAAAACAGGGAATAAATTTTCTAAACTGTGTAGGCTTAAATATGTGCTATTATAAATTTTGAGGGAGGAAAAGTGAGGGCATGTTTTTCAAATATCCTTATTTTTTATTGTTTAGAAATCATCTTCGAAAAAATAAAAGGTTAAGTCTTTTTATCTTTTTTTTTTCTTCCTGGTTATATTAATTTTCAAGGGCGCGGTGGCCCGGTTTGCAAAGGTGTTGAGCCAGTGATCTGAGGGTTGTGGGTTCGAGGCCAATCGCTGACAAAATCCACCGCCATGTTCACTAATGGTGACCGGGGCACATAAAATAGGGCATAGTTGCAATGTCCTTCAAGTTCTCAAATTTACCTCTGGAGGTGCGGGGTTAAGTGTTCCGGTCTTGTCACTTGACTCGGTTCAAAATTACGGGACTGGCCCATGGGGGGGGGGGGGTAATGCTGGTCCGCCTATACGGTGCTCTCAGAAAAGTGGCCAGCGAAACCGTGGTGTCATATGATGGTAAGGGTAATGTCTAAGTAACCGTCTGCCGCATTGGAGAAGATATTAATTTTCAAAGCTCAAAGTTAAAACTGATATCCTTGGTTTGAAAATTGTTTTAATTTGATGATATCAGTAAACTAATAGAAGTAATTAATTTTCTAAATGGTTGCAAAAATGCTTTAAAATGATTGTCTGAATTTGGCAGATCACATTATTAATGAATTCAGTTTATGAATGACATATTAGTGCTTAAAATATAAATTGTGGGCTAAAAACAAAATGTTAGCAATTAGAGAACATTTTATCTTTTATGATGCTTTATTTAAGTGAAGTTGTTCCTATTTTGAATTTTCTTATATGAAACTCATTCTCTTCTCACGCCATAATTTTTTAATCAAGTTCCAGATTGTTCTGAGAGTGTTCCTAATCAAAGTAGGCAGCAGCAACAATGGATTGTTATGAAGGATCCCCCAGAAATAATTAAGGATGGGATATCTGAGCTGTCAAAAGATAATCCACTAGCATATGAACATATTGAAAAAATGTCCAGTGTTCTACCAACCATGTGGATGGGTGCTCAAAATGGAAGGTTAATGAAATTCTTTATTCTGCATACATTTTTATTGTGTGTATTTGCATAATTTTTTTTTCCAATTATGTATCCATTATATGAGTTTTGATACAACCAAGATACTGGAATTGTTATACAGAAAAGCTTTATTGCTCGTTTCCTCCTCATTTTAAATTCTTCACAGAATATTTTATATTTTATGCTATGTATTCCCACTTTTCATTATTTCAAAATGTAGTCACTGTCCTAAAAAAAGTGGTTTATTATGTGCACCTTCTTTAAATAAGCAAAGTAATTATCATGATCTTATCCTTTAGCTATTATATGGATCTTCAGTAATAAATTGAATCTTTTTATCTTTAATATGTTCAGTTCTTCCAAGCTTTTTATAAAAATGACCTGTAAAAATATTTTTAAATCAAAGTTTAATGAATCCTCTAGAGCAGGGGTTCCCAACCTTTTTCCTACATCGACCCCTTTTAAAAGAATGATTTTCTTCATCGACCACCTCCCATTTTTCTCTATAATATGCAGTATACAACATAATTGTAATACTAATAATTGCACGTAAAACAAAAGATAACAATTTGACTAAGAATATGAGCAAAAAAATTAGAAAAAGTTGTTCATTAGGTTTATGTTTTATTATTTTTGTACTATTTTCATTTTTAATTTCACAAGTTTAAACAAAATTTCATAAACACAGATTATAATTGCTCAAACATCGGCAAGAGAAAAAATGAAATTGCTTCTCATGGTTGAATCGGGAGAACCCATGTGCTGTTTAACACGTTCGCTGCCACAGACACACTAGCGCGTCAGCATGGTGCTACATCGTAAGCCGGCGACACTCTGGGACGACGGTCGACTAAGATAAGCTATGGACACCATAGAAACGTCGGCATCTGAGGGTGGATATGTCAGTTTTAGTGGCAGCGAATGTGTTAAGGTCCAGTGGATTTCCCCAGTTCTGCCTAGTGTTGGTACATAAATAAAAACCGACGGCAGTATTCGAGGCTTATACAAATGTGTGATGACATTTGACTTCAGATGCATGGATCACTCCGCCTTATGCAAATCTGTATTTATACATATTAAAACAGATATTATTTTCTAATAATTACATTCCTAAAAAATTAATTAAATTTTAGAACAGAAAAATTTATCATAGACCCCCAATAGACCCGTGGAATACTGTAGACCCTTTTAAACTTCCATCGACCCTCAAGGGGTCCACCTGGACCTTGTTGGGAATCCCTGCTCTAAAGAGAAGCCCTGGACTACTTTTTTTTGTAAACATCCTTCTTTTGTTCTTGACTCCCAAACTTTTGCTGCGGTCACATGTTTTAAACTTTTGACCAGCCACAACTTCTCCGGGCACATCTTTTCCAGATTGGTATGGCCTATTCACCTTACTGTGTTTTGTGCCATTCAAATCAGTCTATGACTGCATTACATCTTGATGTGTGCCCTGCATTTTTTAATTTTAATTACCTTATTATTGGAAACATGGCTCTCCAAAGTATTGGAGAGCTCATGCTTTAATAGCCTAGTGGCCAAATGACCAGCATTTGTGAAGTAAAATAAATAAATTTTTATTATGTTTAGTTGGTAATTTAATGTCTAAGCTTCCTTTATAGAAATATATTTGAATATTGTCCTTTGAAACATTTCAGTTTGGTTAGTCATGTATTCGTATTTAGTTATTTTCCAAATGTTATACACCTTGAAATAGTATTTTTAAGACTTTCTTTAGAGTTTTACCAGTACATTTTGATGGGTTTTTTTTTAATTTGCAAGAGTCCAGGTGCTTTTCATGTTTTGATAGTAAAAATTATTCAATTTCTATAGAAAAAAGAAACTAAAGATTTGGATATTTTTCTGTATATATAGTGTACTGTTCTTATAATTTATTATTTATGAGACTTGTTTCTTTTGTTTGCACAATAATACTTTATGTCAGCACATATAATGTATTTTTAAATACTTATTTCATGGAATTTCGGTAATTTTATTTATTAGTCATATGATCTAGTAATACAAGTCATGATTGTATTGTTTTTATAAAAACTTTGAATTCTAAATGCTAATCTTTCATCGTCAGATCTGGCTTGTTACTGAAGTGTAGATATAGTTTGGTAATGTTTATAAAAACAGTTCCCATTCCAGTATCTGAAACAATTATTTGTTGAAAATAATTATCTTAACTTTTTTTTAAAAATTTTGTACATTTATAAGTAAATCTGGTTGTCTACTGGTCATGAAAATTATACTTGAATAAAGCCAAAAGTTTTGTTAACCCATTCCACAAGTCTTGAATTTTGATAACAGTTCATGAATTTTAGTGTATAAATTTTGAGATAATAGCATTGTAATATGTGTAAATTGTAAGTATTATGAATTTTGAGTGGAGAAAATTATTAGAAAAAATTGTATTGTAAAATGAAAGTTATGTAGGTAAATAATCATATATTTTCTGGGACATAATACTGAATGTGTATTTCAACAGTTAACAAAATTTATTAAATGTGTAAAATTATTTCAGTGTATCTGCTATGTGTATTCCTTCAGTTAACTAACTTTGAATTGTTTTCAATGAATTTTATATACCTGTTTATATTTTGTAGTATTTATGTTCATTCGTCTGTGGCTCAGTGGTGGCGATGTATTCACACTGTAAAACTAAAAGATGCAGTTCTCAATATTGTGTAAGTTCTTACGTTAGTTCTTACCTTTTTTGAAAATCTTTAGTTTGTTAATATGCAAATATCCATTTTCAGCATGTGTTAATTTTATTTCAAATTTATAAATTAATCTTACTTTCAGTTAATTTTCCTTTTTTTTTACATCTTCACATGTGATATAGTGTTGTATTGAAGCTAGTTTGTTGTTTATTTTTTTACCAAGCTAATTTTTACCGAAATTGAAATTTTCTCTTTTCATATATTTTATTAGCCATATTAGAGGAAGAGTTATTGCTGCTATGGCTAATGGAACTGTTGCCATATTCCATAGAGGAGAAGGTAAATGACTTGATTTATATTTACTATTTGAATAATTGGAGTCTTGTATATCTATTATTGAATGAAACATAATAAGATTTAATTGATTTATTAAATAAATAAAAAAATAAAAATAAAAACTAATGGTTAAAATGTCATTTATTGGTTTTATTTGTTTCAAAACTTTTTTTTTCTTCAAATTTTCCTTCTTAAAAATTTTATTCCTTATTTATATAAATATTGCCTTGGACTATTGAAATATTATTTCTGAATTATAATTTTTAAAAGCTGAATACTTTATTATTGATTACAAAAACTTAACAGGAGATGTGGTAATCTTTGGTTATTTGTGTGATGTGTTAAGATAAATAAACAAATAAAATTAGGCAATAAGCATTTTTAAATTTATTGTATCTAATAAAAAGTAAAATAGTTTAGTTCAAATAGTAATCACTATTCAAAATTGATGTATAATAACTGCTTTTTTTTTTCTAGATAATCAATGGGAAATCAATAATTATCATATATTAGATCTTGGATATCCTCATTATTCAATTAGATGCATGATAGCTGTCAACAATAAAGTGTGGTGTGGTTATAGGAATACCATCCATGTCTTATGTCCAAAAACAATGTCAATAGAGGTGCTGTTTTAATATTTGTTATTTAATATTTTCTTGTGATGAATAATTATGTGTTTTTAAGGAAAAAAATGTGGTCATAAGCATGAAGAATATTTTATGTGTATGTGCTAGGACAAAACTTGGAGAAATTCTGTAATAATATATTAAATCCTTATAGAAAATTTAAATTATTTATTTCGTGCAATTTTGTTATGTTTTCAGTTATTTCTTTTTTTTATATTTGTTTCTATATTTACAGCTTTTTCTCTTATGTTTGCTTCAAATATATATATATATATATATAAGTAGTTTAGGAAAAGTTGGGATGATACCTGAGGGTTGCTTATTTTATGGTCTTTGTGTGGTAATTCACTTTAGGGAGTACTTTTGAAATTAATCTGACAAAAGGCATTGGGGGAAAATCTGAGAATACTTTCAAAAAATTACTTTCATGTCTAATACTGTAAAATGTGACCAATGTTTGAAAGGTTATTGTCACTGAAATAATGAATTATGGCTACTCATGTTGTATGTTCTAACTTCAAACTTTGTATTTAAGATGGGATGAATGTACTAGCTTCTTCTAAATTTTCTTTGCTTATATGTGACATAATTTACTGCATATTTCACATGAAAAGGTCATTAACAATATTTATTGCGATTTTTATAATGCGTATAGTAATTATTCAGTATAGTTTACTTTTCAGATGCTAATTCAATATCGTAGTGCATTTCTGTTATATCCCTCTATCTAAAATATCTATCTTGCAGTTAAATTTTTTTATTACTTTTTAGCTAAGCATAACCAATTTTGATTATGCTTAGCTATGCAATTTTGATATCATACTCCATAAAGTTTTTTCTTCAGATATTTTCTAACAGTTTCAAATCTGGAATTATTGCTTGTCCAATTTTATGTGCCTCTTTTTATATGGAGATAAAAGTTATGCCTTGGTTTTGGGGTGGTCAATAAAATTTAAAAATGGATACATAAAAATAAGTTTTTCAGTATTTTAACCGGGGCTTGAAATGGATATGAACAAAAATAAAAAGTTCCAATTTGATTTGTTTTTATGGATATTTTATTTATTGATCAATCTGAAACCATTATTTTGGGATGGATTTGATTTTGCTGATAAAGATTTTAATCGCTCTGGATATATAACCAACTGGAGCAGTTCATTTACTCCCATTAAAGAACTGTTCCAAGCCGGAACAAAAAGTATCTCTCAAAAAATTTTGCTCCTTTTTTTCTTTGGTGAATTTTCAAAGAAAATTAAACTGTTCTAATAGGGCTAAAATTTTTAAAATCTGAAATTTTCAAGGAAATTTTTAAAAAATTTAAATATATATATATATATATACATATTTATTTATTTATTTATTTATTTATTTACACACAATAAAACCTTGATCTAACATTTTTGAAGGGTCCTATTGCACTGAACGATAACTGTGGGAAAATGATAGATGCAAGAACATAACAAAAAAAATATTATCATCGGGACTGGATCAAATAAACAACACATACGAGAAAAGGATGATTCAGGAAATGATTGATCAAGGTTCCTGTGTGTATATATATATATATATATATATATATATATATATATATATATATATATATAAAATATGTAGATATGTATATATGTGTATATATTATGTATATATATATCTGTGACTTGGTACAAAAAGTGCCTAAGTCAGTTTTTTCCAAGATGACTTTGTTTGCTCATGTCTCTTTAAAAAAAAAATATTTTCAATGTAAGAAGCACCCAAGTCTGTACAATGGTTTAGAAAACACCTTCAAAGCATCGGACAGACTTTGGTACTTCTTACATTGAAAATGATTTTTTTTAAAGAGACATAAGCAAACAAAGTCATCTTGGAAAAAACTGACATAGGCACT
This sequence comes from Dolomedes plantarius, assembly GCA_907164885.2. NCBI lineage: Eukaryota > Metazoa > Arthropoda > Arachnida > Araneae > Dolomedidae > Dolomedes > Dolomedes plantarius. Next base: position 103,815,424 of record OU015498.1, read on the forward strand.
TCTTGTACCAAGCCACTGATATATATATAATGTGTGTGTATGTTTATTTATTTATATGGATATATATATATTTATTAATTTATTTATGTTTGTACATATATTCTTTGTAAACTGAGTTAAATTTCAAGGAACGAAATTTTTTCATTCCAAGCTGGATCCATTCAGAGGGAGCAAAAAAAAATTCTTAAGATTCAATCTGCAAAGGAACTTTATCCTAAAGACAACTTTTTTTGTTCCGGTTCGGATAGAAATTGTTTAACCCTTCATATTGCTATTCAGTTATGAGTGATTTATATAGGAGCAAAAAGGATTCATTCATCGCATAGATATCATCTAGCCCTGATTTAACTATAATGTTTTGGTAATACTCTCAGTTTCAAAAACATTGTAATTTGAGTTACTGTCTCCAAAAATAACATAGCTCAACACAAATCCATATAATATGCCTTTTGAAAGTTAAATTTCACTCACAAGTGTTTCTCTATTTTTAGAAATCTTTTGATGCTCATCCTAGAAAAGAAAGTCAAGTTCGACAGCTTGCTTGGATAGGTGATGGTGTTTGGGTATCGATTAGGCTAGATAGTACGTTAAGGCTATATCATGCACATACATATCAACATCTTCAGGATGTAGATATTGAGCCTTATATTTCCAAAATTTTAGGTATGATTTTTATTTATTGGTTTAAAATTTAAAAAGTTACTGCAAATTTATTATTATTCCTTTTTTTAAGAGTTATAGGAAAGTTTCCCTAATTTTCAAAATTGATGTACATAGATTTGCTTGCAGTAAAAGATATGGCCAAATGTACAAACAGGAATTTCTTAAAAAGAATGATTGAAATTGGAATTCATATTAAAAATTAATGAATAGATATAGATAAAAAGTACATAAAACTTTATATATTAATATTTGTGGGAGGCAGCTTTATTAATTATTTGAATCTATATAGTTTTAAAGCTATGAAATCATTAGTCTTTTGTTTAAATAGCTATGAATAAGTAAAGTAACATGTTATTTATGGAACTAAATCCACCCAAAATAGCTGTTTCATCTGAAATTCTTAATTTATTACAGTCAATACATACAATCAAAGGTGTCTGGAAAAAAATACTTAATGAAGTGTTAAATCCAATAATATGCTAATGTATTCATATTGGAAACTTTTACAGGATGAAATATGTACCGTGAATTTTATTATCATCTCTTTAAAGAATACATAATTGATACTTCAGCTAATGTAAGGTTGAAGGAGCATTTGGTACTCTTATTAGAAAAAAAAAGGGGGGGGGGGGAAGGTTGAGGAAAAGTGAAAATTTGTGTATTGAATTTTGTATTCTTCATATTAGCCACTGGGTTGATTACTCATAAAATATTTTAAAATGAAAGAAAATGTATAAGAGAAAATTTAACTCAGTGTGTAATTAAAAACTGTATTTGCTTTCAGTTTGATCGTTAAAAGCATTTTTTTATGAGTAATGCAATCTTTAAGTAATAAAATAATGCTTTTTGAAATTAGTCACTTAAAAAACATGCAAGATATCAGTGCTATTAGTTTGTAGTGAAATTTATAAGCATTAATATTACTTTGTACCAAAAATTTTTAACTAAGAAAAATTATTATGTGAAAGTTTTTCATTAACTAAAAGTGAAATTATGCATAGCTTGAATAATATTTGATATTTCTTGTGCAAATGTAAGCACATAAATTTCCAGAAATTGCATAAAGGAAATTATTCTATAAATTGAATTGAATTTACCTTCATGTCTTTCCCGTTTCATGTTTTATATAAGTAGTTTTATCATTGTAATTCATTCTAATATTAAAAGTGCAGTTAGATTTAAAAAAATGCAAGATGGGAAGACAGTTTATTGTGCTAAAAAACTATAAATTACCTATAAAACACTGTGAGGAAAATTTTAGGCACATATATATATATATATATATGCACTTCAACATGTATGTTGTGTATTTATGTTTATAGGATATAGGTATATTGTATCTTTATAGTGTTTATGGGTTTTGGGAAAAGGGCATATTTGCATAATTCTTCACAGAGTTAAAACATTCATTTACTCAAAATTGTATACAGTATTTGATAACTCACATTATAAAAAAATAAATAATTAAATAAGTACAATATCTCTAAAAAGATTAAATTCAAATCTATTCTATATGTTAGCTCTTAATTTCAACATTGACCAGTATCATGATCTGTCATAGCTGCATTTGCGGTACTTGATAACTCTGGATCTTAAAATCTAGATCAGCATGTCACCACTAGGTAAAGGTAAATAACAGTACCACCTGTTGAACAGTGCTGGAACTCTCTGTACATATCTAATATACACTTGCACATTAACATATAAATATATATATCATAACATCAGTACTTCAAAATATATATTTTTTTTCATACTATTTTTGAAGTGTATGATTATTGTCATTTTTGCTTTGAAATCTTAAACATGTTTACTTTGTATCCATTTTAGGAACTGGTAAATTAGGGTTTTCATTTGTGCGAATAACAGCTTTAGCAATTTCTTGCAGTCGCCTTTGGATAGGCACTGGTAATGGAGTGATATTGTCAGTTCCACTACATGAGCGTAAGTCATTTTTTTTTTCATTTGTACATTTGTATTTTACTTAACTTTCTTTACTGGTGTTTAGTATTCAGATTAGGTAAAGTCATTATTGGCATGAATGCATGGTAAATCTTTTTTTTTGAACTTTTCTGTGCAAAAATGAGTGTATAACATCCTATTAAGTAAAAATCTATTGTTGAATTGTAGATTTATTTGTCACTTGGTTTTTGAAAATGAAAATTTCTCAGAGTAATTGACTAAAAAATTTTATTTTTTAATTTCAGTTGCAATTTAAAAAAAATTTTAATAGAAAATTTGTTTGAATTATATCTGTAACTAGAATATTTCAAATTACATAGGAGATAATTTCAATTATGATTTGCAAATGGGTACTTGCATATGAATTCAAGGACATAATGCTTGCCTCTTGCATTCCTAATGCACAGCTTTGTATTAGAAATACCTTGCTTTATCTTATGTGCCAAAGTATGTTTTCCTGCTGTATTATTTTATTAACTATAATTATGCTTATATAATTTGGTTATACTTTGTATTTCATGACTTGACTTCATTTCATATCAAAAAGTTAGGCTTTCACTGTATCATATCTTACCTTAACTCAAATTTAGTATTTAAATACTGTAAGTTTATTATGGGATATTCATTTGCAAAAGTGTGAAGTTATTTTAATAAAATTTAGCGCGGTTATGGATCAGCAAACACAACCGTCGCTTAACATTATTACGACCACGAGGGCGAATCAGCCAATCTCTGCAGTCTACCCCATCTGGCACAGATCAGGTATCACCAGACATTCCTGTCCTTACACCAGTATGTAAGTACCCATAGCATGTGCCATCATTTTATTACTGCTTAAGTGAGCGATCAAATTATTTTTCATGTTAATTTTTGGTGTAGGCCCCCTTTTGTTAATAACTCAAATCATTACATTTTTAGTGTTGTCAAATCATTAATCTAGAGATTTTTCTATCCTAGGAATTTTTAATATTTAACAGCCAAGCTGTTGATAAAGCATATATAAATGGTATAATTTTTTCATTGCAGCTGCCTGTGGTCAAGATTTTAAATTCTGCAGTATACAGAGTTCTTTCATTATATTTTCCAATTTTCAGTTTTGTTGTATAAATCTTATTTATATCCTATTATTTATTTATAGCTATCATTTCACAAATGATGGATGAAAAATAGGGATTATTTTGTTAAAAATGCATGCTTTCCCCCCTTTAAGCATTGCTAGATATAAAATTAGGTGTATTTTTATTGTTTAAATCCTAATTTTCTTGATGTTAACATCTTTTGTCTGATTTAATAATATGCTTTCAATAGCTTATAGGCAGCTTTGCTTTTTAGACTATTAAAAAATTTCTCTTTAAATGAATATGCATTTTAAAACTGTTTTATTGTCATATGTCATTATATGTTTGTCTCTCCTTTACAAATAAGATTTTTATAAATAACTCTTACACATGCCAAGATTTGTAAAATTACTCTACATATTGTATGAATTCAAATATCCATTTCTAACCGTTAATTTATCTCTAACATTTCTAAGTTCCTTTACCTTTTAATTTCTTTACTCTGAAACATTTTGTGTAAGTTGCTAGAAAAAAGTTGATGCTCAGCGAAATCCTTCTTTATGGGATAGATTGAATAAAAATCTAGAATTAAATGTAAGGATAAGTAATTTCAAAAGAAAAAGAAAGCTGTGCTTTTGTGTTAAATTGATTTTCTTTTACAGCAATCCTTGTCTATTATTGAAGCTTAAATTAATAAATTGTGCTTTTGAAGCATATTAATTATTTTGTTAAGTTGAAATAGCTTCTATGAAACTTTATCAGTGGTGCCTACCAGTTGTGAGTGTTATTTTAAAAAAATGCAAAATCTCTATATAGGGCCCAAAAGATTTGAAAATATCATGAAATTAGAAACCCATCATGGAAAAAAAAATAATAAAAAAAATCTAGTCACATCTGGAAAAAGACCAAGAATTTTCTTTTGTATAAAATCTATACATCTCTGTATGTCTTTTTTACCACTTCTACCTTACAGCATGCTATTTCCAGAATACAAAAGAGGATAAGTGGTAAAATGCAATTATTTATTTTAATACTACATATTGGAAGAATGAGCCTCTTTTTTCTCTTACCTTGTATTAGCGAAAATGTAACTTTTCTTTTTTAAACAACACTTGTTTTATCATTACAATACATTTTATTTAACAGGATAACTTCATTACATTAAAAACACGGCCTCTCTAGCTCACGTCAACATTTCATATCTTTAGAACAACCTCTCATTATTGCCATATGAGAACATAACAATAAACTTATTAACAACAATCGCTCATGGAGTTAAAAATTGGGTGATTACACTTGTGTTTAAACCAATTCCATAGGAGTTTCAAAAGTGTTCCATATGCATCATCCTAAATGATTTCTCACAATTATAATGCAGGATCACAATTATAATGCACAAAAAGAGATTAAACCAATTCCATTGGAGTTTCAAAAGTGTTCAATATGCATCATCCTAAATGATTTCTCACAATTATAATACAGGATCCTCCCCCCCCCCACCCCCCCCCACCCACACACACAGTTGTTATCTACTGATGAGATCATAGATAAGTTGCTTGATAATTTTCAATGATTTTTTTTTCTTTAACTTCATAACACAGAAATATTACTGGCTCAAGCAACAAAAAGAGATTAAAAGTTTTCACAAAATTTTAGTGTACATTAAACTTGAAAGCATTCTGCTGGAAATTTTTTTTTTAATTTGGAAAAAAATTAAATTCATTTATTAAAATAAATTTTTACAGGATTTTTTAGTTAGGTGGAAAATCTGTGTATAGAATTTTTCTTTGTTGATATTCTCAAATTTTACACTCTTTTATCACACACTCACATCTCCATATATACTTCAGATGCTGTAAATGTATTTATGAACACAGTACATCTAATTTGTTAGAAATTCCTTGCATCAATCAGCAAAATCTTACCATTTAAATTTTTGATGACTGTTGTTTTAATAAAATGCTTTTGCTCTTTTCTTTCTATTACAATATGAAAATAAAATCTGTTTTAAAGCCAATTATGTTTGATGATTTACTTTCAGTTCTTCACACTGTAATTTGGAAATTACATGCGTACCAGTTCATAGTATAATATGTATATTATAAAACTTTTCTTCCATCACTACAAGTGTGAATTTATTTGTTGAGTGCTTAGATTTCAAGAATTAACTGAGAAATATTTCAGGAAAGTTAGTGCTCTTAATCCTCAGTGCAATTTTTGCGATTTTCTACCTTTTTGTATCCTGCTTGTGGATGATCATATTTTTCATTTTCAGTACTTAAAGTTTCAGTACCTGAATAAACAAATAACTCCTTATTTTTCAATACAACATTTCAAAGTTTGGCAAAAGAAAAAATTTCCTTTTCAAATAACGATTTGTATTAATGTCTTTAAAATAAATTTGTGGGGTAACCATACCTCCTGAAAAGGATCAGTATAAATATATTTCTTGTGTTGGGTTGCAGTTATGAGTAGGAATCTGTTTAAATCAATAAAAATTTATTAGTACTAGTACTTTTTTTTTACTGTTATGCCCTGGGAATTACTAAGAAAATTATCAGCAAAATTTCAATAAGAAACAATTTTCATTACTGGCCTTCATTATCTGTTTGAATCCATATAAACCTGTAAAAATACATAAATATTATTTTTAAAATATACCCGTTACTTGATATCTTAGATATATTTAGCATTGTATTAACCAAAATTGAATAATTTTTATACCATTAATTTTTTTTAATAACTACATCACTGATCTTGAAATTAATAAAGTAAAATTTTTAAAAATGTGGTTTTCTTTATAATATATTAGTTATTTTTATTGACACATTGTAACTCTATTTCTGAATTTAATTTATATATATATTGAGATCTCTATGCAGTCGAATCCAGTTAATTGGACCAGCCACTTATTTGTACCGAATCTTAAAGAACCAAAACAAATCCTATTGTGTAAGCCTAATAGGGCATGTTCATGTAATCGGACCAGCCGGTTATTCGGACCAAAATGATTGCGTCCCGATGAGGTCCGATTAACTAGAATCAACTGTATATACATTTAGTTTTTCCTTGCATTTGAAAAGAATATTCATCATGGTCTAATCATAGTATTTTTCCTTGTAATTACATCTATGTCCTTAAAGTTCATAAATTTCTTTGTATTAAAGATAAGGCATAATCTTTTGTGGTATTTTTCATAATTTTGAATTGCATTTACTTTTAGCTGGAATAAAGACTAAATCGAATGACGAGCCTTTGCCAGGTGATGTTATACGGGTATATGTTGATGGAAAAGAAAATGTAACTCCTGGCAGCTTTGTTCCATATTGTTCAATGTCTGAAGCTCAGCTTTCATTCCATGGTCATAAAGATGCAGTAAAGTTTTTTGTGGCTGTTCCAGGTATGATGGAAAGCAAAGCCTTACAAAGTACCTATTTTTCGAAAGGTCTGGTGGGATGCTGTAATTTTTTCTTTTGGTTCTTTGAGTTTTCTTAATTTTCAGTTCTAATGTTATAAATAGTTTAATACTTTGTTTAAACCTTTTTCTGATTTTACTGAAACTGTGTTTGTCATTGAAACCAGTCCTCCTTACCTGCATGCTATCCAGTTTTATTATGCTTTCTTACAAAATTATGTGCTAAGCTTTACTAGGCAAGCAAAAGCTTTTAAACCCCTGTGATTAACTTAGTTTCAATAGTGTGTTCGACACTAAATCTCACCCATAGGGATGCTGATTAGGCAAATATATATTTTTTGACTGATGTTAACAGATGTATTTGCATATGCTTTTCTAAATTGTGACTTAGTAGCATAAACTTAATGTATAAGAAGTAACAAAATTTAATGTGAACTGACTTATGATATACTTTTACACATATTTTTGTAAACGACTAAAAGGATTTTTTTCCGATTTTCTAAATTGAATTTCTAGAAGTCTATTTTATTTTTAATTAAGCTTCCTATTATAGGTGTTTGTATACTTATCTGTTAGTAATTTGGTATATTAAAATATTATATTTATATACTTATAATCTATGTACTATTTCATTCTAAAGTCATTCGTACCCAATGGATACTCAAATGTGTAAATATATTTGTGTATGTGTTTCTAAATAATTTTCCATCCCTATCAAATTTAATCAATGATAACCTGTAGAATAAAAAATAACTTCTTTAATGGTGACTGAAAAATTATTTTTAAGGTATTACACAAGCTCTTTCTCTTTGTTCTAACAAATCCTCTCAATATTCCATTCCTATCATTAATATCATCTTAGATAATTCTATTTTTGAACAGATTCAAAAGTCCTTTCATTAACCTTCAAATTTATTTATAGTCAAAATATTTCTCTAACTGATGTACAGTATTTTTAAGTTAGCCACAGCATTTATTTTTGAGTATGTTTAGAATATTGTTGATTTGACAGATATTAAAGACTCTTCTTCCTTGGTGTTAATTTTGCTGGGACCTGTTTCATTAAAAAAATTCATCTCACTTTTATTTTATTTTTTTTAATTTTTTTAAAAAGATAAATAGATAAAAGCCTTTAACAACTAAATAATGAACTATCTATATCTTTGTTATCTAAAAGGAGACTCAATTATTAATTTTCCTAGTAAAGTAAATGCTATATGCATCGGATGTCTAGATCTGACAGCTTAAGCATCTAAATTAAAATGTCTTGCCTTTAATTCCTGTGCAGTATGCAAAATCAGTATGATGACTTCTTTGATTTAATAAATCTTGTTGAAATGAGAGGGTTTTATGTGTATCAAGTGTAACATATGATGTATTTTTTCCTCTAACTGCAACTCCCACTTACTAACATTTGTTATGAGTGTATATGTGTATTAAACCAGATTTACACTGATATTTTTTCTATCTGTTTTGTTGTTATGCTATGTGTGTGCACTTTGTTTTCAAATATTCCAAATGTTAAATTAATTTACATTTATTGGTAAAATTAATTTGGTAAATAGATATTGTAATAGCATACTAATTTTGTCATTTAAAAATTTCTCCTTTTCAGGGCAAGGTGATATGAATTCTATTACTTCTTTATCTGATGAAAAAGAAGAGTTAGATGCCTTTGGGAAGTCAAATAAACCCAAATATATGTACATAATGTCTGGTGCAGAAGGATATATAGATTTTCGAATAGGTAATATATTTATACTTATGTATTTAAATAGTAAGCAAGAGAAAATTTAAGCATTGCAGTTGTAATTTAAGTTGATTAATATAATATGTACTTTAAAACTGCATATATGATATTCTTATAACTGTGTTTTGTCTAGTTAATTGTAATACTGTTTGTTTGTTATAACCATACATGATACATGTGATTGTTTAAATATGTATTGCACCATTTGTTTCTTTATTACAAGCTCATAAACTTTATGAATATCTCAGACATACAGAGATGTCCAGACTAATTTTTCATGCTAGTTATTTTTATATTTATTTTCATATTTCAGTGTTTATTTGTTTTTCTCCATGAAGAAATTTGAGTTTTCTGTAAATTATTTATGTTATGGTCTGTAAATGATGTGCTTAAAGTGTAAAGGTAGTGAAGTAAAAGTTCCCTTATGTCCCATGAAATATTCAAGTTTCCTTAAAGTGAGTTTCCTTCTAAAAGTTCCCCCATGAATGTAAAAGTATACCCCCATGAAGGAAATTGAGTTTTCTGTAAATTATTTGTTTTGTTCTCTAGATGATGTGATACTAAAGTCCCCGAAAAGTAGCAAATTTGGAAAATAGGTCTCCAGAATGTCACAAAATTAGAATTTGGTCACAAAAAGTCTACTCACGTCTGAAAAAAGGCCATGAATTTTCCTGTTTATGAAATCTAAATATCTTTGTATAATTTTTTCCCATTCTATCTTGGGACATATTGTTTTCAGAATACAAAAAGACTCATTGCAAGTTAATGGTAAAATTAATTTATATTTTAGTTTAACAAAGTTAAAAAAAGAACCCTCTTTACACACATCTCATATGCTTAGAAGTACAGTTCTATTCCACTGAAGTTTTAAATGCACTAAAGTGTACTGTAGTAACAATTTCTAACAATGATCAATGGTTTAATTAATTTATCGTTTGAGAAAATTGTATCATCATGTATTGTTCTAATCATGGATAGACTTTATGCAAGTTAAAAGGCTGTTATTTTATTATTTTTTTAAAATGCAGATTGAATTCATAGGGCCATGTGACCTTTTAATTTAGCTTGCTTAAATTCCTGTTTGGTGTTCTAATGTTAAGCTTCTACTAATTTCCTTCCTTTTGGCAATTTGTAAAGAGCTCCCTTTTTGATTAGATATGTTCTAGCTATGTTGCTCCTTATTAAAAAGTCACTAGCCCCAAAATAATTTTTAGGCATTTTAGGTAAGCCTGGGAAGTTAGAAAAATCAAAGTTTATGTAAAAAATCAGGGTAAATTTATGAAAATTTGCATTGTGGGGAAAAGAGACCTAGGTTACTTAAAGCAGGAAAACTTCAAAATGAAATTGAAGATGAGACTTACAGTTTTTTAACTCTACATTCCACCTGAAATTTATATTTCAACCTTTAACTGTAAATGTTGTACTTTACACACACTATTTAAATCTCAGCCTCTTGCCTAAAATTAATTATTCTATATTACATTGGTCCAGTAAGGAACAAGAACTGAAAACCTGTGTGTGTCAAGAACATGTATCTTAATATTGGGGAAAAAGAATAGTTTAGCTTTTATATTAGTTCCCTTCCAGATAAGTAAAAGATGTTTATCTACATATTCCAAAATTATAAAAGCATCCCTTACATTTAACAAAATTTATAATATAAACCAAAGGAAAAGCTAAGAAAGTCAGAGATTTGTTTTCAAAATTGGGTAGATAATGAGTACTAGGAAAGAATTATCTGGAATATTTTCTTTCTTTGGAATTATTTTGCTCTGAACTCGTTGAACAGTTTTCATTTTAAAAATGATTTGTACCTGATTTCAGAATTTCTGTCCTGTGTTGTCATGATTTTTTTTTCTTTAAGTTGTTAGGATCTTCAAGTCTAAAGAATGTGAAACTTTTTTTTAAATAGGTGATGAAGATGATGATAGTGATGGCACAGATATGAATGACCACTCTTGTCGCAATTGTTCCAAGTCAGACCAAAGTCACTTAATTGTGTGGCAGATTCCTTTGCCTAGCACTAATTCTGTACCTAATCTTTAATGCATTTACTATGCAATGTAACAAATAATATGTAATATACCTGTATGTAAAATATCATGAGAGTTTAATATGCTGGGGAGTTTTTTATCTGTAAAAATGTGTAGCTAGCATTTGTATCATATACTTAAACTATACGCTTCATGTTGATGTTGACTTGGAGGCTAATTGTGTGAATAATCAGATTTTACTTAAAGTTTTTACTGCTAGTGACATTTGGTGCTTTCATAGCCATTGTGTTTAACACGTTGTGAGTATAAGATTTTTATCGATTAATATATTTATTGAATTTTTATAAATGCATGCTTGTGTTTTGTTGTACTTTAGAAAATTTTATTTATATATATTTTAGACAGTGTTTCTTCATTTTCCTGTCACTGCCAATGTATTTTTATTTTAAAAATGCTATATGTTCATATTTGTTTTAACTTTGTCAGGTTCCCATGCTCTTGCTAAAAGTGCTTAAATTTTTTTGAACTCTTTCCTACAGCTTTCACTCCATTATTCAATCAAAAAAAATTAATGTAGTGATATAGATAGACATGTTCAGATGAATTGAAAATTAAACAGATGCAAATGAACTTGAGATTTTAGTAACTCTCCTAGCAGTACACAAAATGCTATGCTTGTTTCAAAAGTCTTTAAATGGCTTTGTCATAGTAGTGCTTTCTAAATGTGCATAGCTTTTGTCAACATTTTTATTTTTATAAGTGAAATATTTACTATCCTCAGATTGTTTAAATTTTCTCTTTTGACCACTAAATCATAAAAATGTACAAAGCGTGCATTGTGTAAGGAAATTCACATAATGTATGTTACTTGCAAATTCATGTTTTTCTGTATCTCGCATAACTGTCTGTTTAAGTATGTTGGCACAAAGTGTCTGTGGACATTATTTCTGTGTGTAAGTTGTGTAAAAATTGCGATATTGAATATGCTTAATTTGAAAAATTTATTTACTCTTGTTTGTGCATTTTCTGAAATTACTTGTGTAAAACTCAAAATAATGATCAAGTGTGTTCAAAAAATATTTTTACTTTTAATAGAAAAGACTAGAGAGTTGGGAACCTTGAACAGAATATTCACATATTATTCATAGCTTTAAGAGAGCAATATCTACTATAAACAAGGAATATATTGAGTGCCATTGGATTATTTAGTAACATGTACAAATGACTATTGAAATTATTGCTAAGATCAAAAATGGAATATGAAATAAGACAAAATGTTTACTATTTTGCTTTAGTATAACACGTTTAGTTGTTGTTATGTCTGTAAACAATATCATCCCATGATGGACTTTTGAAAACATGTCATGCTTGTTATTTATTTCTGATTAATATTTTTATCACATACAACTGCTGATTTCATCAAAATACATATTCTTCTGGGATTAGCCATTTTATGAGGTATGTCATATTTTATATTGTAGTTTTTAGATTGTTTTGAAAATGTTGGAAGTATTTTGGTTGTTGTAAAGATTTAACTTTCATTTGCTTTAATTAAAATTTTATAATCATCGAAAAAGTTCTCTTTTTTTTTTTTCTCTTTTACTGTGAAGTCACTTTTCATGATACATTTCTTTGACTGTCAATCAAGAAACACTGCTTTTAAGGGATCTGATTTATGTGTGTTTTACCTTGTAACACAATTTTCGTTTTTGTTGTTTCACAATTAAACTTTTTTTTCTTTTGCTGATTTGTGTCTTATTTATGCCCTTTTGCCTGTGATAGAAAAAAGAAGTGGATATCTTTTTATATGGAAATGTAAATCATGTATTTAATAAAATTCTTCAATCTGAAGCTTTGTGGCTCTTTATTCCTCATGTACAATTCTGTACATGGGTATAGTTTTTTCAATAAATAATGTTTAACAAGTAAAGTATGTAGGAAATCTGAAATTATTCAGATGTGAGTTGGTGGAGAGTGCTAAGGTCAACTTTTGTGACACAAGGGCTAATTAGACTGGGATTTTCAGTTTAAATTATGCTCTGTATTCATGACTTCAAATGTTGTGAATATAGAGCATAATTTAAGATTACCAAAAACTTTTTAACTTTACATAATACATATATTGTTAATATGTATTACGTAATCAGGTGGTAGAAATTGTTTCTTCCTTTGAAGTAACCTTCCATATAGATAAACAAGTGTTGTTTTTGTTTTTGTTTTGTGTGTGTGAGAGTACTTGTCTGTGAATGATCATTATTCTTTTGCAAGCCAGCATATATATATACACTGCAGTGCCACTGAATTAGGGATACCTACCTCGTAATGAGTTGGGCCTCCTCTGGCCTTGATAACGGCTGCCACATGACGAGGCATAGATTCAACAAGTTTCTGGAAATGTTCCACGGGAATGGCTTGCCAAATATTGGCTAAAGCTGTCCATAATTCAGTAAGGTTCTTTGGTGCTGTGTGATGGCCTTTCACGCATTGTTCCAAAACATCCCAAAGATGCTCAATAGGATTTAAGTCTGGGCTTCTAGGTGGCCAATTCATGACAGAGAAGTCAGAGGAATGCTCATCCAACCAGCCAGTAGCCAACCGGGACTTGTGAGAGGTACAGTTGTCTTGTTGGAAAACTCCCATTACCGTGCGGATAACAGAACAGCATAAACGGATGGAAGTGATCACCCAGCAACTCTACGTACCGAATTGCATTGAGGGAGGTTGGTACACGCACCAAAGATCCCAAACTGTGCCACAAAAAAACATCCCAGACCATGATTGAGCCACCATGCCCTTGTACAGTTCCAGCCAGGCATGCAGGATCCATGGCTTCATGAGCCTGACGCCATATTCTCAGCCTCCCGTCGGCGTTAAGTAGTCGGAATCGAGACTCATCACTCCATGCTACTCGTTTCCAGTCCTCTACACTCCAGTCTCTGTGCTCTCGCCCAGGCAAGACGTGCAGCCCGATGGCTAGTATAGAGCAATGGTACTCTCGTAGGTCGACGGCTCCCGAAACCCATACGGTGAAGCGAGCGTTGCGCAGCCGTTTACTGACTGTACGACTGGCACCGTCATTAAACTGGGTGGTAATTTGAGCTAATGTTTGGCTTCGCTGGCTACGTACAATACGCCTGAGCCGTCTCTCACCACGCACTGTCAAGGCTAATTGTCCTTTGCAGTTTGCCCGATCGTTAGTTTTTTTTCCACCATCCATGTATTCTTGGTATACTCTTGACATTGTCGACCTTGAAAATCCTAGCTGTCTGACGATTTCGGAAATTGAATGTCTGTGAATGATCATTATTCTTTTGCAAGCCAGCATATATATATATATACACTGCAGTGCCACTGAATTAGGGATACCTACCTAGTAATGAGTTGGGCCTCCTCTGGCCTTGATAACGGCTGCCACATGACGAGGCATAGATTCAACAAGTTTCTGGAAATGTTCCACGGGAATGGCTTGCCAAATATTGGCTAAAGCTGTCCATAAATCAGTAAGGTTCTTTGGTGCTGTGTGATGGCCTTTCACGCATTGTTCCAAAACATCCCAAAGATGCTTAATAGGATTTAAGTCTGGGCTTCTAGGTGGCCAATTCATGACAGAGAAGTCAGAGGAATGCTCATCCAACCAGCCAGTAGCCAACCGGGACTTGTGAGAGGTATAGTTGTCTTGTTGGAAAACTCCCATTACCGTGCGGATAACAGAACAGCATAAACGGATGGAAGTGATCACCCAGCAACTCTACGTACCGAATTGCATTGAGGGAGGTTGGTACACGCACCAAAGATCCCAAACTGTGCCACAAAAAACATCCCAGACCATGATTGAGCCACCATGCCCTTGTACAGTTCCAGCCAGGCATGCAGGATCCATGGCTTCATGAGCATGGACGCCATATTCTCAGCCTCCCGTCGGCGTTAAGTAGTCGGAATCGAGACTCATCACTCCATGCTACTCGTTTCCAGTCCTCTACACTCCAGTCTCTGTGCTCTCGCCCAGGCAAGACGTGCAGCCCGATGGCTAGTATAGAGCAATGGTACTCTCGTAGGTCGACGGCTCCCGAAACCCATACGGTGAAGCGAGCGTTGCGCAGCCGTTTACTGACTGTACGACTGGCACCGTCATTAAACTGGGTGGTAATTTGAGCTAATGTTTGGCTTCGCTGGCTACGTACAATACGCCTGAGCCGTCTCTCACTACGCACTGTCAAGGCTAATTGTCCTTTGCAGTTTGCCCGATCGCTAGTTTTTTTTCCACCATCCATGTATTCTTGGTATACTCTTGACATTGTCGACCTTGAAAATCCTAGCTGTCTGACGATTTCGGAAATTGAATGGCCCATGCGTCGCGCACCTACGATTTGTCCGCGATCGAAGGCGTCTAAATCAGGCAGTTTACCCATACTGGCAATTCCAACAACTAATTCAGAACAACCACAGTACGCGCTATATATGCAGTTACCACAGCGCCCTCACTTGCGCATACATGATGCGCAGCGCAACACAATTTGCATAGGCTTTGCTATCCCTAATTCAGTGGCACTTCAGTGTATATGTATGCTCTAGTTTCATATTAAATCTGTCATTTTTACAGGTTTACTCTTTCTTTGTCTTAAGGATAAATAAATAAAAACTTAAAACATGAAAAAACAGTACACTATATAATAGCCAAACAGGAATAAAAAAAACTATTGGTGCTATCACGCTGAGAAGATGTATCAACTTTAATCTATGAATCTAAGACGTTTACTATGGATGAGTGTCCACAAAATTCAAGAATTTTTGTGTATGTTTATCTACCACATTAGACCTGATGGTTGATACTTTATCTATACTTATATATAAAGAGAGAGCGATTTTGTATGTGGAAGGTAATCTCCAGAACCACTGCACCTATTTGAAAAATTCTTTCACTGTTTGAAAGGTACATTATTCCAGATGGACATAGGCTATATATTATGTATATCTGATCAGTAGAAATAAAGTTCGAGGCTTAATCCTAACAATCTCCATTGTTACCGCTACTGTCCTCTACCGCTTTTTGTGTCGGAGACTCCAACGATCCTTAGTGTGGTGCTATCGCGGTGGGCTTCTGTTCTGACGTTAGCGGTTCGAATCTAGCCGTTCTCCGGCACGCCTTTTTCTTTTAAAAAATTAACTTTAATTATTAACTAACGTAATATTAATTTAAAGTAGTATTAAGGTTATTTTTAAGGTAAAAAAAGATTTACAATTTATTGGCTATCAACTGGAAATTTATTGGTATAATATTTTGTTCAACCCGGACAAAGTCGGGACGGGCCGCTAGTCTATATATATAAAACAGTTCCGTAACTGACTCACTGACATACAACGCACAGACCAAATCGCTGGACCTAAAGGGTTGAAATTTTGCATGGCGATTCTTCTTATGATGTAGGGGTGCACTAAGAAAGATTTTTGAAAAATTCGTCATAGATTTTTTAAAATTAAATTTTTAAGCTGTTTTTGTAACTTTTTTTTAAGTTTGCATTTAAAATAATAATTTGAGGGTTATAAAATTTATATCACGAAAAAGATCATAAAAATTCCTTTAAAATGAAATCTTTTTCGAACCTTTACCTCGATTTTCGGATTTTTAGTGAATTTTTAAAGATTAATTTTTAGAATTTAATTTATTAAATGCCGATCACGTGATTTCTTTTTCTGGTACTTTAAATAATTTTATCGTCACGAGCATAATAACTAAATAGACAAAAAAAAATATTTTTTTTTCTTTCTAATGCAGCAGACGATTGGATATTATCGAATAAAATATCCCTTACGATTTTTTTCTAAATATATATATATATATATATTTCTTTTACATCTATTGTATACATTGATCGTTGCATTTATTATAAATATATATATTTATTTTTTTGGCATTAATTCCATACATTGACCGTTGTATTTAATTTGAATGTACTCCGCAGCGAAGCGCGGGTTTTCAGCTAGTATATATATATATATATATATATATATATATATATATATATATATATATATATATATATATGTGTGTGTGTGGTGTATGTATGTATATGTATATATATATATATATATATATATATATGTGTGTGGTGTATGTATGTATATGTATATATATATATATATATATATATATATATATGTATATGTATATATATATATATATATGTATGTATATGTATATATATATATATATGTATGTATATGTATATATATATATATATATATGTATGTATATGTATATATATATATGTATGTATATATATAATATATATATGTATGTATATATATATAATATATATGTATGTATATATATGTATATATATGTATATATATATATATATATATATATATATATATATATATATATATATATATATATATATATATAATATATATGTGTGTGTGTACATATATATATGTATGTATATATATATATATATATATATATATATATATATATATATATATATTTATATATGTATATATATATGTATATATATTATATATATGTACATATGCAGTGGGGAAGGACCCTATTCAATCCCTCCCCCTATAAGGTAGATATGTAGTGTGGAGTTAGTAAAATCATTAATATAAACTTTTCTATAAGGTAGTTAAATGTTTGTTTAAACAAATAAATTACAAATGGAAAGAAAATTCAGACCTGCCAACTTTCCGGATTTACCCCGGCAATGCCGGATTTTTAATGCATCTTCCGGGTTTCCGGAATGAATAGTATTATTACCGGATTCCGAAACGTAAAAAAATAATGTTGGTTTTAACAATCCCTCACAGTAATGCAGAAAGTGAAAGGATTTTTAGTTACATAACAAAAATATTTACTCAGTTCAGGTCATCTATGTCAAGGGAAACCTTAAAAAATTTGCTAATATGCAAATCGAATCCACAAGGACACTATTATGATGAACCATTTAACAATGAATTTTTAAAAAGAGCAAAATCAGCTACAGTAAATGCTACAAAAGTTCCAAGATTTTCTGCAATTAATTAAAACAAACATTATAAAGAAATAGAAGTACAGTGGTACCTCGACTTACGAGTTTAATTCGTTCCATGACGGAGCTCGTAACTCGAAATACTCGTATCTCGAATTAATTTTCCCCATTGAAATGAATGGAAATGCCATTAATTCGTTCCGGGCGTCCCCAAAACACCGCAATTTTTTGTTACAGGTATTTTTTAAGTAAGAAAAATGTGCATATAAATGACGAACATTGTATGAAAACGCAATACGGTAGAATGTACTGCAATAAACTTGTTTTATTAAGTGTACTGTGTAACATTTACCGTGGAGATTCGACTTGAAGATGCTGATGGAAGAGGAGGAGAAAGGCTGAACTGAATAATTAAATCTTATTCGTTGATTTTTTTACCTTTTCGCCACGCTTTCCTCATTTTCGACTGCAGGGGTTTTCGATAAAAACTTGTCCAATGAGGTCTGTTCCAGCCTCCCTTTCAGAATGTTTCTGAAATGAGCTACGCAAGTGTTATTAAATATCACAGTCGCATGCCCAGTTTCAACTTTTTCTGGGTTTTTCTTTTAAATGAAGTCTGAAAGTTTCTCCCATATTCCCAGCATTCTTTTATCTGACTTGTAGAGATAACCTCCTCCGCGTCACTTATTTTCCTTCAAAACTGTGCCTTGCTGTGTCTGTATCTCCTGTAGCTCCTCCGTTGTCAGTTCCTCGGCGTACTCCTCGATGAGCTCGTTGATGTCACCTGCATCTATATCCAGGCTTATGGACTTGCCGATGGATAAAATCTCCTCCACCATTGCCGCTTCGGTATCGAGTCTTTCAAACCCCGTTTCAGACACCACCTCTGGCCACAGCTTCTTCCTCGCAGAGGTCAAAATCCTCTTTTTAATACCCTGCCAGGCCATATTAATAATTCTGAGGTATATCACGATGTTAAAGTGGTCCTTCCAGAACTCTCGAAGGGGGAGGTTTGTGTTCTCTGTCACATCAAAGCAGCGACGTAACAGGTGCTTGGTGAAGAGCTTCTTGAAATTAGAAATCACCTGCTGGTCTATGGGCTGCGGGATAGGTGTGGTGTTATGTGGAAGTTAGAGAACCTTTATGAACTTGAATTCTTCGAGGATGTCATCTTCTAGGTTAGATTGGTGAACAAGTGCATTGTCCAGAAAGAGAAGGATTTGTGGGGGTAGATTATTTTTCAGGAGTATTTCTTAACGTCAGGACCAAAGACCAAATTCACCCACTCCACAAAGAACTGCCTGGTGACCCACGTCTTCGGGTTTGCTCTCCACATAACATGCAGTTTTTTTTCTTTCAGAATCTCATGTGACTTAAAGGCTCTGGGATTTTCCGAATGATAAACGAGCAGCCGGTTAATCTTGTAGTCGCCGCTCGCGTTGGCGCACAGTGGATAGTTAGCCTATCTTTCATGGGTTTGTAGCCTGGCATCCTATTCTCCTCTGCCGTTATATAAGTCCTCCTTGGCATCTTCTTCCAAAAAAGTCCTGAGAGGTTGGACGCTGTTCGGTTTCGGAGGGCGACTCAAGTGTGGGCAGAGCAAGCTGCCCCAGGTGATAATTGTTAAGTGTCAATCTCTCGGTTTAAGACTAGATAAGTAGTCTTAGAATAATATGTATACAATTGTACATAAAGGTTGTAAATATTATATGCTTCTCGTGTTATCATTTGATGAACACGTAACATGGCGTTCGCTGCGCAAACTAGCGGTGGCGTATCTGAAGCTTGCTCGTAACCCGAATTTTAGCTCGTAACTCGAAGCAAAAAATCTGCCGAGAGAATGCTCGTATCTCGAAAAACTCGTAAGTCGAGACACTCGTAAGTCGAGGTACCACTGTACTCAAAATATAGACTGCCATTTCCCTGCTAGTGTAAATATGATGTACATTTTAATATATGATTACAAATTTCAAATATATAACTTTTGTTTAATATTATAATTTCAAGATGAGCTGAACAGTAAGGAAATATTTTGAACTATGTAATATTATTAAAGAGATCCTATAAACTATAAGTAAGTATACATTATAATTATTTTATTATAATTTTTTACTATACTGTTTTGTGTTATGTCGTTATGTCAATTATTTTATGCATGGTAGATATTGCAGGATTTTGCTCTTACTGAGGTTGGCAGGTCTGAAAATGGCTATCATACCTATCCCAGTGGGTCAAAAGGAAAAATTGTAATTTTCCTTCAAATTTAAAAATATTTAGTATATTGTAGTTTGCCCATTGACCAAATGGGGAAACTTCATCAGTTAGATAAAAATCAAACTTTAATACATATGACAGCTTAAAAATATGACCTTTTTTTTTCTTTCTTGTTGAACATAAACCTTCGTACTCTTTCTATACAAAATTGGTATAGTTAACCATGTTTTTAATTTGTTGAATCTTCCAATTCTTTTGAAAATAAAAGACTTAAAAAAATTAAGTGTTTGGATAAAAGAGAATTAAAAGTGATTGAATAAAAGTGTGAGCAATTTATATATATATATATATATATATATATATATATATATATATTAAAAACTCACCTAGTATAAAAATGCTTATAATAGTCGAACCTGTTTTTGCATATCAACTATATTTGATTGTGATTTGTGTTCAGTAACATTTAGCAAATTGAGAATAACTTAAGTTAGTGATGGAAAGTATAATATAAAGCTATCATCTTATGTCAGACCTCATTTGTTATGTTTCAACTTTTTGATTCATTAGTACGAAAGAAATTCTTTGCATACTAACGATCTCCACTGCTCCATTTTAAGATTGGGCAAATATTAAGTACAGTCATACCTTGCTGATCATCTCCCGCGGTACTTGTTGCATTTCAACACGAAAAAATTGCTTCTGTACTTGTTGCACTTTGACGCGGAAGAAAATGCTTCGGTACTACTCTATGTTTGCTCGGCCCTTGTCACACTTGCTAAAACATGTACAAGACAAGACTATACTTCCTTTTCCTGTCTCTCCTCTGAAATAGGTTGAATTACAAAATTTTGTTCAAAAGTATCACCCTGACAAAGCTCTAGCAAGCCGAAATGTGGAATTGTTTAATGAGCAAGCTATATCTCACTTCAGAAACATTTTGAAATGTAGGCAGAAGTATGTTTCTCTTGATAGGTTTGTAGTGAAACTCCCTAACTCCGAGTCTACAAAAGGGATCGGATCGGTGGTGTTAAGAGACAGAAAAGAGAAATAATCCCTGTGCAGGCCCCTGATGTTTTATTGGAAGGAGACTCCCCTTCAAAGCAATAACCCCTCTCCTCTTCTACTTTGCTACTATCCCACTGGGCCATCAACTCCTTTCAGTACAGGCTGAATGAAGATAAATTTTATTTCATTTTATATAATTATTGTTTTAAATTATATCTGTCTAGTTTACAGGTTTTGTATCCAAAAACAATCCCATCAATTTATTAATTGCCCAGTAAACTGTGAAATTTCTGGTTTTAAGGAACGAATTAATTGAATTCATATTACTTTTTTTGAGGAAACATTCGTTCAGTACTCGTCGTGCCTTCTGGAACCAATTGAATACGAAGGTACCACTGTATATCGCGATAATATCAATCATGTCATTTCTCTGTGAATTATGTTATTTATCTGCAAATTATTACATAAATTTTCTGTGCATCACCAACACCTGACTGAGTACAGTTTATCCAATCCAGTGTCACCAGTCACCGAGAGCTAAGCTGGAGATTCATTATTACCTCAATATAAGATGTATTGTGACATACACTGAAATGCCACTGAATTAGGGATAGCAAAGCCTATGCAAATTGTGTAGCGCTGCGCATCATGTATGCGCAAGTGAGGGCGCTGTGGTAACTGCATATATAGCGCGTACTGTGGTTGTTCTGAATTAGTTGTTGGAATTGCCAGTATGGGTAAACTGCCTGATTTAAACGCCTTCGATCGCGGGCAAATCGTAGGTGCGCGACGCATGGGCCATTCAATTTCCGAAATCGTCAGACAGCTAGGATTTTCAAGGTCGACAGTGTCAAGAGTATACCAAGAATACATGGATGGTGGAAAAAAAACTAGCGATCGGGCAAACTGCAAAGGACAATTAGCCTTGACAGTGCGTGATGAGAGACGGCTCAGGCGTATTGTACGTAGCCAGCGAAGCCAAACATTAGCTCAAATTACCACCCAGTTTAATGACGGTGCCAGTCGTACAGTCAGTAAACGGACTGCGCAAAGCTCGCTTCACCGTATGGGTTTCGGGAGCCGTCGACCTACGAGAGTACCATTGCTCTATACTAGCCATCGGGCTGCACGTCTTGCCTGGGCGAGAGCACAGAGACTGGAGTGTAGAGGACTGGAAACGAGTAGCATGGAGTGATGAGTCTCGATTCCGACTACTTAACGCCGACGGGAGGCTGAGAATATGGCGTCAGGCTCATGAAGCCATGGATCCTGCATGCCTGGCTGGAACTGTACAAGGGCATGGTGGCTCAATCATGGTCTGGGGTGTTCTTTCGTGGCACAGTTTGGGATCTTTGGTGCGTGTACCAACCTCCCTCAATGCAATTCGGTACGTAGAGTTGCTGGGTGATCACCTCCATCCGTTTATGCTGTTCTGTTATCCGCACGGTAATGGAGTTTTCCAGCAAGACAACTGTACCTCTCACAAGTCCAGGTTGGCTACTGGCTGGTTGGATGAGCATTCCTCTGACTTCTCTGTCATGAATTGGCCACCTAGAAGCCCAGACTTAAATCCTATTGAGCATCTTTGGGATGTTTTGGAACAAGGCGTGAAAGGCCATCACACAGCACCAAAGAACCTTACTGAATTATGGACAGCTTTAGCCAATATTTGGCAAGCCATTCCCGTGGAACGTTTCCAGAAACTTGTTGAATCTATGCCTCGTCATGTGGCAGCCGTTATCAAGGCCAGAGGAGGCCCAACTCGTTACTAGGTAGGTATCCCTAATTCAGTGGCACTTCAGTGTATTACGACCCTATAGTCGAAATCGAACATAATTCAAAATTTTCCATTTGTAAAACGCAATATGGTTTAAGGGGACTCACTACCCTTAAATCTTTAAAACATTCGATTCTTTGAAAAAATATATGTTAAATCCTGATCATTTCTGAGCAAAATAAAGCAAACAGCATGAAAATATTCCGCTTAGTTCCGGAGATATTCATATTCTAAATATTTAATTACTGATCAAGTTTACGGTAAGAAAAATTTTAAACTCATTTTTCCGAAAATGTAATTTTGCATCATTCCGCAACTGATATCTCAAAAACTATGAAACATAATTCCATGAAATTTTTATCGCTGCATAATCATGTTATTTTATTTCGTCTGACTTAGAATTATTGCAATCACTGCATATTTTGTTATTTTTTCAGGGGTAAATTAATGCAAAAATTTAAGGAAATTTTAAGTATATTTTGAGCAGTTTTAAAAAAATCGAAAAAATATTTTTATGTTGAATGTTTTATGTTCAATTGTATTTTGAATTATATATTTTAAATATAAAACAAGAATTATACATTTAAGTGTAAAATTAATTTCATAGTTCTGCGCGCAAGCCAGTATACAATAAAAATGCTTAAAAAACAAGGTAAATATAAAACATTTTTAAAAAAAATTATTTAAAATTATTTTGAGAGTTGAAAATTTGTTTATTAAAATAAATATATCAATTTATCATATACATAAAATTTAGAAAAACTGGGAGTAAATTGAAATAGTTACAAAGAGTCAAAAAGTATGAAAATATGCATTATTTCCTCGACTTAAGAGTCGTGAGTTCCCTTAAATGCCAAAAGGAATTTATGTAACGTTTTATACCGGGTAGCAGTAAGTTGTGACGCATAGTGATGAGATTAACCAAATTTGAATAACTTTCTTTATGAGTAAACTAGCTGAATACCCGTGCTTCGCTGCGGAGTACATTCAAATCAAATACAATGGTCAATGTATGCAATTAATGCCCCCCTTCCCCCCCAAAAAATGTATATATATATATATATATATATATATATATATATATATATATATATATATACACACTGAAGTGCCACTGAATTAGGGATACCTACCTAGTAACGAGTTGGGCCTCCTCTGGCCTTGATAACGGCTGCCACACGACGAGGCATAGATTCAACAAGTTTCTGGAAACATTCCACGGGAATGGCTTGCCAAATATTGGCTAAAGCTGTCCATAATTCAGTAAGGTTCTTTGGTGCTGTATGATGGCCTTTCACGCCTTGTTCCAAAACATCCCAAAGATGCTCAATAGGATTTAAGTCTGGGCTTCTAGGTGGCCAATTCATGACAGAGAAGTCAGAGGAATGCTCATCCAACCAGCCAGTAGCCAACCGGGACTTGTGAGAAGTACAGTTGTCTTGCTGGAAAACTCCCATTACCGTGCGGATAACAGAACAGCATAAACGGATGGAAGTGATCACCCAGCAACTCTACGTACCGAATTGCATTGAGGGAGGTTGGTACACGCACCAAAGATCCCAAACTGTGCCACAAAAAAACATCCCAGACCATGATTGAGCCACCATGCCCTTGTACAGTTCCAGCCAGGCATGCAGGATCCATGGCTTCATGAGCCTGACGCCATATTCTCAGCCTCCCGTCGGCGTTAAGTAGTCGGAATCGAGACTCATCACTCCATGCTACTCGTTTCCAGTCCTCTACACTCCAGTCTCTGTGCTCTCTTGCCCAGGCATGACGTGCAGCCCGATGGCGAGTATAGAGCAATGGTACTCTCGTAGGTCGACGGCTCCCGAAACCTATATGGTGAAGCGAGCGTTGCACAGTCCGTTTACTGACTGTACGACTGGCACCGTCATTAAACTGGGTGGTAATTTGAGCTAATGTTTGGCTTCGGTGGTTACGTACAATACGCCTGAGCCGTCTCTCACCACGCACTGTCAAGGCTAATTGGCCTTTGCAGTTTGCCCGATCGCTTGTTTTTTTTTCCACCATCCATGTATTCTTAGTATACTCTTGACACTGTCGACCTTGAAAATTCTAGCTGTCTGACGATTTCGGAAATTGAATGGCCCATGCGTCGCGCACCTACGATTTGTCCGCGATCGAAGGCCTCTAAATCAGGCAGTTTACCCATACTGGCAATTCCAACAACTAATTCAGAACAACCACAGTACTCGCTATATATGCAGTTACCACAGCGCCCTCACTTGCGCATACATGATGCGCAGCGCTACACAATTTGCATAGGCTTTGCTATCCCTAATTCAGTGGCACTTCAGTGTATATATATATATATATATCATAACGGATATTTTTATAGAAAAAATAATGTAGAAGATTATATTGAAATTAAATACAACGGTCAATGTATTCAATTAATTTGTATGTTTAATATCCATAAAACACTGATTTGAATTAAATTCTTAAAATAACTTCAGTCTCAATTGGTCTAGTGCAGTGTTTCCCAAACTTTTTTAATTGCGGAACCCCTAGAATATTTTTCAAAGTTGGCGGAACATTTTACATTTTTTGATCAATAGACCCTATCTTTCCTTAAATTTAATGTGATATTGAATGAAACAAATATTGTTTTAATACTTAGATTTTATTACTTTAAACAAAAAAAAAAACATTACAAATTTCTTCATAAAAACAAATAATAGTGATTATAAAAACAAAAATATGAGGGTAAGATAAATTAGGACTTGGCCTTCAGACTGTCTCGCGGATCCCCAGAATTCCGGGGAACACACTTTGGTAAACTCTGGCCTAGTAGTTAAATTTTATCTTTTACCGTATTTCGATATTTTTTTTTTGTCAGTTTATTTCGTTGTTATGTACGTGACGCAAAATTAATTTAAAGTATCACAAAAAGAAAAACCACGTGATCAGCATTTAATAAATTTTAAAAATTCACTAAAAATCAGAAAATGGAGGTAAGATTCGAAAAATATTTCGTTTTAAAGGAATTTTTATGATCTTTCTCGTGATATAAATTTTATAACCCTCAGATTATTTTTTTAAAAGTAAACTTTAAAGAATGTTACAAAATCTGCTTAAAAATTTAAGTTAAAAAAAATCTAAGAAGAATTTTCAAAAATCTTTCTTAGTGCACCCCTACACTATAAGAAAAATCGCCATGCAAAATTTCAGACCTTTAGGTCTAGCGGTTTGGTCTGTGCGTTATCTGTCAGTTACGGAACTGTTTTATCTATATAGATCAAATCAAATTTAATTTTATTTAGAGTGTATTCGCGGGTAAATGTACTTATCATCAAAAAGTAGTAAAAAATTGAAAAATCCTCGTGAGACCACGTACTTCAATTAATTTTTCATGTGGGTTTAGTTAAGTTTTTCAATTAATTTTTCATGTGGGAAAACAAAACCTTTGTTGATCTGTGAGTGAAATACTTTAGCAATGTTATATAAAATTTCATGACTGAAAGAAAATCTGTTTTTCGATATTAGGTCACGGTTTCAGAGAGAGGAAAAAAAAAACATTTGCTTTAGGCTGAATAATTTAAGAGTTTCATTTCGCGTCAATTATATAATGATTTCGCCTACAGGCCTAACCTATTAGCCAATATAGCACATTTGATATTTCTGAGTCACAGGTTAATTGATACACGTACGTTATTGCTAATATATGACCTCTAATAAGCATATCAGAGATACATGCATGAAGTATACTTTTGATTAAATAGACGTATTAGGGGCATTTAAAGTAGTATGACCTTTCTGTTTCATGGACGAATTTCATTCATTCGCCCTAGCAAAGTCATATTGTCCGATACTTTATGAATTGGTGTTTATCTTGTTATTCCTAATAAAATGTTAGTAAAATTGAAGTATCTTCCGTCAGTAACTTAACATTGTCACTGGCTAATGTTTTAAGATATTTTCAAAAATTGAATGTAAATTTACTGTGAATTGTTTTTCTGAGAACGAAAAACAATTCACAGTAAGATGATACATTTGCAATTGTATCTTTTAAAATAATAATATTCAGAATTTACTCTTGCATATGAAAATAGACTTTCATGAATATGGAATATTCCAAACAGTAATAGGCTTGAATATTTGTTTCTTTGTTCTTTACTGTACCACTGTAAGCGTAGAATTTATCCTAACAGAAGTCCAACTCGCATCAAAATAACAGATGCATTCGCCTTTAAGGCGCATCCATTGTATTGACGCAAGCTGGACAGCGATGTCAATGCTAATAAGCTATAGGGGTAATTTTCTTCTCAGTATTTTTCTAATAGCAGATTAGCAAATGCATGTTTTTTAATTCTGTATTTTGCATATGAAAGTAAGCGTTTTAAGAAAAGAGCTTGAACTTTTTGAAATTTTAAAAATTCCGATAGTCGGTATTTTACAGGACCTTAATTTATTGATATCTATAGCTACGAAATTAAAATCGATCTTTTAAAAATTAAATTACAAAGATTTTTTGAAAAACGCACATATTGCATTTAAAAATCTATTTTCAAATGCATAAAACATAATTTAAATATATCCATTTGCTGTTAGAGATTAGAAAAAAGTTAGTGAAAAGAAAGTTCTCCGAAGATTAAAATAGAGATTCCAGACCTGGTTGGTCAACTGATGCTCCCCCTTAAACTGTTAATTTTCTTCCACCTAGAATTTTCTTCAACCATGCAATAAATAACGTCATGCTTGAAAAAATTCAGTCCATTTTATTACATAAAATTTTGTTATAACTAATTGCAATTACTTTATAATAAAGTTAATAGTTCTGTAATTATTCTTATACGTTTAAAAGTTAGTAGAAATAATTGAAGATAACTTTAGAAAACTTTATCTTGCTGTAGATAGATTTTACTTTTATTGATAAATACAAAATGTAGAAAATAAGATTGGATTGATTCGTAAACTAGTGTAGACAAAACAGATTCGGCTGCAATAAAAACGATTAAGAAATTTGCGATATTATTTCGAAAACAATTGGCAACATTTTAAAACTCGTCTGCTGGAACATCTGCAAAAAGTTTTCTCACAAATTTTGTTGTTTCTATATATTATTGACTTCGCTGATTCAAGGAAATAAATTGTTGCTGGAAGTTCATTGGTTAGTTCTTAATTTGCATCAAGGAGAAGGAAAATTTATCTGCGAAATTGCCAAAATTCCAGGAAAGTTCTAAAAAGTAAGATTTTTATTTTTATTTAAGTGTCTGATCACTTCTAAGTATTATTTCAGCTTCAACATGTGTTATTATATTAATTATATTTAGCTTATACTCTATTATTTTTATGATATGTTTCTAAACTGACGACAAATTTTTGGGGTAAAAGTTTTTTATTTATTTATTTAGTTTTTAATTCATTTATTTATTTAAAAAAATTTAAGCTAGTACTCATTTAACTGATATATCTTTGTAAAAGGTTAAATGAACAATGCCTCATTTATGTGTGAAACTGTAAATGCAGACTCCGTTATACAATATATATTTTTCTTTGCTTATTAATGTGTAGTTTCTGAAATTAGAAATTATATTACTTAATGAACGTTTGCGCAAATTTATTTTCTTCCTAAAAATTTCCCACATTCATATACTAGTTATTTATAATGAATTTACAGCATTTATATATTAATTATTATAGTTTTACATTTTCATAATCTGTGATCTGAGCCTGCTTTAATAAAATTTGAACAATCTTTTGAGAATAAATTTGCCAGATATTCATCTCGTTTATTATTGAGTATATACAGAGGCTGTTCACACATTTTTTAGACGATGTATATTGTATTCACAAAACTAAATTACATAAAATTCTTGTGTTTTAAATGTTCTATTTGACATCCCTTATTCTGAACTATCTTTCGACACCGCAATTTCCAGGATAACAATGCCTTTTGAAGTGTCAGAAGAGGTATTCTATCCCATTCCTCCTGAACAGCTTTCCAGAGTCCTGTAAGGGTTTTGGGACGACGTTTGGATAATGCAGATTTTAAAAGTCCGAAAGCACAAAAATCCATAGGTGATACATCGGGAGATTTAGTAGGGATATCAGTGAAGGGTATGACCTTGATACCAGTTTTTTGTTCCATTTCTTTTAGGAAATTTACAGTGGATTTTGATGTGTGACTGCTAGCTTTGTCCTGATGGAGTCTCACAGATTGATGGCACTGTGGGTAAAGCGATGGTATTTCATTCAGAAAAATTGGTGATAAAATATGTTCCTGATAGTATTTGGAGTTAATCTTCACATTTTTTCCACTCTCTTTATTTTTAACTTGCCATTATAAGAAAAACCAGCAACAATCATGAATCCCTTAAAAACTTTCTTTCGATTCTTTGAACCATGTACTTCAATTTTTTTCTCCCCTTTTATGATAATAAATGGCTCTTTTTTTGTTGCAATCATTTAAATACACCCATGATTCATCTATTGTGACAATTGTTTTCCATTTTTCTTTGGATAAGTGTTTCTCATATAGAATTCTGCAGCGTGTCCTGCGTTCAGCGATATGATTTGAAAGAAGACGATGCACATTGCGTTTTTTCGCTTTCTTAAGATTTAAATCAACGTTTATCATTTTGTTTACAGTGGATGTTAACCTTTATGGTCGTGATCCGACAAATCATTATCATGTAGAAGTAATTATAATTGTAGAATCAACTCTTATTTACATCTGGTTTATTAACACATTAAAATCTCGATTAAATAAGTCATTTACAAAGTTTCGTTCCGACGAACGTTAAAATCCACCATGAGAGTAGGGTTCATTATTCAAAGTCCGTACGAGACCCTCTCTCCGTACGCGTGTTGACCCTTTCAACAGTCCAAGTCTATTATTCCCCATTCGTTCTGGCGTCCGTATTTATCCATTCTTCTCAGCGCCTTCTCGAACCATCCATGACGTTTTTTTTTCCTGCCGACTTTTCCAAGGTAAAAGCGCCGCTAATGGATTTCACAAATCATTCTAAATGGTTTGCGACCTTTTAACTATTGCCGCACTTCTCCAAAGGTGCATATCGTTCGACACCTGTTTGCGTATCTTTTGGTCTCATTGAAGACGCCATTACTCACGTTCATCAATTCCACTTAGGAATGGGAGACGAGAGTCTGACATACGCCCCTTCCTTTAGAAGTGAAAAAAGTCTGAGTCGTTTTCACGTTTGAACAACAGTCCCTGTTGATCAGAGGATAACGAGGCACACCCATGGGGTAATAACTGCGCTTTTTAACTTGTGACGGGGGCGCTTTGTAGCCACAACAATAACACATTTTTACAAGTAAATGATTCCATGTTTTCATCTGCATATGAGATAGCCACAACATTTACAGGTAACAAAAATTACTTTTCACACTTAGCCTTGACACAAAATTAATATTATAATTCTTGCTCATTTCTTTACTTTAAATCAATTACCAACAAATTATTTGACTACAAATCACTTATCTTCAATGCAGGAATTTCTAAGATAATTACACTTTTGATTCCTTTTTTTTTTCAAAGTCTTTAGGAATTTCCTGGCTTAATCTTAACCAGTTAAACTTACATATTTTAATGAAACTTCCCCAAATCTCTAGGGAATACTTAACATTAATTTAGTTCTTCACTTAAAAAAAACATAAACCAAGTGTTCATACAACAAAACAACCAAAAAAAAATAACTATCACATAACTTATACACTTAAATTCTCGATACCATTATATTTACAAATTTAATCCGTTTTTCTTAGGATTCAACAATATTAGTTATCAATGTAATTACCAAAATACACATTTAATTAAATTTTCAATGAATTCTTCGAGAGCTACTTAAATCAAGTTTAGAACATTTATAAAATACACAATTACATGAGTTTCACGGAATTCTTTGGGAATTACTTAAATTTGTGATTCTCTCTGCGATTTTTACGGGACCCTAAATAAATACGAATGGGTTTTTGGCTTTATTATTTCACTATCTCTCATTGACTGAATTGAATGATTGTTGTTCAATTTTGATTTTGTGAATTTGTGATCTAGTGTCGGTTCAAAATCACCCTTTTCTGCGGAAGTCTTTTCTCCCATAGTTTGCGTCTGTTTCCTACCCGTATCGTTGGGGCTTCCCTGAGCATTTAATTCTTCGTTTCGTGTTTCCCTTTGATTATTTCCATTCTCATTATTAGTTTCCTCTAACTCTTTATTCCTTACCATATCAATTTGATCTTTCCTCTCTTTTTCTGTTGAAAATCCTATTTCTCGTACCTCATCCAAATTCTCATCGAGACTTAATTCCCCATCCAAAATTTTATCACTTTCTCGCACCTCATCTAAATTCTCTTTGAGAATTCCCCATTCAAAATTTTATCAATTTCTCGCACCTCATCTAAATTCTCATTGGGATTTAATTCATTACCTTCTCCCTCATAGTACATCTCTTCATCCTTCGTCTGACTTCCCATTTCAAACATATAAAGGGGAATAATCATCTCCTCCTCTGTCTCATCTAAATTCTTATTAGGACTTAATTCACTACCTCCTCCCTTATAGTACATCTCCTCACCTGTGTCTCTTGCTCTTTCAAATCTATTCGGGGGACTAGCCATCTCCTCCTCTGTATCCCTTACAATTTCGAACATATTAGGAGGAATAATCAACTCCTCATCTAATATCTGATCTATACTGTTACTCAAATGCCTTTGGGAACATGCTACCCCTTCAAGGACCTCCTTTCTTTGAGTAATTACATCCCTCACTTCCCTTTCCTGTTGGGTTTCAATTTTATGCTCAGGTTGAATAATTTCGCCTCTGTTAGATTCCATCTCAAATTTATTTCCCCTCTGATCCCCTCTATTTCTGAGATTTTGAACTCTTTTGGGGCACTGATATTTCAAATGGTCTTTACTATTACAGATAAAACATCTTTTATCCTCCCTTTTCCGGTCAGTTTTGGCAAATACCTTATCTGTTTTAACTAGTGGTTCCAGAATAACCCTTTTTTCATCTCTCAAAACTCCTTCGAAATTATTATTAACCCTTAGCTTTGCCACTGTGCCGGGGGGAATAATCATCTCCTCACCCAACGAATCCACCACCGCACATAACAATTCTCTATGGATTACGTTCATATCATCGTTACCTAATGGTAACTCCACGGCAATTTTCTTCAACGGTGCTCTAATTGCACTACCGAACGCTGATCTGAGTATAATATTAGCTTGGGTTCCTACCTCATTTTGGCCTAAAATATCCGTACGGACAACTGTGATCTCAGACCCACTATCCACCAGAGCCCTCACC
Organism: Dolomedes plantarius; assembly: GCA_907164885.2. Taxonomy (NCBI): domain Eukaryota; kingdom Metazoa; phylum Arthropoda; class Arachnida; order Araneae; family Dolomedidae; genus Dolomedes; species Dolomedes plantarius. The sequence continues at coordinate 103,847,540 of OU015498.1, forward strand.
TTTCGCCCATTTATACTAACCGATATATATTCCAAGGGTTGCATCTCTAAGGACGGATTTCTTTCTCCCTTCATATTCACGCACGCGCATACCGCATTTCCTACGACCTCCTCGTCTGGACTGGTTTCTTCGTCCTCCTCTCCCGTAACGGCCTGAACTTTATTAACCCCTTTCTTAAAATTATCTCTCTGTTTGTCTTCTCTGTGTTTAGAGTTATAATCCATTTTTGGGCACTCATATTTAAAGTGATTCTTACTATCACAGAAAAAACATCTTTTATCATTTACTTTACGGTCTACTTTGGAATCTCTCTTATCCGTTCTAGCTAAGGCATTAAATTTTGATCCGGTTATGTTATTACTATAACAGCCATTCCCAGTATTCTGTTTCCGATCATGTGTTTCATTTCTCATTCGGTAGTCAAAGTTGTAACTACCCTTATTATAATTCGGGTCAGTAGGAACTGCGACGATGAAATTATCTATTTCCCGGGCCAATTCGGAGGCTGACAACCAGGACTCTGTTTCTTTTAGATAAATGTGCGCTTGAATATGCGTAGGTAAATGGTCTTTAACTTTATCCACTATCAATAATTCTTTTAACTTTTCAAACGTTGATACTTTCCTTGACTGTATGTATAGGTCTAAGGCAGTTCCCACCCTATTCACGAATTGTACAAAGGATTCGTTCGGTTTTTTCAAACAGTTAACATAATTCTTTTTATGTTGTAAGGGGGTAATTTGAAATTCCTTCAGTATAACGCCCTTTATTTTCTCATAGTGCTCTATATCTTTACTACCTAACATCGTGCTTAAACCCTTTACCTGTGATTTTAAACTATGAAGAATTATTTTCCCGTAGTATTGTTCTGGAACCTCATATAATTTAAACATCATTTCTGTCTGTTGGAAGAAAAAGGGCCAGTCTTCGGATCTAATTGGTGGTTGAGGAATAACCCCTTTCATAATTTTTAAATATTCTGTAAAATTACCACTACTCGTTTCGATGCTTTCCCTCGACCCTGAAATTGAACGTCTCTCACTTTCCCTTATTCTCATTGCTTCAATCTCTAATTCCTTCATTCTTACCTCTATTTCTCTTTGTTTCTCTCTTTCCTGTCTATCTATCTCCTGTTTTGCTATTTCTCTTTGCTCTCGCTCTAATCTCTCATTAATTATAGAGAAATACCACTCTTCCGTAAACCCTTCCTCATATCGTTCACTACCTAGAATTATTTGTTTTAGGTCATACATTGTGCTATTCGGAGGGACCTCTTCCTTTAGCTCTGTAGCCAACGTAATTAAATCAGCCTTACGTCCCTTCCCCAAGAATGCCATTTTTAGACTCAACCACTTAATCACAAATGCAGCAAACAAGTATAAATTCACTTTTATCACTATAACAAAATATAATCAACTATACTGATCTTGAACTATTTACCTCAACAATTATGATAATTCTACGAGCATTTAACTACTACAATTATAAATCACTTCCACTAATAAACTAGTACGAGCACTTGTACACTTTTCCCGTTATACAACATAACACTTTTTCACTTTTACAATAATATTATTCCATTTACCAAAAATTCAATAACTCAACAAATTACTTCCATCATTATACACATGAATCAACACTTCAACACTTATCAAAATTAATTCAATTCCCTCAACTAATTACTACCGCTATCTCATACACAGGGAGAAAAGATAGAATCACTTACCCCTTTTTCACCTCGATGAAAAACTGCCACTCTGATCTTTCTCCGCTGCTGCACTTTGATCATAGTTCAAGAGAGTTCACTATATAACCACGTCGTTGATGCACACTTCACTCCGATGTTGAATTTCTCCTGATACAGGTGTCTCTTCCCGTTTACTGACCAGTTCCCGAGTATATTTCTGTCGCTGAAGTCGTGTCTAGTCGAATTCTCTGATGCACACCTCACTCCGACCTTGAATTTCTCCTGGCCCAGGTTTCTGCTCCCGTTTCTTGACCAGTTACCGAGTAAATATCTGTCGCTGACGTCGTGCCCAGTAGACTCGTTCGGAATCCAACTTCTCTTGAAACTGCGTCTCCTTAAAGATGTATCACCACTCTAGTACTCTAGATCATCTTTTTCTGATACCTTCCGTATCGCTGCGGTCCTCCCACGTTCTTTTTTTTTCAACTACGCCAATGTTAACCTTTATGGTCGTGATCCGACAAATCATTATCATGTAGAAGTAATTATAATTGTAGAATCAACTCTTATTTACATCTGGTTTATTAACACATTAAAATCTCGATTAAATAAGTCATTTACAAAGTTTCGTTCCGACGAACGTTAAAATCCACCATGAGAGTAGGGCTCATTATTCAAAGTCCGTACGAGACCATCTCTCCGTACGCGTGTTGACCCTTTCAACAGTCCAAGTCTATTATTCCCCCTTCGTTCTGGCGTCCGTATTTATCCATTCTTCTCAGCGCCTTCTCGAACCATCCATGACGAATTTTTTTCCTGCCGACTTTTCCAAGGTAAAAGCGCCGCTAATGGATTTCACAAATCATTCTAAATGGTTTGCGACCTTTTAACTATTGCCGCACTTCTCCAAAGGTGCATATCGTTCGACACCTGTTTGCGTTTCTTTTGGTCTCATTGAAGACGCCATTACTCACGTTCATCAATTCCACTTAGGAATGGGAGACGAGAGTCTGACATTGGACACCGAGCATTTTAATGATTTTGCAACTGTCCTTTGACTAGGGGGATTTTCTTTTAACATTAAACAACGTACCTTTGCAATAGTCGAAGATGTCCGTTTTTACCTTGGATACTTGCTTGGAATTTTTGTCCCACTTGAGGCTCCAATTTGACGTTTTTTTCCTTTCTTGTTGACGATATTACCTAACGACGCTTTAGATATCACAAAACCATGACTCTCACATCGTTTTTGGATAACGGAGTATGCATATTTCTCTTCGGAAAGAGCATAAATGTAGCCTTCGAACCACTGCTTTGTTAAAAACGCCATTTTGAATAAAAACAAAACTTTCAAGCCGCAGACGATAATTTTGACTTTTAAAAACATAGTACAATTGCAATTATTTCTTTTGCAGCAAACGATTTTTTATTACCGCTTACCAAAATCGTCTAAAAAATGTGCGAACAGCCTCTGTATAATCATACAAAGTGAGAAAAAAATATCTATTTATTATTGCTGTAAATAGGATATATATTTAGAGGTGTACTTCATTCTTATACTTAAAATTTTAATATGTAAATAAAATATAGTGTAATTTGACATGTTGAAGAAAATTAAATATCTTGTGCAGGAGTAAAGAATTATTTTATAAATATTTAAGTTGAAAAATTATTGTTTTAAATCATGAAAAGTATCAAAATCAGTTCTTATTAAGGAGGAATAAATTAAGCTTAGTGATTCTAGAGGTGTATGAACGTGTGTGGGAATCGGCCAGGTGTATTAAAATAAAATGTTAGGCAGTCACTTTTGTTAAAAACTTTATAAAAAATAACACGTATACAGGTAACCCTCCTATATAACACGGTAGATAGGTTCCTAGAAAATGCCGTGCTGTGTGAAACCGTGTTATGTGAGACCCAGAGCCAGTACAAAAAGGGAGGTTACGTTCCGAAAACTTATTCCGAAAATTTCTTGTAATTTTTTTAGTGTTAAATTATTAACTTCACAATTTTCATCAGTACTATTGTCCTCAGAATCGATTTGATTTACAGCTTCGGATACCATTTCCATCAAATCTACTTCGTCAACTTCTTCCACTAATAAATTTTGAACGTCCTCAATAGCCATATCCACAAAACTTTCGCCTCCGATTTATTTATTAGTTCTAATATGCCACCAATTCCATTTTCTGATGATTCTATTTCAACTGAAGATGGCCATATCTTCTTCCAACATGCATTTAACGTTGATGATTTCAGTTCTTTCTTCAGCAAAGAGAAACAGCCCGACGAAAAGGCTACGTATAAAGAGATTAATGATTATCAACTGCGGATGAAACGATCTTTTATAACTACATACCTGGGAGTAAGGCCTGAATTTCTCCCAATAATAGAAGGGATGACCGGTGCCCAAGCATGGCAGAAACTGAAACAACATTTTGAACCGGATACCCGGGCAAGAGCAATAATGTTGACAGACGAATTTTATAACTGCTGGCCGGAGGAAAATGAAGCTATAGATATGTATGCTCCCAGACTCCAGAGAATCGTGAGACAACTGATAGAAGTCAAACGAGAAAAGGATCAATTTGAGCAGTCATTCCAGTTGATATGATATCTACCCGATAAGTACGAAGGAATAATCCAGATTATATATAGATGGCCTGAGAAGGACTTTACTTTCGAAAAAGTTCTCAAAGAGTTAATATCAGAAGAAGCACGCCTACAACAGCGTGAGCAGGACAAGAACGAGGTAGTCATGATGATAAAAAAAGAAAATCACAACCCAGAACAGCTACTCATCCTCCTTCCAAGGAAGTACTCGGGAAAGTGCTTTGGGTATGGACGCCCAGGACACTGGAGACGCCATTGCCCGAGCCGTTGTAAAAGCAAGCCATCCGAGACTAAGAAGAGTACCCGTAAGCCACCTGGTACCAGTTTCTTGCTAGAGACGAACTGTGTGAAAGAAATGCAAGGTAACGAGTGGGTGCTGGATTCAGCAGCTACTCGCCATTTTTGTAACGATAAAGATTATTTCTCAATTTTAAGAAATGCCGTAATCAAAATATAGTGGTAGCTTTAAATAATGTAACATGTCCGATAGAAGGAGGAGGAAACATAAAACTTATTTTTAAAAATGATATTTTAATCTTAGATGTTTTGTACTCACCTTCGTTAAGAAGAAATTTAATAGCTTTTTCCCCCTTAGATAAATTAGGATACCACATGTTATGTAAAAATCAGAAAATTAATGTTTATAAAGATGAAAATGAAATATTTAACGCTAAAAATAAGAATGGTCTTTATGTGTGTTATCTCCAAAAATCAATTCAGGAGGAAACCCCTCTAGCTGCTTTAACCCAAGAAGAGATACTAAAGGAGTGGCATATTAGGTATTCCCACATCAATCCTAACTATATAAAAGATACGTCAAAACGGGAAAGTGTTAAAGGCTTACCTAAATTAAGTGGAAAATTTCCTAACTGCGAGGTGTGTAAAATAGCAAAGGGTAGAAGGGTATCTTTTAAGCCCACATTTAAAATTCGTTCGACAAGACCTTTGGAGTTAGTTCATATGGACTTCTGTGGACCTATGCCCTATACCACTAAAGAAGGTTTCAGGTATTTTCTGACTATTATTGACGATTTCTCGCGTAAAATTCTAGTTTTCCCTCTTAAAAATAAAAACTATGTTTTTGAAGCATTCGAAAGATTTCAGAAACGGGCAGAACGATTCTTAAATACGAAAATTGTTAGTGTTCGCACTGACAACGGACTTGAATTTGTAAACGCCCAATTTGAAAAGCTTTTTGATAGCCAGGGTGTTCGGCATGAACATTCAAATGTTTACACCCCAGAACAGAATGGCCTAGCTGAGAGATTTAATTATACGCTTGTAGATGGAATAAAAGTTTTGCTTGAGGATAGTCATTTGAGTAAGGGTTTTTGGGCAGAAGCCCTAATGTGTTTTGTATAAACCTGGAACCGGATTTGCCACAAGGGGCAAAATAAAACCCCCTTTGAATTGTATGGTGGTCAAAAACCATCCGTTAAACACCTGAGACCTTTTGGTAGCACAGTTTTTGTCGGTGTTCCTAAACAGTTGAGAAGGAAATTAGATATGCGTGCTAAAAAGGGTATACTAGTCGGGTATGGTCAGAAAACCCGAGGATACAGAGTATGATTACCTCAGGAAAAACTGATAGTGAAAACCGTTAATGTCAAGTTTACAACAGAAGAAAAACCTAGTCATGATAGGGAAAATAATCCGGAAAAGGTGAATGCAGAGGAAAGCGTCCTGGACCAGTTTAAAATTCTAGATAAAAATGTAAGTGACTCTGATAGTTATGACTCTAGTATAGATTCCGACGACGATGAAACTAGCGTAGATTCTGAATAGACTCATGTGAGGTCTCGGGAATCCCCTAAAGAAGTAACCTGGATTAGGAAAGCAGTACCTAGGAAAGATGGCACGAAAACACATATATATTTTTATGAGCAAGGAAAAACTAAAAGGTTAAGTTCAAATTATGATGTAAGAAAATATTGCTTAAAGAAAAACCTGAAATTTGATCCAAATATGTTCTGTTTTAGTGGGGCAAACGACTTCTCAGGAATAGTTAACCCAAAACCAGGATCAAGTGCAAGTCTTGCGAGTGCATGACTAGATAAGGACATTTTTATACCTAAATATCATTTTCAAGCTATAAAATCTCCCCAGAAAAAGCAGTGGGTTGAGGCAATGAAAGACGAGTTAAAAATCATGGATGAACGCAAAGTTTGGGACCTAGTAGATAAACCCGATAAGGAGAAAATCGTAGGATGTCGCTGGTTGTATACGTTGAAACACAACGAATCGGAGGAAGTCAAAATGTTTAGGCCCGCCGCAAACTGAACCCAAAGCACGCACAGCCCACGCATGGCGGTATCTGTGAAGCATAGATTTGTTCGAGGCACCGCAAATTGAACCCAACCCAACCCAAACCTGGGAAGTTCTGTGATCGTCGCACAGATTTCGTGGGCCGTGGGTCAGATTTGGATAGACGATAGCAACGCCCTCTGGCTGGCAAAACATTCGGAACAGCATTTATGACATGTTTGCAAAGCTATTTACCATTATGTTATCGCTTAATATTTTAAATTGATGTGAGTTGTGTTGCTATGCACGTACAGATTTCAAAATGGATCTGATATTGGCATGTGTCGTTTTCGTACGTATCGGCATGTATCGTTTTCCGAAAGATGAAAAATGACGTGACTTCTGGATTAGAGCAGACTGGAAACCAAATGCTGGCTTAAGAAACTTCGAAAAACATTTTTAAATGGGTAAGGTTTGTTTTTTTTCCCCTCCATATACCAGATATGAAATCGTACATCGTTTTTTTCTTCTAATAACTGTTCTGATGATTATATTTGTCTCGTGGATCTTGTGTATAGTTTTTAAACACACATTGCTAAATTTTAACATGATTCTAGTGTGTTTTAATGTCATACCTTTCTGATAAGATGCTCTTTCCGATCAGAAAAGTAGATTTATTGTGAGTCCATATGCACTTGTTGTAGTTTCTGTTGAAACGGTGTTGAAGGGCGCCAATAGGGTGAATGCCCATACAAATATAGAGCTAACTTAAGTTAACAGCAGTAATTGAAGAGTTATAAGTTTTTGTTTAGATACCACTGGCTCATTTGAGAAACCACGTTTTTTTTTTTTAAATCAAGTAGTTCTATGTATTGCTTATGTTTAATAGGTTAAGATGCTAACATCTAAAATTTATTGTTGAATTTTTATATTTGAAAAATATGCATTTGGTAACTTTTCATTCTTGTTTTACAATGGTTATCAACATAATTAAGATTTCATGTTTTAGATTCAATGACAAATGGATATGACATGTGTTCAGTGCTGTGACCAAGTTGTTTGGATTACCAAAGTTTTTAGTTCAAAGGATGTACAAAAAAATTATGCTTTTTGGAAGAACGCTCATTTTGTTCTGAAACAGATGTAATTCATAAATTTAATGCCATTTATTAAAGTATTATATACTGTAAAATTTATTGTAGTTGTTTGTATACATTATTATTGTTATTTTGTTTATTGTTTAAATGTTTTAAACTGAGAAATCTGATTTATGTTTCAATATTTCATTGGTATTTATTTTTTGAAAAATGGTGCTTAGGGTAGGTGGGGGCAAAGGTTCGCATGGGGCAAAGGTTCGCACATACATTTTAAAATGACCGGGAAGAGTTTTAGGAAGAATAGGGTAGGCAATGCATTCCTCTACTTCCAGTCAGTTGCCTCGTAAAAAATGTTGGAGTTAAGACCCCCTTTTGCAGAGAAAATGAGGTAAGTTTATTTTCGTCTCTTTTAATGTAATTTTTTGCAACTTTTGAGTAATTTTGAGCATCACTCAAACTCACGAACTGTTTTGGGCTTATTTTCGCATGTTAGGGTGGTAAATAACCTTTCAAATCCTACCTTAAGTTTTGGGTTAACTCAAATACAGTGGCGTCCATTCTGCAGAAACAGAACCAGCACGAAATGGGGTAAAGGTTGCAGGAGTCATGGGGTAAAGGTTCGCAGTGCAAACCTTTGCCCCATCTGCAAACCTTTGCCGCTCTAACTATTAACATTTGTTTCATGTCCTCTTTTCATTAGGAATCCTTTTTAACAACGTCTTTTATTATTAATGGGAATTCACATTTTTGTAATTTGAAAAAAAAATTATGGTTTTTGATAAAAACTGCCTGTTTTTAATCAGAAAATTTTTTGTAAAATGCTTGAAAATCCATAAATTAAAAATAAAATAAATTACTACAACACAAAAATAAAATAGTTCTGAACAAAGACCTATTTTATAAGATAAAAGAATTAAATGTTGTTACAAGACATTATAAGCTTCGAAGGTCTGGTTAGGGAAAAAAGCTCTAAATGAGTAATTTCCAGATTTGCAAGTCTTTGAAATGCTCCTTGCGTCACAATTTTTGACGAAATTTTATAAACTTTATTACAAAGACTCCTCTTATACATTAAAATAAAGTTATGTATCCATTTCAGGTTTCGACATCATTCAGATTATCAAAGTTTAACTTAAGCGTGGAAAAGTACAAAAATATCACGAGAATTCAGAGTACAAGCATAAAAATATTTCCTAAAAATTAATTATTCAACGAAAGCACAAATCAAAACATAACCCTGATCAAAATGTATAAGCAATCTAAATGCAAAATTAAGGATAAGACTAAAAATTGGATCGCAAGGAGCATTTTAAAAAACATAATAAAAATTTCAATTTTTTAAATATAAAAAATAAAATTTTAAATATTTATAAAATTTTATAAGGTGTTTGAAATAGTTTTACTTTAATGAATATTTATGTCCAATTTCATATCTCTGAGGTAAAAATTTCAAAAATTGCTTTGTAATCTCCCCCATCCCCTTAATTTGCTTAATTTTTACGGGTTTTAAAAGAATGAGTAAAGCCCAAGATATGATATAACGATAGTGTTAATAGTTGATATTTTAATTGGAAGTTCTTTAGTTTAAGAAAAAAACTATTGAGATTAACCCCTTTTCATTTTGTGAATTTCTTTGTTAGATTCATCTTTCTGTGTTAATAGTTGATATTTCATTTTGAAGTTATTTAATTAAGAAAAAAATTATTGAGATTAACCTGTTCAATTTGTGATTTTCCATATATGTAACATCTCTAAAAAGATTACAAAATGTGAAATAAAATTATTTAGACAACTCTTTTTGTGATTTTCGATGCCTATCCAGTAAGAAACCAACGAGTGGGGTAAAGGTTTGCAGTGCGAACCTTTGCCCCATCGATTGGGGCAAAGGTTCGCAAACAGGTGTTTTGGTAAAATTAAAAATTCGGTGACTAAATATTTCGGGAAAAAATTCATTATTTTATAGAAGGTAGAGGGGATACCCAACTACAATACAAGTGACTTTTTGGGGTGATAGGATCTAACGGAGACCCGTAAGAAACCCAAAACTCAAAACTGCAAACCTTTGCCCCCACCTACCCTACTTAGTATTAGTTTTTTGGAGGAAAATAGGCTGAAAGTAGATATCCCCTTTAATACAAGTTGAGAAGTATAACATACCTTGTGCTGTAATCCTCCCATGGTGTAGAAATCAGAAAGTTTGAATAATCAGTCTTTATTATGAATTAATTTTTTATCATATAAAATAAATTATGCTCACTTAATTATTAATACTTTCTCTTAAAGCATTTTAGCACTGCAGATCTAAGATCATCTTCCTATTTTAAGTCAGAATTGAATTGGTATGTCATATTTAGTTGCATTTAAATATTCAAAAATGTTGTTTGTATCTAGATTTAAGATTTATGAATTACAACTGAATGGTTACTTTCAGAGATTTGCATCTAGTGCATTTCTCTAAATTTGACTTTTCAGTTTTTAGCTTTAAACATCTGTACTTTATTTACTAATTTGGATCCTTTTCTAATCAGCTAAACTTTTGTCTCACTAGGTAGCTGTATTGTTTCCAAATTCCACTTTAGATAATTCAGGAAATATTGTTGTGTATACAGGCCTTCGATCAAAACATTTTTTTGATTGGTAAATTAATTGTGTCATAAGCCATACATTGAAAGTGTCATTTTATTATGTGCTGCACTTTGTAACATGGCCCCATGTGTAGTTATAAGGTAATGAAGAAATGTCATTTGTCATTATTATATAGATTTTTATTATTTGTCATTTTTATATACGAATTGTAGTAAATGCAGAACTCATTTTAGAATTTCATGTAATCTTGCATTTTAAAAATTATTGATACATACTTATGATAGCTGTATGGTTTCCAGAAATATTAATCTTCTAAGTTTATAATTTTATTTGGTCAAAGTTATACGAATTTGAATTTTGATTTTATTCAATTCTATTGTTTATCTAGTATAAAAATGATTTATACTAGATATCAAAGTTACATATTCTTTGAATAAATCTATGGTTTAATACTTTTTAAGTTATATTAACATTAGATTATCTTGTACATTAAACTATTGTATAGAAGTATGTATCAATAATTTTTAAATTATTGATACATGTATGTATGCCAGTTTAGACTCCCCATTGATATTTCTGCCAACTAAATATGCATTTCTTTTACTTTTCCTGCTCCTAACTATAGAATATAATAATATTAGTTCTTCATTCTGTGATTTCGATTCCAAATCCATGAGAAGTTAAACCTCGGACGTCATCGTACTAGGTTGGCGTGGATGCCTGTGCTGGGTTCAATTTGCGGTGCCCCGACCCAACCCAAGCGAGAAGGAGACGGGGCCTAGGCGTAGGCTGCGCGTGCTTTGGGTTCAATTTGCGGCGGGCCTAAAGCTCGACTCGTGGCTCAAGGTTATCGCCAGATTCGCGGGGAAAGTTTCGACGAGGTATACAGCCCTGTAGTTAACTTTAGCGTTATAAGATTTTTCATCTCGGTTTTAGTATGTTTAAATAATTGGGTTCACGTACAATGCGACATAAAGTGTGCTTATTTATATGCAACTTTAAAGCAACGAATTTTCATGAAACAGCCGCAAGGTTTTGAAACAGGGAAAGATCAGGTTTGTTTATTGAATAAGGCAATTTACGGTCTTGCACCAAAGAGGCAGAGAATGGTTTCTTGAAATTCATAATGTTTTGAAAGGTCTGGGATTTCAAAAATTTAAATGGTGCAATTGTGTTTACGCATACCAAGGAAATGTAATAGAATACCAAGGAGTTGTTACTATATGTCGATGACACAGTTGTGTTCGGTAGTGCAAGTTGGGTAGAAGAAGTGTTAGAACTTTTAAAACAAAAGTTCGATTTAAAGGTATTAGGAAGAACTAAGAGGCTATTAGGTGTGGAATTCGAAGAGACCAATGGTTCTCTGTATATTCACCAACGTAGCTATATCGATGAACTTTGCAAAAGCTATGAAGAATTTGGTTTTTCAATGTCTTCACTTCCAATTACCAAAGGCATACTTTAGACAAAAACACAATCACCACAGACCGAACAGGAAACTCAAACCATGCGTGATATTCCGTATAGAAGCTTAATAGGTAGTTTATCATTTTTAGCCGGTAGAACCCGCCCTGATATAGCGTATGCAGTTAATATTTTTTCTCAATATCAGGAGGACCCAGGCATAGCCCACTGGAATGGACTATTGAAAGTTCTAGGTTATGTTTTTGCTACTAGGCAGTTAATGTTGAATATTTCAAATGTTACAAACTTGAATTTAACTGCATATTCTGATGCAGATTTTGGCAATAATAGGGATGATAGGACATCCATGGGAGGCCAAATAATATTTTTAGACCAAGCCCCCATTGCCTGGAGAACAAATAAGCAAAAATCAGTTAGCTTAAGTTCTATGGAATCTGAATTTGTAGCACTAACAGATGCGGCTAAAGAACTGCTGTGGTTTAAAAGAATTTGACACGAATGCAATGAAAAAGTAATAATCCCTCAAACTATTGGTACATGTCGTTTAATGGGTGATAATCAGGCATCCATAGAATTTTTAAAGTCACCAATAGAGAATTACAGAACTAAGCATATAGATATTAAGTTGCTTTTTAATCAGGGATTTAATAAATAAAGATTCATTTAAAGTTCATTACATTCATAGTAAAAATAATCTTGCAGATTCTTTTACCAAACCTGTAAGTAAGCTTCAAACTGTACTATTACGAAACCTTATATTTAAGGAATAAAGACTTTAAAGTAAATATAATAAACTTGAACTTTTATATAACATTGTTTTTTTTAAGTTCAAGCTTTTGTCTTTGAATGCTTATTAAAAATTTTTTTGAATTGAGTGATTAAATTTTAAAAGAACTTTCTCTCAAATTTTCGAGTTTGTATGGACTTGACTTAATTTTTTTTCTAACTTGTTTTACTTCAATTTTTGCAACTAAAGGTCAGTTGCTGATGTAAAATGAATTGCATGTTTTTTTTTTGTTGTGAACGCATATGTTTATATATATATATACTGTTTAAGCATATATTGTTTCATTTGCAAGAACATATAGTATAGTACTGTGTAAGCATGTTTATTTGATTGTGAATGTTTATACTTAATTGTGCAGATATTTTGTTTATGCTTGTAGTACTTGTTGTTTATACTGTTGAACTTGCAAAATAATGTAAAATATTTTCTGCACCATGTGTTAGGCGAATTTTTTTTTTTTTTAAAGTTAAGTAAAAGTGTGAAGAGGAGGGCCTTTGTTAGGAAAGTGCGTCATCCGAAGCGTTCTTCCCACTTTTACACGGCCGTGACGTGCGTCTGCAGGAAGGCGTGGCTGGGTTGGCAGTCCACTCTTCGCAAACCGTGCTTGGCAACGGGAAATATGCAGAGTGGATTGGTATAAAAAACCAACTGTTCTATCGCTGAAGCGGACTGCGGCAGACAGCGGGCAGTCAATCTCTTGAGCAGCGATGTCGTTTTAAGTTAGGGCAATGTAAAGTTCTATATGCCGATATTTTATTTTTTTTCTGGTGCAGAGCTTATTCCAATAGAATGTTTTAAAACTTTTATTCTGAATAAAGGACTTTTATTCCCTTTTTAAATAAGTCTCTTACTGCTCAGAGTCCACTGAAGACAACAGAAACTATTCTTATTTCTTAAAAGTAGAAAGAAACGCTTATCAGAGAATACATGAATTAGTTAAGTAAAGAGATTTTCGGAAGAGATCAAGAATTATAAAGACTGAGGTATCCCCATGAAGTAGAGATACTCCATTTCTAACCGCCAAGAATCTCTAGAGCATGGATAACTTTTTCCATTTATCACTTTATGATGGGGATTATTTGAAAGGAAGCATAATTCTTCGCAAATATCATTTGCTGTCGTAATGATAGTATTTAGGAAAGAATTATTGTTATCTTAAGAATAGAATTTCAAAAATTGTTTACTTTCGATAAGTGTGCAGTTTAGTTTATTTTTAGTTTAAAGGTAGAAAGTCTGTCTTTATTTATAGGGTGTCATGCGTTCTTTAAAGAAATGGGAAAGTTGTAGGAGTCACTACTTACTATTTTTCCACTACTGAATTTATTAAGTAGTGAATAATTGAATTTTCACGTAAACCGCATAAACGCGGAAAGTCAGAATAACACGTCTTTCCGCCTTACCGGCATTCGACAAATGTAATGATGCGCCTTCAAATATGTAAATATGTCATAAAAATGTGTAAAGGTTAAGTCGATCGAAGGCTGTCATCATTACATTTATTTTAAAAATTTGGAAACGACGGCTGAAAGCGGTACGATAATTAAATAACGGACCGGTCCTGTGTGATGTAAGGTGTTGAATAGTCCTACGGCGGCGGTCAACTTGGGGGGTTAATCGCCAGACAAGATTAAGAGAGGATATCGCCAGGATTTGACATTACACGACAATGGACTTTGTATTCGGATTTACGAGCGGCGTGAAGAAAAACCACGGGCGTCGTAGGAGGTTGTTGCAAGCTTGTTTCCCGTGTGCGGCGTACGTTAGTTGAGAAGGAGCGGCAATTTAAATTATGGTGGAGTAAAACAAGCGAATGAGGTGATGGCATGTCTCAGAATTGGTCAAAAAGAATTTAGAAGGGGGAACCAAGGAAGAATGGGCTTCAAAAAAAATATAAATTGAGGAGTTTGAAAAAACTCAAGAGCTCTCCCTCTCTAGCCCTCTCTCTCTCTCCTTTTTTTTCGGAGATAGCCAATTCTACGATCTCTCAGGGAGAGACCTTTTTCTTGATTTTTGGCGTATCGGGTCGAAACGGAAGTTCCCCGTTGCCTATTGAAATTGGTGTGCTACGACGTGAGGAAAATATTTTAAATTCCCCCAAATAAAGTCTGAGCAGTGAAATATTGGTGTGTGTGCGCGAAGTGATTTAAAGGCAGTAGCAAACTCCCCAGCCATAGAAGCAAGAGTTCCCCGGCCTACGTCAGAAGTGAATCTACAAGTGCACCGAAATACAACTTATTGAGTGAGTCCAAATAATTCATTTTGTAAAGATCAGTCTGGTTCTTTTTTGGTAGAGGTTTTTGATTTTCTTTTTTTTTTTAAGTTTGGTTTACGAATAGGTGTGGAAATAATTGATAGAAGAATTTAGTGGTATTAGATGTTTTGGTTAATTATTCTGTGCTCCCTTGCCTTGTTTTTAAAAGTAATCTTTTAGAACCATACTTTTAGTTGAGAATTTGGTTTATGTATGGATAAGTGTTTTGTTACGAAAGTGTTTAAGATAAAATGTACAAATGTTTAAAAATTGTAAATAAATTAAGTTTAATTTAGATTTAAATCAACTCTCTGTTTTAATTGTTTTTCAATATTTTTAGTTTACTTGTTCGTCATTGCTAATTACGTCCTGAACTACGGGTTATTAACAAATTATTTTAAAACGCACCCAACTACCCCTTTATAAATAATTAATGTACTACCCAACTAATTCAACCCCGATAAGATAACTTTGGACGAGCAATACGACAACAAACTAGAACCTGAATGACATTTTATTTTTAGTTTATTTGAATGGAGTTACATTTTTTAGATAATTATGTGTCTATTCTAATTCTAGTAGCCTTAACATTGTTCTTCGCCAAATGATTTCCAACGTAGAAGTGATGTACAGGCTAGATGGGCGAGTATAGACCATCTGGACAACTGTATTCATCCGCAAACAGGGTTCACTACTCCGTGGATCACTGAGTAACTTCACGCCTGGGGGGGGGGGGGGGGGGAGAAAAGAAAGAAAAACGCAATGCGTCTATTTTCAAAATAACTATTTACTCTTCCACCTTCGCTGTATCTAGTTCCAAGGTTTACATACTGTTTGAGAATCTGAAAGTATATACGTAGGCTTGTTAAAGCATTCTTTGGTATACTCGGAAGAAAAATTAGTCAAAATTATCTCAATATTATCAACATTTTATATCTTTTCATAAAACTCAGAATTATTATTTTCAATTTCAAGAGAAAAAGTTTATTACAAAAGGAATAATCAAGGTAGAAAGAGACGTTGCACTTTGCGTCATGCGCGCCTGTTGGTGTTCCAAAAATTGGCGCGCCCGCTGAAGGGTTAAAAATTAATATGCATTTGTATTTCATTTAGGTAAAATTTAACGAATATTAAAATTAAAAAAGACCATGATTTCAAAGTTATAAGCTGCACACTAAAATACTTAAAGTTATAAACTTCGTTTAATTTATCTAATTAAAATTTAAAAAAATTAATTAGAAGGTGGAGTCTGCACCTCAGATAATATTTGTTTAACATTTGGGGAAATATTTGAGAGTGCTTTTCTCCTATCATCTTCGGGATAAAATCTTATTCGTTGCTCGGTTTTTACAGATACCCGATTTGAAAACCCAGTTTCACATAACATAGGTAGAGGCGAATGGAACCAATGTTAAATATAGCCTTGTAAGACTCTTAGACACTTCATTTAACAGTATTATACCATGCATTTTTAACATATAAAAAATAAAAATATTAAAAATATTTATTTATAGAAAATTGAAAGCATATTTTTAATTAAATAATTCAATATAATGTAAATTTACTTCAAAGTGTTCGCGACCTCTTCTATTTTTTTCACGATTTCCTATTTTTTTGCAGGGCCGGCGACAGAGGGGGACAGAGGGGGCAAATGCATTTAAAAAATTAATTAAATGTAAAAATTTATAGTTTAAAGAAATTTAAATGCCAAAAAGAATACAAACTTTTGTTGTTTAAAAAGTGAAAAAACAAATCAAGGTAGAGCGTGTGTCAGTGTGCAGTAGAGAAGTATGACGTTAGCGTTGTTGTAGATGCGTTGTTGTTGATCATCGAGGATTGTAGCGCGGGTGATGGGGACGATAGAGCGAGGGCGCTGTGACTCCCCTCCCTTAACCATCCTTGCGTCTGTAGAAAATGCCTTAGGCCTAATGTCGGATCATTTTTCATGAATTTGCATCGATTTATTGTAAAATATGTAAAACATTTAAATAGAAGAAACTATATTGTTTTATACACCATTTTGTTCACAATATCATGGTCTACAATATTATGTATAAAACATTCAATTTTCTTTAAAAAAATAGCAAGGTTAGGGAAGGTTACGTTGTTGAGGGGGTAAAATGGAGGCGTCCCGCGGGGATTGCTTGTACATAATAAATATAATCCTATTCGCATAAAAACTAAGACCAGCCCTGATTGCATAGCATATAATAAAAAAAATCAACTCAAAATTTTTTTACTTTCAGCGCCAGATAATTAAAAATGAACGCATACAAGCACAAATCAGGAGCTCAGAAACGCAAAGAAAGACGAAAGAAACTTGACGTTGCAAAAAAGAATGTAGGACATTATTTGACGTTGGAATTAAAGTATATGTTACTGGTGCTGTCGACACGAATTCAGAAGAAACTTCTCCATGCTTTGATGAAACCCCTAACATTGAAGAAATGAAAGAGTGTGAAAGATGTAATTTAGATGAATTAACAGTAGCAGAAGGTTCTACCCCAGAACCTGTCTCAAAAGAAGAACATTTTATAGAAGAACATGAAACTCCAGTGCAACTCGTACTATGGATACCGGGATCGGGACTATAATTACAAATTCAGACTTGGGACTTCTAATAAACAAGGTGATAAACAGCAATATAATTGAGACTTATAAAGGGGCCCACCTGACATGCCGCCAGACCTGCCAAATGATGGGAAAAGGGCATTTCCCAAAAGACAGAAGAAAGAATACGGTTGGCGAAAGCTGTATGACAAACTACCAACGCATGAAAGGAGCACCTCTCACAAGAATAGTTACATCCAATGGAGAAAGTTAGAAAGGCGGCTGAATGAAACTGCAGACATTCATTCGCAGCTTGATTCTGAATTGGCCTCAAGAACGAAATAACGGAAAGAAATATTTCAAATATTGTTATCTATAGTTATGTTTATTGAAGAGCGAGGCTTAGCTTTCAGAGGAACCTTCCGAAAGGATAGGTGATCACAAGAATGGCAACATTTTAGGACTGATAGTTGTTATCTGAATTTGACCTATTACTAAGACAGCATATCTCAAAAATAAAAAAGGCTCAAGATGAGGGGAAACGGCTTGTACTTGTCAGGAGCACTACTTGTCTAGATTCCCAAAATGAATTTATTCAAACTTGTGGTGCTAGAGTTCGGCAGAAGGTGCTAGAAGAGAGGGAAAAATCCAAATATTTTTCTATTATTGCTGAATCTACCCCAGATGGTTCCCACATGGAGCAAACAACATTGGTATTAAGATACGTATTAGATTGCGAATCGGAATTTAAGGTTAGAGAGGTTCTTAAGTTTTGTTGATTGAAACCAAAAAACAGGACATGATGTTGCTAACTTGATTATGAGTGAACTTGAAAAGAACTCAATTCCTTTGAAGGATTGTAGGGGGCAAGGTTATGACAACGGTACAAATATGGCCGGAATTTATAACGGTGCTCAAGCCGTTATTAGTAAACATAATAATCTTGCCTTTTACTCTAATTGTGCCGCACACAGCCTGAACCTGTGTGGGGTTAATCCCGCAGAGTGCTGTGAAGAAGTGATTACATTTTTTGGGATGCTACAAAAAACATACAACTTTTTTTTCCAGAAGGCCACAGAGATGGGAATACTTTGAAAAACGGATAGGATGCTCCCTGCATAACCTTTCTCAAACTAGATGGTAGGCCCGAGTAAATAGCGTTCGACCTTTTGTCAAGCACTTGCCACTCATAATTCATGCCCTAAATGACTGTAAAGAGCTTAATCTAACCACAGAGTGTAAAACAGAGCTAAAAGGAGTTATGAAGTACTTAAGATCCTTTGAATGTATTATCATGTCCACAATATGGCTAAAAGTGCTTGTCACTATTGATCACAAGAATAAAGTTTTACAAACCATATCTGCAACTCTCGACATAGAGACGAAAAATATTGGTGATCTAATTGAGGAGCTTGAAAGATTTGCGGAGTAAATGGTGCAATCTTTATGCTGAAGTAAAACTAGTGGCAGCGAACATGACAGAAAGTATAAAATTTGAAAAGGACTTCAAGGAGAAAAAACTTAAGAAAAATATTCCATGACGAGACCAGAGATTGTAAAACCTCATCAAAATGTAATGATCAAACGGGACATTAAGTAAAACATGAGGAGGAGAATTTCAGAATTAATGTTTTCTATAAACTTCTTAACTCTATCATTGGGGGCCTTACTCAGAGATTTCAATTTTCCGAAAAGGTTAGTGACCTTTTTCATTGTCTTTGGACATATCATGATGAAGAGGAAAATGAAATTGAAAAGCAGTGTTTGACTTTGTGTCGAACGTACAAAGAAGACATTGACATTTTTAATGAAATCAAACACCGGAAGTCAATACATAAGACTTAGGAGAAACGTCATTACAACCTTTACAACTTTTGAACGAACTAAGGAAGATAAAGTTCTACAGCTTGTTCCCAAATACATCTAAAGCAATCAGATTGTTCTGCTGCATCCCTGTATCTGTAAGTCACGGTGAGAGAAGTTTCAGTGTAATGAAAAGAATAAAAAGTGTCAATCGATCAACGATGAACCAAGACAGGATGAACGATCTCAGCATCTTGATGATGGAACCTGGTTTGGCAAGGAACTTGAAATATGATGATATTATTGGTGACTCTGCAAGAAAGAGGTCTAGAAGAGTTGTATTTTCATAAAGTTAAAAAGGCAAAAGTACGCTTTATTATGACTTTTTATAAAATGTTCAATCAAGTTCTAGTTTTGATTACTGTATAATAAAACTGTAAAATGTGTTAAACCGTCAAAAAGTTTTTATTTCGCAAATGTTTCCCCATCACTTTCAACTAACATGTGTTTATCTATGGGCATCAAAACAGTTCCGTAACTGACTGACTCACTGACTGACATACAACGCACAGACCAAACCGCTGGAACTAAAGGGCTGAAACTTTGCATGGCAATTCTTCTTATAGTGTAGGGGTGCACAAAGAAATATTTTTGAAAAATTCTGCTTAGATTTTTTTAAAATTAAATTTTTAAGCTGTTTTAGTAACTTTTTTTAAGTTTGCATTTAAAATAATAATTTGAGGGTTATAAAATTTAACCTGCCCCTTTCGATGGGGCAGGTTAGCCCAATGACTTGATGTCCTGCTGAACTTCATATAGAAAATATTAATTAATATTTTTCAAATTTTCTCATACTTAGTTATGCTTTAAGATGTGTTGACTGTACAAACTAAAAAAATTAAAAATTTTAATAAATTATTTTTAAAAATATTGAAGAAAAAATGGGCCAACAAGCTCCGGTCTACCATAAATCTTCATTATTAATTCCATCAATATAAGTTTTACAGTGCATGAATACTATTTCACTATAATCATATGTTAATTTAAATTTCTCGTTTAAATCTTTGTATAATCACCTCCTTTACACAAATCAGTCACCATTCCATCACAAAGGATTAAAAATAATTTTTAAAATGTTCACTCTAAAAGCTTCACCTCCTTCTAATTTTCTAATTGTACGTTGTTCTTGTTACTACCACCAGTGGCGCCCCCAGGATTTTTTCTTGGGAGGGGGGAGCCGAGATGAACGGATAAAAATATTTATAATGCAAAATCAATATTCATAATGCAATTTCTATTTCTGTAGGCGGGGCCAGGGCCCCTTGTCCTCCCCCTGGGTGCGCCACTGACTACCCCCAATATATATTTATGAAACAATAACTTTTTATAACCATTAAAGAAAAGGCCTATTCAAAATTCTTTTATATTATCGCAATATAATAACTCCCCTCAACTGATTTTAACCTGGAAATAACCAAAATAAACTACCAGATTTCCCCCTAAAGCCACGCGCAGCCAGAGTTACATAATGTAGAAAGTTCGAGAAAGTCTGACGAAATCATCACTTCATGGCGTATTAAGTCAGGTGTCGTGATATGACCAATTAGAAGTTCAATGCACCCATACTCCGGGCGTGAGTCGAGGTCTTTCGCGCTTCTTTGTCTGTTCGCAATCGTCCTACGTGGTCGCAGCTCCTTTGCGCTGCGGGGTTTTATAGTATGTCCCTAATGCTCCGGACAATTAAAGTGAAATATGTTGATCCGCTGTATAAGAGTTTATTCCAAGTAAAAGATTTCAAGCAACATTTCCAGAAATAAAGACTGTGTTATGAAAAAACGAATCTTTTTTCCCTCGCCACGGACTAGCGTCATGTTGCGTTAATTCCTCACTACTACTTAAAAGACGTTTGTTTGAATCCCTCCGGTCTATTTTTCTTCTCCGGGCTTGTGGCGGCCCAGTGGTACAGCGCGCTGGTTTTCGGTGCTGAGGGTGCTCGGATCGAACTCTGGCGTCGCGCCACGAAAAATGCCTCCGTTCGTGTCGTCCCTTCATTGGGGGTTATGCTGTCCGCCTATATGGTGCCCCCACAATAAAATGGACAGTAAAATTGCGGCGTAGTATAGGCGAATGTTTGACGACAAGTGCCTCCGCATTGGAAAAAGTTTTTTTTTCCTCTCCATATGCCTTCCTACCTTGTGCCTGACTACAGAACTGTCTGGAACATCACGAGTTCCCCATCCAGATGTTCATCGCCAACAAAATCATTACTTACACGTACACACACACACACACACACACATATATATATATATATATATATACAGGGTGTCCCAAAACGACCGCATAAACTCTCCACAGCTAGATTCCTCGATGTGAGTACATAAAAACTGCCCAAAGAAGCGTTCCTGTACGATCCATAGTTTACGAGAAAAATACGAAAAACAAAGTATGACGTCACTGCCGGTGCAAGAAAAAAACACTTTATTGAATATATCAACAACAATATTTGCATATTTTTACAGACGATAATGTTTAAAACGTTCGCCGAGCATATCGCGTCATGCATACGCGCGCGCCATGGAGTGACGTTAAGCCACCGTTGAACTGGTATTTAAAAGGCTGCATCTTGCAGCTACCGGTAGTCTTCGTATGGTGGCCATGTACTCCGTTCGTGACTACTGCGACATGTACTTGATGTACGGCCGATGTAATGGAAATGCCTTACGAACTGCTAGGGAGTATGCCCGTCGATACCCGTCCCGCCGTCCTCCCGATGTCAACGTCATCCGTAGGCTGGACGACAGACTGCGAATTACGGGAAGCGTCTTGCCAACAGCCAATCTTCACGATACTGGAAGACCGCGGAGCGGACTGACGGTAGCACAGGCGGATTCAATACTGCAGCGGGTAGAAGAGATGCCCGAGGTAAGCACACGCGCATTAGCCCGTGAGATGACTTCGAGAGTAAAAGTACTGTGCATAGGCTTTTACGGTCTGAGAGGCTACACCCATTTCGGTACACAACCGTGCAAGGTCTGAAACCAGATGACTTTCAGAAACGAGTGGACTTCTGTGAATGACTGTTGCAGCAACAGAACACAGATAATGGTTTCATTGCAGATATCCTGTGGACTGATGGATCATGTTTCACTCGTGATGGGGTATTCAACCATCACAACAGCCATATGTGGTCCCAGGTCAATCCGCATGCAATCCGGCCGCAGAAGCATCAGGAACGTCGGTCTCTTAACGTGTGGGCCAGCATACTCGGGGATCGCCTGCTTGGACCATATCTGTTGCCTGAACGGCTCTCGGGACAGTCGTACTTGGTGTTTGTCAATGAGGTCTTAACCGAGTTCCTCGATGACATACCATTAGCGGCAATACAGGGACTTTGGTTCCAGGATGATGGGGCTCCGGCGCATTTCTGTGCTCCTGTACGTGGTTGGCTGGATATGGAATACCCCGGCCGCTGAATCGGACGTGGGGGTCCGGTTCTATGGCCGCCACGTTTGCCAGATCTTACACCGTTTGATTTTTTCCTATGGGGCCATCTCAAGGAACTGGTGTATCCAGACGTAGTGACAACACAAATGGACTTAGTTGCTCGTTTGCATGCTGCTTGTACTTCGGTGGACCCCGCGATGCTGCAACGTGTGATGACAGCCATTCCACGGCGTGCTCAAGCCTGCCTCGACATGCACGGCGGACACTTTGAACATCTGCTTTAAATTGTGCATGCTGTTGATATGTTCAATAAAGTGTTTTTTCTTGCACTGGCAGTGACGTCATACTTTGTTTTTCGTATTTTTCTCGTAAACTATGGATCGTACAGGAACGCTTCTTTGGGCAGTTTTTATGTACTCCCAACGAGGAATCTAGCTGTGCAGAGTTTATGCGGTCGTTTTGGGACACCCTGTATATATATATATATATATATATATATATATATATATATATATATATATATATATATATATATATATATATACAGGGTGATTCCAAATTCATGGTACAAACTTTAAAGGTTGGTACAGAACACTATAACAATAATTTATTGTATAGGAATGTATGGCAAAAGTAACGCATTTAGGCACAAACACAGGAAAGAGGCATGCAAGGAAGGAAAATAGGTTGGTTCCGTTGCCGGTAGGGAGCAGTAGTTGGCTTGCCGCCCATCAACATTATACATCTGTATGAACACACCATTCTCAATTGTGCTGTCGTCTGTGATGGGGACTTAACGTATGCCGAAAAAGTAGACATGCATCTCACGTACGGCCGAGCTATGATACGAATGTATCAGGAGTTTTTTCCTTATAGACGAGTGCCGGACCGACTGTGGTTTTAACATGATAGGGCAGCCCTGTGGTGCGCAATTATCTGGATGCCTCTTTTGGGGCGCGATGGATTGGGCATGCTGGACCAGTCCCTTGGAACTCCCGATTTATCGAGCCTCGATTACTTTTTATGGGGACATCTGAAGAGTCACGTTGATGCGACTCCAGTTGACTTTGTTGAGGATCTCGCCGCTCGAATATCCGTTGCTTCGGCACGCGTGTGTGAAATACCTGGCATCTTTGAAACTGTACACCAATCGCCCCATCGACGCTGCCAAGCATGTATTACTGTTGATGGATGCAATTTTGAACGTTTATTGTAAACATAGCACTTGTCAAAGACACTGTCAATAAACAATTTTTTCTTTCCTTTCATGTCCTTTTTCAGTGTATGTGCCTCAACGCGTCACTTGCGCCCATATATTCTTATACATTAAATATGATTGTTATAGTGTCCTGTACCAACCCTTAAAGTTTGTACTATGAATTTGGAATCACTCTGTATGTATATATATATATATATATATATATATATATATATATATATATATATATATATATATACACATGCATACACACAGACACAGTGAAACCTCGATATATAGAACCTCGATATAATCGAATTCCTTGATAAATCGAAGTTTTTCTATTTCCCTTGAACCTGCTGTAATGACTATCGTACAATAACGATTATTTCCGCACGGGGAAATTCCAGGATACCACCCAGCGCGCGGCTTGTGCACATAATTGATTTAAACTACCTTTGCTGAGACAGTAGACAGACAGTCGACAGGCGACATAAAAGGCCAGAAGAGCTAACGACAGCTCGTGGAACAGTAAGCCACCTACAAAAGGGAGCCGCTGACCGGAGGCGCCTAGTCGTCTGAGAATGTAACTGAACAAAGAAAGAAGGCGTTTTCTGGACCTTTCGAGAACGATCTGTGGAGGTATATAAAGTCGCCGAACGCCTATGAAGGATTTAATTAGCCATAGTTAGTTAGAGATGTAGTGAGAGTTAAGTAGAGCTGAAGCCGAGACAAGGTGCTACCGGATTGCTGCTGGGCCTAGAAAGACTTAAATGAGCGCAATGAGAACTCAAGCCTGACTTTCCTCGTCTATGCCGTGTGAACCCACGAATTTAATTTGTTTCATTTTGTAAATAGCCTGTATTTAATCGAAAAAAGGAATTAAAGCATAAAATACAAAAAGGCTGGCACTCATTTTAATAAGGCGAAGTCCTTACACTTCCTAACACCCCCAGGAAATTTTTACCTCTACATATCGAAGGACTGATCAGGAAAACGAGTTTTTAGTTTGCTTGGCTTGGTACCGCACCTCCCTATATCGAAGTTTTATTGGAAAACCTCTATATATCAAAATTGTTTTGATAAAATCAATAGCATTTAGACGAAACTCAGTTCGTTCTTTGAATGACTATCGTTCATGTTACAACCGGTAACCTCCACCCTAAGACCACTTTTGTTTACAGCAGGGGTGTCAAACTCAAAGGCTAAATTGGGCCAAACAAACAAGGTTTAACTATAGGTGAGCCGCAAAAAAAATCGATATTAATAGAAATGTAGGTTTATTTACCTAATTGCAGTATATTCAACATAAATATAAGCATTTTGTTTGATAATAGCAAAAAAGAGTATAATTAAAAAACATTTAGCGTATTCTTCTTATCTTATTATAATTCTGCGTCGGTTATTTTATTATATATTATTGTGTGCTAATATATTGGCCGGGACGCAAAAATGTTCGTCGCGGGTCGCAAGTTTGACACCCCTGGTTTACAGTTTAGTGTTTATTATCGTAATCAGTTAGTCCGAGTCAAGTTTGTAACAGAAAAGAGCGCGTGTGAGAAACTTAGTTTTCGACTTTGGTTGTGACTTTCGGTTTGCAAAACGTAAAGTACTCTCATATGAAGAAAAATTTAAAATTTTAGAGGTCGTAAACACCGGGGATAAGAAAAAAAGCGATATTGCTAAGCACTTTGGTATACCAGCCAACACTCTATCTACAATATTAAAGAACAAAGTAAAGTACGAAAACCAAGCATCTTCATCAAAGAGACTTAAACGACCTGAATTCAAAGACATCGAAGAGGGTGTACTGCAGTGGTTGAAGCAGTGCCGTGACAAAAACTTACCAACCTGAAGTGGACCAACCCTTCAAGAAAAAGCAACAGAATTTGCTAAACAACTTGGTAAACCGAACTAGCTCTAGTAATGTCTGGCTTCAGAACTTTATTAAGAAGTTGGGCGTCAGTTCCTTCGTGACATCGAAGATAAAAACCCAACAAAAATCAACGTCCTTGATGCCATGTGGATGGCTTCATAGGCCTGGACCAATGTGACGGAAAAAACAATTAAGAACTGTTTCAAGAAAAGAGGGTTTAAACAACAAAATCAAGAAGACGAAGAAATAGTTGAAGAGGACTGTTTTGCTGTTGATACACCAACTGATGAATATAAAACTTCTGAACGATGGAGCGAAGTTACAAAGTCCCTCAACGTTGAAGAACTTACATTCGAGGAGTTTGATAGCTTTGACGACGATCTGGCTACATGCGGTGAATTAAGCGATGCGGACATCATCGCATCCGTTTCCAAAGACACGAACGAGGACAATGGAGACAGCGAGGTCGAAGCACCGGACCCAGACCCCACACTCCTTGATGCGTGATCTGCCATTACCACCTTTCGGAGATTCCTTCAAAAGAAGAGGGTTATGAGTGATCGGGCAATCCAATCCATTGCTGTTCTGGATGACGCATTGGATAAAGTGACACTTTCAGGTAAACAAATTACAATTTAAGATTTTTTTTTTCAAGGCTGCACTTAATTTTTATACAAAATGATTACATATTTGCATTAATTTAATAATCAATGTAGGCTTTGTTTTTCTATACATATACTATTACTGTAACAGCATTTTATAATTCATTAAAATGTAATTTCCCTAATTTCAGTGAGTATTCAATAATTTTAGTGTGAACCTTTATATATCGAAGTCAGTCAGAAAACACCTCGATAAATCGAACCTCGGTATATCAAAATCCTCGATAAAAAAGTTGTCTCCTTCCCCTTGAGGTTCGATACATCTGGAGGTATATATATATATATATATATATATATATATATATATATATATATATATATACAGATGGAGTACAAAATAATACGAACACCTGTGAAAAAGTATGACGTATTTCACACCTGCAGTACAGTCGCGCCACCTGAAATAGAAGTCTGCTACCTAGTGAGCGTGAAGAGGAAGGTATCAGTCTCTCAACAGCTGTCACCTACGTTGCATGCTTCTATCGAACTGTCTGTGATAAGTTGAAATGTCAGACCTGTCAGAGTTCCAAAGAGGAATGATAGTTGGAGCGCGTTTAAGTGGAGCATCGGTTACGGAAACAGCAAACCTTTTGGGGTTTGCAAGGAGTACGGTATCAGCCGTTATGACAGCGTACACGAAAGAGGGTAAGACGACGTCTTCAAAGCACAACAGTAGCCGAAAGTCCAAGCTTGCTGATAGGGATAGACGGGTCTTGAAGCGCACAGTAGCCCGAAAGCACAAGCAATCGTTATCCGAGATAACATCCGAAATGAACAGTCATCTCCAGGACCCCGTTTCAACAAAAACTGTCAAAAGGGAACTTCATGCTGCGAACATTTATGGCAGAGTGGCAATTCGTAAACCCTTGGTGACAGCAACTAATGCTTTCAAGCGACGCCAATGGTGCAGAGATCACAAAGGCTGGTCCCCACAACAGTGACAACAGATAATATGGTCAGATGAATCGTCATTCACCCTATTTCAGACGACCGGACGCGTTTATGTCTGGAAAACGCCCAAAGAAGCGTTTCATCCTGAATTCCTCTTGCCGACTGTGAAGCATGGGGGTGGCTCCATTATGGTATGGGGTGCGATATCTTGGCGCGGTCTTGGGCCACTTGTTATTCTGCATGGGAGGATCAAATCCAATCACTATCTAAGCGTTCTAGGGGATCATGTCCATCCTTTTGTCCAGACTATTCCCTGGAGAGCGACCGTTTTTTCAAGACGACAACACCCCTATCCACACTGCTAGGTGTGTTCAAGAATGGTTCGAAGAGCATGACGATGCAGTTGAACATATCGCCTGGCCCCCTCAGTCTCCGGACTTGAATATTATTGAACATTTATGGCAATATTTGGAGTCCAAACTTCGTTCCCGATTTCTACCTCCATCCAGACTTTCGGAATTAGAGACCGCTCTGCAGGAGGAATGGGTTAATATTCCTTTAAATATTGTCCATGACCTTTATGCATCTATCCCACGTCGCATTAAATCTGTACTTCAGTCAAAGGGTGGTCCAACCCCCTATTAATAAAGATTTTCCATATATATATATATATATATATTGTAATTCTGAATTTCCAGGGCCCCTCTTTTCAACGGTCCCTAAGTAATCATTTTGCCTAGTGGTCAAAGGGACCCTGTATCTATGTACTTACGAGTGAATATAGACTTTTTGAAATGTGAGCTGGTAGTTTTCCTCTCTTTTTGTACATCCTGGAGACTGTAGATTGAGATGGATGAATCATTATTTTTTTTGTCAAAAGCATCGTCAGCGTAAGATTTCTTAACACCAAAATTAAGCAAAGTACCTTGTCTCTAATTCATATTAAAATTTAAATCTAGAGACCCATTGCTTTTAAAAAAATTTCTGCACTCAGGTTTCGAAACAAGCACTTACACACTGCAATGCGAATTTGCGAAGAGACTGTGTTCAGTATTACTAAATTTGAGAACCAGATACTGACTGCCTTGTTCATTAGTTTCAGTAGAAAAACTTTCTTTATACTTTCTTGCTGATTGGTCAATGACATTTGCATCACACACGTTATTTCATCTAGTTTTGAGAAACAGAGAGTACGCCGCCTATTGTAATTTCTTTGCAGGAAATTTTTGTAACCGGTCATAATCAGCATTTTCTTGAATGTTGAAAGATTTCGATGTGTATGAAAATTCCCGATCATTCACAAATACTTCTAACTTGGTCACATGGCTTGGTCTCTGTCATTTGCTACGCAGATGTTAATTAGGCGTTCTGAGTCTGAGCTTTCCGACACATTCACCAATATAATTTTCCCCAGAATAGTTCCATTACACAATATTTATTCATGAAAAATGATGAGAAAACTAAAATTCGAGGAGGAACTCTCGCGGCCCGGTAACCAGCCACTAACAGTCAGTTGAGAAACACTGAACTAGATCACTCTGATATTGTATTTACTTTTTTTTTACAAAAAGGAAAAAAATCCCTTTCTCATGAGTGCGTATTTTGGAGATTTCCTTAAGTTTTTGTGCCGCAAAATTGGAAATTTTTTCGTATGCTTCATAAATGTAAAACGAAAGAGGATCTGAAGATTACTGCCTTTGTATTCCATCCAAATTTTCAAAAATGCTTTTAAAACAAATCCCTAATGTATTTTAGTAAATAACATTCGAATTTTACTGAACTGGTTTAAAAGCGTTTATATAAAAACGAAATTATGATGATTACACCTTTTGCTCGAAAACTTCTAGAACAACGGTGAGTATGCCCTAAACAAGTCTGACATTCTTTTGTTGAAAAAAAGACACGCGGTTTGACCCATATACTTCACGAAGAGAGAGTGAGAGCAACTAGTTGATCAACAATCATAATGTGGAAAAGAAAGTTAACGAATCGAACATCTGGATGTCGAAAATAAATGAGAACACCATGTATGGATAAAGCAGGTGCTCAGGCACGTTTTACACAGTTTGTCTCTTCCCCTTAGTAACATTTAACCCTTTTATTATGGTAATTTCTAAATTAAATTATTTTCAGAGAATGCTTTGCAAGCAAACTTATTTAATGATATTGGTTTTTCTTACTCTCTCAGAAATAAGAAATGACTTTATTTAAATGGTTTTGTGAAAAATGGTTAAAAAATAGCTCTTTTGATCGAATAAGATTAACATATATAATTAAAAAAATTGAATCCAGAATTTGCCCGTTGATGTCTAACGTAATATAGTTGTAGTTATATATATAATGCCAAACCTAAGTCTACTCACTAAAATAAGTTAAAACTAATTGAAAAATACAGCTAAAATTTCTTGTACGAACATATTGTTAATTCTTTCGTAAGTGAGGAATAACAGTAACTCTACAAATAAAAATTTCCTATATTTACGCTGTTTTAAAACTTGTCATTTTCCATTATAATTATAAACGATTTATTAATGGTATAAAAAGAACGTTTTGTTATTTTTCAGGGAATAAATGTTTAGAAGGATTTGTTTTTAAGGATAAAAGTTTCGAGGTCTATTTCTCAAAGTGGTTCGATAAGTTGTAAAATTCAATTCTTTAAGCAATACTTCGCAAAAATCATTAAATGTTAGCTTTTATTTTTCTCAAAAGTTTGACTTTAAATACCTGTATTTGAAAGAGAACTTAGTTTAAAATCGTTGGTTCTAAAATTTGTTTGTAGTTTAGAGTATGAATAGTAATATTTTATTTCAGAATTCGTAGTAGATATTCGATGACAATATAAATCTGCTGTACAAAGCAGTGCTTGAAGATTTTGTACAGGGAATATACAAACGATTAAGTAAAGGAATAAACACATACACATACACTATTAGGGCTAAGCAAATATAATATGCTTTGAGGTTTTATTTTTTGCTTATTGTCCCATTGCATACATACTCGCTAGTAATGATGCTAACCTTCCATCTGTGAAATGTTCTCTGTCGCTAAATATTTTCAAATGAACGTAGGTACAGTAAAATAAAATCTATTCTTTTTAGCTCTGATAAACAATAGTTATCAACTTTCCTCCACGAAGGAGGAAGTGAAGATCATCATTCTCATGATCACTTAACGTATCGGTATTACAATATACAAGAATTGAAATTTTGAGTTTTGATAGATATCTAAAAATGCTTTAATTGTCTCTCAGAGTCTCCATAAATAGGTTCCTTTCGTTTGATTTATTTAAATCGCATGCATTCCTAGTACATTTTGTTTACAATGTTCTGTCACATATTATTTTGTTTCTTGTGATGTGTTCATTTTGGATGCTGAACGTGATAACCGGGAAATTGAGGGAATATTTTTAAGGAGAGAGAGACAGAGATGAATTTGAGTTTCTTGGGAGCATTGAGATCTTTTTAGATTATTCAGCGTTGCATACAAGGATAGTATCCAAAATATATCATGGGAGTTTAGATGTATAAAATACAAGTTTTGTGAAAGGAAAAGCCTTTCTTGTATTCGCACACACATCTAATTAACAAATTTCGACAGTTCAAACTGGAAAACGTATCCTTACACAATTCTTTTCGTATCAGAGAAAACACGATACCCGCACAATTAATTTTGCGCATAAAATTAATAAGGTTATTGTGAAAGGTGGTAAACTGAACTTCGTATTGTACTGCAGTTAGAGACGGTCTCGCTAACAGATAGTTCCGAATAGGCTGTTGCTGTTACAAGTGTTGAAGAAATTTTGGGAGGTAGAGGGTTGAAAAAATTTTGGGAATGAGTAAAAGAGTTTGCCATCAAATTTCAAAAATCATGCAATGTTGAACAATATTTCTACAGTTATAGGCGATGAATGATACAGTATTTACATACTTTATGCTTTTAGTTCTGATGTTCTCTGTGTTTTTCAATTACATTTCTAATCACAAAATTTCCTATGTTAAATTTTTTCATATGCTTCATAATTTTTCCTTACCCAGAGAGGTTATCTGTCTTTTTTCTTCCTAATGATCTTGAAAGTGTTAATTATCAGAAACCTTCTGTGTCACCATACATCAGGAGTTGATATTGTTTTGATGTGGTATTCATTGAACAACTCCAACAAATATGGCGAGAGTGTGATAGATTAGTTTTACTTAGCATGGACTAGCATATATAAATGCACTTCAAAAGGTCCTTTCAAATTAGGATTTCCCCAAATAAAAGTTATTTCTATTCCTCCCTGTATATTTAACATAGAGTTCTTGTCTATAAAATAATTAAACTTTTCAATACTAAGCATAATGAAGTTTCTGCCGTAATAATAAATTCTGAACTCACTTTGCATGCAGATTGTTCATATTACCGAGCAAAAACTGTTTCTTACAAACTTAGACTTAGTTCTGATTTCCAACCGAAAGTCATTAAGGCAAAGAGTTCGTGTGTTCTCAAAACACACCTTCATTCGTAATGAGTGCATCGCTAAAAAAAATTCAGTTACGCTGGCAGGGTAATTTCCGGCGATTAACGTAATTGTTACCGTCTCTGACCCAGAACTTTTTACGTTGCATATGTCTGAGCGACACATGTTGCTATGGTTGTAGAGTCATAGATCTTAAACTTTCCCTGAAGTATTTAGTGACTTGAAAGAACAAGACTGCTTGGTTATGCTTGTAACATGGTATTATAAATTAAAATATTTATAAAAGCAGTGACCGGAGTCTTAGATAATAACCCCTCCCTCTCTCCAACAACTTAACAATTATGACTCATCATACACAGAATTTTTTTTTTAGCTTTAATTTTTATAGGTCATTTTTGATCACGTGTCTACGTATATATATTTTTTATGAGCCCAAAATAAAAATTTGAAAGCATATCGTAAAATTAGTTTATCAACGGATTAAATATTTCACGCACTTAAAAAAAAATTGAGGCGATGTGAGGAACTCTTATTTTATTAAATTCCAGTCCTTGCAAACTGCCTTACATCACCCCTGATTAGAATGTCTTCTTTCTCAGCTTTCTCAGCTTTTTACTCATTGTATAATATTAAGCACACGTTAAACCACTTGTGCAATATAGCGGGGGGACCAATGGGATTTGTTACGACTCTTTAAGTCAAATTTTCCAGGCAAGATGTTACATAAAAGTAGTATCCGAAAATGAAGGATATAACTGCTCATCAGCTATAAATTTTTGTCGTTAGAATATAATATTTCATTAAGTCATATATTCAGTGATGTAGGTAAAAAAAAAAATAGCATGAAAATCACATATGGTATATTTGTATTCCTTTTAAAATTCTGCTCTCTTATACTGCCTAGTGAATCAAAGTTTTAACCTCAGATGTCGGTAAGTGGAAGGGGTAAGTGTTCTATTTACCTTGGGGTTAAAAAAATTTAAATTTTGATGAATTAAAAAGGTCATGAATAAGGTTATGTACCACCATTTAATAGTGCTCCAAATTCGATGAGTTTAATACCATATTATTTTTAAATTATTCATATGTTCCCCCAAACTTTTGATGTTTTATATGCATGACAACTTTTTACCACAAGGGAGAAAATCCGTTAGCAAATTTTCAGTTTTGGAAACAAATATAAAAAGTTAAGAGGCGATGCTTAAAAAATGTTTCAGTCAATGTATTACCAGATAAGAGATTAGACACTTCTGGTAAACCACATATGTTTGATGTAGGACAGACTTACGTTATATGGATATGGAAAAGATATTTCGAAGGGAAAATTTTTTTTCTATCTCCCCCATTTACAGAAATGACAAGAAAAAGAACAAGCGAAGATATCTAAAAGCTTTGAATTCCTCTTGAATAATGCGTTTGACACCTCGGTCCCCATCTACTTTCGTGTATCGCCCATTGATTGACTGAAGACCGGTCGCTACGCAATAATTCCTAAATACGCAGCCGAGGGTTAATTTCCCATGTTCGGAGCAGTCCATTGTTATGGGCCTGGGCGCCGGACGGACAGTACAGATCTGCCGACCAATTGGGGCAACCCGGGGCCCTTTCCTCTTGAATAAACATAGTTTTTTTTGGGGGGGGGGGGACAGTGATACTACAAAAGAGAATTTGTCATTAGGGATTAGTTTAAAGGTGTCCAAGCTTGAATTAGAAAAAAAAAAAAGTTACAAAGACACATCATGTTCATTTCGGTTCCCAGTGAAAAAAATTAATGTGTATCAGGTACATGATTCAAACCTTTTGTCAGAAACTGGTTAGGAATAGTAAAGTAAAGTTTGTAATTTAACGACCCAAAACGGCAAGCTGAATTAACTAAAACTCGTCCATTACAAATCTCCCGATCAAATTAAGAGCATCTTAGTCCAATGAATGAATTCAACGGCGGGATTCAAATATTATTAAATCGGTTGGAGTCCCCCTTTCCACAAATTTCTGATTCGTGTTGTGTCAGGGACTGCATCTGCTGTCGTTTACTTAATAATGCTTTGAGTCTGACTTTGTAACTGAACTATCGGTCATTTCAAAAATATTTTCTTACTGTCTATCATTCTCTATACTTACAAACTAAAAACATTGAAAATATGTACACCTCAAGCGTACCCAGCAATCTTAGACATTAGTTTTGCACTTATTATGGATTCCTCAGCAAGGCACAGCCGATAACTATGCTGGAGGGAAAAGAATCCCAAATGCGAAATTTCTCTTAATTGTTATTGCTGACTGACAAAGTAAAGTCTATTTGGTTTAAATGAGAATGCTATTTGTTCTTTTTGCGATACATACTTTTTAAATACAAGTGACGTTTTAGCACGTATCTGGATTTAAAACATTGAGTTCAAGAATCTTACGTCTAAACGAAAGACTAAACAGAAACGGAAAGAAATACAGAACACGGTACTGGAAAAACTTGTAATCCGCAGTACTGAAATTCCTGCAAATATGGTAGCTTTGCCTGTGGCAGTTGATGTAACTAAAATGCCTTTTTCTACTATAAAATGGTTTGAAACCTACCTAAGAGGTGTTACTCCCAGTCCTAGATTAAAAGCGGATACGTTGTTGTACTTTAATTCAGATACTGACACACCGCCTTCGAAGAAATTGCATTTGCTTTAAAGTGAAAATAATTAAATTTAAATATAAAAACTTTTAAGTGTAGTAAAAAATAAATAAGTGAACTATAAAATTTACATTATTTAATGCTTGATATATAAAAATGTAGTTAGTATCATATTGCAAATATAACTACTGTTAAAAGAGAGAAGGAAAATCTATACCTGTTTATAACTACAACATGAATGTGCCATATTTCTTAAACAAAAATGCAGGTGGTAATACCTTTAATGATATTACTACTTTTTTATATATTCCCGCTAAACAAAAATTCAGGTTGTGCTGTGCTTAACTAATTATGATATTTTTAAGTCTCATATTTCTATCGTTACTACACTGCCAACAATTATCTGCCCTAGTTATCTTTGTTTGAGTTCTAAAAAGTACATCCAGACTCATTTAAAGATAGCTTAGAAATAGATTAGCGACGAAAAGAAGAGAAACTGAATTCAAAACTTGTTTTTTAAACAATTATTCTTTATGGCCAACCAAAAAAAAATTTTATTAAATCAAAAGCCCATTTGGGGCCTCAACAAAATATGGATCATCCAACCTTCATTAATAGTAGTATATTACCGATAGTAATTGATATGGAATAAGTAAATAGATTTCTAATAGACTTTTTAGTAAAATAGTTAATTAAATGGTTGCAAGTACATGAGATATCTGGTGTACGATGATCTTACTGGTGAAGCTTTCATTATTTCCTCTTGTACGAGCCATTTCGATTTATCACTCGGGTCGATCACGTGGAAAGGATTTCAGCTAGGGGCTACTGAATGAAATGTTTCATCCTTTGATCTGCTCATTATCTTTGTTATTGTAACATAATGTGCATGTCCCGTTATAGAGGTGATATTTTATCAAATACGAACTAAAGATGATTATTCAGTAGCAAAAACATTTGAATAGCTTAAAGGATCATTTTGAACATGAGATTTCCAATAATCATTTAAAATATAGGTCGAGCTTTTCTTGTGGGATGGTAGTATTATAGTTTAGATTTGGAACAGTTAAAGACGGCCCTGCCTATAATTGAATGATATAAAGGTATTTTATTTTCAGACTAGTCAAGAAGAAAAACGCAAGGTGTTTTCTTAACCAAGGCATTGTCCATATACTGCGCGGATTGTTTACGGAATGCGTAATCTTTCATCTAACAATAACTTCCGTCTCGGCAACAAAACCTAATCTTGATGATGCGAAAAGCAAAATAGAAGTGATTCATTCACCGATTTAGAACATAAGATTGAAACTAGAATGCTCTGCGACAAAGAAACCTGTCTGCGCAGGAACAGCATCAGATCTCTCTCTCTGTGAGAGTCTGCTTACATGATCACCCACACTACAAATAAAACAACTTCCTTTTGTGCATGAAATTCTAAATCTGGCTCCCCCTCTAATGCTGCTCTGTATGCAAGTGGGTTATAGTCGGGGTCCCCATTTCATCATTTTGCTATTGGTGTGTCAGTTACCTCATACACTTCCTGCAGGAGGACGGGTCCTTTCAAAAGATGCTTTAACAGGATCTTAACTGCGAAGCCGTTATTAATGGGCGAGATTTCTGGAGAAAACGTCTTTGTTTTATTGCCCGAGGGACAGGAGAACTGGTTCTATAAACAATTTCTACCGCAACGAGGTTTTTCGAGTACTTTCTTTGAAGTGAAAATGAGCGATAATGAAGGCAAATGGTTTGCGGAAACGATGCAATAACAAACATTTAATTTGCTTTGTAGATGTTTATCATCTTCTCATTAACAGTTAATAGTTCGACGACTTTATCTAATTTTCTGCATTTTATGATATAAGAATATCTAAGCAACGATGCAAATTAAAGGGAAATTTAAAGATCTAAGAACATTTTTATGAACATAACTGATTTTGAAGGAGACTCTCTCAGCAGAAAAATTTCAGTAAAAGATAGCCACATCTTTACTGTGGAAAATTTTTAATGTTAACTTACCTGAAATGCATGAAGTTTCTCAAATTTTACTAGAGTGTCTATATTTAATAAATAATTTAAACGATAGCCCAAATATATCCTTGTTTTTATACATTCAATAAAAATCCAAGGTAGTTTGTTAAAATGCATTTATCTGTTTCAAAATAAAATTTATATCAATTATTTGATAAGTTTTAAGGCGATTTTTGTCTGTTTGCACCGATAAAAAATGAAGATCAAACCGTATAATTAATATTTCTGAAATATTTTTCAAAATCGTTGAAGATCATGATAAATATTGAAATTAATCTTTATTTTATGAATTATAAAGCAAAATAAAAATAAGTTAAATTTTATGAATTATAAAGCTAAATTAAAAAAAAGTCAGCAAAGTTTGTTAGCGCAAAGTTGAGATTTTTGCATACTCGCAAACAATTCTTCGAATTTCTGAACAAAAAAATGTATTTAATAGATTGAAAATTTGACATTCCTAGGATAGTGATTCCCCAAAGCTTCAAAAACTCGAAGGCTCATTTATAAAAGAATTATTTTGGCATATTGCATATTTTTAGCCGTTTGCTACAAGTCAGACCTTAATAAACTACAAAAATAATAATAATTTTTTATTTTGGAAAGATATTTTTTAATAGGAAAATATCGTATTTGTCTATAATTTTTACATAGCTAGTTAACAGTACTGATTTCAATTATTTAAAAATTATATTGTTATCTTTTTAGATATATATGAGTACATAATATATACATGTTTCATAACTATATACATATAACTCTAAATATGTTGTTCGGTAATTGTCAATTTATTTTATTTGTGGGATTTTTTTCGAAATTATGTGGATCTGTAATACAGTTTTTAAATGAATTCTGGTGGGGTGAAATACCACATAACTTGCAGAATCTGACTTCTAATCGCTATCTGAGAACCCACGGACCACTATAATATAGGAACCACTGTTTTTAGATAACGAGAGAAATTGTTTTAAAAAAGGTTGAATATATTTGAGATAGTAGAACGAGCTGCATTGATACCAAGATATTTTTAATAATAAAAATATTCTAAACTTGTATGAACTTGTCACGCTATGTAGACATAAAATTAAGTTCCGTTATAATTGTTAATGCAAGACGCAGTCTTATTCTATCTCTCACTGTGCGATATCTGGACGAAATCAAAGATTTTTTTTATCAATATGTTCAATGGACCGATTTTTGACAACTCGAAGTCTCAAAAATGTATCCGCACTTGCTACGGATATTTCCTCTAAAACTTTTTACTGACATAGAAACATTCGAACTTCTAAATGTACCACTGATCAAAATAATAAATAATTTCATTTCATTTACTTTTCTTTTTTTTAATCTTCAGGATTTCAATTTCTATTACTTTAAATAAAAGTAAATGAAAAGGATTGATCAAACTTTTTGTGAGCAACAAAAAGAAATAATTGTCAGACATGTAATGTTCCTTCAACCGTAGTTAGATTCTCCACTGTAGAAAATGATTTGAAAATCACAAAGCATCACTAAATGACTGTAGGAAAACCAAAATGAACTCGTTCAAAGAAATTTCAAGAACAGGAAAGTATCATTTCCTGCTCTTGAAATTGACCTTTT
Organism: Dolomedes plantarius; assembly: GCA_907164885.2. NCBI lineage: Eukaryota > Metazoa > Arthropoda > Arachnida > Araneae > Dolomedidae > Dolomedes > Dolomedes plantarius. The sequence goes on from OU015498.1 coordinate 103,885,357, forward strand.
TGACTTTCTTTTGAGGAAAATAAAATAATCTTCTGTTTGTCGAGTTTGAATTATAATTCCCACAGTCTTTAATTAGGAACCATAATACCTTATTAATTCTATGTGAAAAAGCTAGAACTGCATAAACTAGGCAAATTATTTTAACCATACTTTTCTCTTTTCATCTTGAAAGAAAAAGCGTTTGTTTCGAATTTCAAACTCAGTATACTTAAAATGAATCCGAGTTATCAAAACTGCTTTGCTTTTCTAGAACATCTTGAGGTTTCAGGGGACAAGTGTGGCTGAGGGTCACAAGCGTGGGGATGTGATTACGTTCTCTGAAATCAAAGACAACAAAGTTTAAACTTAAAAAAAAAGTTTGGGATAGTTGTGTCTGTTCAGTAAACCTTTGGTGGCTTTACTCTCAAAGTGACGGCTACCCATGTTTTTGTCTAAACAGAATGCGATATAGTAATTAGTCATCGGAGAATGTCTGGTTCCGACTAACTTTATGACTGTCCTTTGTTTGCGTGGGTGTTTTTCCTCTTTCCTGTCAAAGAAAAAAAAATTGAATTTATTTTTTTTATCTGTAAGTCTAGTGGAAAAATAAAATCACAAAGCATTTGTTTAAAAATTGTGTCTGCTCTCTCTGTGGCCATATCCTTCTACTTAGAATCTAATCTCAAATGTAAATTTCTAATCTGAGCTTATTAATACTTCGAATGGAATTCGTAGGGCCGTCGAAAACTGACGTCGGACTCGGAGAATAGGCTTTTGCCGGAATTCTGGGTTTTACACCGGGCCCTTTATCAGGTTGATCCAGTTTCTCTAAAACTCTTCGTCCAGGACATATGACCCCCTTGAGTGAGAATCGATATACAATTCAGATCCTCGTCTATCATGCATTATCTGTCGTGAGGCGATAAACATAAAACGTACGAAGTTCCTTCTCTAGTGACAACTTTTCAGTTCCAACACTATTATGCTTTTGTCGTCTTTTATTCGCTAGAAGAGCAGCGTTTCATTGAGATGAGGACCGGCCAAGCTCGACCTTAACTGTAGCTGCGTGTCTGCGACGATGCTCACAATGGAGGTCAACGTTTGGGTTGTGGTCTCTCTTTCCCGCGGAATCTGGATCTCTCACCTCGACACTCGAGAGCCCCGACCTTTTGAGCGAGTATGCCCCAGAGGCAAGGTTGGTACCGAACACTTTCACTCTCTCTCCACCTTCTAATGTATGCGAAATATGCGCACAATCAGGGAATGCAGGAGTCAAGGGTGATTAATCAACAATAGAATTACCTATTTCTGTTTGAACTGACCTGGAGAGCTCGCATTTGTTGTCTCTTGCTGTCTCTTCTTTTTTCGACATTTTATCTTTTTTGTGCAATTTTAGATGCCACACGTTTCTGACGTTCTATTGTTTTAAACTCTCGAAGCTGGCGTGACGGGTTAAGGTGGGAGTATGACACAATTGCCACGCGCGACACCGTATTTTTATTCTGGATGAAAGCAAGAGGGAGAGAAAGAGATGATTGTACTCACAAAAGGAGAAACTTCTCCTTTTCATCGATTAATACTTTTCGAATTTGAATAAGAATGGTGTGAGGTAAACTCTCTTCTTATTCACGTACTACAGAAAATGAATCCCCATAATACGTAAATATTTTCCAACAAGGATCCATGATGCATTTTTTCATTTTTAGGTTTAAGGTGTTTGAAAAGCACAGACTACACATTATCTGTCAATTAGTCAGCTGATGTCTCATCAGTTAATTAATTAATTCATTAGAACTGTGCCTCATTATCATCAGAAAGTAAAGGCGTGAAATGAAGTTAATAGGGAAAAAAATCCTCCGAAATTTTGGTGTTATGTCTAGTGTTCAAAAGGATTAGGAAAATTATAATAGATATTACTCTATAACTAATGAAATCAAACAGGGAATAGAAAAAACTTCACGAAAGTCAACAGTAAAAAGGGATTTAAGTAAGCTGAATTTGATTAGTAATTCGTATTGACCCCTTTTTTAAGCTAATTATAGTGAAAAATTTAGGTTTTTCTATTCACAAATAGAAAAATTGGTTTTGGCTAAGTTTGGAAAAATTCTTAGAATAACGAGAATTTTCCAATAGAATTTAAATTACTGCATGCTGTTTATAACGAATTTTTCTTCTGAACTAATCGAATGGTACCATCTGAATTATTTTTTGATCCTTCAAATCATAAAATATGTCATCTTAATTCCTAAATAGATATAAGTTTTTGCCATGCCCCTTTAGCAGATTTATACTGATTATAATAGGGAACTTAGCTTTCCTTTGCCCCCAACTTATTTAATTTCTCTGTTATTTATAATAGTATTGGTATTCGGCCATACATGCAGAAGACTAAAATATTGAAATTATGTTAACCCCCATAATTGACCTGTTTGTAATGTGCTCATATAATTTGAAGTTACTTATAAAAATATTTCATTATTGGTTCATATAAAAATTTCAGTCTGAATTCACTAAAGTAGTTTAGAGCTAGTACTTGCTTTCAAATATGAAGCCGGATTGTTACCACTGTAGGAGCTAATCAGGGTGTTTAATACGCTAACTACAGATAAAAAATAATCATTACATATTTTTGGATTCCAGGTACGAGGGTAATAACATGTTTGTCACTGAATAAATATTAAATTCAAAATTTTATCGTTTTAGGACATAATACACCCTTTGCGTTTATGTTCCTTGATAACACAAGGGGTGTTAAATTATTGGTGATAATAATTAGGTTAACTTTAAGATAATAAAAGTTAATTTACTTTTTGCTTATGATGGTCAATTAGCTGTTGGTGCAAAAATAGATTTTATCTATATGGTTATTAATATTAACTCAAATTATAAGTTAAGTTATTAAGCACCTTACTCAGTACATCGCGTTGTGATTTATCCGTAGAGTTAATATTTAGCATGCAGTGAGGACATACACATAAATACAAATCAAATTACTTGAATGCATTCCTTTTATTTTAGGCCTTCTCACATTACACAGTCATTACTAAAACACCTTATCAAATTACTAAATATGCAAAACTCATTATAAATCATGAACATTATTGGGCCTGTTCTTAACACTTCAAATGTGCTAACTCATTGTTAATTCAAATACATTAAAAATTGTCAGGCCTCTTCTTATCAAATTTAAACACATATCACTAATTAGACAATCACTTAGTACATTAAAAACAAAGAAATACAATCGCTCACCAGTTTGCTGAGGTATCGAGAATCATAGCATTTTTTGAAGCACGTGGATTTTATATAATCATGTTGATTGATTCCGCCAGAATAGTTTTTCACAAATATCGACTTAGCACTCACGAGAACGAATCTCACATTCCCTATATAACACGAGCGTTCAGTATGTAGTGATATCTGGAACAACACACGAGAATAATTCCATCAGAACACGTGGTTACAAGTTTCGCCGAGAATGCCTTGCGCGGCAATATATGCAGTCATTCCATCAGACTGGCTCATACATAGCACATATTATGGTCGTTCGACTTTCACACGAAAAAAAATAGGCAATTGAAGAACTCTGGCACTCACTCGCTTCAGAGTATCCAGACACAATCGCAATCCATCCGTGGAAATAAAATTTTTCACGTATCGGCCATTTACCTCATTTAGTGCAGGTATCAGAATGCTCAGGAATTATATTCGTATTTCGAGAAAAATCTTTTCGGTCACCATTTCACATGCCTCCTCTTTTTGTAGCTTCAAATTTTACACAAGCCGGTGTAGCTCCACGCACGAACTCCATTTAGGAATCCGTCGTGAGCTACTGTCCTCACAATCTAAAAATCGCGGTCTTTATCCACCACCGTTGCCACTCAGTTCCTCTTAACTTTTGCTGGTGCTTGAATCAGGGAATGGTATGCGCCTCGACGCAACGCATTTTCGCAATTGCGATCTGCTCACAAATTGTGAAAGTCCTTGCTTTCACATTTCCTCCCCCGAAGCGAAGAAAAAAAATTTTTTTTTTTTTTTGATGGAAGGGATTTTTTGATGGAAGTGAATTTTTTTTACAAATTCTCAGAAAAATGTGCACTGGAGTAAGCGATTGTCCGATAACACTTATTACATTACATTTTACAACAAAACATTTTTATTTTGAATTCCTCACCGTGCCAAATATATCTTCAAAGTAAATGTAGTGAACCATTTCCATCTTTACACTTACGATTATTTTTGTATTTGAAGTTATGTATCTTACTGTTACTTTGATTCATTTTTTACCTCTCTTTTTATACAATTTCAAGTTACTGACACAAAACTATTCAATATTCTTACATATTATCAACATTTTTTTTGAAATCTTATCTTTTACACCCTATTTATGCATACATCATTTTTTTTAACCGTCTATCCACACAATCATCCTTTTGATAATTTTTGATTCTTATTTACCTGATTGAAATCAATTTTATCATCTTATCAGTTTTCTTATCACAGTATTATTAGCAATCTTAAGTACTTTTTCATTGATCAGCAATTAAAGACATATTTCAAATTTCAATTAACAATTTTCTTCCTAACAAATCTGGACCAGCCAAACAATTTGTTAACACACCCTAGAAGTTCGCGACGCCTCAAGAATGCTTGAAGAAATTAGCAAAAGAAAAATTAAATTTATCTGTATTTTCTAACTATTAACCTTTAGTTATTTGAATTAGTTGAGTTGTTTGATATTAGATTTTCTCTTAATTTATTTTGTTTGAAAATTTTGCTTACATTTACCTTTATTGTTTTTTCATTCGGATCATTTACATTTTCAATCAGATAATTGTCGTTTCTCAATGCTTTTTTTATCACGAAAGGACCTTTGTATTTTTTTTTCAATACATGTGGATTGATGAACTCTTTTACAAATATTTTATCACCAGTTTCAAATATAGGTTTTTTTCTACCTTTAATATATTTAGCATGCTTTTTAAAATACTCGGATTCATTTTCTTGCACTTCTTTTCTTGTATTACTTATTTGTTCATTCATTTTGCTTATATATTTTGAGTATTTTTCAACTTGTTTTGGTTCATCATGGCGGTGTATGGGTAAGTTGATTTCTCTGCCAAAGAATAATTTTGCAGGCGAAAAACCTGTTACACTGTGTTCAGTACCATTATAATGCAACTTGAAAAGATGTATGTTCTGTGACCATTCAAATGTTTCATGTGATAGTGCTGTAATACTGGATTTCATCGTTCTATGTGACCTTTCAACAACTCCATTTGATTGAGGATAGTAAATTGAACAATTTCTAAAATCAATGTTCAGATCACTTAAAAATTTTCTCATGTCATCAGATTTGAAGTTCTGTGCATTATCTGAAATTATTATTTTAGGTATTCCAAATTTTGAAAAGTATTCATTTAAGGTTTTAATTATCGACTGAGATTTTATACATTGCAGGGGAATTGCTTCCAAAAATCTGCTGTAGTGATCTACAATAGTCATGATGAAAAATTTGTTATCACTTGACCTTGGTAATTTACCTACTATGTCAATTGCTAATAATTCACCTGGTGCAAGTGAAGATTTTGGAATCATATTAGTTATTGTATTTGCAGGTTTGGGTTTTGTTGATAGGCAGTTTTCACAATTCTCACAAAAACTTTTTGTATCTAAAAACATACCTTTCCAGAAATATTTTTTGTTTAGTAAGTTGTAAGTTTTTTGAGTACCAAAATGAGGTGCATGTGCAATTTCAATGCAATGTCTAATTAATGTTTTGGGGATAAGAATTTTGTTGGTGATTTGCTTGTTGGTTAACTTTTTACTCTTATAAGCTGTATGCTTAATCATTACTAAATTGTTGTTTTTGTCAATAAAATATTGTTTGTATTTTGGATTGCTGTTATTTATGTTACTAATAATTTCTGCAATAAATTTGTCCTGTTTTTGATGCTTTAATATATTTTCAATAGACAAATCATTGTTTATACCAAAAATATTTATGTTATTTATGAATTTTTCCTCATCAATGGCTCGAGAAAGATAATCAGCAGGATTATTGAAACCAGGGATATGTTGAATATCAAAATCAAACTGCTGTAAATGTAACAGCCATCGTTGAACAACTTCTGGTTGTTTGTCAAGTTGAAGATGATGCGTTAAAGGTTTAGCATCAGTTAAGATGGTGAATTTTTTGCCATAAAAATTTTCATGGAAATGCTGCACTGCTGCAAAAATTGCATAAAGTTCTCTTCTGATGGAAGGATATCTAGTTTGAGCATCAGATAAAGTTTTAGAGTAAAATTCAATAGGATAAAATTTATTTTCAATTTTTTGCATAAGTATACCACATATTGCAATTTTAGAAGCATCAGTTGTTACATAAAAAGGTAGGTTTGGATCAATATTTTTTAAAGTGGGCTTTTCCAAAATAATTTCTTGAAGTTTTTCAAATGCATCCTGACAAGCTGTATTCCAAATAAATGGTACTTTTTTTTAGTTAAATTAATTATTGGACTGGCTATTTCTGCAAATTCATGAATTAGGTGTCTAAAATAATTTAGCATTCCTAGGTAACTTTGTACTTGCTTGACATTTTTGGGAGTTGGAAATTTTGTCACTTTGGCAATATTATCTTCAGAAGGAGAAAAACCATTTTTGTCAATATTAAATCCTAAGTAAGTTATTCTGGCTTTACACAGTTGGACTTTTTTTGGATCAAGAGTTAAATTAAATTTAATGAGATTTTCGAAGACTTTATTCAGATGTGAAATTAGTTCAGGAATGGAGTTAGCAGCAACAATTATGTCGTCAAGAAAATATTGCACAAATTCACCTTTAAGGTGACTTAAACATTTAGAGATTAAAGTGTGAAAGTAAGATGTGCTGTTTTTTGCACCGAATGGAAGACGAGTAGGTTGAAAATTTCCTAACTCAGTACAAAATGCTAATTTATGTTTGTCAGCAGGCTTAAGTTTTAGTTGAAAAAATGCACTTTTTAAATCTAATACACAGTAATATTTTTTACCAGCAACATTTGATATTATCTCAGATATTTTGGGAAGACAAATTTTAAATGACTCAGTTATACTATTAAGAAGTCTATAATCTACTACCATTCTGAATTTAAGTTTGCTTTGGTCATCACCAGGTAACAATTTCTTTTTTACGAATAGGATTGGAAAATTATAGTTAGATGTAGATGTTTCAATAATGCCAGCTTCTAATAATTTTTTAATTTCTTGCTGTGCAAATTCTTTTGCAATATTTGGTATGGGATATGGGCGGGTTTGAATAGGAAAGTTATGCAGTAAATTAAATTCGGGTATTACCCTGTCTGTCGAACCAAGTGTCTGATAAGACTTAGAAAACACTGCACTATTTCTCATTAATAATTCAATCATTTCTTTTTTATCTTTACTTTCTAGATGGTCTAGATCAAAATCATTTTCATTTAACTCTGCTTTTCGCAGTTCTAAGATTTCTGAGAGATTTAAATTATTCACCTGCAATATTTGCTCTTGCATTGGTGACACTATTTTATTTTCATCCCATTTGGTAACTGAACCAAGTTTCATACCCTTTTTTAAATTGATAGTATTATCAGATTGATTTTCTAATATGGAAAAAATATGATTATCCTCTGATACAGTGTGAACAGAGTTGCTGATATTTATGTCAATATTAATTTTAGATGGATTGAATAACACCTGATCATTGGGATTAAAATTTTTTGGCATAGCTAATTTTATTATTTTGAAGTTATTAGGTTTGATTGTAATGTTAGATATGGTTTTAACCTGGCTATTGTTAATATTACCATTATCCTTTGTTATATTATTCACTACTTTAGTAGGTAGAGTTTCAGTGAAATTGATTTTGCTATTACCTATTACCAGTTGCTTATTCACTGTGTCTATGAGAATTTTGTTTCTCTGTAGAAAATCATACCCCAATATAATTTGATAGGATGAATTCCAATTAGTTTTGGTGATGAAAAAAATGTTGGTGAACCAACGGTTGTCTATCTTAAATTTAATATTGGCTGCAGAGGCATATGGTATTGTGGATTTGTCGAGAGTTTGAATTTTAACTGCTCTAGAGATGTAGTCAATTTTGGTAAATTCCTTAATTTCCTCAATTATTCCAGATTGGAGCAAAGTCAAATTAGCACCTGTGTCTATTAACGCAGAAAATTCTTTCTGTCCAAATTTTAATTTTACAATTGGTAAATTTGAGTTGGAGTCTGCATTATTACATGACAATACAACACCTATCTGCTCTTTAGTTGAGTCAGATTTACCTTTATTTTTTTTCTCTTGAATTTTTTTGGTATTGTTGTGCTTTTTTTTGTGGATTCCTACGCATTTTGTTTCTCTATTCATGTGCGTGGAATCCCTTACCCGTTTAAATTTTTTCTACTGTTGTAGTTATTAAATTTTCTACCCCTATTGTATGGGCGAAACTGGGTATTGAATCTACGTCCTCTCTGAAAGTTAGATTTTGTTTTGTGATTTCCTCTTGGATAATACCAACATTGTGTCGTCAAATGATTTTTTTGACAAATGTGGCATGACACTATTGGCAGTGGTTGTTCATATTTAGCTGCTTGCTGAGAGGTTGAAGGAACTGATTCTTGTGATAAATTATTCACTTGTTTTAATTTGTTCACTTCCTCTGCCAGAGATTGAATACATTTATTGGTTTCAATCTGCTGTGCTATGAGCATGTTAAATTCAGTTGATGTTTGAGAAGTCACATTATTTGTTTCAAAATTAGCATAGTCTTCTAAAGCACTTTCTATGTTTTTAGCTTTGCTTACTGCCTCCTCGAATGTTTTTGGGCCAAATTTTTTTAACTCAATTTTGATTTCTGGCCTAACAGCATCTATCAATTTTGAAAGTTTCATGTTCGCTTGAAGTCTTTTTAGTGATGGGTCTATAGAATTGTCTGTATTTATAAATTTTGACGCCTGAATTTCAATTAGTTCTGATAATTCAGCTACAGATTGATTGGGAAGTTGTTTGATTTTATTGAACTTTTCCTGGATTACTTGGAAGTTTTCTTCAATTTTGAATTTATTTAGTAAGATTTTTTCAATTTCACCAAAATCTGAAGTTTTTTGCAGTCTGGGATCATTAATGAAAAAAGATAGTGCTTTGCCCTTAAGATTCAGTTTTACAATTAACATTAATTTTTCTTGTGACCAATTCTCTAGTTTAGCTATTTCTTTTACTTGATTGATAAAGTAGGTTATATTTTCACCTTTTTCACCACTGAATGGTTGAACAGAAGAAGCTAGTGACTGACTAAATATTTTAGTTGCCATATTGAATTTTACACTTATTTACCACAATATATTATCAAACACTAAATACACAATCATAAAAGAATAAAATATTTCAATATTTAAATATAATACCTGAAATTCATCAATACACTAAAATTCATACTGATAGATGGAAATGACACACTATATTTAACTTTTTCAACAAACCAAGTTCTCAACCTAGCATGATATCATATTACACATAGTTAACTTATGCTAACTTAATATTTAATTATGCTTATTTCTTTTGTGACGGCACCAATGATAACACAAGGGGTGTTAAATTATTGGTGATAATAATTAGGTTAACTTTAAGATAATAAAAGTTAATTTACTTTTTGCTTATGATGGTCAATTAGCTGTTGGTGCAAAAATAGATTTTATCTATATGGTTATTAATATTAACTCAAATTATAAGTTAAGTTATTAAGCACCTTACTCAGTACATCGCGTTGTGATTTATCCGTAGAGTTAATATTTAGCATGCAGTGAGGACATACACATAAATACAAATCAAATTACTTGAATGCATTCCTTTTATTTTAGGCCTTCTCACATTACACAGTCATTACTAAAACACCTTATCAAATTACTAAATATGCAAAACTCATTATAAATCATGAACATTATTGGGCCTGTTCTTAACACTTCAAATGTGCTAACTCATTGTTAATTCAAATACATTAAAAATTGTCAGGCCTCTTCTTATCAAATTTAAACACATATCACTAATTAGACAATCACTTAGTACATTAAAAACAAAGAAATACAATCGCTCACCAGTTTGCTGAGGTATCGAGAATCATAGCATTTTTTGAAGCACGTGGATTTTATATAATCATGTTGATTGATTCCGCCAGAATAGTTTTTCACAAATATCGACTTAGCACTCACGAGAACGAATCTCACATTCCCTATATAACACGAGCGTTCAGTATGTAGTGATATCTGGAACAACACACGAGAATAATTCCATCAGAACACGTGGTTACAAGTTTCGCCGAGAATGCCTTGCGCGGCAATATATGCAGTCATTCCATCAGACTGGCTCATACATAGCACATATTATGGTCGTTCGACTTTCACACGAAAAAAAAATAGGCAATTGAAGAACTCTGGCACTCACTCGCTTCAGAGTATCCAGACACAATCGCAATCCATCCGTGGAAATAAAATTTTTCACGTATCGGCCATTTACCTCATTTAGTGCAGGTATCAGAATGCTCAGGAATTATATTCGTATTTCGAGAAAAATCTTTTCGGTCACCATTTCACATGCCTCCTCTTTTTGTAGCTTCAAATTTTACACAAGCCGGTGTAGCTCCACGCACGAACTCCATTTAGGAATCCGTCGTGAGCTACTGTCCTCACAATCTAAAAATCGCGGTCTTTATCCACCACCGTTGCCACTCAGTTCCTCTTAACTTTTGCTGGTGCTTGAATCAGGGAATGGTATGCGCCTCGACGCAACGCATTTTCGCAATTGCGATCTGCTCACAAATTGTGAAAGTCCTTGCTTTCACATTCCTCTCCGGGCGTGACGTTACTTATCGCTCAATGCTTCCTGTAGTTGTGGGAAAGCTTCAGCTTAATGAACCTCACGTCTCTGATTTTTTCCACATCCTTCTGAAAACACAGTAACTCCTCCAGTCGCAATGTGGCCATTATATTTCAATAATGCTTCAACCTCAATAAAGGTTTAATGGCTATACCTAATAATTATTATATTTAAGTAATAACAAATGTATTTTACCACTACGATCAAGAAATTGTAAAACAGATCTCTCTAGAGCATTTTTCAACTGGAGTACTGCAAGAGCCACTATTCCCAAAGAAACCACTATACAATACCAAAATTTATTTAAATCTCCTGGAACCAGGCCCTGATTTTCCATTAGGCCCGGGCCTAGGGGGCCCCCCCAATATTTTTATTTTAAAAGATAAGAAAGAAAAAATTCCCAATTCAATTTTTTTTTATTTTACCTATTTTAATAGCAATTTTTTATATATACTTTCAAATTTGATTGACTGATTCATCATATGTATAGTTATATGTATAGTTCATCATATATATGTTATACTGTATATTAGGGATTAATAAGTTTTTCTGGTTGCATTGTATTGGTGTTTTAAAGATGAAGTCAATATTTTCTATTGCTTTTTGCTATTGGATAATGTTCTAGGCTTCTATGCATCAAATTGCCAATTCTTGGTAAAATGGTACTTTTACAATGATTCATGATTATTATTTTTTGTGTGTCAATTTTGGAAATTTTACGCCCACATCAGTGTTAGAGAGCCCCCATCCCGAGTTGTGCCATTAGTCCAGAATTTTCTTAATCGGGCCCTGCCTGGAACCTTTCTCAGATAGAGACCAGGGAATTGATGAATAGAAAGGATCTACGCACAATTAATGAACTTTCTATAAATTGCTTCAGTTGTTGACTAAAGTTTTTAAATTCGACTCAGCGAAATTATCAAGTGTACAAACCCAATATTTTTCAGACATGATGTTTATGCAAAAAATCAATTGTGAAACAAACACACCGCAATTTTTCTTTATCGGAAATAGGGAAAAGTAAAACGGGCGGAGATATTATTCTTTTGTTGAGATCGTTAATGATTATAGTAACATGGCTTGAGCGTGCAATGGTACAGCTCAAAAGAAGGTCTCGGGTTGGATTCTGGAAACGATTGTTGTTTTCTTTAAGTAGCAGGAAAAATGATTTATAAAATGTAAGAATGTTTGATGAAATGGTTGTCACTCCATATTCGGGCACCTTATATTATTCTTATAATATGTTAGCGAATTCAATAATCCAGCATATACATTAAATATCAGATTATGGTGGGCGGCACATCTTCTCATTCCAAGCCAATACATTTCGAATTTTAACTATAGGTAACTCCAAAGTCCGTATCTTTACAAAATAGCAAAATAATACAATTAAAATTAAAATTCATACAGAGATTTTAATCCTATACAGTTACGAATTGAGATTCCTGAATTTGGAACTCTGGAAATAAATCTTAAATCTTTTAGATTTAAATTAATTTGGATAATAATAATTCTTCTGGATTTAAATCTTAAATCAATGTTAAAGAATCTTAAATTAATGTTAAAATGCAGGTTTTTATTTAAACTATTAAAAAAGCAGAAATAACTGGTGAAAGATCAGCGCTGTGATTTTCAGAAATATAGACACTGATTTAAATTTTGTAACCCTTTTTTATGGCGTGGTGGTTTTGGTACATTCTCTTATACGTACGTAAATGGGACATTTGTAAATGCAACCAAGCCATTGCAATGAAAATTCTTTGAAAACAATCATTTTCATATAAAGGAGAGTTGTGCGATGCAATTGTTTATTACATTTAAGGTATGTTTTTATGTAATTGAAGGGTCATGGATAGTGTACAAGTTTTGAGGAAAGTAAATTTAAATGATTTAGCAAATGCCAACATGCAGAAGTGATGAACAATAAGCAGTATAAAAACAAAAACTTGTTACAGATTTAACACACATACCCATTAAAATTTCAACAGTTTTATTTGCTCGTGATAATGTACAAGTCGAAAGGATAATTACCACGATTGTATTCAACAACATTTGTCTGTAACAAAAACTTGTTACAGACTTAACACACATACCCATTACAATTTCAACACTTTTATTTGCTCGTGATAATGTAAAAGTCGAAAGGATAATTACCACAATTGTATTCATTCTCACTGTCTTCGTTTATCGGAGACTAATGATCAACTAAATTTTTACAAGACGCCTCCTCTCAGCTCTGATTTACTACTTTTTTATGCTTGCTGCCTGAGACGTTTTAATTGTATCACTAGAGGATGGCCGGGAGTTAAGATAGAATTAACAAAAAATGGAATACAAAACGTATTGAAAAAAAAGGGTGTTCACAAACACATTAACAATTTTTCAATATGTTTCAATTTTACGTCTACTGGATTGGCTCCCAAAAAACTTTGAATGAAATTCAGATTATAAGCAACAAAAATATTAATCTTAGAGCAAAAACTTGTTGAGTCAGCGGATGTTCTATTTAAACAGACATTTACAAGAGTTTACTAATCTAACGGTTCAACAACGAAGGTAAATTTAGATGGATTGTTAGTCATATTACAGTGTTAGTGTTCAAGAATTCACTTTGAATCGTATCTAGATAAATAAAAACACAAGGACTTGGATCAATTTTATATCCAAATCGGGTATTTTTAAGGTAATTAATTAAAAAATCACGTATATACTTTTCAGTATTCAAAGGTCTTTCAAAATTTCATTCATATATATATATATATATATATATATATATATATATATATATATATATATATATATATATATATGTATGTATATGTATATGTATATGTGTGGGTGGGTGATCATAGTTGATTTTTTAATGACTATTTATAAAAGAAATAGGAATGAAGGCTTTAATACCGATAAGGAAGCTTTAGTTTAAAATAAACAAGGCATATAACGTTAGAGAAAAGGTTTGATTGCATTGCGGTTAAAACAAAATTTTTTTAAAAACAGAGCTCTTTTTTTTCAGTTGGAAAACGGGAATATAGTAAAATAAATTAATACCACTAGTTGGGTTATTTATAGAATTAATATCTAGGCTTATTGAATCGATGCCATTACAATACTCATCATTAATAACTGACAGTAAAATAAATTTGGAAGCAAAATTGAAGCGAGAGTGTTATTTACGTATGACCCTGCTTCAGACTTCTTTTGATCTGATTTAAAATGATGAACTGGAAAATCTGTTTTCAAATTTTGAGAAGCCAATCAATCCCCGAGAAACTCACCTCCTCCCTGAGTTGATTGATGTTGATTCTGTAAAGGGAAGGGCTGTGACAACTCGTAGGTGAGAGAGATGGTGAAGCCAAACTAGAACCCGAGAGGAATAATATGCGGTGTGCGGAAAGAAGGCGTAAAATGCTCTTCGGGTCGCCTATTTTTACGAACGACAGTTGACCTGAAAGTTAAGAGATGTCAGCGTTTTGCATTTTTCAGGCACGTGGTTTCCCAGACTGAAAAAGTAAGCTAAATTTGGAAATGGGTTGGGAGGAATATGGCGTGCTTCGTGTATGAAGCTGTCGAGAAGAAAGTGAACTCTCAACTTAAATAATTGTCATACCTCACCTCAGGAATTCTAAGAGGATATTTCCTTGCTTCCATCAACTGCTTTAATTGCTATTCCTTCCAAATTTGACAGGCTTGACTAATTATTTTTCCTGATATGCACACAAGCAATGACACAGATACATTGCGAGCAGGATCATTAAAACTTCCCGAAAACATTGATGAATTGGAATCTTTCCTGTTGCTTCCTTTTACTTTTCAGCTGTCCTAACCTTTTTTTTTTTTTTTTTGCATTTATTGCTATCAAAATTTGATCATCACAGATCAACTGGTCCAAATAGACATAAACAAGATCGTCACCAATTAACTTCCGCTCTCAGAATTAATAAAAATTTTAATGACATCGAGAATAAAAATATATTTCTATAGATATAAAGGAAAATAAAAGCTGACTAAGCTATAAATAAGAAACATCTAGAATACCTTATAATCCACAGTGAGAATTCGTACAAGTAAAAATATCTGAGGATGAATAATCAAAGCATTGGATTTTTACTACTCTGTTTTTTTTTTTTTTTTGGGGGGGGGGGGTGATAAGGATATTCAACATCTTCAAAAAACCGAACTAGAAATGGTTTTACTATCTATATTTTTTTAAAATGTATTTCATTGACGACGCTCTAACACCCAAGATATCACTGACATTTTTCTTTCTGTTTAGAATTCAACGAACTTGTTCCTTAATCCATTTTCAAATCTCCCACACATGAAAAAGTTTTTGCTCCGCTACATTTACCAGGCGATACTTACAATGACAAAAACCGCAATTCGTGACAGACGATTGGCAATTTCTCTAGGATCCGCATTAGGAATTCCTTTCCAGCGTACTCATCGGTTATTCCTTGCTGAGGAAACCATAAGTGCGAAACCTAGGTCCAAGGCTACCTATACGCTGGAGATGTATATTTTTACTTCATACTCATGATCCTCACTATATTATTAAACTGAATTCTGTTTTATTTCTCATCTTCACACATCAGCTCCTTTTGCAAAGGCTCATAATTTACAGAGAGTTATGAAGCATATCTATAAGTAAATTTTAGTGCGGAATGATGAATAACATGGCTACGCTGGGGTGTATTTTCGTTCCAGTTTTAAATTCCATAGATATTATAATATTCGCAGGTAAACAAACAGCTCGATGAACAGTTGGAGCATGACTGTATGCTTGAATTCTTGGGGGAAAACCCTGCGAAATATGTCCTAAACTTTTTAATTTTTATGTGACAGGATTTCACCTTATACAAATTCCCTCAGAGATGAAGAAAAAAGAATAAAAGTTATCTAAACTAAAAAATGAAGACAGTAGAAATACCAGACAATCCCAAGGGGAAGACAACTGGGGGCGAGGTAAAGTAACAATGGATAAATGATTAGAATGCTTACACCAGAGATAGATTATCTGGTAAATTTTAAAAGTAATTAAATTATTGAAACAACACGGCAGATGAAAGCGCAAGAGTTTCAAACTCTAATAATAATAATAATAAAATTAAAACACAGTCTTAAAGTGGGCGATGTTATGTGTGATATTTAAAAGCATATTAGAGTAGCATTTTTTTGCAACATTCTTACCGCACAGTATGTGGAGAGGTAATGACTTTTAGAGTAGGCTGATTTCCCTGCGTGAAACGGGAGGCTTCGGTCAGATAATGAGCATCCATGCGATCTGCCTGTGTTCGAGTGAGTCTCTAGGTTTCTTTCCCTCCAATTCTTACTCACCGAGGTTTTCAACTTTTTCTTCTACCCTACTGGTTTTCATGCCGTCTTTATATCATATTTCGGTAATTTTGTACACTGCTATCGCTTTGAGCATTAATTTAGGGCAAAAGCAACATCATATTTTTGTTTCATGTCTATGATGTGAATTTCGAACTACTCACATAGTTTATGAGTTGCTCTGATTTGATGACGCGGGAAACTTTAGGAGGGAACAAAACTTTTTTTTTTTCATTTTAGAATATGTTTTTTAAACGAATTATTTCTGCTTCAAATTTTCTTTTCTACCTTAACAATGCTTTTGATTGCAACTTAGCAGCGTCTTTTCTTGGGGTACAGTGTCAACTTTGACACAAGGTGTCAAGTATCAAATCCTGCTATCGTCTAATATTTGATAATCATCTTGATCAATTTCATATTACGACTGTGAAAATTATAAGAGCTAAAATTACTTTGTAGTGCAATAGCAGTGATGTGAAAGGAACCAGATTCCAACTGTGCCCAAGCATTCAAAGTACCAAACTTAGAGGATATTTGCGGGGATTGATTTTATCCTGTTATAACATTATGTTCAGTTAAATAATTTCTCATCACAAAACAATGTTTGTGCTGAGCTTTTACATGTTTCCCATTAATTCAACCCATACTTCCTGACATATTACCTTATAGATCTCTTGAGAGTTAAAATATTTATTACCTAAAAAAAGTCTCAGGCTTTACGGGTTACAGAGGGTCAGAGTGATAAGTATACGAGGGTGTTAAAAAAGCCCATGACGTCTGAGAAAAAGACACTATACATATTCACGAAATATAATCATTCCCGAAACGTCTTCGACATTAGCACTTCACACCCGTACTCGCATTGTAATGTATGGACGACATCGGTGTGGAAATCGGAACATGAAACTTTCCCTCGGAAGGGAGGGCATGGTCTGCTTATCCACGTGAAATCTCACAATTTATTCTCCCTCTGAACGAGTTTCCCACTTCCTGATTTCTCACCGCTGTCCATTCCTCATCGATGCCTCTGGCTGCGGAGCAAATTACATCGTGTGTGTAGCCGTTGCGAAACCACACACGCCTCACATACACAGAGGTCCGACTCGAAAATTCTGAAAAGCCCTACTTATCGTGAAGTTTTGCAAGCCAAGGGCCTGAGCCGCAGATGTTCACCCGCCAGGCAAAAAGAGGAAATTGGAGAAGTCTTTTGATTAAGCCGATTTATTTTGAAATATTCATATCATCGAAGGAAGTCCACCATTGAGTGAGGTGAATGGGAGGAAAAATACATAAGTGTGATGACACCACATAAAGCGAATAAGGACACTATAGAGTACCCCAAAATGCATCATACGCATTTCGTTTTGTGGAATATGAGAATATTGAGAATATTGCTCTGACATGATTCTAATATCATTGTAGCCGTCAACAGTGAACTTGAAAGAATGTAAGTAAAACTCAAGCAATTGTTGTTTATATATGCGTCCACACACACACACACACACATATATACATATATATATATGTGTGTGTGTGTGTATGTACGTACTATAAATCGTCATCATTATAATGTACTATAAATTCTGTACATTATAATCATGATTATTTCCACCTTATTAGGGCTTTGTGAGTCCAGGTTTTGCTTTTATTATCACTTGAATATTTTCTGCGAATTACCCCTTTAACTGATTTAAGTTCCTCCGTAAATAGTAACCAAAATGTTAAGAATTACTGCATCCAGGTGTTATGAGGACCCTTTAGCTTTTGTACTACAACTGCTTAATAAAATTGAGGTCTAGGGGTCAAAGAAACTAGAGAAACAAGGAATAATCTATTTACACTCCTTAATACATTCTGATACAATTTGTTGCCAATCACATGCCACATTATCCTGCTAGTTTCTCTCAAAATTCCTTTTAGATATAACTATCGCATCAGAGATGAACCATCAACATACATAGATAAATACTTTTGGTGGTGATACTAGAATAAGTTGAGGCCACCAGAAGTTCTTTCACACGAAATTAAAAGCAAAATCATACCCTTGAAAACATGCATACGAAATGCTGTCAATCCTCTTGAAGAGTTACAGCGGTGAATGGAAGTTCGGAGCATTCATGGTTCTGTCTACACATCCTCTACATTCAGTTTGCTTGGTTTTGGTTTGGTTGAGAGCGCTACGGTCCTTTTTTGCTACACGAGGGCTAATTAGACCGGGGCCTACAGCTTAAAGCCGATTCCAAACGGCTACAAATTTCGGACTGGGAGAATCAGTCTGGTTATCCGGCAGCTACATACAAGATCGTCACCCTTTGCCGTCCTAGGTGCAGGGCTTCATCCCTTGGAATCCATGAAGAATGCTTGCTCTGAAAGATCCTGAGAGACCTTAGTCTATTGGGCATGCCCGTCTTTTATCTTTCCTATATTGCCTTTCCTTCCTTCTTACTCCCTTTTTTTATATATAGCTTAAAGTGAACTTAGGTAATATGCATTTTTTTATATTTATTATGAGCTCATATAAAGTGTTAAATAGCTACAGGTTACCAGCCACCCATTCTTATGTAATATGTGAGTGTAACCATTGTTATTAATGCATTTATATGTACATACAGGGTGTCCATAATTAAAGTCCCACTTTCAAAAGGCTGCAAAAAAAAAAAAAGAACCACTGGTAAGAAGGACTTCAAATTTGAACTGAATATACTGGAAGAAGGGGGAAACGATTTGGCATAATAAAAAAATGTTCCAAAATGTATCAATAGATGGCGCTGTAAGCGGTTGGAATTTTTTTTTTTTTATTATGCGAAATCGTTTCCCCCTTTTTCCAGTATATTCAGTTCAAATACCGGGTGTCCATAATTAAAGTCCCACTTTCTAAAGGCTGCAAAAAAAGAACCACTGGTCAGAATGACTTCAAATTTGAACTGAATGTACTGGAAGAAGGGGGAAACGATTTGGCAAGATAAAAAGAAAAGTTCCAACCGCTTACAGCGCCATCTATTGATACATTTTGGAACTTTTTTTTATTATACCAAATCTTTTCCACCTTCTTCCAGTATATTCAGTTCAAATTTGAAGTCATTCTGACCAGTGGTTCTTTTTTTGCAGCCTTTTAAAAGTGAGACTTTAATTATGGACACCCTGTATATATATTTATATATATATATATACAGAGACTGTTCACACATTTTTTAAACGATGTATATTGTATTCACAAAACTAAAATACATAAAATTCTTGCGTTTTAAATGTTCTATTTGACATCCCTTATTCTGAACTATCTTTCGACACCGCAATTTCCAGGATAATAATGCCTTTTGAAGTGTCAGAAGAGGTATTCTATCCCATTCCTCCTGAACAGCTTTCCAGAGTCCTGTAAGGGTTTTGGGACGACGTTTGGATAATGCAGATTTTAAAAGTCCGAAAGCACAAAAATCCATAGGTGATACATCGGGAGATTTAGTAGGGATATCAGTGAAGGGTATGGACTTGATACCAGTTTTTTGTTCCATTTCTTTTAGGAAATTTAAATTGGATTTTGATGTGTGACTGCTAGCTTTGTCCTGTAGAAGTCTCACAGATTGATGGCACTGTGGGTAAAGCGATGGTATTTCATTCAGAAAAAATGGCGATAAAATATGTTCCTGATAGTATTTGGAGTTAATCTTGACATTTTTTTCCACTCTCTTTATTTTTAACTTGCCATTATAAGAAAAACCAGCAACAATCATGAATCTCTTAGAAAAATTTTCTTTCGATTCTTTGAACCATGTATGATCCCCTTTTATGATAATAAATGGATCTTTTTTTGTTGCAATCATTTAAATACACCCATGATACATCTATTGAGACAATTGTTTTCCATTTTTCTTTGGATAAGTGTTTCTCATATAGAATTCTGCAGCGTGTCCTGCGTTCAGCGATATGATTTGGAAGAAGACGATGCACATTGCGTTTTTTCGCTTTCTTAAGATTTAAATCAACGTTTATCATTTTGTTTACAGTGGACACCGAGCATTTTAATGATTTTGCAACTGTCCTTTGACTAGGGGATTTTCTTTTAACATTAAACAACGTACCTTTGCAATAGTCGAAAATGTCCGTTTTTTCCTTGGATACTTGTTTGGAATTTTTGTCCCACTTGAGGCTCCAATTTGACGTTTTTTTCGTTTCTTGTTGACGATATTACCTATCGACGCTTTAGATATCACAAAACCATGAATCTCACATCGTTTTTGGATAACGGAGTATGCATATTTCTCTTCGGAAAGAGCATAAATGTAGCTTTCGAACCACTGCTTTGTTAAAAACACCATTTTGAATAAAAACAAAACTTTCAAGCCGCAGACCATAATTTTGACTTTTGAAAACATAGTACAGTTGCAATTATTTCTTTTGCAGCAAACGATTTTCTATCACCTCTTACCAAAATAGTCTAAAAAATCTGCGAACAGCCTCTGTATATAAGGAAATGGATAAGTGTAGTTTTTAATTTATGATGAGGATGGTCTTAAGGGTAATAATTATTGTAACGTTAAATCATGTAATGTCTGAATAAAATGTTGTTAAGTTTAAAATATAATTGTCAAGCCCTTTTTTTTTGGTCTTTTCAATTTAAGTGTTATTTTTCATTTTCCCTCAGTTTAATTCTATTTCAGCAAGCTTTATTTCTAATTTTGGAGATGTTGTTTTTAGGGTCATCTTTAGGTCGTCCCCTTTTAAGGGAAGTAGTTTTCTATAAACTTCTTTAGTTGAATTTAATCTTGTTAAAAGACATAACATTTGTCTCATAGGCGTGAATGTACTTTCGTACAAATTTGGCATGAAACAAAAAACTTGACACGATGAGGGGGGGGGGGGGGCGTCTTAAGACTTAAAAGATAATAATAGCCCAATTATATTTTTTTTTGCCACGTATACCATCATCTTCAAACTGTATCATTTCTCCTCTTACTCCTGAAATTAGTCTTATTTACCTCTATAGCAATGGTTCGAGAGAAGGCGGTGCAAGAGAAGGTTCTAAATTTTTAATGAAAATTACCGCCTAACCACTTATGAGAAACATGCCTTATTCTCTTCTCCCCAACTCCTACGGCTGAAACCAGACAAATGCTACCTCTACTTTCTCCTTACTGTGTAGTAAGACAGAAATATTTGTACTTTTAAGCGTCAGTGTACTTGAGTGTGTAGTGTGCTATTGCTATCTCTCTCACTCCGCATTTTCTTACCATTCATTTATTTTAATTAAATGAATGGTATTTTCATTTAATTAAAATAAATGAATGGTAAGAATTTCATTTATTTTTTGCCTTTCATTCATTTATTATAATCATTTATTTTAATTTCATTTATTTTAATTAATTTATTTTTATTGTAGAAACCCTCGCTACGTCCGAAAAGCGTCAATGGAAAGACGATTATATCGCTTACGGATTCACTTGTACAACAGAAAAAGATGATATGCTACTACCACAATGTATTTTATGTTGCAAATATTTTCCAACTCTAGTCTTAAACCCCCAAAATTGTTACAACATTTTAACAATCAGCATGGTGGGTAATCTGCAAGATATAGTCTTAACGTCTTGAAGTCTAAGTAAACCCGATTTGATGCCAGCGGTAGTATTACAAAATTGACGTTACAGTTGTTTGAAAAGCCCTTGCTAGAAGCTTCTTATCAATTAGCGTATCTGTGTGCTAAGAAAAAAAAGCTATACAATAGCTGAAGAACTAGTAAAACCCTGTACACATGAAATTTCAAAAATTTTATTAGGTTCTGAAGCACAAAAGAGAATTCAGCAAATTCCGCTATCAAACGATGTGATTTAGATCGAGTATTGAAGATCTCAGTGAGGATATTTTACTGCAAATAGTAGAAGATATCAAAGCTAGTACTCTAAAAGTAAGTATTCAACTGGACGAATCAACTTATGTAGCTTATTGCAGTGAGTTACTAGTATTTGTACGATATATTAAAAACAAAGAAATGCTAGAAGATTTTCTCTTTGTGAGCCCCTTCATACGACGACAAAAGATCGCGATGTTTATAGTCACGTTGAAAACTTTTTTTTAAAAACATCAAATACCCATTAGTGTGATAGGTTTCGATTTGCACTGATGGATGGTGCCCTTGCAATAGTGGGCAAAATGTTCTGGATTTATTTCATATATAAAGAGAGAAATACCGCAAGTTACAGTAACGCACTGCATGTTGCATCGTCATGCATCGAAAGCTTTGACAGAAAATTTAAAACATTATCTAATAACTGCAATAAATATAGTAAAATTCATCCGAGGACGAGCGCTTAATCATTGTAATCGTTCGGGCTTTGTGTGAAGAAATCAGTGCTGTTCATACTGTGCTTCTTTATCACACGGAAGTACGATGGCTCTCTAAGGGCGGAATGCTGACCAGGGTTTTGAATTGCGCGAAGAAATTATACAGTTTCTTATTAACCAACATAGTGATTTAGTGGAACTTTTAGAAATAGAAACACAATACTTCAGCTAGCTTACTTAGCAGATATATTTACCACCAGAATAAATTAAGCACATAAATGCAAGGATATCAAAGCTACGGGTAAGAACATAATAACAGCTAGTGAAGCATTAGCCTCATTTAATGGAAAATTAAACTTTGGAGACGTCGAGTTGAAAAGGGGAATTTAGCAAATTCTCCTTTCCTGGATTCAATAATTTTGGAAAATGAAAAAAAACAGCAAGTATACCCGAAAATAAATTACATCTCCACCAACTGAGTGAATCATTTGATGGATACTTTTTCATGGGAAATATAAGAAAAATTAATAGATGGATACTCAGTCCATTTTTGTTTGACCTAAATTCAATGGACAACAACGTTTTATTAAAAAACGATCTTATCACAATACGAGCTAAAGCACGTATTGAAATGGAATTTGAAAAACTGGACTTAGAACAGTTCTAGTGAACTTTATCCAGAATTGGCAAAAGCAGTATTAGAGACACTTTTACCATTTGCCGTCACTTACCTTTGTGAAATGAGTTTTCCATCATTTTTTCACACATCAAAACAAAAGCCAGAAATCGCTTAAATTCATCTGATGACTTACGCGTGACTCTTTCCAAAAAAAGAAAAGAAAAAAAAAAAAGAGCCTCCTTTTAAAAGG
This sequence comes from Dolomedes plantarius, assembly GCA_907164885.2. NCBI lineage: Eukaryota > Metazoa > Arthropoda > Arachnida > Araneae > Dolomedidae > Dolomedes > Dolomedes plantarius. The sequence goes on from OU015498.1 coordinate 103,908,707, forward strand.
ATAATTATGAACGAAAAACAACAACGTAGCCATTAAAAATGTAGGTATTGTTTTATATATGTAATAATATAGTATAAATTCTAAATGTATTAATTTTTTATGCAATAAATAAATTATCTTTCATAATTGTCTTTTCCTAAATAAACAAAAATAGAAACACATTTTTCAAGGGGTTGCGAGAGCTTATTTTCAGATTCAAGGGGCTCTTGCTATTAAAAAGATTAAGAACCACTGCTCCACAGGAAGATGTTTTAAGTGCTTTTCATTAGCCTTTTGCATCATGTCACGCATAACCTTGGGGAATGTTTCTGGGGCACTTACAGATTGCTTATTTTGGCTAATTTCTTATAAATCATCGTTATTATCATTCTCAACATTTGAAGATAAATTTCTGTAATTTTCAAAGCAGTTTGCAATCGATCAAACAATGACGTAATCGTTTTATTTATTGTAGCAGTTTGAGTTGTGGAAACGAAACAAATGGAGTATTTTCGCGTACCTCGAACCTATAATGCAAATATGAATGACACTAAATAAATCTTTGGTCTTTTTTTTAAAACTGAGATTCTAAAGTGTCTAAATATGCTTATTGAACACATTTGATTTCAAAATCTAAGATCAAACAAAGTTCTTTTCCAAATTCTGATTCCACGTATCTTTGCAAAATATTATTTCTGAAGGGTGAGAGTCGGAATAGTTTAATAACTTTCTTTACGTTTGTTAATACATTTTTTTTCTCTGTGTCTAGGTTTATGTATCTATTTTCAATTTACTACGTAATTAGACATTCGTCGATTAGGCTAGAGACCAAAATTTTAAATAATGTAAAATGCAATATATTTTTGCTGTTTATAGCTGCAATAAATAAAATTTCTTTTGAAATTTTTTATATGAATTAATCAATAAAAGCAAATGGCATTCGAAAGCATAACTTTTGACAGCATGAGAATCCTCTCATGCTGTCAAAAGATTGTCTTACATAGTTGAAGAGAACCTAGTCGTTAATATGTGGATCCGTTTAAGACAAATGATTGATGAATTGTGAAGCATGGTAAAACTGTTTATTCCCCATTAAAAGGGTTTAATTATTTATTATTTTTTAACCTGAGATTTACTAATTTTAAATATCCGATTCTGCAACCATTACTAGAACTGGATTCCAATAATTTCCCCGGGTATCAGGGTTTCCGGTTCTGCAATCCCTATTTTCCGCTTAATCATTACAAAAATCTGGATTTTGTATTGGATTTGTTTTACTCTGCAACTAAAAGCAATGGTTTTTGAACAGACGTTCTTCTTCTAAAGCCTCTAAGACCCCATGTGCAGTATGCATCATGTCTTATTATGTACCCACCATCACACTTGATCTCGTACTTATATTATCTTAAAAGGGACAAACAGTTGTCCTTTCAATGGACTGAACCAGTCTGACAATTCTCCACTAAGCTCGAATAATCAACAGTCATTCTAATTCAAAGCTTGCCGTAGTGACCAGGAGTTTTTGCATTCGTGTCTACTCTCCTTTATATCCTTTGTTATGCTCTTTGTTAGTCTCTGCATGCTTTTCTTCTTTACCCTTTTATAACCCTTCAGCGGTCTTTGATACAAAGTATCTTCAAAGCAGCTATTTTGTATAAAGTGGCCTTGGGGCACACACACAGAATATATTGGCCACCTAGCGTACGGCTTGCTAATGCTTACTTTACTCATTAAGTTTTATCCAAAGGTGATGTGTGGGATAATTTGTATCTTTTTATCTTTCTTTGCTGTGCCAGTAATTATGAGCTAAATTGCTGCAATCTCTGCTATGTTTGAGTGTTGGATGCTTTCCATGTTTTGAATTGTTTGCTTACTCTATTTAAATGTTGTAAGCTATATCTTTGGTTTTGTACTCAGTTTTCTGGAGTGTGCAGCATTTCAGTAGGTTTAGTAAAGACTAAATAATTCAGAAACAAATTTTTGTTATTGGTATTCCTGGGCGCTTTCAGACTTTTTCCACGTCTTTCCATTTTATGTACACACACAAACACACACACACAAACAGACACACAAACTAACAAACAAACACACACACACACATACACACACATATCTTATTAATAAAAGAGAGTGTTTGCGTGGGTGCGTGTGTGTGTATGCGGCCCCTAGGCGAATCTGTGAAACTTACAGCCGTGAAATTTGGCACACGGGTAGTGCAGACTATGGAAAGGTGCACCTCGAAGCCCGAATTTTAAATTTTTTTCTAGAAATTTTTTTATTTTATGTTTTGTGCGATATTTTATGTTTCTTTAACTTCAGATTACGATATCTCGGCAAAAAATGATTGTAGAATTTTGATCTTTTTACAATCTAAGACTACAGACATTTCTCCTTCAAACAAGACCTCATTTGTTAAAAATAATTTAAAACAGACTAATATTTTCATCAAAATAATAAAACTCACTTTTTCGAGAAATTTACTCACTTTTTATCATCTACGGGTCGATGCTCTTTGTATTTTTATCTTAAAAAGAAAATATTTGCATCATCTGGAAGATGAAAGCTTTCTCATTCATAAGAACCTCATTTCAAGTCTCTATCTTAAAATTTCTATTTTTAATTAATTTTAAAGAACGAAACTCGAATACAACTTTTCTGCTTGGTTCTTTAAGCGCGGAATTGAATGACTAAATTTTCTCCTCTTGGATTGTAAACAACAATGAGTCATTCATTCACTTGATTCAGTCATCGCCGTTAATGTAAGAAAAATTTAATTAGAGATCTTGAATTGATTAAATCTTCTTCACAGTTAAACAGTTTTTCATTAAATTATTTTTTTAATTTCGTTTGTTTACGTTAAAAACGTAAACAAACAAACCTTTTGATTAAATGTTACATACTTAGAAAGAGCTTCAAAAACTTTTAATTCAAAATTTTTAATCATAATTAAATCATTTCAAGATGTACTGATTTTTTGGGATATTTTGCCAGTTTAAAAGTGAAAATTCGAATGGAAATCGATTCGCTTTGGGTTGACTGCGTACCATTTTCAAATTTGCAAAACGGCTGCTTGATGTTGAAACGTAAGTTGAAATTTTATAAACTATTATTTTTAATATAATTGTTTTCATTTTTAATATAATTGTTTTCAAGTGTTGTTTGTGTGTGTGGTTACTTACGTGTGTTTAAAATCATTGCTAAATTCACAATAAGGCTGATTCTCAACATCGTGATTAAAAAATGTGAATTTCCATTATTCAGAACAGAGTTAAAGATAAGACTGAGAAACCCAACACCATGATTTTAAAAATTACATCCCTCTCTGTATGTAGAAATGTTTTTTTTCATTAAACAATCTATGTAGTTTTAAGCTGTAGAATTCGTTGTTACAATTTTTTAAACAAAATTTTATTATTATATTGCTTGAGAAATGAAAGAAATTTAGAGTTTGAACGTGGTATTTATATTATTTGTTTCATTTGTACAGTTTTAAATGACGTTAATTAATTTCTTATGTTTACAGTAATTTATGTTTTCATATCGTTTCACTTAACTGATTTTCCTTACGTTAATAGAAGTTCAGTTAAAATCGGAAATTTGTAGACAACTTTTAAGAAAGTTGGATTTTTCGCTTTTTCAAACTGTGAAACTGAAGATTCTGATTATGCCTTTAGTCTTGACATAGTTTTTAACAATAATATGATCCATAACAAAAAGTCGATGCGATTATTTTTTTCTCATTTTATTTATATTATATTTATTTTTCTCATTGTATAACTTTTGAATACTACTGAAATATCAATTCTACTGTTATCAATTTTTAAAAAAAATCATAATATTTCATATTTTAAGGACCGTCCGGCAGTCAATGTGCTGAGGAGGGTCCTAACTGAATTCAATTTGTGCATTGTTTTAATATGTATATTTTTCAATAATTTTTTGTTTTGGTACTCACTTTTTTTTTCTTTGCAGATTCAACTTCCATTGTCGTTTGCCGAATTTAATCTTAGTTTCATTTCAGGATCTTTCATTTTATTTGCTTTCATTTTGTGCTTAATGTTTTACTAATGTTTTGTCCTTAGCATTTCCTTTGAATATGCCACAGCCTATGACAAAAAAGAAATGTCTTCGGACACAAAAGCGACAGAACAGAGAACGAAATCGAAGTAGGAGAGAAGATGAATCTACTCCAGAAAGAGAAGCAAGACAGGAAGCAAACAGACAACGAGAGTAAAGAAGAAGAGAAATCGAATGAACTCCTGAAAGACAAGCAAGACAGGAAGCAAAAAGACAACGAGATCAAAGAAGGGAAATGGAATGTACTCCGGAGAGACAAGCAAGACTACAGCAGGTTAGAACTACAATAAGTGCTGCTCGAAGGCGCATGTACACTAATTTTGAAAATGCAGCTTTTCACTACGGCCCATCGGCAGATGACGTATCTGATCCTTCGTGTAACATTGGATCCATGTCTGAAACTTGCCAACATTGTGGAGCAAAGAAGTGGAAAGGTGAAGCCACATGTATGTGCTGCAGCGGAGGAAAGGTTCAACAGCTACAGTTGATGGATCCACCTGAGCCCCTATGTTCTTTACTCAGCGGCACTTCTCAAGAAGCTAAACATTTCCTTTCTAATATAAGAAGCTACAATTCCTGTTTCCAGATGACCTCTTTTGGCACAACGAAAGAAATTAGAGAGCCCGGGTACATGCCTACATTTAAGGTACAGGGTCAAGTTTATCACCGCATCGGCAGTCTGCAGCCTCTACCGAGGGAAGAGCCTAAATTTTTGCAAATTTACTTTGTCGGAGATACTACACAACAAGCAGAGCATCGCTGTAAAAACAAGCATCAAACCAGACGAGACATAGTACTACAGTTGCAAGGTATGCTGCATGATCACAACTGTTACATCCAGAGCTTTAAGTCGGTTATGGATACGATTAGCCCGGAATTCAAATTGGTGATCGTAGCTGACAGAGCCCACACGGTGAACATGAGAGGCGGTTCAACGCCCCCGCAACAGAAGAAGTCGCTTTGATAATGGTGGGTGAACACATGGGACAGAGACATAGTTTTAGAAGAAAGAAGTGGCACCCTCAAAAAAATTCCCGAGACGCACAGGTCCTACGACGCGCTACAGTATCCACTCATCTTTTGGCAGAGGGAGGATGGATATCATTTGAACTGCGACTAAAAGATTCAACTACAGGAATGCCCCAAACTAAGAAGATTTCAGCTATGCAATTCTATGCTTACAGGATGATGATACGTTCTTCAAATTTCAACACATTACTGAGAAGCAAAGACTGTTCCACCATTTATCGTTGATATGTATGCCAAGATTGAATCGGAAAGACTATTGTACATACGAACAAATCAGAGGACTCTCAGATTTGAACAGTATGCTCATTTGAGGGATACGGTCATGAATGATTGAAATATTTCCGACATAGGCCAGTTGCTTGCCTTCCAGCTTTACAGGGGTCCAAGGTACATGCACGAGCGGACTCAAGATGCCATGACCTACGTGAAAAACTACGGGCAGACCAGACCTCTTCAACCACTTTCACCTGCAATCCAAACTGGGCAGAGATACAGGAAGAACTATTTGTTGGTCAAAAACCACAGGATCGTCATGATTTGTTAGTAAGAGTATTTCATCAGAAACAAAAAACGCTTATGAGTCTCATCACAAAGGCAAAGATTTTTGGTGAAGTTCAGTGTCATATGTACACGATAGAGTGGCAGAAGCGAGGACTTCTTCATGCTCACATTCTGATTTGGCTCAAGGACTCCGTACACGTTCACCGCTGTGGATGACTTTATCAATGCAGAAATCCCTAATGAACAAGAAGACCGGGACTTTTTTCAATTGTAACTAAGCAGATGGTGCACGGCCCCTGCGGATCCATAAATCCAACCTCTCCATGCATGAAAGATGGAGTTTGCACTAAACGATACCCGCGTCAATTTTTGGAAGAGACGCAACAGGACGAAACGGATATCCACTTTATCGGTCACCACAAGACGGTGACACCACAGATCACCACAAGACGGGGGATTTAAGGCTGACATCGTTTATAAAGGATCGCAAGTGTCTATAGACAATACTTGGATTGTCCCGTATTGCCCTCTACTAACAAAAAATTTCAATGCTCATATCAACGTAGAGTATTGTAATTCTGTTAAGTCTATAAAGTATGTCTGTAAGTATATTAACAAAGGATCTGACATGGCTGTTTTCAAGTGAACAGTGGAGAGAATGACTTAAATGAAATTGTCCAGTATCAAATGGGAAGATATATCAGCAGCAATGAAGAAGTATGGCGAATACTCAACTTTCCTATTCATGAGCGCCACCCGACAGTGATTCATCTGAGCGTCCACCTTGAGAATGGACAGAGAGTCTACTTCACACCAGAAAACGCTGCTGAACGTGCCCAAACACCTCAGGAAACGACACTCACGTCTTTCTTCAGACTTTGCACCCAAGATGAGTTTGCACGCACCCTGTTGTACAACCAAGTTCCCAATTACTACACTTGGAACAATGGAAACAAGACATGGTACCGTCGAAAACAAGGACACGTTGTATCTGAGCAAACAGGAATAAGCTCAAGCGATGCACTGAGCCGGGTGTACACCGTCCATCCGAACAATTCAGAGTGCTTTCACCTGCGCCTCCTGCTGCATGAAGTACCAGGCCCAAAATCATTTGAAGATTTGAAAACATTTCAAGGACGGCTCTGTGAAACTTACAAAAAGGCCTGCCAGCTTAGAGGCCTTTTGGAGAACGATGACCACTGGAACAATGCATTCGAAGAAGCGGTTGCATCTCGATCACCAAAGGTTTTACGGAATCTGTTTGCTGTAATGCTACATACATGCTCCATGTCATCTCCCGAACAGTTATGGATGAATCATAAGGAGAACCTGTCCGAAGACATGCTGCACCAAGCATGCATGCAGCAGCAGAATATGGATCTGGACTACAGTGACGACATCTTCAACATAGTGCTAATAGACATTGAGGACAAGATTATATTGATGGTGGATCGGACCTAAAAAGCTTTGGACTTCCACAACCCAATCGAAATCTTGATTCAGTCCTGCCGAGTGAAGACGTATGGAGCGAAAATTATGATACGAATGTACTCGCAACATACATAGAGGAAAATGAGCCGAAATGGTCCCAGATCAAAAGGAAGCATTTGACAAGATCACAACAGCAGTTTTCAATGGTCGCGGTGGCATATTCTTTTTGGATGCTCCGGGCGGTATACGGGGAAGACTTTTCTAATCAATCTTCTTTTGGCTAAAGTGCGACACAGAAACGAGATTGCCCTGGCTGTTGCTTCTTCTGGCATTGCTGCAACACTATTGACAGGAGGGAGGACAGCTCACTCAGCTTTCAAGTTACCCTTAAATCTGGCAAACACAGAGACTCCTACGTGTAACATTTAAAAAAATTCAGGAAAGGCAAGGGTTCTGAAGCATTGCAAGTTAATTGTCTGGGATGAATGCACCATGTCCCACAAAGCCGCATTCGAAGCACTCGATGTCACATTGAAGGACATCAGAGGTAACAATTGCAGAATGGGAGGCGTAATTATGGTGTTGGCTGGCGACTTTTGACAGACACTTTCGGTTATTCCACGTGGAACCTGGGCGGATGAAATGCAGGCCTGCTTAAAATCGTCTTACGTGTGGAATGACATCGAAAGACTTGGTCTTTCAACAAACATGCGAGTTCATGTCAATGGTGATCCCTCAGCCGAGCAATTTGCAGATAACCTTCTACAACTTGGAAATGGAGCCATTACTGCTGATAATACAGGATGTATAGCCATGGGAACGATTGGAATGATTGTGACAACTCAACAACAGCTGAAAGAGGCGGTGTTTCCAAATGTGGCCCAGCACTTCACTGATCACACATGGCTGTGCGAAAGAGCAATCCTTGCCCCAAGAAACGAAGATGTCAACGTCATCAATAAGCAGCTTTTACAAGAATTGCCAGGTAAAGCTCAAGTTTACAAATCGATTGACACCACCTTTGATACAGAAGAAGCGATACACTACACCACAGAATTTCTAAATACGTTGGAGCCATCTGGAGTACCCTCTCACATATTAGAGCTGAAGATTGGTGCACCAATTATGCTGCTGAGAAATCTGCATCCACCTTCACTCTGCAATGGAACAAGACTTGCTGTAAAGAATCTGATGCCGAATGTGATTGAAGCCACCATTATGACAGGACACTCTGCAGGCGAAGTCGTATTTATTCCCAGGATACCAATCATCCCTTCCGATATACCATTTCAATTTAAAAGACTTCAGTTCCCTGTCCGTTTAAGTTTCGCCATGAGCATTAACAAGGCACAAGGGCAATCGCTAAAAGTAGTTGGACTCGATCTTCTCAAACCCTGTTTCTCTCCCATGGTCAATTTTATGTGGGTTGTTCTAGAGTTGGAAAAGCCGAAAATCTCTACATCCTAGCTCCAAATGGAAGAACAAAAAATATAGTATATCCTGAGGCTCTCTAAACTGATATTTCAAGAAAGAAAAGTGAAAGAAGACTCAGGTGAATTTCATCAACCGCTATACAAAATTTAATATAGCATTCAAGCCAACAACATGAATGGACAAGCCACAGATCAAGAAGCGTTAATTTAATTTATATCAGCCTTTTGAAAGACACAAATAAGAGGAGCAATGCCGTTTATTTATTTTATGATATTTATACTGTTATTAATTCTATGTTATTTATACTGTGTTTAGTTTTTTAAATTGATTTTTGTTAAAAAACATTAGACAATTTGACATTTTTACTTTTTAACATTTAGTAGTAGAAGAATGATGAAAGGCTGAATCTACTAAAATTATGAGATGTGTATAACATTTCACATGGTTTTTTTAAATGTTATTTATACTGTGTTTACTTTTTAATTGATTTTGGTTAACAAGCATTCAACAATTTCAATCTTATTTATACTGTGTTGTGTTTTTAAATTGATTTTGGTTAACAAGCATTCGACAATTTCAATCTTATTTATACTGTGTTGAGTTTTTAAATTGATTTTGGTTAACAAGCATTCGACAATTTCAATCTTATTTATACTGTGTTGCGTTTTTAAATTGATTTTGTTTAACAAACATTCGACAAAGTGACATTTTTACTTTTCAGCTTTACATTTCAACATTCTTTACTTTCTTAAAGACAATTTGACATTTTTCCGTTTCGACTTTTAGTGTTTATTATAAATTCAAATAATGGAGATAATGTTAATGTTTTTTTGCAGGGAGTAATTTTTTGTTGACATGAAAAATGATTCAGATATTATAAAAAATTGATTGCTTTTTACATTAATTTCAACTCATAAATGGTTTAAATGTAGATATATAAAGCTTTCAACTTTTGTTAGTGTATTTAGGCCTGTAGTGTATAATATGTTTAATTTCTTTTTGTATAATTCATTTTTTCCCCACTGTCTGAATATTTTTTTTCTGTTCAAATTAATGCAGATAATGTTAATGTTTTTGCAGGGACTAATTTTTTTAATTTAAAAAATGATTGATATTATAAAAATTGATTGCGTTTTACATTATTTACAACTCATAATGATTAAGGATATATATAAATAATTAAGGAAAAATATCCCTACTGGGGAATCCTCGCCTTGCAAATATTGCGAAAGGAGGATAAGGCGCCTTTGCTGTACGCCTAGCGTGGTGAGGAAAACAGAAGTACCGTCATAAAATGCCAGTTAGTGGCCACGTTTGCAGTTTTGTCATCATTGGCTATACTGTGTTTCCTTTTCTTTAATTTGTCCCTTTTCATTTTAATCTCAGTTTTAAGGCAAACTTTTTCAGTCATTTATTTTGTTTTTGTATTTCTATAATTTTAAAACATGCTTTTCATTTCATTTCTGAAATTTTGCCCTCTTGATTTTAATCTCAGTTTTATTTCAGGGTCTTTCATTTATAGTTCTGATTTAAGTTGTGTTTAGTTTTTATTTATACTGTATTTCCTTTTCTGTAATTTTGCCCTTTTGATTTTAATCTCAGTTTTCAGGTAAACTTCAGGTAAAAATATTAAAATATAGTTAAAAAATGTTCCTCAAACTGTGGCTATATTAACTGTACAATATTCTTTTGTATGTTCTATTAGATTTAATTTCAATATTTTCTTCTACATTATTTTGTCAATTAAAATATCTGTTTACGATTTTTATAAATATATATATATTTTTGGTATTAATTGCATACATTGACCGTTGTATGTATGCAATTTTAATGTACTCCGTAGCGAAGCACGGGTATTCAGCTAGTATATACATATAATGAAGATTAGAATGAAAGAAATGAAACACTTTAAATGGCAGAATGATTCAATTCTAGGTGATATTCAAATCTTGTATGCGATTTAAGATACTATTAAAAATATAAATTACTCTTATAATGCAAAAAATAGCTCAATTAAAAACAAACTTATAACCGAAGAACAGATAGCGTCAAGAACTGTGGAAGTTTGTTAGTATCATTTCTTTATCAGGAGGACCAATAATACTAATAAATAAAAAGGAGTGTATCTGAAATGTCCTATCTTAACAGGCATATCACTAAAGATACAAGGTAGTAAAACCATTAATTACTTAAAAGGCATATATATACAAATGTTTCTTGGTTGGATATACTAAATTGATACTTGAGTAAATTTTCCTTTTTTATGCGTAAAAAAACTGATTAGAAGAAGAGATTAAAAGAATTCGTTCAGTCCAGAACTGGTGATTTGCCAGAACTGATGATCGAATCTGCATCTCCTAACTTCGGGAATGGTAGTCTACGAGTGAATCCCACTGTGGCGATAGCAGAAACTCATATTTTTCTACAATTTCATTCCTCACATATTTTCAATACATCGAATTTGGAGGAAAATCGAATAATATTTTTAATAATTGCCATTTAAGAGAAAGTGTAGTTTGTTATAATTCTATCAACTATCAGAATTCATGTGTTCTTAGACAGACAGTAGACTAAATTCCTAGCTTCAAGAGTTTTCTTATTAATTATACTGATTTCAAATGTTTACGAAATTTGCTGGATATTTTGCTCTAATTTTCATTATTATCCAGTTTTTATTAAAATTGATTATTTTATGGTATAAGATATCAAAAAATGCATTCTTTGGACCGTAAGTGAGAAGAAATAGTGATAGCAACAAATATCTTATGGAATGCTGCTGAATCATTAGTTAAATAAGTTGAAGTACAATCTCCTTCCATAATATTACTGTAAAATGAAACCACTGGAGTAGATTTCTATGTTGACGACAACATAGATTTTAATGATGTACATTTTGGACGTATTTTTGAAAAAGCAACTGGAGTTCAGAACTATTCTTTAAGAGGGAAATGAAAACAGTTCTATTTTAATATCATATAAAATATAAGAAGTTTATATATGATCTTTAATTGAAAATGTACACGCATCGTGTTGACATGCATCAGACCACCTTGATATTATTTCAGTCAGAATCGCAAACTCTTCAACGCACACATTCATTTATAAAATTAACTGTTTCACATATTCAGATTTATCATAAAATATGATGTAAATATCCATTCAGTTTTTATCTCAAACTAAAATCAAGGTATAATAAATAGGAAGTATTTATTCAAAAGTAACTCTAATAGAAAGATGGCTGGTTTATTTCTAAATCATCTAATCTCAATTTTTACAAACCTTACGGAGGATAAGAAAATATATCAAATCGCGAAATAATTAACCCGATTATCCCAAAGTTTCGAAGTACCAGTATCTAATTTGGATGGCCAGTACTTCCCTCTCCAGTTCCACTATGCGCAAGATGATAAGAGAGAAAGTAACGGTTGAAGAATTCTTTATATCCGTTGAAAATAAATGTCTCTTTGCCAATCGTTTTTGTCACACTACTCTACAATAACATCCGGTTAGAATTTAATGAATTTGAACGTGACATGACTGTTAAACATGCAGTGCATTTAAATTAATTAGAAAGAACTTAAAAGAAAGAAGTCCATTAAATATGCAAAGTTCGACAAGGCATAAGAAGTAAAACAACTTTAGTAGTATTGATGGCTTTCGGAGCCAAGTTTTACCGTTTGCAATTTCGTATCTAATCGACCCAGTAACCTTGTTCCACTAATCGACAAATTCGTTTATTAAGGTTTGATTCCATAAACGTATTGTGACATACGAAAGGGAGTGGATACTTTATGCCTCGAAAGGGACATTCGGCTCAAATTATGACATATAAATTACAATATTGCAACCTATAGGTGGATATAATTACCAGAAAATCAGCTAATTCGCCATTTTTTTCTCTAACGTTGTGAAAAAGTAAAGTGCCTTTGTCCTGAAGCTCTAAAAGAAATGTCACATTCATTAAATATTTCATTAATTTTTATGGAAATTAAGCTAATATTTTTTTATTCCTTGATCGAATTGCTAAGTAACTTTGTTCTGGATATATCTCCTGGCACTCATGCCTTTTTAAGTTTTCTTTTACTTGACAGAGTTAGATTAAATGCTTGGAAAAAATGATTTATTTTGTCTTAATGAAATTTTTTTGTTAAATGAAATATTTTAAAAGATCACATGAACATAAACTAATTTTAACATGTTTTGCTTCTCTTTTATCAAGAGGAGAAAACAAAAAACAAAAAACAATTCTGTCAACCATAGAGAAGACCTATGCTAAAATCACTTAAACGTGTCATTACAGCCCATAAAAAAATTCAAAATAAATTATTAAGTAAACTTAAATCGATAGATAACATTAGAAAAACAATAATTAACTTTAGAACAATACAAACAATGAATAACATTAAATCAATAAATGACAATATAAATTTTAAGATAATTCAGAACAAATCTTCGAAGTGCTACATACACCATACCGCTACTGTAACTTTTATATATATATATATATATATAATATATATATATATATATATATATATATATATATATATATATATATATATATATATATATATATATATATATATATATATATATATATATATATATATATATATATATATACTAGCTGTTTACCCGGCTTTGCCCAGGTATTTATTAATCTCAATTTTTACTACACAGAAAAAGGTATGAATTCGACCTATGGTTGTAAAATCTAAGAAATTTTATTTACAGGTATTTAAAAGTATATGTACAGTATACAAAATGATAAAGAAAAATTACAAATTCACTCTATTATTAATTTAACTCAAAACTTGATTATAAACAACATTTTTAGTTTCCTATATTCATCTCAGTGACTCTGTTAACTATGGCTTCGACACTACTCTCGGTCATTTTGGACATTTTAGTTTTCACCCCTTCTTTCCCCTCCCCTATGCTGATGGGGGCAAAACACACGCACACACACACACACACATATATATATGTGTGTGTGTACATATATATATATACATACATACATACGGATAACTTCAAGCGTTTTCAATTTAATTTGTGAGCAAAATTAATCCTATACAGACACAACTCGGACAAAGACAGATGTTCAAAAAACATTAGCAGCGCGAGCGATTTTCTTGGCGAGTCAAGAAACAATAAAGTGCGACGTAAATTACTATCTTATCAAGCACTCGTGCGTACGAAAGTAGCATCCCTTTAGCCTCAAGTAGTGGTTATCATAGAGACAGATTTAACAGATGACTGAATAAAATGTTTACAAAGAGTATTAAAATGTCGGTATTATAAAACCATTCATCACTTTAAAGCTACCGTTACCAGGTATATAAAAGGTTCCTAGAAAAGTTCACAAATTTTCGCTCAATCATTAATGAAATCAGTACACTTATTTCAGTACCATTCTCTATCTTGCAGGCAAAAAATAAACCACTGAGTTTTTCAAAACCTTTATCTTCAGTTCTATGCAGTAAAAGCGTATAAGATGAATAGGGCTGATCAAAATTTTTCGTAATATTTTCTTTTAATTTGGAACGAAGTTATCTCTTCGTTCCCGAATGTAAGGGATTAGTTTGTTTCTTCTCTAATAAGAAAAAGAGTAACTACATTTATCAAAGATAAATGTTGTCAGATTTATTTTTATAACTATCATTATGTAGCCTATATACGTTTGGTTTGGAACATATCATCCATCATAGATTTAAAAAAATTCTTTTATCTTCTTATTTCATATTGTATTTATTTTACACTTGTGTATACATAAAATATTTTAGGGCGTCTAGATGTCTTGGGATCCTCCATTAGACGATTCCTAGATAATTGGGTTGCATGGAATCTTTAATTATTCTAAATCTGAGGTTTGTATCAATTTAGATAATTAGAGAAGAACAATGAGAATTATTCATGAATGACGTACAGTCAAAATATAACTTACATGATGCCGGGGAGCAGCCGTTCATTGTCCATTGACACCGCTATGTATGATGTACTGAGCCTGAAGAACTATAATTATTAGCTTCGCTTTAATTGCCACTCATTTTAATTTTTACTGAGTAATTTGTAAAGTTGTGTGTTTCTGTTTATCAGAAAATTTCAATAATATACATTATTTTGACACTTATCAAGCAATTTTTTGAGAGATAATAGAGTTGTTAACTAAATTTTCTCATCAAATGTGTTTAAAAGTTTGTACCAAATTTCAAACACTATTTTAAACTTTATAATAAATTAATATTATTTCTAAACCACAAATAAAGTTGCAAACTGATAACTAGTCGTTAGCGAATCTTAATAAGCTTTAAGGAGACCCCGGAATCAAACCCAGTAAACACAGCTACTTGAAAACATTCAATTCAAAATAAAACAATAATAATACATTTAGGAGTATGAATTATTTTCTGATGAAATATTTTATTCTAAGAAGAAGGCGATGTAGGTAGAGGAATAGGTTTGAACTGTCAAGACCAAAACTTATTAAACTACAAAGATGAACTGAAAAGTTGGCCAAAGTGCCGAAATTGAAATCAACTAAATATATTAGATTTTCTCTTTACTCCTCAAATTTTATATATATATATATATATTATATATATATATATATATATATATATTATATATATATATATATGTGTGTGTGTGTGTATGTATGTATGTATGTATATATATACAGTGGAATCTCGATCGATCGTTTTCGGATCCATCGTTTTTTCCGTATGTATCGTTCATTTTATCCAGTCCCAACGATCATATTACTTTGTCATGTTTTCGCATTTATCGTCCATTTCAATCGGTCCCTTGAAAAACGATAGATCGAGATTTCACTGTATATATATATATATATATATATATATATATATATATATATATATATATATATATAAATAAGAATAAGATGAAAGAGAAAACCAGTAGTAGCTCTAAAGCTACTTGCAGCCAGGAACAAACAACATGAAAAGAAAAGTATGAATAAGGTTTTTGACAGCATTTCTTCATCAGCGGTGTCAATACTGTCTAAAAACCAATGGATTGTTTCCGATGAGTATGATCTATAAAATAAACACACTCAGACACCGTACAATCCATTATTAACAGAAGAATTGATTAATAATTGAATTAAGTTTTAATAAAAGTACTTAACTAAAGAACACCAAGCCTCGCGCTAGTCAGAGTGGATGTTAAGAACTTATATATATATATATATATATATATATATATATATATATATATATATATATATATATGCATATGTGTGTGTGTGTGTGTGTTTGTTTGTTTGAATGTTGTTATTCTCTATCTAATTTGTACTGTAAAAATATTAGAAAAATAATGTATCAGAAAAACTTTTTCCGTATTTCATTCTTAAAGTGTTAACGAAGCGTAGAAAAATCCCGTGATTTAAAAAAAGTTTGATTATTCCACAAATATGAAGATTGTACATCGTTTCCGATGTCCACTTCAGGGCAGGGTGCGGTCACGGCGAAACAATTATCGATAACCCATTGATTAAGAGCACACCTAGGCGGTGGCTGACCTGACAAACAGACTAAAGGAGAAAAAAATAAAAAGCTCTACAAACCGTATGCCACATATGCCAGCTTTTTTAATTTTTATTAGGTTAGTTCGGGTGGTGGTTTCTTGAATTTGAATATTCAGGTTTTTTTTTGCATCGACCTCCATTCAGTATATATAGGGTTCGGCATCGCTGTAGAAAGCACATTCAGTTCTACGAACGTTGTGAAGTTTTTAACCATGATCGCTAAGGTACGTTGAAAAAGATATCTTGGAATATACTATTTTTTCACAATTGATTTTGTTCTTGTTGGGTTTGTATACCTTCTTTTAATCGTGGAATTTTAAATTTATGAATAGATCTAGAAGATCCCATTAGTTTCTCAGTCACTTTTATGGATTTGCCCTTTTACATTTGAAGTTTTCTAGCTTTTCATATTCTTGTCTCATCATGGAAAATATTTTTATGTAATTTACAAACTGTACTTACATACCATTTGGCAATATGGGCACAATATAATACCTTAGAATTTAATTCATTGTAGTCTTAAGTTACAGTTTCTTTTAGACAATTTTTTTTTCTCTTTTGAATCTAAATTTTAAAAATAAAGACTATTTATTCATTATTCGTCGTACTTTTTATAAACTTACTTTCTTCTTAAATTTCATAAACTTATAAAGAAAAAAAGTCCCTTTTAATTTAAATTTTTTCTTGCATGAATTGTATTTTATTGATATAAGAAATAATTAGTTTTTACTTCTTAAATTTCCGTAGCTTCAAATTTGATAGTAAAAAATTAAATAATGGTAAAAAAATACCATTTTAAGTTCCCTCATTTAATTTATAACTTTACTCGCACATAAATAAGATTATGAATGATAATTTGATCTTATCATCTTAAATTTCCTATTTCCTATAATTTTGCAGAATTATCACTTTTTATAAGCCTATTATATAGTCAAGCATAAGGCATTTCAAATATCTCATAACCAGTTCTCTAACTCACGTGATAGATTCCGTTAATTATATTCCGCAAGATCCCCCTCCCAATAGTTTTACTATAAATAATGTGATTCGTCCGATTTATTTCATGCAATTTAGTTTCCTGCCTTGTTTTGGGGTAAAAAAAGAATGTCTGTTAATTTACTTTTATTCGTTTCGTCATTCATATCACCTACGGAATAATTTCACTTGCAAAACTTTACTAAATTGAAATTTTTTGCCTCACTTCAAATTCAGAATTTTAGGCGACTGCTTCTTTAAGTTCAATTTTTTGTTCGGACAAATCTATTAGAAGTGATGAAAATGTTATGATTCTATAATATTAGATCGTTATTAACTATTCTTAATTAAAAATTTAGTAAATATTTTTGCCAAACAGTTTTTAATCCTCTGTGTTCTTCAACGAACAGATATTGAAAATATTATGCACAAGTATTTGAATAAATTAATTTTATTTCCTTCAAAATTTTTAAGTTTATTTTAAGGACATACTATTATTTTTGTTTACTGAATGACCAGAGTAACTGATCTATACTCCATATGTAATGAAAGAGTATTTCATTAATTAACACTATAATTTTTATCTCTAGTTTTCTAATCATCATTTGTTTTAAAATAACTACTTTAAAAGAACTGTCTTAATTAAATGTTGAAATGGTTAAATTTTGTTTACATCGGTTGTAAAAACTCTAAACTCCGAAACCCAGTCTGTTAGTTATTGCTGCTCTGAGATCTAAATATTAGATATTTAACCGTAAGAACGCTAAACATTTCTTTCAACACTTTAGATTAAAAGTGAAAGTGAGCTACATATAAAAATTGTGTTCATTTCCTGACTTATTCGCATTTGTTTAGAGAATACATTCAGAGCCATTAAGAGATGCCAAACTAACTCCCTAAAGACACAAAATTTAATTATTTGTATCTGTATCAGTTTATGAAAGTATTTTCTCTTCATTGCAATAATAAGCTGAATTTTTTTTCTCCAGGTTCTTCTTTTCGCTGCCCTTGCTGGCATCACCCTCGCCCAACACTATGGAGCTCCCCATGGTGCCCATGAGGAACACTACGCAGTACGTAATCCTTTGTTATTGTTCTAACACATTTTTTTTCTCGAATACTCGTAGTGGCGTAAGAATAAGAGGAAATATTGCAACATGCGAAAAGAAAAATCAAACTTCGATTTTTATATTTCCTGCCTATAATACTGGTACGAAATATAAAACGAGATTTGAGAATTTCAATACTAGTTAAGAATTCAAGGGCTGTAATTTGATTAGTTCTATAATTAAAATATCTGTCTGATAACACTATAAATTTTTGAAGTAATGATTGCAGTTTTATCACATTTTGCAGACAGAGCAAAAGTAATACGATAGAAATAAAACGATATGATAGGTTCAATGTTTTAGTAATGTAATTTAGTTTAAAGCAGAACATCTAGTAAAATAATATTACTTTCAAATATGAAAAACATTACGTGAGTAGAGGAAGAATTTATTCGAATGCGATAAAAAAAACTTCAATGTTTATTAATGCTTCTTACTTTTGAAATTTCCCAGATTAAAAGACTTTACTATTTTTTCCCTTCTAATTCCCATTTTACATGTTTTAAAAGATTTTCACCAGTAATAAGAGTGAAAAAACATCGACTTGAAGCCGAAACTCGCGGTTTTCTGTCAGATATTTGAAATAAATTTTAAATAGCAGATCTTTAATGCAGTGTGAGGGCTGAGACTAAATTGAGAAAATTTATATCATAAGTTTACCAAAATTCAATCATAGTTGGCAGTTTGCTTCGTGAAGTATAAGAGTAGAAAAAGAAGACAATTTTTATCGACATCAGTTAGTGTCTAAGAACATAAGCTGCGTAGCTGAGGAGAATTAGAGAAACAAAACTCAACCTTTATAAATCTATCTATCTATCTACCTATTTATCTATGAATGCATATGCAAAGTAAATGATGTGAAAGTGGCACGTCCCAGTCTGGTGCTATGCTTTAATAATGTACAATATATTTTTTGGTTATCACTTTTCTATTGCTTGTTGTTTTGTTTTGTCTGATCCTCAATTATTTTCTCGTCCTGCAGCCTCAACCCTATGACTTCGGATACGAGACCAATGATGACTACGGTACCACCACCTTCCGCAAGGAATCCGGAGACGGACACGGACGCGTCCAGGGAAGTTACGGATACAAGGTGAGACATTCATCGTTACACTATTAAAAAAGAAATACCAAAGCTTTCTGCTTGAATTATAGTACGATGACGGAAATAACCTGAATGCATAACAAGAACAGTGGAAACTAGAAATTTCAGATATTTCTGTACATCTACTCTAATTTACCCGTTTTTATTTATTTAATTATTTTATTTAATTTTTTTCTGACGCAGGATCTTCATGGAATCGAACGAGTTGTCGAATACGTTGCTGACGAACACGGTTACAGGGCTGAGATCAAGACCAACGAGCCCGGAACTGACAACCAGAACCCCGCTGACGTTGTGTTGCACGCTAACCCCATCGTCGTCGATGAGCCAGTCAGACACGCCTATGCTGCCCCCTCTCACGCTGCCCCCAGACACGCATCCTACCCACGATACTAAGCACTCTTTTCTGACTTCTCTTTCAGCTATACAACTGTTGTAGTAAGTACTTCTTGATCGATCCGATTATATCTTTTGTATTCCGAAAATTTTATTACGGCTAGGTGAAAAACTTTCCTCACCCTTTTGATTTAAACGGATTTTTCAATACAAACTTTTGACATCACCTAACCAAGACAAAATCGAAACTGACAATAGTTTCTAATTTTAATAAATTTAAGTCTTTAAAGATAAAAGATCTCCTTATGAAATGCTATTTTAAAAAAAATCTTTTTAAATGAATGCACTAAAAAAAGTACATTTATTTTGAAAAAAAAATGCACTTTGTTCTGTCAGTTTAGAGACTTGCATGTCTGTCTGTCTAACATAAACTTTACGTTCGACCCCCAAACTTTTCATATTGCTCAGTAGAGACATTATTCACTTTACAAGAATTTAACGAATGAGGCAGTCCTATCTTTGATAGATCACACTTATACTGCTTAACCACGTTTATAACACAAGTTCCTTAAATTTCATATATACGCTAATGAAATTCTATAATTAATGACTCTGTGATATTGAAAATACTGCGAAAACAAATAATGGCCACTTTTGAAAGTACCTTTAGGTATTTTGTAATCGATATATCAAATCCACAATTAGAATAGCCAACTCAAACTTCCATATTATCGTATATACGCCTCACTTAATTCAAGAATGTAATGTTGAGTACAACCTATATTTCTCTATTTCTGTAATAATATACAGCTTTCCATACATATACTCTGTAACCCTTATCTTAAGTGTTATAACGTCTGAGGAACGTGTGATGTATGTCTGTTTAACAGCAATTTTTGTTTATGCATATTCTATCATGCATTATTTCTAAAGCTTGATGCACATTAATGTAAAAATTCCAATTATTAATTAAGTAATAACTTTATATTTTGTTTACCACCAATGTCATTATTAATCACCTTTTCTCTATTCCAGGCTTTCTCTCTCTGAACTTCCGCTTATTTCTTTCCAAGGATCCACCGGATTCTGACAAGTACCTGCAACTTTCTCTGTCTCTATCTCTTCGTGAGTCTTCCAGCTACACGACACTGGTTATCTGCTCCGTTTTCCCGTCCAAGCTCGTCCTTCGTGTTATATTTATTTATTGAATGAAAACTCATGTCGCTTTTGTTGTTTTCTTGTGAATAAAGAAAAAAATCTTCTCTTTCAATTCTTATGCCTTTGATCTTGTACTCGGAGATATATTTATTTTACATCACATTCGACAACTTTCCCTTCCACAGATCTTTAGCACCAGATAATTACATGATTCCAACAGGCGAATTTGATATCTTAAAACAAGAATTCCCAGCCAGTGTGCCGCGAGAATTTTTTTTTTTGGGGGGGAGGAGATAAAAATATTAGTAGGGTTCATTTAAAATAGATATTTAGTTGAATGAATGACTCTCACGCCCGACAGATTGTGACAAAGATCGATGCAATCGTTCCTGGGGATGATTTAGTTGCTTTCATGCCCACAACTGTTACAGGTCTGATGTACATAACAAAGATACGTGACCAACCTGGGAAATCAGACTACTGATAAAAAAAATGGTTATGAATATTGTGAATGAATGATACACAGAAAGAAATTTCCTTTTCAACCAAAAGATAATAAAATATGATAATAAAAATTTATTGATCCTAACAAGTGAATCGAGGAAAAATAATGTTATTTTTTAGAAACAGTGCTGATTAATAGTATTTTATATTTATCTTGGTAAATAGTAATTTTACACTGCTGGCCACTGTAAATGCAACACCCTGAAAGAAACATGCAAATAACATGAAATTTACAACATGCATTAGCGGAGGTGAGATATGCAAATAATTAGAATTTCAGCACAGACGCACATCACGCGCGCCTGTGGCGCCACTTCAAAGCGCTATTTAAGGCTTGGAGATTTCGACGATTTCAAGTTCGGCAATTGTGTTTTTTTGTGGTTTTTAAAAAAAAAACGATCAATTCTGCCTCGTCGAAAACAGCGATCATCTTTTGATCAAGTATCCGACTTCGACAGAGGAAGGATAGTGGCCTACCGAGATTGTGGATTATCTTTCAGGGAAATCGGTAGTCGTGTTGGACGAAACCAAACAACTGTAATGCGGATATGTGATCGTTGGATGCAGGAGGGTACGACGGACCGGCGTGTTCGATCGCATCCACCTCAGCGCACCACTTCACGCGATGACAGGCAAATTGTGCGCATGGCAGTGACGTATCGCTTAGTCACATCACGAACCATAGCACAGCACATGCAGTCTTTAACGCATCATCCAGTGTTTGCGCGTACCATTCGACGCCGTTTACAGCAGAGTGGTCTGTCCGCAAGACGTCCATTGCTTTTTCTACCCTTGACGCAGAACCACAGACGTCTCCGCCGCCAATGGTGCGATGACATAAGGATGTGGACGGCAGAATGGAATGAAATTGCCTTTACTGACGAGTCACGCTTCTGTCTGCAACACCACGATGGTCGCATTCGAGTCTGGAGACACCGTGAAGAGAGGATGCTGAACAGCTGCGTTATGCACCGCCACACTGGTCCTGCACCGGGTATTATGGTATGGGGAGGTATTGGATATCACTCTCGCACACCTCTAGTACGCATTGCCAGTACTTTAAACAGCCAGCGCTACATCTCCGAGGTGTTGGAGCCAGTTGTCCTTCCTTACCTTCAGGGCTTGGCTACAGCCATATTTCAACAGGATAATGCGCGACCACACGTGGCACGCATTGTCCAATGGTTCTTCGTCAATCGCCAGATTGAATTGCTACCCTGGCCACCTCTCTCTCCGGATCTTTCGCCGATAGAAAGCATGTGGTCCATGGTTGCTCTACGATTGACCCAGATGCCATCCCCAGCTGCCACAGCAGATCAACTTTGGCAACGTGTGGAAGGTGCTTGGTCTGCTGTACCCCAAGAACTCATCCAAAGTCTCTTTGAATCAATGCCGAGGCGTGTGGCAGCGGTGATCTCCAACAATGGCGGCTACTCTGGCTACTGATTTTGGCAGGAACCACACTTCACAGAAGTCTATAAATTTAATCATTTGATACTTGGTCAACATGTTATCTACAAAATAAATTTTGTTGTGATATCTCTTGTCTTTCTTGGTGTTGCAATTTGGGTGGCCAGCAGTGTATATTTATCTTGATTAATAGTATTTTATATTTATCTTATAATATGTATTCGAAATATTATAAAAGAAGCAATTTTTACAGATAATTTGATAAAAACAACAACGAAATTTTAATCAAAAATCTATCTATCTATCTATCTATCTATCTATATATATATATATATATATATATATATATATATATATATATATATATATATATATATATATATACAGTACAACCTACTTAATTCAAGCGTGGTAAATACGAGATTACGAGTAAAACTTACAAATTGTTTTGAAATATTGGTGTCTAATGTGTAACGATTCAAAATTTCACCCTTTTTGCGAGGAGGACCTTCACGGACATTACTAGATCTGAAAAACCTATTGAGACATTTCGCCACTTCTCCTTTATCTTTCAAATAAATGAAAAGTCGTTTTCATTTCGAAAATTTTTTCAAACAAAGCCTGAACACATTTGATGAATGTGAAAATTTAGATGATTATGTTAATGTCAACACTTCATTCTTGACATCGGGTATATTAACAGATGAAGATATTATTCAAGAAGTCACGAGCTCTATCTGAACTGAGAGAGGGCAAGTGAAGATGATGATGACAGTCACGAAGCATTGGCACGAAATGGGAGTTACATTGAGGCGGAGGATGCTCTTCTTCAACTGACTATATTTTTGGGAAAAAAAGTTTGAAGATCAAAATTCTTTAAACGCACTGGAGTATTATGAGGCGAAGTTTAAGGGATTTTAAAATGAAAGCCAATTCTAAACAGACTAAAATTACAGAATATATAAAAAAAAGTTGACATTATTTGTATTTGTACATAGATAAATTTGTCCTTCAAAATTTAAATGACGGTAAAATATTTTAAAGATAAAAGTTAATGATTGATCTTTGGGGTATTCCAAATTTTGTTTAAAAACAAAAGTAAATACAATTAGAGTGAAGCAAAGGTAAGTCATCCTATTTATTTTATTTTAATATGTCGAAACTTGTTTTTATTTTTAATCATTTTTTTAAACCGGTTATTTGATCCCAAAAAATTTTTACACGGTAAAACTAGTAACGGTTAAAACGAGCATTTTCAGCGATCCTAAGCATCTCGTATTAACTGAGTTCCACTGTATAGACACACACACACACACACACACACACACACACACACACACACACACACACATATATATATATATATATATATATATATATATATATATATATATATATATATATATTTATTTATTTATTTATTTATTCATTTATATATATATATATATATATATATATATATATATATATATATATATATATACATACACACTTTATTTTTGTTTTCAATGAATTGCAGTAAGTTCATTGCTGTTAAAAAATTTCATAGTGTATTTCTGTTATGGTTACCGAAATGAAAGGGAGAGGGTTTATATTATGCGTAAATATTATTATTTTAAAGGGTACACTGCTCAAATCTGCATGAAGAAAAAAATATTATTGTTGTCAAACATGGATTTTACGCATGGATTTAACGCAAAAAATGTTTTGAAAACAAACTTACGAATCGAATAAGCCCTGTTTATCACATATTGAACATTATAGAATTTTCACTTTCTTTCCTCTCCAAAATTAACAATCTTCAGAAAGACGAGTCATGAGTCAACCATTTCAAGTATGACATAAGCCCTGAAGCTCGAGAGCTCACAGCCTTGAATAGCAGACATTATCCTATTTTCGCAATCTATGCGCTAGTTTATTTTTGCCGCATTCCTTTCTCTTTATTGGTGGTATGACAGCAAATTAATTATAATTACCAGTTATCTACGATTACGAGAAAGGAGCAAAACTATTTTCAATCTTGTTTGAAAAGATAGTCATTAAATTTCGAAGATAAAGTTTACTATCTATCTATCTATCTATCTACATATCTATATCTATATCTTTATATATATATATATATATATATGTGTGTGTGTGTGTGTGTGTACATATATAAGTTTATATATGCATGTGTGTATGTGTATGTATGTATATATATATATATACAGTCGAACCCCGTTATAATGAACTTCAAGGGATCAAAGATTTTGTTCGCTATATCCAGTGGTTCGTTATAGCCGAACCGTTAAGAAAAATGTTAGAGTTCACAAAATGCGTATAACTCATTAGTTGGTGTGTGTATTCAATAATGATGTATTGAAAAAATCTATTAAAAATGATCATTAATGATTCACTGTTTTGATACAGAAATAATCGGTAATCTGCTGACGTGATGCCTATTTCAAAAACATTTTATGAATTTCTTTGCCCAATACATCAAATACACTCTGTCCAATACACTCCTTCTTCCACTGTTTGTGTAAACAAAACTTATTAATAATGCTCATCGCTGATGTAGCATCTAAGATGGTGGTTGATTTCGTCATTTATGTGCTCGTCTTCATCAGCATCAGATGCATAATCTTCGATTTCAGAATGATTCATTTTAATTTCATCCACAATATATTCATCAGTCGGATTTTCCCGCGTAATGACTTTATCATCACATGTTTCGAACAACTGCATGTCACAATCTGTGAAAGATTAAATTTTGTGCTTTTCTATCCACATCGCGATAGGTAAATCTTCATCACCTTCTTCAACATTCGTTGTATCTTCAACATTCTTAAAAAGTTAAAATAAATAAATAAATAAATAAAAATAAAAAAAATCAGCAGTCGACTGAAAAAAAGGTTCGTTATAGCCGATTCTTAACATTCCGGAGGTTCGCTATAAAAGGATAAATTAGCATTAAATACAATAGGAAAACGGCGGGACCAAAATTTTCGATCGTTATATTATTCGATCGTTAATAAAAAATTGAGCGTTCATAGGACCCTAATAATCAACTAAACCACACTAAATAAAACATCTAAAACCTGAAATATCACTAAAATATAGAAAAAAATAGTCAGTTTTTTAGCCAGTAGTTTATGAACAGTGTAGTTTAGTATTATACCAGAATTAAGATGATGGTTTAAGACCTCAGAGGTAATCCTGTGTTAGGCCGAGTATTCGAAGGGCGAGGTGGTTGATTATAAAGGAGACTGGGCGCTCGATAAGGAGTCTTAACCTTTTTATCATCATTCTAAGTTTACCTGGGCCAGCAACCTTGTTTAAACTATATTTGATGAGTTTCTACTTTTCCTCTCTTCCGTAGAAATGAAAATTTTCTTCCGTTTTCTAACGGTTAGTGAAAATGGGTCCTAATGTAGGATTTTTCTGTAAAAGCAAACTTTTGGGAAGAAGGTGGATAGCAATATCTTTTTCCTTATCATTATCTTAACTTAAAATGTCAATAACAATAGAAATCGTTGACTTTACAACTACGAGAAAATTTTGAAATAAGCCATTGAAATTTTTCGCATTCAGTGTGTAAATGCACACAGTTGAACGGGAGAGAGAAAACTATCTGAAGGGGAAATTATTTTTACTATTCCATAAAAATTTATAAAACAGTGTGCTTTCTTTAAAAAAATAAATTATTTTCGGTACCATTTTAGATAACATAAACACTATAACTGCCAAGACAGAGTAAAAATGACTGGTTTGAGCATTAGTAGAAAAAAGGTGCATCTCAATTGTTGATTTTTCTAATGTTAAAAAAGATTTTATAGCATTCACAAAATACAGTCTTATAAAACATTTTTGGCTTAACTATTGTTGCTGTCAGTTTTTAAATATCCTTTTATTATCTTCAATGATACAAGGAAATTAATCTGAAATAATAAAATTAATTTTTTTGACGATCTATTTGCTTTTTATTTGCGTTTATCGATTTTCAAAAGTTAAAAATAGTGATAGGAAAATACTGTATAAGGGCACGTCAACTATTTTTTTTATTTGTTAAAAAAAGTATTTTTTGCTTTATGATCTGACTAGCTGAAAACCCGTACTTTCCTACGGAGTACATTCAAATTAAATATAACGGTCAATGTATACAATTAATGTCAAAAAATAAAAAATAAATAAATAAATAAATATATATATATATATATATATATATATATAAATACAACGATCAATGTATGCAACTGATGTAAAAAAAAACAAAAAAATATATTTATAAAAAAATCGTAACGGATATTTTTATAGACAAAATAATGAAGAAGAAAATATTCAAATTTAATGTAATAGAACATACTAAAGAATATAGTACAGTTTGAGGAACATTTCTTTTACTGTATTTTAATATTTTTTTGGATATGTCTGCCACATTAGCAAGAAAAAAATAATTTATTTTGTCTATTTCGTTGTTATGCACGTGACGCAAAATTAGTTTAAAGTATCACAAAAAGAAAAGAAACCACGTGATCAGCATTTAATAAATTAAATTCTAAAAATGAATTTTTAAAAATTCACCAAAAATCAGAAAACGGGGGTAAAGATTCGTAAAAGATTTCATTTTAAAGGAATTTTTATGATCTTTCTAGTGATATAAATTTTATAACACTCGGATTATTATTTTAAATGAAAACTTCAAAGAATGTTACAAAAACAGATTAAAAATTTTATTTATAAAAATCTAAGAAGAATTTTTCGAAAATCTCTTTCAGTGCACCCCTACACTATAAGAAGAATCGCCATACAAAATTTCAGCGGTTTGGTCTGTGCGTTATACGTCAGTCAGTCAATCAGTCAGTCAGTTACGAAACTGTTTTATATACTATATAGATGATTTCAATTGCAGCCTTTCAGAGAGGTAAATTTTAGAATCTCTGGTAAGGACATAGCAGGAAATTTCTGATAGCTAACGTAACTATCATGATGACTTAATTTTATCGCTCTTTTTGATTACCAAGTTATTTCCTTTCAAAATTCAGGTTAATAGGATTCAAAACTTTAAAAGTCATTTATTTAAAAAGGCGTCTTCTGATTTTAGTTTTCTAAAAATACAAATTCAAGTGGTAAGATGACTTATTTCATATTCAGACATCAAGAATTGGTTGACGTTTATAACCTCTATGCGCTCTAAACTTTTTTTTTTTTTGTGCAGTAAATGGTAGTGGTCGAACAAGTTGAAACACCTAGATGCAAATCCATTGTTATCTGTCCACCGCAAAGACGTTATTCCCGTTAGCTAACGGAAATTTTGTGGTTTGAGAAATTCATAAACCACAACGCTTTATTTTTCATCGGTTTCCTCACCTATAAAAATATTTACTACTATTATATATAACATGAGAGAGAATATACAATTAATTACAATATTTTAGTTCCTGCATTTGGAACTCATATCGAAGGACTATTGAATGAATTCAAGCTTTAAGACCATGGGACGAGGTGGCCCTGTGGTAAGCGCGTTGGATTTCGGTACTGAGAGTGCTCGGATCGAATCCCGACGTGCGTCACTAAAATACCTCCGTTTGTGTCGTCCCTCCATAGGCAGCAATGCTGGTCCGCCTATATGGTGCTCCCATAATAAAATGGTCAGCAAAAACTGCAGTGAACAACATCAGGCGAATGTCTATTTGACAAAGTGCCTCCGCATTGGGTAAAAAAAAGCAGCTATATGACTATATAAGGTTTGTCGGGACCTTCAAAGAAAATGCATGTGCAAGATTTTATCCCAGAAATTAAAGGACATAAATATTTCAAAATGACCCTCATGTTAAGAGGATCTAATAAATTCGTTTCATCGTGTTAAAAATTTAAATTTTTCAATGGAGAATTAAAAAGTTTAAAGCTAATCCCTAACACAGAAATAAGGCTTTCCAGAGAACATATATTGTAACGTCCCCATAGCTGAAAGTAACCAAACGAGAGTATCATTTAAAAATACAGCTTGTATTAAAAATTCTACATGTCTACAAGAATGTACATACTTGTAGATAACACTCTCCCCTTTTTTCGGTAACTATAACAGAAATATACTATAAAATTTGTTAACAACAACGAACGTATTGTAATTCATTGAAAACAAAAATAAGGTGTGTATGTATGTACGTATGTATATATATATATATATATATATATATATATATATATATATATATATATATATATATATATATATATATATAGTGGAACTCGGTTAATACGAGATGCTTAGGATCACTGAAAATGCACGTTTTAACCATTACTTGTATTAACCGTGAAAAAATTATTTGGGATCAAATAATCGGTTTTAAAAAAATGATTAAAAATAAAAACAATTTTCTACATATTAATGTAAAATAATTAGGATGACTTACTTTTTCTTCACTCTAATTGTATTTTCCCTTGTTTTTAAATAAAATTTGTAACACCCCAAAGATCAATCATTAACTTTTATCTTTAAAACATTTAACCGTCTTTTAAATTTTAAAAGACAAAATTGTCTATGTACAAATACAAGCAATATTAACATTTTTCAATATATTCAGTAAGTTTAGTCAATTTAGCATTAGCTTTCATTTTAAAATCCCTTAAACTTTGCCTAAGAATACTCAGTGATTTGAAAGAATTTTGATCTTCAAAGTTTTTTTTCCACAAAATTTAGTCAATTGAAGCAGAGCATCCTCCCTCACTGTAACTCACATTTGGTGCTAATACTTCTTCATTGTCATCTTCATCTTCACTTGCACATTCGCTACGGCGGCAATTAGAGCTCGTGACATCTTGAATAATGTCTTCTTCTGTTAATATACCTGATGTCAACACTTCATTGTTGGCATTAACATAATCATCTAAATTTTCACATTCAACAAATGTGTTCAGACTTTGTTTGAAAAAACTTTCGAAATGAAAACGACTTTTCATTTCTCTGAAAGATAAAGAAAAAGTGGCGAAATGTGGTCTCGAAAGATTTTTCAGCACTAGTAATATCCGTGAAGATCCTCGTATACAGGATGAAATTTTGCATTATTATACATTAGAAACCAATATTTCAAATATATATGTATATATATATATATATATATATATATATATATATATATATATATATATATACAACATATTATAGACAATCAGATTTAGATTAAAATTTCGTTGTTGTTTTTATCAACTTATCTGTAAAAATTGCTTCTTTTATGATATTTCGAATACATATTACCAAGATAAATTTACAATACGATTAATCAGCGCTGTTTCTGAAAAATAGCATTCTTTTTTCTCGATTCACTTAATAGGAGAAATAAATTTTTATTATGGTTTTTTACTATCATTTAGTTAAAAAGAAATTTTCTTTCTGTCTATCATTCACTCACAATATTCATAACAATTTTTTTCATCAGTAATCTGATTTCCCTGGTGGTCATATATCTTTGCTACGTACATCTCTACTGATTCTCTCTTTAATTTACATGTACTCACACGCAATTAGTTGATGTCAGTTTCAGGTATTCGAAATTAATTTTAACCCATACCCCAGATCTGTCGGATCTTGCAAAGAATACAAGTATTTAAATAAAGCTACATCTTCTATTATTTTAACTCAAACTCGTCACAAAAATTTTAAAATATCTGTTTAGCGCCAGAATTTATTCAACGTAACATACCATCACAGCGTATAGTTTCAATTTGATATTTAAAGAACAATGATTCCCAGCCTTTTTACGTTTCCGTCACCCTTGTGAACAAGAGTGTGCACTTGTTAGAATATTGGTTTTTTTTTTCCAATTTTTAAAAAGTTAAATCAAAATGGAATATATATTAGGACTATGTTAAATTGAAATTCAAATATATGCCGTGCCTATTGCTGATTTTTATTCATTCATTGAATAAAAATCATAAACAGCCATGCGATTCAGCACGTAGTATTCCACCAAAGGACTACAATGGAAATCGACGAGTTTTCTTT
Organism: Dolomedes plantarius; assembly: GCA_907164885.2. Taxonomy (NCBI): domain Eukaryota; kingdom Metazoa; phylum Arthropoda; class Arachnida; order Araneae; family Dolomedidae; genus Dolomedes; species Dolomedes plantarius. The sequence goes on from OU015498.1 coordinate 103,939,288, forward strand.
TCTTAATGGGAGACTAACGATAGATGCATAGAGCACAAATGTTTGAGATCAGGCCTAACAGTTGTGGGCATGAGACAAACTAAATCATCCCCAGGAACGATTGCATCGATCTGTGTCACAATCTGTCGGGCGTGAGAGTCATTCATTCAACTTAATATTTATTTTAAGTGAACACTACTAATATTTTTTCTCCTCCCCCCCCCAAAAAAAAAAAAATTCTCGTGGCACGGCGGTTGGAAATCACTACTTAAAGATATCAAATTCGTCTATTGGAATCTTGTAATTATCTGGTGCTAAAGATCTATGGAAGGGAAAGTTGTAGAATGTGATGTAAAATAAATGTGTTTCCGCGTACAAGAACAAAGGCATAAGAATTGAAAGAAGATTTTTTTCTTTATTCACAAGAAAACAACAAAAGCGACATGAGTTTTCATTCAATAAATAAATATAACACGAAGGACGAGCTTGGACGGGAAAACGGAGCAGAGAACCAGTGTCGTGTAGCTGGAAGACACACGAAGAGATAGAGACAGAGAAAGTTGCAGGTACTTGTCAGAATCCAGTGGATCCTTGGAAAGAAATAAGCGGAAGTTCAGAGAGAGAAAGCCTGGAATAGAGAAAAGGTGATTAATAATGACATTGGTGGTAAACAAAATATAAAGTTATTACTTAATTAAAAGTTGGAATTTTTACATTAATGTGCATCAAGCATTAGAAAAAATGCATGATGGAATATGCATAAGCAAAAATTGCTGTTAAACAGACATACATCACACGTTCATCAGACGTTATAACACTTAAGATAAGGGTTACAGAGTATATGTATGGAAAGCTGTATATTATTACAGAAATAGAGAAATATAGGTTGTACTCAACATTACATCCTTGAATTAAGTGAGGCGTATATACGATAATATGGAAGTCTGAGTTGGCTATTCTAATTGTGGATTTGATATATCGATTAAAAAATACCTAAAGGTACTTTCAAAAGTGGCCATTATTTGTTTTCTCAGTATTTTCAATATCACAGAGTCATTAATTATAGAATTTCATTAGCGTATATATGAAATTTAAGGAACTTGGGTTATAAACGTGGTTAAGCAGTATAAGTGTGATCAATCAAAGATAGGACTGCCTCATTCGTTAAAATTCTTGTAAAAGTGAATAACGTCTCTACTGAGCAATATGAAAATTTCGGGGGTCGAACGTAAAGTTTTATGTTAGATAGACAGACATGCTAGTCACTAAGCTCACAGAAAACGATAGTGCCTTTTTTTTAAAGAAAAAATAGCATTTCATAATGAGATCTTGTATATTTAAAGACTTAAATTTATTAAAATTAGAAACTATAGTCAGTTTAGTTATTGTCTTGGTTAGGTGATGTCAAAAGTTTGTATTGAAAAATCCGTTTAAATCAAAAGGGTGAGGAAAGTTTTTCACCTAGCCGTGAAAAAATTTTCGGAATAAAAAAGATATAATGGGATCAATCAAGAAGTACTTACTACGACAGTTGTATAGCTGAAAGAGAAGTCAGAAAAGAGTGCTTAGTATCGTGGGTAGGATGCGTGTCTAGGGGCAGCGTGAGAGGGGGCAGCATAGGCGTGTCTGACTGGCTCATCGACGACGATGGGGTTAGCGTGCAACACAACGTCAGCGGGGTTCTGGTTGTCAGTTCCGGGCTCGTTGGTCTTGATCTCAGCCCTGTAACCGTGTTCGTCAGCAACGTATTCTACTACTCGTTCGATTCCATGAAGATCCTGCGTCAGAAAAAAAATTAAATAAAATAAATAAATAAATAAAAACGGGTAAATTAGAGTAGATGTACAGAAATATCTGAAATTTCTAGTTTCCACTGTTCTTGTTATTTCCGTCATCGTACTATAATTCAAGCAGAAAGCTTTGGTATTTCTTTTTTAATAGTGTAACGATGAATGTCTCACCTTGTATCCGTAACTTCCCTGGACGCGTCCGTGTCCGTCTCCGGATTCCTTGCGGAAGGTGGTGGTACCGTAGTCATCATTGGTCTCGTATCCGAAGTCATAGGGTTGAGGCTGCAGACGAGAAAATAATTGAGGATCAGACAAAACAAAACAACAAGCAATAGAAAAGTGATAACCAAAAAATATATTGTACATTATTAAAGCTTAGCACCAGACTGGGACGCGTCACTTTCACATCATTTACTTTGCATACTATATATATATATATATATATAGACAGATAGATAGATAGAAAGATAGGTAGACAGATAGATAGATATATTCATAAAGGTTGATTGTTGTGTCTCGAATTCTCCTCAGCTACTCAGCTTATGTTCTTAGACACTAACTGATGTCGATAAAAATTGTCTTCCCTTTCTACTCTTATACTTCACAAAGCAAACTGCCATATACGATTGAGTTTCATAAACTTATGATATAAATATTCTTACTTTAGTCTCAGCCATCACACTGCAGGAAAGATCTGCCAATTAAGATTCATTTCAAATATCTGACAGAAAACCGCGATCTTCGACTTCAAGTCGATGTTTGTTCACTCTTATTAGTGAGGAAAATCTTTAAAAACACGTAAAATCGGAATTAGAAGGGAAATAATTACAAGTTAAAAAGAAGTTTTTATATACCATTTTTTAAAAATTTTCTGTTGAATCACATAAACTTGACAATTCTATGTATTAAAAAATACTTTTTTTTTTAATTTTTGCGCTTAACTATTCGTTCCCGTCCGACCGTTAGATTGGTTGCACTATTCTACAAAACAAAATTAACTGAAAATGATTTCAATCCTGCTTAAATATGGCTAAAGTATCAAAAAAATGCATTGTCATCGTGTTCTGAGCTATTCTAAAAATTTCAAATGTCTAGCTAGTCGGGAAGTTAGTTAAAAATCGATTGCAAGATTTGTACTGGAGAAACACACAAACACACAAAGAAACAAACAAGAAAGCGAGTTAATAAAAACATGGTAATTAAAATAAAGTCTACTAATCCGGAAAATTTCAAAAGTAAGAAATCCTTAAAACACTGAAGTGTATTTAACGCTTTCGAATAAATTCTTCCTCTCCTCACGTAATGTATTTAATATTTGGAAGTAAGATTATTTTATTAGTTGTTCTGCTTTAAACTAAATTACATTACTAAAACATTGAACCGTATCAAATCGTTTTATTTCTATCGTATTACTTTTGCTCTGTCTGCAAAATGCAATAAAACTGCAATCATTACTTGAAAAATTTATAGTATTTTCAGACAGATATTTTAATTATAGAACTAATCAAATTACAGCCCTTGAATTCTTAACTGGTATTGAAATTCTCAGATCTCGTTTTATATTTCGTACCAGTATTATAGGCAGGAAATATAAAAATCTAAGTTTGATTTTTTTTTCTATGTTGCAATATTTCCTCTTATTCTTACGCCACTACGAGTATTCGAGAAAAAAAAATGTGTTAGAACAATAACAAAGGATTACGTACTGGGTAGTGTTCCTCATGGGCACCATGGGGAGCTCCATAGTGTTGGGCGAGGGTGATGCCAGCAAGGGCAGCGAAAAGAAGAACCTAGAGAAAAAAAATAATTGAGCTAATTATTTCAATGAAGAGAAAAATACTTTTATAAATCTAATACGGATACAAAATATAACAAAATATTAAATATTGGGATTTTTGTGGAGTTACTTTTGAATCTTTTTAATGGTTTCTGAATTCTCTAAACAAATGCGGATAAGCCAGTAAATGAACAAATTTTTTTAATATTACCCACTTTCGCTTTTAATCCAAAGTCTTGAAAGAAATTTTTACAGTTCTTATAACTAAATATCTAATATTTGCATCTCAGAGCAGCAATAACTAACAGAATGGGTTTCGCAGTTTAGAGTTTTTATAACCGATGTAAACAAAATAAAGTTTTAACCATTTCAAGATTTCATTAAGATAGTTCTTTTAAAAGTAGTTCTTTTAAAACAAATGATCATTAGAAAACTAAAGATAAAAATTATAGTGTTAATTAATGTATTACTCTGGCATTACATATGGATTACATATCAGTTACTCTGGTCATTCCGAAAACAAAAATAATATTATGTTCTTAAAATAAACTAAAAAATTTTGAAGGAAATAAAACTAAATTTATTCAAAATACTTGTGCATAGAATTTTCAATATTCGTTCGTTGAAGAACACAGAGGCTTAAAACTGTTTGGCTAAAATATTTATTAAAATTTTAATTAAGAAAGGTTAATAATGGTCAAATACTATAGAATCATAGCATTCTTCATCATTTCTAGTAGATTTGTCCGAACAAAAATTTGAACTTTGAGAAGCAGTCGCCTAAAACGCCTAATTTGAAGCGAGGTAAAAATTTCAATTTAGTAAAGTTTTGCAAGTGAAATTATTCTGTAGATGATATGAATGACTAAACGAATAAAACTAAGAAAACGAACATTCTTTTTTTACTCCAAAACAAGGCAAGAAATTAATAGAACGAATCACATTATTTATGGTATAAACTATTGAGGGGAAATCTTGCAGAATATAATTTAATGGAATCTATCACGTGAGTTGGAGAACTTGTTATGAGATATTTGAAATGCCATATGCTAGACTGTAAAATAGGCTTAAAAAAGAGATAATTCTGCAAAATTATAGGAAATAGGAAATTTAAGACGGAAGATCAAATTATCTTTCATAAATTTTATTTATGTACTAATAAATTTTATTTAAGTTATAAATTAAAATGAATGAACTTGAAATGGCATTTTTTGGCATTCTTTAATTTTTTACTATCGAATTTGAAGCTACTGAAGTTTAAGAAGCAAAAATTTAATTATTTCTTATATCAATAAAAATACATTCATGCAAGAAAAAATTTAAATTAAAAGTGACTTTTTTTTCTTTGAAAGTTTATGAAATTTAAGAAAAAAGTAAGTTTATGAAATGTAAGACGAATAACAAACAAATAGTCTTTATTCTTAAAATTTAGATTAAAAAGAGAAAAATTTTTTTCTAAAGAAATACTGTAACTTAAGACTGTAATGAATGTATTTCTAAGGTAATTATATCGTGCCCATATTACCAAACGGTATTGTAAGTACATTTTGGGAATTTTAAAAAAAATTTAATGATGAGACAAGAATATGAAAAGCTAGAAAACTTCAAACGTAAAAAAGCAAATCCGTACAAATGACTGGGAATTTAATGGAACCTTTGAGATGTATTCATAAATTTAAATTCCGTGATTAAAAGGAGGTATACAAACCCAACAAGAATAAAATCATTTGTGAAAAAATAGTATATTCCAAGATATCTTTTTCCAACGTACCTTAGCGATCATGGTTAAAACTTCACAACGTTCGTAGAACTGAATGTGCTTTCTACAGCGATGCCGAACCCTATATATACTGAATGGAGTCGATGAAAAAAAACCTGAATATTCGAATTAAAGAAACCACCACCTGAACTTACCTAATAAAAATTAAAAAAGCTGGCATACGTGGCATACGGTTTGTGGAGCTTTTTTTTCTCCTTTCCTTTAGTCTGTTTGTCAGGTCAGCCTACGCCTAGGTGTGCTCTTATTCAATGGATTATCGATAATTATTTCGCCGTGACCGCACCCTGCCCTGAAGTGGACATCGGAAATGACGTACAATCGTCATATTTGTGGAATAATCAAACTTTTTTTAAATATTTTCTACGCTTCGTAAACACTTTAAGAATGAAATACGGAAAAAGTTTTTCTGATACAATATTTTTCTAATATATTTACAGTATAAATTATATAAAGAATAACAACATTCTCAAAGACTCTCTCAGTCTTTAACCGAGAGGTTTCTCTCAAAACAGTCACGAAGACTTTTACAAAGACTCTTTCAGCCGTTAGCCGAGAGGTTTCTTTCAAAACAGTCACAAAGACTTTAAAAAAGACTCTCCCAGTGTTTAACCGAGAGGATTCTCTCAAAACAGTCACGAAGACTCTTTCAGACTTTCACCGAGAGACGAACCACATCGGTCAGCATCTGGGACTGCTCCGTTTCAATCTTCCGCTGAACCCCGTGATAGAGGCTCTGGCCCTCTCTCTGCTCTCACTCCGCATCTCTGCGGGTCTCTCGGCTGCGTCACTGCGAATCTCTACTCGACACTGCTTCAGGTGCTCCTATATATCTCTTGGTTCGGTGGTGGTTTTCACGCGCTTTTCCGAGATTTCCCCCGCTCGGTGGCTATAGACGAACGGTTAATCTTCGTATATAGCCACGGAGGGGGAGGGGCAAGCGGATGACGGGGAGGGGGTCAAAGGTCAAAGGAGTAATGACGTCGGGAAGTTGCGATCGGCGGAAAAGTGAGAACGGTCGGTCGGCTCGATTTGTCACGCTCCAGGAGCGTGACTAATGTGTCGCGAGAGGAGGGAGGGGAGCTGATTCGCTTTTGTGTACATGCGACTTTAGGTTCGGGACGATCGCTTCTCGGGAAAGGGGGATTCACAACGTTACAATATGCATGGCCATTGACGTTATCTTTTTTAAAATGTTCGAAAATCTACAACAAGCACTATGCCACGAACGCATCTACCGGTGTTCAAACACTAAGTGGCTCTTCCCATTGTATCCGCAAGAGATACAATGTTTAAGCGTTATAGGCATAGCAATTTTTTTAACCAATTGCAAAGCTGAATAAAAGTTAGCCACGTAGTTGTTGAGCTTTGTGATTGGTAAATATTTTTCGATGCCAGTATAACTGTCTTGGAAGTATGTAAATAATGTGAACAGTCCTTAAGTCATCCTTTTACTTGATAAGTTGAAATTCTCTGTGTTCTGGGTCATAACCACTCCCTTTTTGGATGAGTACATAAGAATAAACCAACCTTCTACCAGGATCGGGAACTACAACAGGGACTCCTGGCCTCGAGGCGGATACTCATTCAACTAAGCCAGCTGTGCTCAACCTTTTTTTTTCTCTCTCGGGCCACTTGCATATGTTTTGGTATATTACGTGGGCCGCAACATAACCGGCAGCACACTTTACCTCATAATATAATAGTGTAAGAAATAAAACTTAAAACCTATATTTATTCAAGCGTTTATTTAAAATTGAGTGTAATTTTTAATGTTGAGACAAACTTTTGACTATTTTAAACAAATCAGCAATTTATGCTTTAAGTTGACATGTCACACTTAAAATTGGTTCTTCAATGTGGCAAAAGCTGACAGTGGAATTATGAAATAATACCAAGTTATTCGTATTGGCAAATGCTGTTATGTATAAAAGAGGTAATACTTGGTCCCTAATTGAATATTTTAGACCCTAATTGAAATTTTCATGGAAGACCAGCCATACGCTTGAGGTTGAGTATGAGTATTAACTAAAGAATATTTGGATTGAAACACTTAATTGAGCGATTTTATATTTCACAACAAAAGTTACTTTTTAATTTTCCAAGAAACATGAAAAAATAACATATCAACAACTGCCATAATGCCACAGAAATATATTAAAGTAAAAATTCAATCTCAGTTTGTTAAAGGAGAAATAAAAGTTGGTATATTCTGATCCCAAACCAGTAGTTTTTTATGTCTTGAAAGTTGTCTTATAAAACATAAAAGTCAGTCGCAACTATTGGCAAATTTCCCATCCGTATTATAGAATATAATCACGAAAATAGAAAAAATTCAGTTGTAAGCTTATTAAAATATTGAAAATCGAATTTTGGTTAATATCATTTAATAATGACTTTATTTATTGGAAAGGAATTCGTAATTGGCATCAAACTGATTTCCTCTTATTACTTGGGACTGAGAACATAGTCATAGTTCCAATATTATTTGCACTACAATAAAGTAAAATTATTTACTACTATTGAACGAAATAGTATGGATCACTTTCTGTAAGCTTGAAAAGGTTTAAAATAGCTTTCGAAGAATTAGTCCTTAGGATATTCTGGAGTAAACGTTTTGACATCCCCCGAATCCTAGAAACAAGAATAGGACAATCCGTTTTTCACCTTCTGTGGATTAAGGCTGCTGTGTACTAACCCACCGCAGTGTTAAACTATGGAGAAAATGTGTCTACTATTTACAACTACATAAATGGTGATAAATCAGTAAAAATGGTATTTTCAGGTAGACTGTACTTTTCTGCACCTTGCAACAAAATTCATATTATAAATTTCGTCTACCAAAGAAATTTAGGAGTGTTTAAAACACACTAGACCAGATGTTTTTCCGAAAAATTTATTTTTAAATATATATATATATATATATATATATATATATATATATATATATATATATATATATATATATATATATATATATTTAAAATGACCCAAAGTATAAAATTTCTTTCTCTATTAAGGAGTAAATTTTTTTTTAAAATCTTTAAATCCAAGTCGGCAATCCTTGGACACATTTTCTCCATAGGTTAACATTGATGTGAGAGAATCCAGTAGGGTTAGTGCACAACAGACTTAATAACTTTAAAAACAGCGAGAGTAGATAAATGTATTTATGTTTAAAAAATTAAATGATGATCTTGTCACTAATGACAAAATAATTACGCTTTGAGGAAGAAGACACAAACATAAAAAAATCATTTAAAATTTAACAAGGTATATCCTCGTATGCTCGTTAAATTGTTAGACATTCAATTTTTTTTAATCTTATTCAGCGACCTTTGGGAACGCCTTGAACTATATAACGTGGTTTGTTTAGCCCTCGAGCAGCAAATCCTGCTCGCAGTGTTCCAAGCGACCAACAAATTTCATTTTTTTTTTCTTTTACTTTCCTTAGCAGAAATAGCTCATAAATGCTTGCATAATGGCTAAGAAAAGTGAACATTCCTGTGCTATCTCACGTTGAGATTTTGAAAAAAAATAGAGGGAGGGGCATAAGCTTTATTATTGGGTAGCAAACCAAATTTATTTTTTTTTTTTACTTTCCTCAGCAAAAATAGCTCATAAATGCTTGCATAATGACTAAGAAAAGTGAACATTCCAGGAAATTTAGACCTAAACTCTCGCTTCCCGCACAACAATATAAATTGAGATTTCGAGAAAAAAATAAAATAAAATAAACATGAATGAATGGCAGTGGGAGCATTTTGTAGGTGAAATTTGTCACGCCCTCTCACAGTGCATTCAAGTGGGGATCGTGGTATCATCTTTGCTTCGCCAGAACAGATGTAGTAATAAAAATTCTTGAAAAATAGAACAATGGTAAAGAATGGGGAAATATGTAGAAGAAAATATGGGGAATAAGGACAAAAGTCGGGGAGAGAGATAAAGGAACGTGCAACAGTATTGTTCGAAATTGAACTGATGTTACTGAAACAAAATTTGAGTGGGCTTTTTCTGTAGGAATTCAAGCTTTATTTCTGTTTGATATATGATAAAATCTAGAGTGTTAAAATGATGTTGTTCGTAAAAACATAAATGAAATGCAATGTAAGTAAATCAAAGTTAATAGAGCTGTATTTATGACATGAAAAGAATATTTATGTAGTAGCTTAAGGCTGCTGTGTACTAACACAACTGAATTCGCTCACCTTAATGTTAACCTATGGAGAAAATGTGTCTAGTATTTGAAGCTACATAAATGCCGATAATCCAATAAAAATGGTATTTCAAGGTAGCCGGAACTTTTCTGCATCTAGCAACAGGATTCATTTGATAGATTTCGTCCACCAAAGGAATTGATCAGCATTTAAAACACACTACACTAGATTTTTCCCTCGAATAATTTAAACTTTAAAATATTATTTGCATTTTTAAAGATAAAACGAAAAATGTCCCAAGGTGTAAAATTTCTTTCTCTATTACGCAATACACTTTTTAAAAAATCTTTAATTCGAATTCGGTAATCCTTGGACACATTTTCTCCATAGGTTAACATTGATGTGAGAGAATCCAGTAGGGTTAGTACACAGCATTCTTAATAACTTTAAAAATAGCGAGATAGATAAAGCATTTATGTTTAAAATATTAAATGATAATCTTGTCACTAATGACAAAATAATTTACCCTTTCTCCATGGGTTAACGTTGAGGTGAGCGAATCCAATAGGGTTAGTACACAGCAGCTTTAATAAGGCCCCCCTGAATGAAAGAGTCGCAGGAGTTTGTTAAGCTCAAACTTAAGATTAGAAAATTAATTGAATAACATTAACTTTTATGAACAGATTCGCTATTTTTTCTTTACGGTATCCCTCTTTTTCTTCAAAAAATAGTGAAACCTCAGGCATGATGTAACCGAAATATGTAACCGAAATTCCCTATGCCGCTTCCTATCTGGTGACATAAATTGCCATAAATTATAATGTTACTATAAAATCCAATACAGTACCATTTGTTTTTAGGTTACATGCGAATTTTTGTAATTTTACTGAACAAAATCTAGTGAACTTTTTTATTGAAAATGTTCGAATGATGATAAAAAAAATGTACCTCCAATTTTCTCTGTAAGGGAACTTTTCCAAATAAATTTTGTTTATATTCATTATTCCTTGATCTTACGAGCCCAGAAGGGAAAAAAATGTCGTTACTGTAATAATAATAATGTAATAATAATGTAATAGTAATACTGTAATAATAATGTAATAGTTTTACTGTAATAATAATGGATAATAAGAATGAAAGGAGAGACTTATGGGAGGATTGATCCCAAAAAGAGTATTAAAATCGGTTGGAAGATTTGTCCTTGGAGAGATTATATTAAGCCAACAGTTTGTTATAAATGTTGGGGGCTTGGCCATGTGGCCAAGCATTGTAGGAATAGCAAGTTGTGCAGGGTGTGCACGGAAGAGAAAAAGGAGGATCATTCCTGTAAAGGAGATCCAGCCTGCGTCAACTGTAAAAACTATCAGAAAAAGATGGGGAAGGTGATTGATACCAAGCATTTACCAACTGACCAATCTTGCAGCAGGTAAAAGGCTGAACTGGAAAGGATCATCAGGACGACAGACTATGGTTCGAGGGAGGCCGAGGTGACTCCATCCATCGTCACTGAAGTGGAAAGTCGAAGAACTTTGTAAATAGACTCTTTTGTTGCTGATTGCAGCTCAAGTGGAGTTGCTTTGTTGTTGGATTGTAATTTTTGGTTATGTTTAGTTCCCTGAACAAGTGGTGCAGGTCTTCTGTTAACTTTATTTTGTAACTTGATAAAATAAAGACGATGAGCGATATATTTCGCAGTTATGGTGGCTGCGGATTGAGAAAATTAACGGCTTATTTGTAATATTACGACTCCTGCTCTTGGATGTCTCTGATCGTAAGACCGCTGAGCGGATGGTGTCAAGTGGCATTGATGGTTTAGAGATGGGGCGATTTGCCTTGCGGCTGCGAGGCGAGGGATGTGACCAGTGATTGGTCCTGTGGATTCGGAGTAGAGGAGGTTGCCGTTGCGGCGATCAGGAGTCAGTAGTTAACTTTCGCCGTATAGGCTAACGCCGAGGTCGGTTTACCTTTCTTACAGATATTTCATAGTAAGTACAGTATGCAAATGATAAAGAAAAATTGCAAATTCACTTTATTATTAATTTAACTCAAAACTTGATTACAAACAACATTTTTTGTTTCCTATATTCCTCTTAGTGACTCCGAAAACTATGGATTCGACATTAATCTCGGTCAGTTTGGATTTTTTATTACCCCTTCTCCCCCACCAATGGTGATGGGAGGCTGTGCTTGCTCTTAAACGGCATCGGGAGGACCCTATTCATCTCAGCGACACAAAAACTATGGATTCGACACTACTCTCGGTAATTTTGGGCATTCTACTTCTCCCCCTTCTCCCCCCCAATGGTGTTGGGGGGCCAAACTTGCATTAAAACGGTATCGGGACTAACCCTATTCTTTGCAGCGAACCCGAAAGCTATGGATTCGATACTATTCACGCTCATTTTGGACATTTCATATTCGCACTTTCTTACCCCCACCTCACCCAACAATGCTGATGCGGGGCTGCACTCTCACTTAAATGGCATCGGTAGTGTCCCTATTCATCTCAGAGACATCGAAAATTATAGATTCGACACTACTCTCGGTCATTTTGGACATTTTATTTTTAATCCCTTCTTCCCCCCCTCCCCCCTCCCCCCTAATGGTGGTAGAAGGCTGAACTTGCATTCAAACGTCATCGGGAGTGTCCCTATTCGTCGCAGAGAACCTGAAAACTACGGATTCGAAACTATTGCCGGTCACTTTGGATATTTATATTCACACCTTCTTCCCTCCCCCCCCCCCATGCTAATGGGAGGCTGAACTTGCACTTAAACGGCATCAAAAATGTCATTATTCGTCTCAGCGACCCCGAAAACTATGATTTTGACATTACTCTCGGTCATTTTGGACATTTTATATTCACCCTTTCTTCTCTCCCTCCTCACCTCCAGTGCTAATGGGGGGGGGGGGCAAAACTTGCACTTAAATGGCATCAGAAATGTCACTATTCGTCTTAGCGACCCCGAAAACTATGATTTTGACACTACTCTCTGTATTTTGAACATTTTATAATCACTCCTTCTTCCCCCCCCCCAATGCGGATGTGGGGGCTGAACTTTCACATAGACGGCAACGGGAGTGTCACCATTTACCTCAGCGACCCCGAAAACTATGGATTCGACACTTATATCAGTTTTAGATTATTTTTACATGTGAGCCCTGTCCCTCCTATGGTGCTAGGGGTGTCTTCCCTCCCCCCCCCCCCAGTGTTCCTTTCCAGATTGTAAGTGATATGTGTCTCAAGTTTGGTTGAAATTGCTCCAGGCGTTGCAGAGTGATGCTGTAACATACACACATACATACATACAACCATTTTTATATATATAGATTTATATTCACCCCTTCTTCTCTCCCCCTCCCCCCTATGATAATGAGGGCTGAACTTGCACTTAAGCGGCTTCAGAATTGTCATTATTCGTCTCAGCGACACGGAAACTATGATTTTGACACTACTCTCGGTCATTTTAGACATTTTATATTCACCCCTTCTTCTCTCCCCCCTCTCACTCCCAGTGCTAAAGGGGGGGGGCTGAACTTGCACGTAAACGGCATCAGAAATGTCACTATTTTTCTCAGCGACCCCGAAAACTATGGTTTTGACACTACTCTCGGTATTATGGACATTTTATAATCACCCCTTCTTCCCTCCCCCTCCCTCCTATGTTAATGGGGGGGGGGGGCTGAGCTTGCACTTAAACGGCATTACAAATGTCACTGTTCGTCTCAGCGACCCTAAAAACTATGGTTTCGACACTACTCTCGGTATTTTGAACATCTTATATTCACTCTTCTCCCCCCTCCCCTCCCCAATGCTGATGGGGCTGAAATTTCACATAGACAGCAACGGGGGTGTCACCATTAATCTCAGCGACCCCGAAAACTATGGATTCCATACTTATATCAGTCATTTTCGATTATTTTTACATGTGCCCCCTGCCCCCTGCCCCCCATGGGTGCTAGGGGTGTCTTATCACTCCAGTGTTTCTTACCAGATTGTAAGTGATATGTGTACCAAGTTTGGTTGAAATTGCTCCAGGCGTTCCAGAGTGATGCTGGAACATACACACATACACACATACATCCATTTTTATATATATATAGATATATAGATTGCTAATATTTTCTTAATTTTTATAAAAAATTGCTACCACCAATTTTTTTTAATTGAGGGTCGAGTGATTTTTTCATCTAACTAAAATGGGTCTCTATCGAAAATATTTTGCGCACCATTGGTATATAATCACTCTTAGTCTTAGAAATCTACTTTCTGGTCCTGACATTTTTCTCTTGGAGTACAAAATTCGTTCAAGAGAAGAAAGATATAATATCTTTCAAACATCTAAAAATATACATCGAATTCCTAAAAATTCACCATATTATATCTGTATCTGACCTAAAATAATATATTATTTGTACTCTGCAAAAATTACACATAAGTTATTTTAGAGTTTCATATGAATTAAACAAAAAAAAAAACTGTAAGTATTTCTTACGAGTAGTTTTGCATCATAACATTGCATAGTTAAGAAACAATCAAATATTAGACGATTGGACATCTTAGCCTTCAGTTATTTATTGCTGAATTTAAAGCAGTCGCAACAATTAATCAAACTTCACGATCATTTAGCACAGGGGCGTCAAATTCAAAGGCTAACTTGGGCCAAACAAACAAGATTTAACTATAGGTGGGCCGCAAAAAAAATCAATATTAATAGAAACGTAGGTTTATTTACCTAATTACAGCATATTCAACATAAATATACGCATTTTGTTTAATAATAGCAAAAAAAAAAGAGTATAATTAAATAAACATTTAGCGAATTCTTCCTATCTTATCATTCTGCGTCTGTTATAATTTATTACCTAATTACAGTATATTCAACATAAATATACGCATTTTGTTTAATAATAGCAAAAAAAGAGTATAATTAAAAAAAACATTTAGCGAATCCTTCCTATCTTATAATTCTGCGTCTGTTATTTTATTATATATTATTGTGTGCCAATATATTGGCCGGGCCGCAAAAATGTTCATCGCGGGCCACAAGTTTGACACCCCTGATTTAGCATATCACATGCCGGAAAAATCTCTGAATGCCGGATTTATCTCTGAATTTTTTGCTAAGTGTTATTATAGGGAAATATAATTAGTAAAAATACTCATCAGGTAATGTATTATGGCTCACGTATTAAAAATACGATTCTTTTGAGAAAAAAAATTTTATTTTAAATATCTTACCTATATAAATTATAAATTCCACGATTATTAAAGAAGTTTTTATGTGTTTATATTTTTATGGGATTATATGTATATACATAATTTTAAAACAATGAGTTTATTTGTATTAAATTCAGGAAAAAAGAGGGCTAGATAACGGCATGTTTGTAAGAATAACGGTTTCCTGACATGACTCAAAATAAAACTTTTTTCACAAGAATCAAGCGACGAGTTACCAGGTTACGAGTAATTTTAATTTTGTTCTGTAGGGAATTCATCATCAGATTTCAACGAAAGATTGACTCATTTCAAAAATTCATCGCTATCATCTTCTATCTGAAAATGAAATCTTTCGTTTACGGAAAACTTGCTTCAGATAAGTAGGTCTCGTTAATAAGGTTCTAAGCTGAATAAAAATAAAGGAAAAAACTCGAATATTTTGAAAGATTACGACCATATAAACTATCAAAATTTTCCTTTAGCTATCACAGATGTTACTTCTCAAAATACTGAGCAGCAATTAATGCTGACTCTTGAATTGGGTAATTACAGATGTTTTGGAATATCTCACTGAACCATCTAAGAATTAACTTACCAAGCAATATTGCAATTACCCTGAATTTTTCACAGCCTAATGAAGAAGGGATGATCTAACTGAAGGGGGGTCTACTGTACAATATATGTCCGTGTTCCTAATAAAAATTACGAAAAAAAATAGATGAAATCCTCGAAAAAATCCCATGTCCCTCACGTTATCATCTATAAAAAGAAAATCTGAATATCTAAGCAAAATTTCACACTTGAGTGATAATCCTTTAAAAAAATAAATAAATAAAAGCAAAAAAATGCCCTATTGTTACAGTGAATAGATTTCTTGCGGCAAAATTCAACAAATCCTCGTTTAAAGTTTTCTCACGTTATGACCTTGTTAAAACCTAAATTTAATTTTTAAATTAAATTTTGTTCTGCTCTTTAAAGTATTTCTATGTTGTTAATTTGACAACAATATTGTATGAAAGAAAAGGAAAAAACGGGAATTCCTACAACAGCATTTTTTTAAAAATTAATCTTTCGCTGCAGCGTAACAAAGTCCTTAATTAAACACAGGAACATCCATGCATTAGCCGGTATTCAAACCCGTGCCCACGATGGTGGTTTCTTACCCCGTTGGTCACCATACCGTACGGGAAGCACGTACGTCGTTAAAGGCACGCACTTTACGTGTAAGGCCATGACATTAATGTATATATGCCCGTTCTTTAGTTCACATGTTTTATTGGCAATTAAACTTGCTTCTCAGTCCACGTCTCAGTCACGTCTAACACCTCTCTCCAAAACTCTATTTTCCCTTATTCCATTCTATGTAGATCTTTTTCCATACAGAAATAGTGATGATGTGCGAACTATGAAATTAAAATTCTTTCATCGATATATTGATGATATGACGCTATTTGCACCATGATGTACGAGACAGGCGCGTTGTTCAAAGGAGTATTAGGGCTCTTTATATCTATTTGCCTTTTTATTACATCGTTTGTTTTATCAGTAAAGTTTATGCAATATAATTTCGTTGAACGTATTTAAATTAATAAACTGACTGTGATGATCCGGAACAAATACTGTAACCACTGAACCACTGCACCCTGTAGTTGCTAAACCAACCCTTCCCCGCGCTGCAAGAGAAACTGAGGAAGGTCCAATACCTCGGCCATAGATCAGATTCTTTCGGGCATTATCTTAACACTACTGTGTACTAACCCCACTGGAATCGTTCACCTAAATGTTAACATATAGAGAAAATTTGTCTACTATTTACAGCTGCATAAATGCTGATAATCCAATAAAAATGGTATTTTCAGATAGGCTGAACTTTTCTTGACCTCGCAACAGGATTCATTTTATAAATTTCGTCCACCACAAGCATTTATGAGCGTTTAAAATACACTATACCAGATTACCACCCTCCAAATAATTTAAATTTCAAAATATTACTTGGATTTTTTAGAAAAACTAAAAATACCCCAAAATTTCTTTCTCTATTATGGAGCACAGTTGAACAAATTCTTTAAATCCAAGTCGGGAATCCTTCAACTCATTTTCTCCATAGGTTAACATTGAGGTGAGCGAATCCAATAGGGTTAGTACAGAGAAGCCTTAATGGTCCCATCTCAAATACTACAGCTATTCATATCCCCCCCACCTTAAAAATCAAAGTATGGGGGGGGGGGGATCCAGAATCAAATCTTCCATATTCAGCATCTCGGGCTTGTGGCGGCCCTGTGGTACAGCGCGCTGGTTTTCAGTGCTTAGGGTGCTCAGATCGAAATCCAGCGTCGTGCCACGAAAAATGCCTCCGTTTGTGTCGTCCCTTCATAGGGGTAATGCTGTCTGCCTATATGGTGCCCCCGTAATAAAATGGACAGTAAACTGCGGCGTAGTATAGGCGAATGTCTGACGACAAGTGCCTCCGCTTAAAATAAAAATTCCAGCATCTCTGATCGATATTCTGTGCACTTAAATGCCATGACATGACGTATATCAGCTATAGAACTTCCATTTGACTTTTCGGCAACCTTCATCTTAATTTCATGCAAAGAATTATTCTAATGACTTATTCGTTGGTATTTAGTTCAGGAAGAATTCCTCTGACTAAATTAGATCGGAAAGCACTAAATAATAAGTTTCAATGCCTGCATTTAGTAAACATTAACAATATTCCACAAAATTTTCATTCAGTTCATGTGTCAGAAGCGTCTACGATCAATATTTCATCAGCGCTTTCCACGTGCCTGCATCGCGCTTAGACAGGAAAGCAAAGAGTGTAAAAGAAGAAATCTTGAAGAGGCCTGAAGACGTCGCCTTGCCGATAAGATGATCCAGATGCACCGCGGAAGTCCTTGCGGTTGGATGAGTTGACGCTACTGGTTTATGTATAACAAGGGAGATGACGATTCATCATCCATCCCAGCACTGACTTCAAGGTAAAAGCAATCAGTATCTACATGTGATTGTTTTAACCCAGTTTCTCGGGAAAACCTTTGTAACTCTGCCTTTGTTTTTGTCCGAAAGGGAGAAATGAAAGTAAAAACACAAATCTTTGTGGGACGATTTTTTTTTCTAAGCAGGTATAATTAGAAGATAAAAGAAGAATCATTTAAAATATATCCAAACGTCACTTGGCGTTCTTGAGGTGACAGACCATTTTTCCTCATTTGAAATTAATTTTCAACCAAGGTATGTGTAAAGAAAACAATAGCATGCATGGTAGATGAATACAAACATAAATTTGAGAATTCTTACTGAAAATTACTTTCAACGAATAGACTAATTTAGAGGAATGTCTAATTAGATTCGTGGGCCACAAAGCTTGATATTATTTACCATTTTCTTAACCTTTTTTAAATGGTAGAACAAAAAAAGATTTTAGATGGGGAAAATTAGAACCGAATTTCGTAGTTTTAATGAAATGAAAAAACAAATCTTACCAAATATTTGTATTTTTGATTTCATTCCTCTACGAATTATACAGACAAAGGAGCACTTAAGAAGTTTTATTTTAGAGGCTCGAAACCATTTGAACTCCATTTAAAATTTCAGGTTTTTGTATTTCTAGAACTAAAATCTGAATAATGTAATGTATTCAAGAAATAAAGACTATACCTTACTGTCCTTCCGTATTCATTCGTTATGAAGACAAAAAATTATTATTTTTTATTTTCAACGTCAGGAACTTTACAGAAACTAGCTACAAATTAAAAAAAATTAATAAAATGAATACAATACAAAGGTAACTTGAATACAATAGCCATTTTCCCCATAAAAACATCGCGTCCTAATATATTCCAAACTCGAAACCACTGTGGAAATCTCTGCAATGGGGAGGGGGGGGCTTATGTTTCCTGTCCATGGGTACATCTGGGCCCCACAGCGGGCAATCAAACCTAGGAGGGGCACCTTTGTGATTCAAATGGCCCAAAGGCAGTCACGGCCTGTTCATAGTCTAAACAACGCAACGACTTGACTGTCGGAACGATAAAATGAATACAACTGACCACTTCCCTATAAAACCTTATCAATAGATAATGAATTATCTGTATTTCGGATCAGTCAGCAGAGGGTATTTGTCCTGAATATTTCACCATCCGTGGGTAACTAATATATTTTAAAGAATATTATAAGCCACCTTTCTTTGTCCTTTTTTGTTGCCATTACTGAAAAAATTTCTAGTTTATTTTGTTTGTTTCGTAAAAACATTTTTAGAAAACAGTTATATAGATGTCATTAGAGAAATGTTCAAAAGTTTTATTATTAAAAAATACGGTATTTTTTTAATTTCCGAAAAACCGCTTTTTTTAATAACTACTTTTGAATCTTTGTCTAAGGAATTTATATATTGTTTACTATAAACATTTTTTAGAAAACAATTCTTTAGTAGACATAAAAATGATGAGGAAAATAATTAAACTGGTTTTCCTAAAACCCATAATAATGATCTGTCGTTCTATTTCCGCGTCATAGATAATACAAGAGTTGAGTTTATATGAAATCTGTGCTTTGAATCTTTATAACAAAAGCGATACCTAGATAAAATTTTAAAAGGTTCTTGAGTGGTATTTACCCCATTTCAGGTTTTAATAAAGAGCCACAAAAAATTCAACAGAGCTGTGAGTATGAACCAGTTTTTTTAAGTGTTTTATTTCAAGTTTTGTAACTCATTCTTAACTAAGTGTAAATACGTTTCATTCTTTAAACAACTCCCATTATGTAGATAAATTTTGCTTAAGTTAGACATGCACTTTTCACGCGCAATGTCCTGTTATGTTTTTCAGAATTTTTTTGACTAGTACGAACTTTGATAGATAAAAACATTTTTCTTTGTTTCACTAAATTTCTAAGTAATACGCTTTTTCTGTATTCAGGTAGGGATGTTAAGAAATTTTTTAATCTTACTGATCGTTTCATAAAAGCGTTGGATGTTTTTTAAAATACAGTATACTCCCGATTATCCGTTTTGGGAATTATCGGTGCAGAAAAAATCCGAAATCTTTATTCAAAATAATACTCAATTTATTAAAAACTACACGTGCATTTCTTCCGGCATACTTATATAAAAAACAAGATTTTTAAAATAAAAGTTGTCTATTTACTGAGAAAATTTTTATTTGACAAAGGATGCAATAATGTACTAAAATAACGCATCCTTAATTTCCCGGGGTTTTGAGTACAGTGACGTCATATCATGATATGAAAATTCATAGAGGTATCACAAAACATTCGTTAAAACCAAATAAAAATTGCGAATTTCATACATAAATTAAATTAATAAAATAGAAAAGAAAGTGTAGTATTATATTTTGAAAATATAGTAAAATTGAATAGAGTTGGAGTTTCCGTATTTTTCGATTATTCGTGCTACTCCTCCCCTCCGTTAACCCGGATAATCGGGAATACAGTGTATCTCTTTCGCCTTTAAAACCTTTTTCTCTGCATTGACAACTCTTCGTAAAAGAAAACAACTTTTTGGGTAGTATTTTAGAAGCGTATAACCTATTTCCTACCCATCTACTATAAGACAGCTTTACAGAATGACTTAACCACAGGTGAAACTTATAAAACTTGTAATTTTCGTAAAAGAGGGAAAGTAATAGATTCTTGTCGTTAACACAGTATCCTCTTATTCGAATTCGATTTCCAATTTTTAAATGACACTAAATACGTTATCATACTGATCTGTGGTACATTTTATGATGGTAACATAAAAGTTTTACTTATACACTTGCTCTCTAACATTATACAAAGAGTTAAAATGGTGCGATGAATCATTTTTGAGACTGGATTTTTCTCCCTTTTTTCTTAAGGCTGCTGTGTACTAACCCTATTGGATTCGCTCACCTCAGTGTTAACCTATGGAGAAAATTTGTCCAAGGATTGCCGACTTGAATTGAAAGTTTGTTTGTTTTTTTAAATTGTACTCCGTACGAGAGAAAGAAATTTTACACCTTGAGGCATTTTTCGTTTTTTTAAAAGGCAAATAATATTTTTAAATTGAAATTATTCGGGGGGGGGGGGAAATCTAGTGTAGTGTGTTTTAAACGCTTATCAATTCCTTTGTTGGACGAAATTTATAAATTGAATCCTCTTGCAAGGTGCAGAAAAGTTCCCGCTGTACGAAAATATCATTTTTATTGGATTCCCAGCATTTATGTAGCTGTAAATAGTAGACAAATTTTCTCCATAGGTTAAATTTGAGGCGCGCGAATCCAATAGGGTTAGTACACAGAAGCCTTAAAAGAGAAAGAAAAAGTATTCTTGTGTAGGGTAAAAACATTGACCATTGTTATGGCTTTAAATGCAGCAAAATGAAAGAATGTAAAAATGTCTTATTTTTCACGAAAGAATTCCTATCTGCAAAGATGATTCCGGAGGTTCATACAATTTTCCTTGAACATAATACGATCCTCGGTGGGAAAATCAATAAGTTATACTATGTTGTGAACAAACCCTGACCTTTCGAATTACTACCTATTCATAAGTCATGATGAATTCTATTCCAGTTTCGTTCTTAAATGAAGTCCTGTTTTGAGATAATTTTATTAAGTTTTCTAGTGTTGTTCGTAATTCATGATTTGAAATTAACTATTCCTTATTATCTCGAGAGGCAATATCAAAGATATCAAAGAATATCTTTGAGATAATGATAATTTTCTGGGTTTTTATTCTTTTGCCATCTCTGAAAAAGATCCAAAAATTTTCCTTTCTTTTACCTTATAGATCTATGGGAATACATACGTTGTACAACTTTTTCGGAAGAAGAAAAATATTTTTTGCGTTTACAAAAGTTTCCTCATTTTGTCGATAGATGGCAGCAGTAAAATTTTAAATGAACTGCTTATCTCGCCCTGGATGAGGAATACAATATACATTAAAATGCCTGTAACTCGCATTATACATAAAAACGCCTATAACTCGGAAGAGTCTGACTTAGTTGAGCAAAATTCCTGTTATGAACAAAATTCTGCTCATACCAAAGATTCTGCTTTGAGCAAATGACGTTATTGCTGCATTGAATTAGAGACTAAATAGAGTTTTAGTTTGATGAAGAATTGGACAATAAAAGACTAATTAATAACTCAATTACTGATTTTAATTGGGAGTTAATTATAATTAAATAATTACAATTAATATCTGATAAAAGTATGAGCAGTCGTCAAGTATTGTCAGACTGATTTTTTTCCCTTGCATATGAAAATTGTAAGGGAATACTCATTTGCAGCTCTCAAATACAGTTTGAAATAAAACACAAAATTTAGAATAGAAAACATTTTAAATTTTATGTAATGAATTTTAAAAAATCAAACAACAAAACTGGTTTATCCCTAGGGGCATCTTGTAAAACTGGATTTGTATTATTTCATTGAGGAGTTCAACAGTTTTTTACTGCAAACTCATGAACTCTATGACTTATTTTTGGAATTAAAAAAAAAAATGACTTCATTAGAAATGCGTAGGGTTCATGATCCAAAAACCAAAGGGTTCTTTTGCTCGTATATGAAAACAATTTGATAAAACTTTGTTTTCCAATAATCTCATTCTGACGGAAATTGTTCGAATGAAAATATTTACCAAATCATTAACCTTTCTTAGGGTACCCAGAAGACGTTAAAAATAAATTTCAACCACGGCGTTTAAATTCTGGTTTATTTTCTACCTGTTCTAATTTAAATACTTCCAAAATAAAATAAAACAGCAATTTTTCTTTTTCTGAGCCCATAATAGTCAATTACTGTATTTTTCACCTGACTGGATCAGAAAATGTGTTTAAGGAATCTCGCCAAGGGCGAGTAAGATTAATATTCACAAATTGTTCTTGGCGGAGTTAAGATTTATTTCATGTAGCTTAATGTTTCGTTTAGAGGCAGATTATATGCATTTCGGAAGTGAATTCTTTGATATTTCGACAATAGCTTGAAAATAAATACAGTCGTAATAACAATGGGAGAAAGCAATATTTTGCTAGATCTAAGGGGACTACAAGTGATTTCGAATAAACTCGAATAAAAGTACTGTTTTGCTCGTAAAAGGAAGTAATCAACAAAGTGATTCTGTTTTTTTTATGACTGAATATTCAGCATGATTCATACATGTAAATAAACAACAAAAAAAAATCAGGTAGTCTCTTCTAACGAAACTACCACGGTTTATTACGTAAGATTACTTACCGTTGCTTACCTCTTTTGTTTGTATATATGTATCCATATATGCATATATATACGTATGTTAGAATTTTGACGCATCTTGGTAATTTAAAATTTGTTATTTTTAAATTAAATAACAATAGAATTGATGTTTGAGTAAGTATTCAAAAGTTATACAATGAGAAAAATAAATATAATATAAATAAAGTGAGAAAAATGTATAGCATTGAACTTTTGTTGTGGATCATATCATTGTTAAAAACTATGTTAAGGCTAAAGACATAATCGGAATCTTCAGTTTCACAGTTTGCAAAAGCGGGAAAAAAAAAAACCCAACTTTCTTAAAAGTTTTCTACAATTTTCCGATGAACTTCTATTAACGTTTTAATTTATTTCAAGTTAAGTTAGGGGGTCACCCCACCCCCCTCGACGCTACGCCTATGCACGTGTGTCGGATCGTTGCACCACCAAATAATGTTACTATCCTACAGAGTTAACTTTGCAAACTTCATTGACAGCTAAAAGAAGAGTAAGTATTTGCGTCTAAGAGGATATTAAATTTCTTTCTCGAGGGCAAAACATTCTTTCCTTTAGACATTCAAAAATAAAAATTTTAACATCCAGAGCTTTCAGCAAGTAATTAAGATGAACCGCTTAGACAGAATCAATGAATCATCAAATTCAAGTGAATCATGATTGCCAAATTTAGCGATTATTAAATGAACCCAAACTTTCGTTGGCAAACCAAGTATCAATGAAATATATGTTAATATGCTGCTAGAAGCTGATCTAAACACACATTTAAATTGGGTGTTTGCTATAAATGTCCTCCTTACATTACATTTGTCAGCATGGAAAGTCTGAAATGCATTCAAAAGTTATTTTTAAAAATCCAGGTAGTTTATCGCTTTACAACCGAGAAACTCAACGTATTTTTGTCAAATATATATCATCTATGTTACTATCCTACATAGATGTAACAAGCGATAAACTACCTGGATTATTTTTTAAAATCCACAAAATCCACGTAGTTTATCGCTTTAAACTACCTGGATTATTTTTAAAAATCCACGTAGTTTATCGCTTTACAACCGAGCAACTCAACGTATTATTGTCAAACATATATCATATATTCCCACTGCTTAAAATTTTCAGCTATCGTGTAATGTACAGACAAAGATTCCCTACTCAACGTATTCTTGCAGTTTGTAAAGGTACCCATCCGAACCTACCAGGACTAGATGGACAGCTTAGTATCTTAGACTGCCATAAAATTGGTATAGAGCGTCTAAGCTATTTCCCAAACTGGTGGTGGATTTTGCCACGAGAAAATTCAGGGTTATCAGCCACCGCACTGATGTTTCATCATTCAATTCAGAGATGACCCACCTAGACACACACCCTTTCATTAAAAAAAAGAGCAGTTTCGAAATTTTCCATTCGCTCAATCTGTATTCTTCGATCGTCTTCCATAAGGTAATGGTCGAGCAGCATCGGTGCCCAAAGGGTACTCGTTCAAGGCGAAACCAATCTGCCTCTGAGCGAAACGAGTTGCAACAAACCTTATTGAATTTAATAATATACGTGATTAGAGAACGTCTCCACAGCTGGTGCTCACTTCTATGACAAGAATAATAAGAATCGTAAATTTATTGTTCATTAATATCATTTCGCTTTCCGATTATTTACTAGTATGATGAAGAAAGGTAGACCTTTGACCTGGAAGGGGCTAAAATGAGGTCAGGCTTCCTAGAATTATATACTTTTTCTTTTTTTCAATTATTTGCGTCGTTGTGTTCCGGTAACAAATGAAAGAGGGGGGGGGGGCCTTCGGAATTCATACGAAAACTATTGTGTTTCTTGTTCAAGACAGTGATGCGGTTCTAGCTGTTCTAGAACTAGTCATTAATTTTGTTGTTTGAGAAATCTGTGGCAACATAGTGATTAATCTAAATAGCTCATCTAATCCGACCTGGTTGATTGAGTGAAACAATCAGTAGAGACTAATTTTTTTTCTTACTGCTCTGCAATGTTGTATTATATTAAAAAATAAAAATTGAAACCATTTCCAAAAGTTGGAAAAAAATTGTCACGGAGTTTTATATTGAATCAAATCTAGTTCCACAAGTTTTTTCCTCAAACCGTGGTACTTTACCGATGCAACTATCTATTATGAGGGAAAAGATAGACACGGTGCATTTCAATAATAATGCCTTTGCCAACAAATCCATCCACATGGTATAGAGGTTAGCGTCGTGAGCTTACACGCCAGTGGGCTTGGGTGCAAATACCCGAGTAAGGCTTGGATGTTCCCCTGTTGTCCCCTCATAGGGAGCAATGCTGCCTCACCTAAATGGCGCTCCCATAATAAAGTAGCCAACATGATATCGGGGTAAATTTTCTGAATGTCTCTCAAGTTCCTCCGCTTTAGAAAGAAAAAAAAACCTTTGCAAGAAAATAAACAGTCAACAGCAAAACAATGCATTTGTATATACAGTGTGACAATTATTGAGCTATATGAAAAAAAAAACTTGATAACTTTTGAACCATTGACGAGATTCAGCGAAATCGTGGCGGTTGAATGCAGGGCATGTTGGGATTTTTTTTAACTTGCGCACTCGTATTATTGTAGTTGTTCATTTTTCGTTGAAAATGTCGAAAAGCGTTTCTGAGCGTATATCCATCGCCAAGGCTACTATTCCAGAAAAATTATTGCAGAATTTTGCTCTTTGTCTGCGCCACATCATAGCCATTGATGGCAAGCATATCGAAAATGTCATAAACTAAATCCGTTTATCTGTAGTTACTTTTGAAATTTTATTAAAAATTTTTAACTCAGTAGTTTTTTAAAATTTGATTGTTTATCTCATATAGCTCAATAACTTTCACAGGTACATGTATTTTTTTTTACTTATGGATAAGAAAAGCATTCGAAAATATCGTTGAAAAAAATTAACTATAAATGCTGAAATACGATGCAAAATATAAGCCAATTCCTTTAAGATATGAGTTCTGTTAAATTACAATTTCTCTCACCAGAGACTGCTCTTTATTTCATTTTTCTTCAAGACGTTACAGTGACTAAAATTTTATTTCAAGCTAAAGAAGGATTTTATATTCCTTCAAATTAAGAACAGGTCTGACGAGACCTTAATTTCTTGGAATCTGTAACTACTCAGCCTGATTTAAAGTAATGTCAGACAGACAGTGCTTTCCTAACAAAGAACATCTCGGCAATTATGTCGTGCGAAGCTATGCGTGATTCATGAAGAAATGTCAAAGTCGAAGCTTTTTTGTTTTATGGGAATAACTAAGAAGCATTTAGAAGGATATTCTGTATTTTTCATCCGTAACTAAACTTTTTTTTAAAATTTAAAATATTGCGCAAAAATATGTTCCAAGGTTTTTCACCGAATTTCCAATTAAGAAATACTATTTCGGGTAATCTAAACCGTCTCTAGTATGTGTTAGATAAAAAAAAATGGGAGACATTGATCAAAAGACAGATTTCTACATTTAACTACTTTTTTCTTGCTCTAAAGGTTTGAGATCACGCAAAAATTATTTGTAAATGCAGTGCGTGTAAACGTAGCTCGTCTGTTGCAGCAATTATTTACTTGTGATGAACTTGACGATGAGAGAAATACCTTTCAAGTGAGTTTTCTCGGATGAGTAAATAAGAAGGCCACTGTTTAAAGCAATCTGCCGGCTGTACATTATACTTTGACAATTTATCACGAGATTAATATCAGTGTTGAGGGTTGAAGCGTGACATAAAGAAACATCTAAATGGATACCTTGAAGATGATTCTAAAATCACTGCCTTATGAGCTTTCCTACATTTGACGCAAAAGGGTAGAGGTGAAAGAATGCAGAGATTTTCCTTTTTCTAGTAATTATCTTGTAGATCAGGAGCTCTACGATGTTCAAATGAAGTTCCTTAAGGTCGTCAGGTTTTAAAATGTGCTTAGTTTTCACATTTCTAGTGCATTCAAACTGCATATAAATATAAATAAATAATTACTCGTATAAATATAAATAAAAATAAATAATTACGAACTTTTTTCTTCTAAAATTCTAGCATAATTTACGAAATTCACATTACAAAGTAATGCAAGTTTCAATCTTTGAGCGTCTTTTTAATGTCTGGAACCAGGAAAAATATTTATATATAAATGCGTCTTTTAATACTCCAGTTTTCGGCGTCCACGTGGTATAGCGGTTAGCGTCTTGCTCCTCCCCGCTGTGGACTTGTGTTCAAATCCCTAATAAGGGTTGGTCGTTACCGTGTCGTCCCCTCATAGGGCGCAATGCTGGCTCACCTAAAATGGTGCTCCCATAATAAAGTAGTCCGCAAAACCACAGTGAATAACAAAAGATGAATACCTCCGACAAAGTCCCTCCGCATTAGGAAAAAAAATGTAGTCCAGTTTTCTCTTTCGTTTTCAATAGTTCATCTTATTCCTTAGGGCACGGTGGCCCAATTGGTAAGAGCAGCGGACCAGTGATCTGAACGTCCATGGTTCGAAGCTCGACGTTGCAAATCCATCGCCGTGTTCACTAATGCTGACCGGGGCACGTAAAACAGGGCGTGGCTGCAATGTCCTCCAAGTTCTCAAATTTACCTCTGTACCTGCTGGGTCGAGTGTTTCAGTCTCGTCACTTGACTCGGTTCAAAATTACGGGACCGGCCAAGTCGGACTCCGACCCTTGTGGTGCTAATTTAAAACAGGAGCCGCCCCTTTCAGCCCAATAGCCTATTAAGACCTGGTGAATGGAAGCTCCAACCAGGGGGCATTAACAACAACAACATCATCTTATTCCTTGATTTCTTGATTCCATTTCATAATTTGTTTTCTCGGGACTATTTTCGAGGCTTTTTCCCAAAATCCGGCTTTATTTATTTGTTTCGTTTTTAGATGGGTCCCTTTGCTTGGTCTCTGGATCATAAAATTTCTCACCTCCATTTTTCTGGCGGGCTAATCCCTTTCCTGCCCCCATTTCTGCCGCCGACTCACACGACATTGTTATGGAAATTCCTGTTGCTTTCTTTATTTATATCAAGCAGTTTAAGGATCCTCGCATTTGTGAATTGTCCATAGAGACAATAACACTTAAGGCTGTTGTGTACTAACCTTATTGGACCTCACCTCAATGCTCACCTCAATGTTACCTTCGCTCACCTCAATGTTAACCTATGGAGAAAATGTGTCTAACATTTACAGCTACATAAATGCTGATAATCCAATAAAAATGGTATTTTTAGATAGCCTGAACTTTTCTGGCCTTGCAATAGGATCGATTTTATAAATTTCGTCCAATAAAGGAATTTACGAGCGTTTAAAACACACTGTACTAGATTTTTTTCCCCGGATAATTTAAATTTTAAAATTTTATTTGCATTTTTTTAAACGAAAGATGCCCTAAGGTATAAAATTTCTTTCTCAATTACAGAGTGCAACTTTAAAAAAAAATCTTTCAGTCCAAGTCCGCAATCCTTGGACACATTTTCTCCACAGGTTAACATTGAGGTGAGCGAATTCAATAAGGTTAGTACACTGCAGTCTTAATATTCACACGAACTGATAAAGAACTAAACTAACTGTTCCGAAACTAGTCGTAATCCTTATTTTTTACTGTGTATTTTTAAGAAGCTGTGTGTTTCTATTACATCTACCTCAAATTTCTGTCGACGAGAATAGCAACAATTTTTCCCTTTTTTTTTATCAATATGCTTAAAAAAAAAGAGCCTAAATTCTGTAAACTGTTTAAAGAAGCTATTGTTTTGGTGTACTCGTTGTCATTAAAATTTGCTCCTCTTCAACTGTTGTTTCTTTTCTTATTCATCGAGCTTGCGATGTTCATCAATGATATAGCTTGATAGTTCAGGGGTTAGAACAGGGATTCCCAGCCTTTTTACGTTTGTGGAACCCTTGTTATTGAGATTAAAAACATGGGGTGCCCCTGTTAGAAATTTTGTTTTTTCAGTTTTTTAAATATTAAATCAAAGGGAATATGTATCAGGAATGTGTTAAATTGAAATTAAAATAAATACTTATTCGTTAAATACTTATACGTTGTGACATTGTGTCAATTACTACACGAAATTAGTATTTATATAAGTATGTGATGCCACGTTCCTACCCCTAAACATGTCATCTATCTGCTAACTGTTGATCTGGGCGGTCTCATGAACTCTTGGTTAAGAGGCCATAAAGTTCTTGTAATGTGCGGATTTGACGTTATAGAACACATAAATCCCAGAGTGGTTCGAGGGCTCTTCAGATTTTTGATACTATAGTGACGTCTAGAATCCCATAAACTTCGAACACTTACCAGCACTTCAAATGCCAGAGAAATCCCTTTGAATTCGCCGACAGTATAAAGAGACGGCAAGATTCCACGGGTAGAGAGAGCTGTTTTTGGGTGCCAGAGAAAGAGAGCTCTCCTGGTCAGAGGCCTTATAGGCCAGAGCTGTCTTTGAGCCTGAAGCAAACCTGGTGATCTAACTATATATTCTAACTCGTTGTACATACTTGCTTTAAATGTTGCAGTTGTAGTATGTTTAACGTATCATTTCAAAGTAACTGAAGTGAAAGGCTTGTCTTATTATTCACTACGGTACAACGCTAAAATAAATGCTGATTTTATTCATTTATTGAAAGATGTAACAAACACTAGAATAGGATACGTTAATACAGTTTCAAAAATAGATTGGATTCAGTATAGTATTACACTAGAAGACTACAATGGTAACCGCTCAAAAGACTTTTGTTTTATCAATGAGAGACTTGCGATGGATGCGATGGATGCTTAGAGCACACATTTTTCATATCAGGCCTAACAGTTGTGGGCGGAAGAGTAGCTAATTCTCTCTCAAGAAAGAGTATATTGATCTGTGCCATAATCTGTCAGGCGTGAAAGTAATTATTTCAACTTAATTTTTATTTCATTTTAGAGCCCTACTATCTTTTTTTCCTGTTAGTACCCCGAAAAAATCTCGAGGCACTACTCGCCGATCTCACGGTGCCCTAGAGTACCACGGCAGACCGGTTGTAAATCACTGGGTTGGAATATCGAACATGGATTCCGCAAATGGTGCATTGGATTTTTGAACCTTTTCTTCGTCAACAAATTTTGACATACATTAAACTGTTGTAAAATCATGTGACTTAAATTAAATATTATCAATAATTAATTCCATCTCTTTCATCATATTATCCTAAAAGATAAAGCCCACGAAGAGCTCGCGGAGATCAAGGCACAGTTACAGATGTCTTCTGATGCCCATAAATCACTTGCGTTGGAAGGACCAGAACTTACCGGTGCTTTTTTAACACAAGAGCTTTAATTTCACTGTGATGCTTTCTTTGTGTAACATAACTGGTCACTTGGACCTACCTCAATTACCAGTTTGAGCTTCACGCACACTAGCTTAGATTTGTTCACTATTAGGGCCATCTAGACCCCAGAATCATTGTAGCATAGTAGAATTTAGTAGCTTATTTAGAAGAATGAAACTTGACTAATTTTCAAACGGATTTTAAGTTGGAAAGTGATGCTTCATGAGGTGTTATTATTACTTGAACTTGCGGCGTAAAGTATTTGTAAACACGAGGATGGCAGTTCATAGTCTTTCGTTTTTGGGTTGCATTATTGGTTGTATGGGCAAAACTCTACTGTGGATACTTAATAAATAATGGTGTGTTGGGAAAATGGTGGATAAAGGAAGGTATAATTATTAAATCAAGGTATAGCGTATTTCTGTTTTGGTAAGAAGATGTGGTTAAAAATTACTCCCTCGTCCTTTAAGGCTGCTGTGTATTAACCCTGTTGGATCCGCTAACCTCAATGTTAACCTATGGAGAAAATGTATCCAAGGGTTGACAACTTGGATTGAAATATTTTTTATTGTATTCCGTGATAGAGAAAGTAATTTTACACCTTGGGGCATTTTTCGTTTTTTTTTTTGTTTTTTTTTAAACTAGGGGCTTTGCTCCTAGGCTCGCTACGCTCGCTCCTCTGTTAGGGTCAAGATCAAGGTATATTGAGTTTGTTGGAATGCCATGGTCTTACGACTTTACCTCCAGTAGCAAGATATGTACATCAGAAAATATGTGCTCAGCAGTAAAATAAAAATTAAGCCCTCTTCAGATAAGTAAAATAAAAAATATAATAAGAATTAAAAGAATAAAATTCAAATATTTAGAATAATTAGTAAAAATGAGCGTCCACCGGGATCGAACCAGGGACTATCGCATACGAGCACCGTGCTCAAGCACAGCGCCAATCATGGCACAACAAGTTGAACGAATAAGTTGCTAATAGCGATATACATAGGGGTGATTCTCGGGCAATGCAACAGCTTCCATCCATTTACTGTTGAAGGGGAATCACTGCGGAGGGGAATCACTGTTTCAGGTTTAAAATTCAATTAAAAATCGAAAATTTAAGATATAGACTTGAAATGAGGTTTATATGAATAAGGAAGCTTTCGGCTTCCAGATGATGTAAATATTTTCTTTGTAAGATAAAAACTCGAGGAGCATCGATATTACATCCACGTATGTGACGATATTTCTCGAAAAAGTGGGTTTAATATTTTGATGAAAATATTAGTCTGTTTGAAATTATTTTTAAACAAATGAAGTCTTGTTTGAAGGAGAAATGTTTGTAGTCTTAGATTGTAAAAAGATCAAAATTCTACGATTAATTTCTGGCGAGTTATCGTAATCTGAACATGAAAAAGTCAATATTTTCCCACAAAACATAAAATTAAAAAAACAACTTAATGTCCGACGAAGATAAGACATGTCTTACTTTCTTCCTCGGATTTTTCTGCATCTATTGGTATCGGTCTCGACACCATACCCCCAGCGGTTTCAGAGGAGATAGCGTGACAATCTTTTGACAGCAGTGGCGGCGGCGGCGCCAGTTACTTTTTTTTAGAATAGAGAGAAAATGCAAATAATATTTTTTAATTTAAATTATTCGGGGGAAAAATTCAGGTAGTGTGTGTTTAAACGCTCATCCATTCCTTTGGTGGATGAAAATTATAAAATGAATCCTGTTGCCAGGTGCCGAAAAGTTGAGGCTATCTGAAAATACCATTTTTATTTGATAATCAGCATTTATATAGCTGAAAATAATAGACAAATTTTCTCCATAGGTTAACACTGATGTGAGCGAATCCAATAGGGTTAGTTCACAGCCAGTCTTAACCAATAGATAAAATAATAACAGCCAAACATAAAGTTCCTTGAAAAAAAAATTGAAGTGCGATAGAGATCACAAGCACACTTTTCTCTCTCTTTCTTTTTTTTTCCCCGCCAACATAAACGCAGTATTTAATTTTTTCTCTCGTTTCTTTCCTTTAAAAACAGTGGGGTGGAAGGATAATCTTTCCCGTACCTCTAAAGTTTAACACTATTCTGCCCTCCTAAGACGTATCTAAATTTTTTTTTTCCATTTTTACGGTTTTTCTTGTTTGTGAGCTACCTGACATTATTCCTAAGCCAGAAGGCCGTATCTTATTTAGAAATAGTAGAAAATCATTAAAGAAATAAGATGTATCTAAAAAAACTGAGATATGGCAACGTTCTAAGGGAATTGGCTACGTCTCAGCCTTTTTTTTTTCTCAGAAAAAAAAAAAATTGAGATATGTCTTTTATGCTTAGGATGGCAGTATTGTTTACGATATATGTTTAAAATTATGGGAATTAGATATGAATTTGCTGAACAATCTAGTACGGGATTATTCCAGGACCAGGCTAAAAGAAAAACTTGAAATCAAACATATGGATCATTATCAGCCGAAGAAATGTACATTCCTTAAACACGATAGTACAAAAAATAAAATTGTATAAGTGCAACGTAACATCAAGCATAGTAGCTCTCAGAAAGAGAAAAATATTTGTTTTTAGTCCTTATTGTATGGTGGTTAAAAATTATGAACCAGAAATGGCTGAAACGATATAAAATACTTTTCATATACAGTTAAGAAGTTCAAAATGAGAACCTAAATTAACAAAGATATTAAAAAAGTAATCGAAAGATTTACTTGAGGATAAAAAACGACGAGCAAAATATGTACCCAAATAAAAGTAAGCAATGTATGCCTCTGAATTTTCTGAAGGTTTACGGCTGAATGTTTATGAAATATATACAGAAAGAGAGGCTTCCCATTCATAATAGCTGCACTAAAATTCCTGTTTTAAAATGAAATTCCCAACCGTAAAAAGGGTGTTGTTAATGTTATTTAAAATAGAATTCTTAAACATCCAACTCAAAAACTACGGTTAAATTTTAGTGGTGTTCTCCAATCTCAAAAAACCACTAATTTGCTTGCTTTTTTTCGCCTTTTTTGAATTTTTTTTAAAATTTATAATGCAGAAACCCGGGGACAAAGTCCTTAGGTTTACAGAAAAAAGGGAAAAACACAAAACTGCAAAGGAGAACAAAATGTATCCATGCTTCCACCAGCTATGATGTGCAAAACCCTTTTTTTTTTTCCCCAACAACTGAAAAATGCCCCGAGTCGCCACTGCTGGCTGTATTTTGTTTTTTAGAGTTGAAATATTTTGAATGATTTCATTGTGAGAGAGGAGAGTCGTCATAGTTATGTCTAAATGAAAGAAGGGATTTTCGAGCGAGGAAATGAGACCCTTCAGTCTCTATTTCAATCGGAGATAATATTCGTTTCATCAGCTACATGAGATGGTATTTCAGTAACTGAAATATCGGTTCGGGATGAAAAAGATGCCGAGTTCCACCTCCGGCCACGGTCTGTTTTATACAGCAGAAAAAAAAAATATGAGTGTATGTAGTTGGTTGTTACAGGCTTATTTTAAATGTAATCTCTATATATATATATATAACAGTTCCGTAACTGACTGACTGACGGACTGACATACAACGCACAGACCAAACCACTGGACCTAAACGTTTAAAATTCTTCTAATAGTCTGTATAGGGGTGCACTAAGAAATATTTTTGAAAAATTCTTCTTAGATTTGTTTAAATTAAAATTTTAAGCTGTTTTTGTAATATTCTTTAAAATTTGCATTTAAAATAATAATCTGGTGGGTTTTAAAATTTATATCTTGAGAAAGATCATAATTCCTTTAAAATGAAATCTTTTTCGAATCTTTGCTTCCATTTTCTGATTTTTGGTGGATTTTTAAAGATTAATTTTCAAGTGGTTTCTTTTCTTTTTGTGATATTTTACATTAATTTAGCATTAATTAATGCACGTGACATGCATAACAGCAAAATAAATTGACAATTTTTTTCTTTCTTATGCGGCAGACGATTGGAAATTATCCGAAAAAATATTAAAATACAGTAAAAGTAATGCTCCTCAAACTGTACTATATTCTTTAGTATGTTCTATTAGATTTAATTTCAATATTTTCTTCTACATTATTTTGTCTATAAAAATATCCGTTAGGTTTTTTTATAAATATGTTTTTTCGTTCTTTTTTTGGCATTAATTGCATACATTGACCCTTGCAGTTATTGTAATATATATATATATATATATATATATATATATATATATATATATATATATATATATAGGACACAGTTGAAAGTGAAAACCAGTATATGCTCAGAACCACTAGAGCCAGGAACTAAAAACATGAAAAGATAAGTGAAAAATAGGTTTTAGACAGCATCTTGTCATCATCTGTGCCGATACTGTCTAAAAACCAATGGATTGTTTCTAATAAGTATGATCTGAGCAATAAACATACTTAGACACCGTACAATCCATAAGAAGTGAATAAACAGTGGTTTTATCATAGATCACCAAACTCGGCGCCAGACAAAGTGAAAGTTAAGTTAAGGAGACCGCAAGAAGACTGACGTCACAAACATTGCAACCATGGAGCAAATGGATTACTTTAGCAGACTTACAAAGGAAACTGTTTTATAGGACATAATAACCTAAGTTAACTTAGACATTTATTATGCTAAGAATTATTATTTATTATTTTAATTACACAAGTTTTTATTTACTTTTTTATTAGTTCTTTACTAACTTTAATTATTTAGTTTTGTATTACTAATTATTAGCAACAGTACATGCTATTCATCAAATCTAAAACAGCCAATTATGTGCTTGGATAGACTATCAGGATAATAATTACGCTTTAGCACTACTAACAATTCTTTTATATGCTTATGTATATATATATATATATATATATATATATATATATATATATATATATATATATATATACATATTTGCATTAACTACATACATTGACCGTTGTATTTAATTTGAATGTACTCCGTAGCGAAGCACAGGTATTCAGCTAGTAAGAAAATAAGTTATTAATTGCAGCATTTTCATGTTAGGTATGAAAAAAATCCACCAATATGTGTTTTTTTTTAATAAAATGCTCCTATACACAAAAAAAGTGCGCTTATATGTGTATTTATTTGTACACATATAATAAGTTACGTTATAAGGGAACTTGTTGTGTATCTCTAAAGTGTATCTATTTGTGTATTTATGAAGAAAAGGGCGTTTAAGTGTGTATCTATGAGAAGAAGTGCGTCTGTATATGTATCTATGAAAAAAATCCTCCAATACGAGTTCATATATTTTGAATAAATACGTCTATACAAGGATTTGTGGAAAAGAAAACTTACATGTGTATATATGGTAAAAGTGTATCTATTCGTGCATTTATAAATGAGTCTATAAGTGTGTCTATGAAAAACTTTTATGATCAATAGGATATTTCCCGCACTTTTCCAAAACTTGATTGAACAGTAGCTTCCGGTGAAGCCTTTGGGTTACTTTCTTCGCAGTCAATACTTTGCTTGCGATTTTCCTTTCGAATCAAGTGGAGGGAGAACTCGGCTGTCTCGAGGATTATGTGAAGTGAACCAAGCCCGATCTCGAAGCAAGCGTACAACACTAAACATGAACCTTTCAACAAGGGGCAAACTTATTTCGCCTCAACCCAGAAGGAAACTTGTAGTTCCAGAAACAGAGCGAAAAGACTAAGAACCGAGAAACCCCATTCCAGGAAGAATCTACTCGAGTTATGGATGCACTTTCTACAGAAAAGACATCCCCCCACATCTTCGAAAACAAACGCTGCCTTTAATGAATCTGCAAGGGATGGCTAAAACTTAATTGCACGAGGTCGAAAACAGTCGAACAGAAATTCAGATTATTAGAGAAGGGTAAAACAAGCGTTAATACATGTTTTAAAGCATTCGACCGTTTCAAAACAAGAGTTATTCTTCCTCTTTAGTAATAGTTTAATATCTTATTATAATATTAGATGGCTCTTGGAATGTAAACAGAAATGTTATTTGCATTATTAAAAAATTCAAGAATTTGTAAAGGAAAAAAATTATCGTACTTTTTCATAGAAATACGGGATGAATATTTAAACGTGGGAAAACAAGGCTATTTATAAGATTATTTACCCCGTAATGAATAATGAGAAATATGAATAATTTAGGAAGTAGATTCCGTATCAAAACTAAGAATTGATTTATACGCTGTGATAGATATCGCATTTTAAAATGAAGCGTCTGTACTATAACTGGAATGCATCATATGTAGCTTGAACGGTCTGCGGAGTCAGATAAATCCCCCGGTTGTGTGTTGTTACAACTTTCTAAAAAGTGGTATTATTTTTGTTTCTGAAGTAAAACAATTATTTAGAAACTTTTAAACTCAAATGCATCGCTCAAATACTTAATAGTGCATTCAGAACGTTGTAAATGCACTATTAAGTAGTTGAGTGGTGGCATTTTATTTCAAATGACTAGAGAGATCCATTTCCTTTTAAAAACTGATTATGAATTCGAAATTATATACATGGTTGTAAATTAGTTGTTTTCACCATGATAATCGGACCGATTCATAGCGGGAACTCGGTAAATGGAGAAAACTAATTACGAAACTAGTATCATAACATGTGATTTTTTAAGTATCCGATCAACTCTGCAAAAGATTTTTTCAAATTCCTCGATTTTTTGTTATATTTCACATCTCTCTCAATTTTTATTTTGTCTCACATCAGTTATCTATAATGATCTATGACTTAAAACCTGGTGAAACATGTAAAATATATAGAGAACTTTTACATTAATTTAATTTCAGAAAGTAAAAAAAAAATTAGTAAGAAATAAACACCCCCAAATATCTTGATATCGCCAACGAAATAAAAATTTGATATTTCGAAATTTTCATAACGATAGAGG
Source organism: Dolomedes plantarius (assembly GCA_907164885.2). Lineage (NCBI taxonomy): Eukaryota > Metazoa > Arthropoda > Arachnida > Araneae > Dolomedidae > Dolomedes > Dolomedes plantarius. The sequence continues at coordinate 103,976,422 of OU015498.1, forward strand.
GCATAGCTATAGTGGGACATTTGATAACTATATCTTCATGGACATATAAATACTTCATATTGAAACAGTACAGCTATCTATAAAAATACTGTTAGAATGCAGTTCTAAGGAACAATTTTGTTGTTTTTCATTCATGCCAGAGAAAATTCACAGCTAATTTGGCGATAATCATCAGATAGTAAGCCTTTTTATAAATATTTGGAAAATATATTTGCAAAGCATTTCGAGCAAAACTTGTGGTTACATGATGATATTTTGCATAACGAGCAACGACGAAAGAGTTCGTTTTAGGGATAAAAGCTGAAGTTTACTTTTAATTCCAAAAATCTAATCCCTGTCAAACGATGTCGAATTATCGGCAACTCGACTTCTGTGTTAAACAAAAACAATGTTCAAACAAAATATGACTGGTAAAAAATTTTTGCTTTAATACTTTTGCACGAGTTAAATATCGATATTTTAACCTACAGTCGCTTTTTAAAGGTGAACGGATATTTTAGAACACTCGAGAGAATTAATACTGAGAAAATATCTTAAGATTGCCCTTACAATCCATTACTCAACAAAATTTATATTACACAGGCTTGTTTTTCAATAATTCGAGGTAATTTCACATTGGTGTTCTAACTATATACAATTTCGCTGAATTTATTGGTATAACATTCATAGGTATTATAATGACTGTCTTTAAGAACTGGTGATAAAACCAGGGTTTTAATAAAGAGGCCAGTGTTACACCAATTGAACCAGCCCATCACTGTGAGGAACTCCCATTTTTTAATTCTACAGAGGCTGTTCGCACATTTTTTAGACGATTTTGGTAAGCGGTAATAAAAAATCGTTTGCTGCAAAAGACATAATTGCAATTGTACTATGTTTTGAAAAGTCAAAATTATCGTCTGCGGCTTGAAAGTTTTGTTTTTATTCAAAATGGCGTTTTTAACAAAGCAGTGGTTCGAAGGCTACATTTATGCTCTTTCCGAAGAGAAATTCCAAACAAGTATCCAAGGTAAAAACGGACCTCTTCGACTATTGCAAAGGTACGTTGTTTAATGTTAAAAGAAAATCCCCCTAGTCAAAGGACAGTTGCAAAATCATTAAAATGCTCGGTGTCCACTGTAAACAAAATGATAAACGTTGATTTAAATCTTAAGAAAGCGAAAAAACGCAATGTGCATCGTCTTCTTCCAAATCATATCGCTGAACGCAGGACACGCTGCAGAATTCTATATGAGAAACACTTATCCAAAGAAAAATGGAAAACAATTGTCACAATAGATGAATCATGGGTGTATTTAAATGACTGCAACAAAAAAAGAGCCATTTATTATCATAAAAGGGGAGAAAAAAATTTAAGTACATGGTTCAAAGAATCGAAAGAAAGTTTTTCTAAGGGATTCATGATTGTTGCTGGTTTTTCTTATAATGGCAAGTTAAAAATAAAGAGCGTGGAAAAAAATGTCAAGATTAACTCCAAATACTATCAGGAACATATTTTACCGCCAATTTTTCTGAATGAAATACCATCGCTTTACCCACAGTGCCATCAATCTGTGAGACTCCATCAGGACAAAGCTAGCAGTCACACATCAAAATCCACTGTAAATTTCCTAAAAGAAATGGAACAAAAAACTGGTATCAAGGCCATTCCCTTCACTAATATCCCTACTAAATCTCCCGATGTATCACCTATGGATTTTTGTGCTTTCGGACTTTTAAAATCTGCATTATCCAAACGTCGTCCCAAAACCCTTACAGGACTCTGGAAAGCTGTTCAGGAGGAATGGGATAGAATACCTCTTCTGACACTTCAAAAGGCATTATTATCCTGGAAATTGCGGTGTCGAAAGATAGTTCAGAATAAGGGATGTCAAATAGAACATTTAAAATACAAGAATTTTATGTAATTTAGTTTTGTGAATACAATATACATCGTCTAAAAAATGTGTGAACAGCCTCTGTATTCCTAACAGAATATAGAGAAACTATGTTTTTTCCCTACTGAAATAAAATTACTTTTAAAATAAGTCCTATAAATAAGCATTTTTTTTCATCTTCAGTCATATGATATCCCCCTATAGTGAAATTTGTTTGTTTGAGAAATGAAAATAAAAAGCAAAAATAAATTTTACCCTCAGTTTATATTTTTATCCTGCTTATATTTTTGTTATACTTATATTTTTAGGTGATGACATAGAGCATTTGTCCTCCAAAGCGTTTGTTCTCAAATTTAGGTTGCTTTTAATTTTGGCCATGAATTTCAAACCTGGATTATTAATAAGTTTTCGTTTTCCTCTAATTAATTTTGCATGATTTCATTGCCCAAATCTGTCTTAAACTATTGAAACTGTTCTCTATTTCTTTAAATTACCACTGTAATAATCAAGATTAGACCAGTTCTATACCTAACCTTCACTGCAACAGAATAAAAGTCAGAAAATTCTTTGGAAAAACTGAACTAAACAAACACAGCAATTTCTCTAAAGAGCATACTGAATGTGAACGTAGCATACTCGAAAAACCCCTAGAGCTAATGAGAGTATAAAAATAAATATCTCTGCAACAGTAGTAGTTTGTAAATTTGAAAAAAAAATGGGATAGGAAGAATGAAGTAGAGCCTTAAATATCCATTCAAATCACTAACATAATGTAAAAACCGAAAGAAATGTATATAGACTTAAATTATGCAACGAATAGAATATAACTGTAAACAAAATTTCTACAATAATCTATGTTAAGAGAACATAGATTTATGAGAACGTGAAGCAATTATTTTTAATTTAAAAATGGGTAAAAACTGTGAAAACAGAGTGGACAAGGAAAAAAGAGTTTATAGAACAAAAACGTCATTAAAAAATGTAATGGAGATAATTTAGTGAAATATATTCCATCTCTATAAGAAAGGGAATGGGGGATATAATAGGTTCTACCTAGCTATTTTGATGGACAGTATCTATACAGAAAGATGGATTCTAACTGAAAACAGGAGTGGTATCGTTCTAAGATGCGGAGAATTTTTGAATCCGGCAAAGTAATTTTACGGTGATCTTACGGTATTTTCGATTTTACGGTAATCTTGCGGCAGGGTTTCTTCGCATGTAATGCCATCTAAATAATGAATGTAATTTTTGCGTTATAGGCAGGGTCCGATTTAGAAAATTCTTGACTATAGACACAACTCGGGATGCCCCCCCCCCCTAACACTGATGTGGGCGTAAAATTTCCAAAATTGACACACACACAAAATAATCATGAATCATTGTGAAAGTACCATTTTACCAAGAATTGGCTATTCGAAGCGTAGAAGCCTAAAACATTATCAAATAACAAAAAGCAATACAACATATTAACTTCATCATTAAAACACCAATACAATGTAACCAGAAAACCTTATTAATCCCTTATATACACTATAACATACATATGATGAACTATACATATAACTATACATATGACAAACCTATCAATCAAATTTGCAAGGATATATAAAAAAAATTGCTATTAAAAAAGTAAAAAAAAAAAATTTAATTGAGAATTTTTTCTTTTAAAATAAAAATTTTAGAGCCCCCCCCCCCAACATTCGGGAGCCCCTAGGCCCTGGCCTACTGGGCCTAATGGAAAATCAGGGCCTGGTTATAGGTATGTGCTCTACGAAACTCAAGCTGCAAGCGGTCTTCGGTCGAAAAACCGATGTTTGCAAAGGGCAAGACGTAAATTCAATACTGTTATAAAAAAGTAATTCCGATCATGGGAATCTTTTCTCAACGATTTTATCGACACCTTTGTTACATTGAACGTATGAAAAGAGCAAAAGCGATCAATGATGGTTGTATCAGAGAGTTAAAGGTAATTTTATTTCCCACAGTGCCATCGTATCCACTGAATATGTTATCTCACCTTAAATGAGATGAAGATTGACTTATATATGATGTTATCCGGTAGAAGCTCCTACCAAACACCAGCAACAGAATATTGAAAACAAAATTGAAACAAAATGTTATTTACTATCCCGAAAAGAAGTTTCCAAAAAATGTCTATTAATTCTGAAAAGAGGTTTTTTTTCACCCGGCCAAGAAATCTTTCTTGTAAAGGAAAATTTGAGAACTTTGAATTCAGTGTCTCATTCCTCGTAAAAATTTTAAAACACATTGGGAAATTCGTCATTAACGAATTTATTAGCATGGCCCAGAGGTGTAATTACAGTGCATTAACTAAATTTCATGCGTTACATGAATTAACTAAAAAAAAGGTGCCCCTGTATGGGGTAAAGGTCTGGTTAAATTTCAGGATCGTATCTCAAACAATTTAGTTCTTTTTCAAAACTGTTAAAAAATATGTATGAACTAATGTTCTTAAAACACGCTGTTTATAAATTTATTTTCATTTCTAGTAAGAATATGAAATAATATAAATAATATACTTTAAAGAACTCTTTTTTCTTAAAAAAGAAAAACTATTCTGTGGGGTACTCATTCATTTCATACTATCACAATTACATTATAACGATGTTTAGAAGTATTGGTTATTTTTGGACACAGTAGCCTCTATGAGTTTTCTTCTGATGCATAAATAGAGATAAACCGAAAGGAATAAATCATGTAAATCCACAGCATTAAAGTCTCCAGGTAATGCGGCTGCCTGACCACGCTCGTGTTATGCAGAAGCTACGAGCAATAGAAAATGAGGAGCAAACTTTTTAGCGAGTAAGTAATTACTATCATTTCGGCTGTCACGAATTGCTCATTGACGGCTCGGGTCAAGCGGCATCAGACGAATCTCCCACAAAGGAACGCACACAGTTCAAGGCGAAAGCGACGTTCCAGCCCCTACCGAGAAGGACCCCTCCCGACAACCTACTTCGAGAGCGTCCGATGTTTGTCACGCGGTCGCCGTTTCAAAACGCCCGACAAATTACCGATAAATTTCCGCGCCGATTTTCCATTCTTGAGCAACAGCGCCTTCCCCCGAGAGTTTGGGGAGGGGGCAGACACGCAGAAAATCGAACACCTGGGAAAAGTAGATCTTACGGAGCATGTCATCATCTTGACCTATTAAACCCTAGAATAAATAAATAAATAAAAAGTGAAACCGGCCCCTCAGGGCGGATTTCAAAAGTGACCAGAAATCTCTGTCTTCCTCCTAGAACGAGAAACAAAAACCGGCGGGAAAAAAAAAGGAAAAAAAGCGTCCGAAGCGGTCTGTGGGGAAAGTGGGGTATCATCCATACAGGTTTCAGAGAACAGGGTTCTGTTTCTCCACCCCCTCCTCTGTAGGAGTATAAAAAGCGACGCGGTCGTGTTGGTTGGCATCATCGTCCCTTATCCACTCCGTGAGCTCAGACGCACACCCAAAACATTCTCCGTCAATCACCATGATCGCTAAGGTAAGTGCCGCTTCATTTCACTCCACGAAACATTACAACTCGAGAGAGCTCCCAGTATGAGTCTCCTCCGACGGTAGCAGAGGGAAAGGAAGATTCACGATAGCCCATATCTTACTAAAATTCAATCAAATATCTTATTATAATTAAATCAAAAGTCTTCAACGTGTAAGTAAGGTACATAAGTACAGCAGCGGTAGAGTACATTCCTAAATGGTCTCAGCTCTTATTCTGAAACGTTCATGAGTACTTTGAGATTCACTTCGTGATGGATTATAGTCTGTCTTTGCTGTTATGTAGATGGATGAATAAAACTTTTAGCCTCAGGTACAAATTTTTTCTTTAAATAAAATATATTGCAGATTAATAATGAGTAATTTTTTTTCCATTTTAATAAATTAATTTAAATAAAATGGAATGGAGGTAAGAAATTTTAAAAATGATATAGCTCTTTAATCAAAATATTAAATATTTGTAATGAGAGTGTGATAATTTCTCTTCAACAACTCTTCAAAATCAGAAGTCCTTTTCCATTGACGTCTCTTAAAACTACAACGATAGAACTTTAATTTGTTCAACGTAACCATCAAACTGAACTTAAAGTTCAAGCTTTTTACGTCTAGCAGCCAATAGCTGAATAATTTAAGGCGTGCGTTAATTTAAAAGAAAAAAATTAATTCTACTGAAATGTAGAATATGTCTTCTGATAGGGATGTTTAACGGCAAACTTGGCTAAAATCTTACCACTGTATTCCAGCGACGAAATTTAGAGAAAATATCTCTCCATAAAATCCTTCAGGTAAAATAGTTGAATTCTTTTAATAAATGAAAATTTACCCTCACTTTTCAGGAAGGCTTCATACGGTAAACAGTCCAAAATAATCCTCATTTTATTTATTTGTTTATTACTTATTTAACTTTTCTCGGGGGGGGAGGGAATTAGCTCTTTTTAAAGAGATTTTACTTGACAAGGCTTTTGTTGGAAGAGCATATATCGACCACATTTTACTACCGACATCTAATTTTGTAAAAATTTGTTTTACATTCAGATATACAAGAACTGATCAGGTAAAATTGTAATCGAGAAATTTATATTGTGCCACAAAAGCCCACATATTTAAATTAAGTTGCAATGACAGGTTTCATTTATATTGAACAACTCCTATTCAATGCTTTTGGCAAAAAATAGTTGTCAATGAAACGCATTAAAATTCTTAAATCTATTGTGTGGTCGCAATTATTATGTAATCACGAGTATTGTCTCAGATTTTAGATCGGTTGATCTCTAAGATAATTTCTTACAAGATATTCATTGCGACGCAGTCATTGTTACTGTGCTGCTTATTAAAAAGATTTGAATTAAAATATTTAGCCCTGTTTTTCCTCTTAAGATCTCAGAGAATGATTATTATTTTATAATTTTAAAACACAGCAAGATTATAAGTGTTATTCATTTCACTCAATGCAATAAATTATTCATATGCCGTATCCAGATCCTCAAGTTTGTTATAATCACATAATTTAGGATTTACCCACCCCAAAAGTAATACGAGTCCGTACATTTAATGAACTTATAGTTCCCAAATTATCTCGTCAGAAATTTCTGTGAATTACTAACGACAGGAAACAGTTTGATTTAACCATTGGGAAAAATTAAAATAAAATTAGCAAAAGGAAATTGAAAATATATAAAGAAATAAATCCATCATATGTCCCGTAATATAGAGAAATAATATCTTCCCATCTTGTTTGCTACCCGAAGCACGTACTCATTCATCCACATCGTTAATCTTTAAAAGACTTCCAGAGCCTTGAAATGGTCGAACGATATCTCAACAAACGCTTTATCTTTATAAGATCTCTCTCATTCCTTGTTCTCTGTTTTTATTTATTCGTATTCTACGTGCCTGCGTCCACCGTAAATATATTTTGTTTTAACGCCGGTTCGTGATTTTTTACCTGCTGCAGGATTTAAATTTTCTCAGGGATTTATTAGACTTTTACCGCGATGCAAAGGTTTTACGCCATTATTTATTGTTTGTAGGAATATGAAAGTAAGTCTGAGAGCGTCTTACCTCGAGTAATTCGTTTTTGTTTCACTTCAAGGAGTATGATTGAAATATCCTGCATTATTAGAGACATTCACGTCTAAAGCTTTCAAATAATTCTATGCAGTGTGAAAATTTTCAAAATTAGTAGAGAGAGGTTTTCTGAATGCATAAAAAATGAAAGGAAAAAGCTTTTATTAAACTGCAATAAATTATGAAAATGATACTTGTAATAAGAAGTTATAAAGGTAGTTAAAATGATACTAAATTACAATTCCAGGGATGTTCATTGATCTATAGAAAAGAACATACAAAAATTTCCCTAAACTTATCTTCTACCGAATGAAGAAATTGAATTTTCATATAATTGCACGCATACAAAATTGTTTTTAGTCCGATATCGCAATCGGAGAAATACATATATTATTGAGGGGGAAGAAGGGATTAATTTCTATCGCTAGTTGTAGAAGAATCTCAATCAAAGTTTCATAGTTAAGTGAGGTATAAAAAAAGGTTGCTTCTAGCGTAACTTTCATGTATATATCTTTATTGATGACTAATGTGAAAAAAATCTATAGAATTGATGTCGTACGAAAAAAATTGGATGAAAAATCTGAAAGACATGATTTTCGTTTTACTTACTTAGGTTCTTGTGTTGTTGGCCGTCGTTGGAGTATCCCTGGCACAATATGCTGCCCCACAAGCATACAAACCCGACGAAATCAAGGTGAGTAATATATAAAATCTATATTTCTTTTTACCATTAAGTATTCTAAAGAGCTATACCATCAGAGGCAAATAGGCGAATTTTTTCCTCTTGAGAATTTTATTTTATTAGACTATCGTTTTCCTTTATTCATTTGCTTCAAGATAACGATCAATATTACAGTGGATATTCTAACAGAATTTTTTAATTTTGTATCTCCTTATACAGCTTTAAAAGCAAAACCACAGTTAGTTTTGTTGTTAAGTCATATGATACATTTTATGTATTTTCAACGCTACTTTAACTATTCAGGGAAAAATTTAAGAATTGCTTTTCTAGTTATGCAAAATAACAGTATCACACTCTAGAGATAACGCCAGAGAGACAGGTTGTTCATTCTTAATTAAAATGTTCAGACGATTTTCTCTATATAACATTCATTACATTCACTTACCACTACACCTCCTAGTGTCATTTGTATGTTCCATAAAACCAGAAACGTAAAATGGCCTTTCCTTTATTTCATCTGAGATGAGGTGCAATAATCTGCAACCGCGTTAACGTGATCACCCCCCCCCCCCCTCTTATTACTTCGTTATTCTTAAATTTATTCAAGTTATTCCTTCCTTTCCGATTTCGAGAGACCAAAAAGCCAAGATTCTAACCATTTTCATGTTTATATACCTGTATGCGTTACTGACTATCCCAATTTCATGCAAGAATTTTGGTCGTCTGTCAGAACAATGCTATGGCATCATTTCATTGGGCAATCTTGTACGTCCCTCAGAACTACCTATCAGATTTACGAAGCAGCCTTGACTATAAGTTCGATTTATCTCTTTGAAAGTCACTGAATAATAATTTAAAAACTGTTTCTTTAACAATTCTTTTTCTTGTCCAGTACCCCCCTCAGCCATACCAGTTCGGCTACGACAGCAACGACGACTTTGGAACAACAGCTTTCAGGAAGGAATCCGGAGACGCTAGTGGCCGAGTTTCTGGAAGTTACGGATACAAGGATGCCCAGGGCATCGAGAGGGTGGTAGAATACGTCGCCGATGAGAACGGATACAGAGCACAGGTGAGATAAAGCATAAAATGTTGTCTTTCTCGATACCGATTATAATCAAACGAGGAAACACTACATAAGATAGGTAGTGTATTATATGACAACTCTCAGAAAACACTGTAAGATAAGTACAGTTATAAAGTTATAATTGGTTATGCTTGGTGTTCAGTATTTTGTAGAGTCTCGTTTTATTATCGTTGGCATTATGTTGTGGTAATGTATGATGCAAGTTCAGTAAATTTTTCTAATGCGAAGTCTTACCATATGAATTATCATGATCAGAAAGAAAATAGTTTTAGGTATAAACTTCTTGAGAAGAAATCGTTTTAAAACTCTAACATTACTAAACGCTTTCCAGAACATATTACTACAAATGGTAAAGCGAAACAGTATCTGACACTAAAAACCAAACATTGTCAGTTATGAATGCATTTATCTCATTACTGTGAAAAACGAGTTAAATCGATTTCAAGGATATGTAAAACTAAAAACATAATGAAATGAAATCATGCATCTTTTGTAACTCTCATTGAACTGCCTGGCTTGCAATTCAAAACGTGTCATAAAATACCGAAGATATTTAACTAAATCTCAGAAATCAATAAGAGAAACATTTTCGCTATAATTGCCAAATATTTAAGATACAATATACCTAGATACAAGTTTAGTCTAACTGCAATTTGTTAGGCACAACGAAATGCCATAATCCTTATTAAAACTGTTTTTATGCGAGCCAGTACTCTGAGCTACTTGGAATTATGTACGACCGTTTTAACAGCATGCAAAAATCAGGATGATGCCCGTTCTAGTCTCTGTTGAATTTTTTACTTGGTAATATTATATGAATCTTTCTACAGATCAAGACCAACGAGCCAGGAACTGAGAACAAAAGCCCAGCTGACATCGAGCTTTACGCCAACCCCATCCTCGTCAACTATGTACCCCAACCCCAAAGGTATCAAGACCCCAGCAAGCCTGCTTATTAGGAGGAAAATTAACTGGTAAGAATAACTTGATATGAAATTTTAAGGGAAAAAGTTGTATTTCTTATGGACTAATATTCAGGAAGTTTGGAGCCTCCTAATATGACATACGTTAATTAAGTTTGAAGTCATTTGACAGAACTAAATGATGAACTAGATATTAAGATCTAATGCTTAGGCAATGAATATGAATTGTATAAAGGATTAAAAAATATTATGCAAAACGGCGTTTTTTATCTCAAAAGTGTTAGAATGAGTTATAATAAGCATGATAATGAACGGAAAGCATCCCTTTTATGCCTTATATTGAAGCCACTCTTTCATTAATCGAAATAAAAATTGATAATGAGACAAACCAATAATTCAGTAATCAGTAAACAATATCCCTTTACTAAAAATTGTGATTCTTCTGTATCATTTACTGTACTATATGAACCAGACCATTTGTGAACTATATCTGGGGCAGCAAATGGAGAAAAGTCTACTTGGATACATACTTACCTCTGTGAGAGCCTACGAGAGAACAAAGAATAAAGTACTAATTGCGTCCATGTCTTAAAACTTGTGGGAATCATTGCGAGTACTTACTCGTGTAACGCATAGAACAGTCATAAATTAGAGAAAAATGTATTCATAAATATTTTATTTACATCAGTAGGAAACACGTGTGGACAAACATTTTCTCAATGCCTTTTATCTCTTTTCCAGATCAAAGAATAACATTGAATCTGCTCTCTGAACCATATCAGAAAGCTTACAGAAGACATTTTCCATCCCGATGCAGAAGAGCAGATATGTGTTTTTAAGCTCTTGTCGTTTGCCAAACATCGCAAAGTATGTTGTTTTGTACATTAAGTTTGTTTTGTAAAATAATAAAAAAAATCTACCGCACAAATGACTGGTTTTATTTTATTTATCATAATTAAGATTGTCCAGAAACAGGGGCTAATCCCTGTTACATTGGACTGCAATCAGAACTTTTTTACAACTATTTTCTTTAGAAGGAATTTTTGAATTTTCAGCGGCACATATTCAGCGGATAATTTTCTGTCATCACTGTTCAAAGGAAAGATACTTTCTGTTTAATTTTTGGGGTCTGAATACCACTGCACGTGTACTATCTCATATTGATCTTTCTCACCACTGTTAGAAGAGTGTTACATCCCAAAATAGCCATATTTTCAGGAAGAGCTAAAGAAAATATATGTCGAAATTTCATTTCTTGTTTTATGAATGCCTATGATAATTTTGGGAAAACTTGTTGTTCGAATCACTTCAGAAGGCAAAACTATATACTATTAAAGTTGTTTTCAATTTTTAAAGCACGATTTTGAATTTTTATTACAAGATATAACTCTCTTCTAGTAACCACGGCCAGGGGATGGCCGAATGGCTAGATCGCTGGCATTCGGTATAGATCCTGTGGGTGTTTGTAGCATGTTCGGAATCGGCTTTAAACTGTAGGTACCGGTCTAATTAGCCCTCGTGTAGCAAAAGTTGACCGTAGCGCTCCAAACCAAACCAAGCAAACCAACCTTCTAGTAGCCTCATTTCGTCAGCATGGACTGAAAATCTTGAGGGAATACTGCCATAGCTCTATGCTAATGCACAATCTATCTGAATTTTTCACAATACAAAGAAAAGATCTTGATAACATGAACAGCAGGTTAGAAAAAATACAAATTTATTTCCCAAATAAAATTTAATGAACATTTTTATTACAGGAACATTTTAATAAACAACATTATTCACTGACAAAAATCTTATTTTCGTTCTTCGCGCATGAGCAAGTTCCCCTCCTAGTTGTGGAAAAGGGTAATAAGCACCATCTAGGAAACTGTGTTGGTACTAGGCTTATAACGTTATTCGAGAATGAGAAGCACTTCTTATAGAGCATTGTGGTGCAATTATCTCACAATCGAAAATTTCGGAGATGTAACACGCTTCTAGTGGAGGTGCGATTTATACTTTCCTTTAATTTATACTTTCCATTCATATAAACTCCAGGGAAATCGAAGTAGACGAATCACGCTATTCTTATTTTAGAATTTTAAATAAAGCAGACGTTTTTAATAAGCACTGTGTCGTTAACTGGAAGAAATTGAATCCGTAAGTCCAGCAGCCCTTTCTTTAAAACCGACAACAGTCATAGATCACTATTTACATTGAGTTCACAACAGTCGGAAAGATATTCAGAAATATTTCAAAAGAAGTTAAAATTTTCAACACTTACTAAGCACGTTTAGTATGAATTTGCGACGAAAGAGATACATATCACGACCTTTTACTTCACCTTAGATCCAAACTGGTCAGTTTACTCTTTACCCTTAATAAATCGTGCAACAACTTTCCGTGATAAAACCAGAAGGATTCCTAAAACGTAGACACGCTTTTAAGGCCCGCTCATATTTCGTCCTCATTCTGCGCAAATAAATGTTTCGGCGATATGTCAGATTTTTAAAAGCCTCTTTCATTTCAAATTCAGAAATATTATGAAGGCGAGCGTTTAAAAGAAAATCTTAAAGTTATATTTTATCAGCTGTGTCAGCCACCTGAGGTAATACGGAAAATTATTAACAGTTTAAACTAATTTAAGATGTTGACTTCCAAGCAGATGATATTTGTAGTGCCTACTGCACTGAGGTTCTTTTTATGGTATAAGGACAATGCGGTACACGCAATGATTATTCAGCCTTTTAAAACACACGAAAAAAAATATTTATTCACAGTTAAGTTATCCGTAACACCTTCAAAACGGCATTTTCGATCAAAAAATCGATTTTCCCCTTATACAATAATATTAAAGCCTAATATTTTATCTTTCTAATTCTGTTTGAATTATGTTTCTACCTTAACTAAGAGCCGAGTAACAGTAATTCTAACAACAGTTGTCACAGAATTTTTTAACTGGAAGAAGCTTTTTTATCAAAATGAATTTTTTTCATCAATTCTCTTTACGCAAAACATTCTACAGTAAAAATTTATGTATGAAATGCCTTAAAACTTTGAATACTTGCTCTTCTAATGTTCATAAAGGGAACAGACTACGCTCATCACTAAAAAAATCGCATAAATCACGCAAAATATTACGCTCGCATAAATCATGCAAAATACACTGAAGTGCCACTGAATTAGGGATAGCAAAGCCTATGCAAATTGTATAGAGCTGCGCATCATGTATACGCAAGTGAGGGCGCTGTGGTAACTGCATATATAGCGCGTACTGTGGTTGTTCTGAATTAGTTGTTGGAATTGCCAGTATGGGTAAACTGCCTGATTTAGACGCCTTCGATCGCGGACAAATCGTAGGTGCGCGATGCATGGGCCATTCAATTTCCGAAATCGTCAGACAGCTTGGATTTTCAAGGTCGACAGTGTCAAGAGTATACCAAGAATACATGGATGGTGGAAAAAAAACTAGCGATCGGGCAAACTGCAAAGGACAATTAGCCTTGACAGTGCGTGGTGAGAGACGGCTCAGGCGTATTGTACGTAGCCAGCGAAGCCAAACATTAGCTCAAATTACCACCCAGTTTAATGACGGTGCCAGTCGTACAGTCAGTAAACGGACTGTGCAACGCTCGCTTCACCGTATGGGTTTCGGGAGCCGTCGACCTACGAGAGTACCATTGCTCTATACTCGCCATCGGGCTGCACGTCTTGCCTGGGCAAGAGAGCACAGAGACTGGAGTGTAGAGGACTGGAAACGAGTAGCATGGAGTGATGAGTCTCGATTCCGACTACTTAACGCCGACGGGAGGCTGAGAATATGGCGTCAGGCTCATGAAGCCATGGATCCTGCATGCCTGGCTGGAACTGTACAAGGGTATGGTGGCTCAATCATGGTCTAGGGTGTTTTTTCGTGACACAGTTTGGGATCTTTGGTGCGTGTACCAACCTCCCTCAATGCAATTCGGTACGTAGAGTTGCTGGGTGATCACCTCCATCCGTTTATGCTGTTCTGTTATCCGCACGGTAATGGAGTTTTCCAGCAAGACAACTGTACCTCTCACAAGTCCCGGTTGGCTACTGGCTGGTTGGATGAGCATTCCTCTGACTTCTCTGTCATGAATTGGCCACCTAGAAGCCCAGACTTAAATCCTATTGAGCATCTTTGGTATGTTTTGGAACAAGGCGTGAAAGGACATCACACAGCACCAAAGAACCTTACTGAATTATGGACAGCTTTAGCCAATATTTGGCAAGCCATTCCCGTGGAACGTTTCCAGAAACTTGTTGAATCTATGCCTCGTCGTGTGGCAGCCGTTATCAAGGCCAGAGGAGGCCCAACTCGTTACTAGGTAGGTATCCCTAATTCAGTGGCACTTCAGTGTATTTGCAAAATAATTGCATCTTATTTGTGCTTTATTTACGTTGGTTTTCCTGTTTATTCTTCGAGCACAAAGGTGGTATCTTTTCTTTTCAAATACGCTCATCATCGTAGATTCATTAGTTTTTTGTTTACATTGATGCGAATTGCAAATGACAATGAATTGTAAGCATTTTTCTCCACATCAGTACTTAAACTACTACAGCTTCTGAGATAAAGAGAATAATATCTTGAGAATACTCTATTCCCTAGAGAAAGTTATTATCTTCATTCTCCAATTTATAAAAAGGTAATATATAGGAGGAGCCAAAAGTTCATAAAACTTTAAAAATTCATAAAAAAGGAAGAAATCATGATAAAGAAGTGCGGTTTGCAAGAAAGGGCTCACAAGGAAGGCGGATTTTTTTAGCAGCCAAAAAAAAAAGTTTAATTCTTTTTTAAGTTCAAAAAGTTCAAAAAGTTAAAAAGTCATCGGTAGAAGGCGCTGACTTGCGAGAGATTCAGCAGAATTATGCAAATCAATCTTGCAATAAAATACCCTGATACACGAGGAGTTGGAGGAACGCCCACGAACTGGAAGACCCTCGTTGGCGGAAAGCTCCATTACTGCGGTGGAAACCGTTATGAATGATATGGCGGTGGAATCGTCCACGGGGAGTAGCAGTGCTCGCAAAGCTGGACCAGTAACTCTACCAGTGACTTTTTCAATTTTTATTTTGCTGCTAGAAAAAAAAATCCTTCTGAGCCCTTTCTTGCAAACTACACTTCTTTATCATAATTTCTTCCTTTTTTGTGAATTTTTAAAGTTTTTACGAACTTTTGGCTCACCCGGTATTTGTTTATTTTTGAGTTATCATGTTTTGCAGAAATGTGACCTTTTGCACCCATTTTTTCCAATTTTTTCCGCTTGAAAAAATTATTTTAATGTAACAGCTAAATTTTTTATACTTTTTAACTTACTATGTTTTAACTTACTTCTCATTACAAAAATTGATAAGAAGACAAAAGTTAAAAAATTTCGAAATATCACCTCCGGAGTTGTACGGATACCTTAAACACAAAATTAAAGAACAATTTACCTCAGCTGGACGAGCCGACAGCATCTCACCAGACCTCGACCACTCACTGCGCAGTTTAATTTCTTCACTCCCATGAATATCACGTCAGCCAATCCTTTTGATTTGTGATGGGATCCTATGTCTGTGGTTTTACGCAACATAAATGCGCAAATATTACACTACAATATTATTTTTTATCCTTTAGAGAAAGTGGACAAGACTTCCTGGTACAATCATCTAAAGATGAAACCTGAATTTATCAGCCCCGATTTTAGTAGTCATTAGTTATAGTGGCATCCAACCACCGCAAATGGAACATGGGAAACCGTTATAAGAACACGTGATCTCTCTTATATTAAACTCGTCAAAAACGCATTATAACCACTATAAAATAAGAGTGGTAAATTTGTGTATTGTCCGTAGAGGCAATCGCACCTAGTGATACTCGGTCTGACGAGAAGATATATTAATTAGTTCGAAACTACAGTCGAACCCCGTTATAGCGAACCCGGTATATAACAAACTTACGCATATAACGAACAAAAATTTCGGTCCCACCATTTTCCTATTGTACGTAATTTAATTAGTATTGTGCCCGTGTAATGTAATCGATTTTAGTCGATTTAATTCAGTAATGATCTTTTTTAATAGATTTTATCATTTTTAATACATCATTACTGAATACACATTGCAACTAACTGAGTTATGCATTTTGTGAACTCTAGCATTTTTCTTAACGGTTCGGATATAGCGAACGAAACCTTTGATCCCTTGAAGTTCGTTATAACGAAATCGTTATAACGGTCCCTTGAAGTTCGACTGTAGTTGCGATTCTTATTTTTTTTATTGTGGATATTAAAGAGATTCCTGTTAGACAAGATACATTTATTATGAGAAATTGGTATTCATAGAAAAATAAATCGATTAGTAAATAGCAATACATATGTACTCCCAACATCCTATGTCGTTGACCTGAATGAAAAGGAAAGAATACTGTGTGAGAAAAATCACCAGCTTAAAACCTTCTGCCATAGCCTGGAGTGCTTATAGACAAGACAGCAGCACCCTCATCGAGACGAAGTAACCCGGTTCCATTCGAGTTATTGGAGACGTCATATGCTTGATAAAATGTAAGAGGGATCTCATCGACATTACATTAAAGTGTTAAAAAAAATCAGAAAAAGGAACTAAACAACAGATGTCTATTAACTCTTAAGGCTGCTGAGTACTAAGCCTATGGGATTCGTTCACCTCAATGTTAACCTATGGAGAAAATTTGTCTTCTAGTGACAGCTATATAAATGCCGATAATCCAATAAAAATGGTATTTTCAGATAGCCCGAATTTTTTCGCACCTTGCAACAGGATTCATTTTATAAATTTCATCCACCAAAGGAATTTATGATCGTTTAAAACACGCTATACCAGATTTTTTTACCCGAATAATATAAAATTTAAAATATTATTGGCATTTTAAAAAAACAGCGTAAAATGTCCGAAGTTGTAAAATTTTTTTCTCTATTACGGAGTACATTAAAAAAAAATCTTTTAATCCAAGTGGGCGATCCTTGAACACATTTCAAGGTTCATTTCATCCTTGATCCTTGAAACATTGAGGTGAGCGGATCCAATAGGGTTAGTACATAGCAGCCTTAATCAACCTTAATTATTTTTTGAAGCATACTTCACATTATGTAAATTATGGATATCATGTAATGGACAATACTTCTTCCTTGAAGTCCTAAGATTAATTTCCGACCTCCCATTATTAGTCATACGTTTATCTCTCTATATACTTCTGAATAAATCAAAGATAGAAAATTTAAATGGTGTTTTGTGTTAAAAGTAATAACCGGGCTATTCAAAAAACAGTTTTTTAAGAGGAACATTTTAGCTAATTTTTAGCAGATAAGCACACCAAATTAATTCAGTCTTGAAAAGTAAATTGTCGTTGTTTTTGGTCATCCACCTTCATTCATTACCTGGTGCTAAGACAGCGAAAATTAAGTAAAGTAAAACTGAAAGAGAAATGAAATGCTGATTTAAAAAATGATTGATACATATTAAAAATTTTAAAATCTGAACAAGATCATTCAAAATTAGAAAAATAAAATGTATTCTTGATGGTAGGATTCAACAATCAATCTTCAGTGCTTAATTGTGGAGAGAAGTTAATTATGCAAGGAGAAAATTTTTTTATAGAACATTATTATGAAAAATTATGATTTTTTCTCTTCCAAGTAACATAATTGCTTTTTCAATTGGAATAATGACATAAACGTAAATAAAGATGAAAAAACAAAAATCAGATTTTTCAGCTTTTTATGCATGGGTCTGTACCATTTGTTTTTAGACAACCATTTAAGTAAAGACATGCGCTAGGATCTCTGTGAGAGGCATTTTCGACTGAGAATGAATGATATTTATAATTTTTATTTATTGAATAATAGGAACAGAAGGTAGAACTTAAAAAGAACGAACAGTTAAAAGAGAGATTTAGTTGGGGTTTATTTTATATCTGTTTAAGAATAAAAAGTAGTTATCAATTATCCTAAATTCAGACATTTATTGTTATTCTTTACTTGATTTGCATAAGACAAAACAGTGTTTAGGCAAATATTCAAGTCTGAAAGGATAACACATTAAGGTAAAATAATGGATCGAATCTCTGTTATTATAACATACTGATATAAGGGCCTCTGAGAAGTGAAATTCAGACGACCATGCAGGGCCTTTTTATCGCATGGGCAAATCGGGACTTTGCCCAGGGCCCCCTGATGCTAGGGGCCCCCAAAACCCCCTTGGTGTTTGAACCTAGTACTTCTAATAGTATGTATAGCCCATGAATAGTTCTTATTTTTATAAATGTTCGTAAGGGGGGGCCCCCAAATAGCATCTGCCCAGGGGCCCCCAGCGTTCATAATCGGGCCCTGCGACCATGTACGGACTTTTATACTCTACTTTAATTTTGCAATCAGTCTTGTCTCAGAATTTCTCGTCTTTTCAGGCATTTTATTTTTGAAAGCATTCGAAATTTCGTATAGTGTTCGCTTTATGAAGTCTTTAAGAAAAGGTTTGCAAAATAAATTTAGATTTTTGTGAGAGTGTGATTCTAAAAATCTAAATCAAAAGGATTTTTTTTCTTACATTCTTTTTAGCAAGATAATGTAGCGGAAAACATTTTGAGGAAAGAGATAGAAATTAATACTGATTTAATCAAGAAAATTTTTTTTATTTTTTTTCTACAAACTGTAAGTACAATAAAACCTCTTTCTAACCAGTTCTCGATGCATTGCCGGATTGTTTAATTTCAAAGATTATGATATATGTACCCCTAACTATGAATTGCTACCTTTGATTTCAATTTTTAAAAAAATGCTTGGGCAGGAATATTCTAATTCCTAAGAAACATTTTTAGTCCCGAGCAAGAAAAAGTCTTCTTTAAAAGAATTCTTTTAAAATCAATTTCTTGTAAACATCATTCATTAACAGCTATGAAAATTAGTGCAGTACCCTTCCCCCCCCCCTTCATCATTTCACAGCGCTACTCTTCTCAATAAGTACAAAGATACAAAAACATAAACTGTTTTTATTATTATTATTATTATTATTGAAGAAACTAAAACAAGACGACCTAACTTAGGAACGAATGTACAACAGAATGTACAGTTCTAGTGAAGAAAAAGAATCAATGGAGCTCAAACACCTTGTGTAGCTGAAAACTCGACATAGTAATCTCATTTTTACCGCTGTTCGAAAAGCGAAACTTTGGTATAAATTAACGTAAGACTTTATATGATTACTGAAATCACCGACTGTTTCAAGAAAGGCAATCAATGAAGTTTCAGAGATTCAATAAAATATTTAATGAGATCGGATCCATTAGCATCATGAAGGTAAATATTCTACAGAAGTTTGATAGCTTGATAACTTCTCTTGCAGGTAAATCGACTTTCGTTTGGGATTAGAAAAGACGAAATCTCAAGACGCAAAATGAGGAGCAAAAGTTTTCCCCCTGGAGATATTTTTATGGCTTCACGGCACGGCAGCTTTCGAGAAAATGGTGATTTTACATTACAGCCTCTTATTGGTTGATTTTTGAGATTAACCGTTTTCAATTTCTTTTTCAAAAACATTCGCAAAATATTCTCAAGTGATACAACTCATTCCAGAAATTATGTTACACTCAGATCCTTCAACGATAGTCTGTAACATGTGGTTATTTGAATAATGGCGTTACCAGTCTCTCTTCCACAGTGAAATGTAAGGAAACAAAATCCACTATATAATTTATAGTTTGAATCAGTTAACCTACAATCGAGATTCGATAACATAGAAAATAGCCCTTCCCCATAAGAAGACTAAATCAGAGATGCAACTACCAAACAGTAGCCTTTTGTAATTATATAATAAATGTTATATAGTTTTGAAACTATTAATTTACTCTGTGAATTACTCGTTAACCTCATTGAGGTATTCAAAAAGTAAATTCCGCATTTTTATATATAAATTTTCACTCCTTTTGGTGTGTGGTTTTCTGTTTTTCTACAGGTAGCGGCTTTTAAAAAAATTAATTATTAGTTTTAATTTTGTACGTAAAATGGGAACAAACTAATCTAAGGTACCCATACAACTAAAACAATTTAATTTTGCCACCAAAATAATTAACTAACTAGGAAATATATAATTTGAAGTTGATATTTTTTCTTTTTAACTTTGAACGAAAGCAACGCTTTCTGCCGAACAAAAATACGATAGTTAAACAAATAAGGAAATACTTTTTCAATTCAAAAACTACATATTTATCAGAAGCATGTACTTATAATGCAAATCATTTTTAACAACTTAATTGAATTATGACTTGATTGATTAATAATTTGACATGCTGCAGTGTGAAGTATATTGCCCCAAGCACTTTTTTTTCATTAAAAGAACCGGTTCATTCAAGTTGAGCTTGCAGCTGTAATTCATTCCGGAAAATGTCACATTGTGTCTTAATTATTAATTAAGAGATTTAATACGATATTTTATACATAATCACATATACAAAATATATATTCGAGGGTAACACTGAAATTTTTGAGACAGGGGTAGACGATATGCGCCAAAAAAATAAATTATCGATCAGATATTTTAATTTGAACTCTTTTATGCCCGCAGACGATAATTTGTGGCAACAATTGCAATTTAGCTATCGTATTGTAAATTTTGAAATAAGATAAAATGGAGCTGACACGAGAGCATTATCGAGCTATGATTTTCTAAGATTTTAAAATGGGACTAAATCAAGATGAATGCCTTCAACGTCTACAATTAGCATATGGAAATGAAGCTCCATCTCGTGCCAATGTATTGAGATAGTATACAGAATTTAGAAGAGGTCGAAATTCTCTCCTGGATGAAGAATACACAGGAAGACCTTTGTCAGCTGTACTCCCAGGAAATGTATGGGCCTTACGAAAAATGTTATTCAATGATAATCACTGTACCTACCAAATGATACTGAAGGAACTTATCATTGGATAATATTGTAGCAGCTATACATAAAATTATTCATGGAGAACTGCATATGAAAAAATTAGTTTGTCGTTGGGTCCCCCATAACACTAGTCAACAAAATTAAACTTTTTTTGGCCTAATAGCAAAAAGGTGTTATCCTAATAGAACTTTTTATGCTGAATTCAAATATGTAAGTATTTTTTCTCCATCACCCATGGTTCTTTTGTTATACACATGTTAATTGTGAACGAAATGTTGTATATTTACATACAGACTTGATACTATTCGACTTACTTAAAATTTGGAAGTTGTTGATTTTCTTCGGTGTTTGGCATCTGGAATATCCCGCTTAAGATCCAGCAGTAATCGGCAAACATTCTTGCACTCCATTGTCCGTGGCACCTCTTTTCCATGGCAGAAATATCTTGGTGAAAACGTTCCCCTTGTTCGTCACTGACGGCGCCAAGATTGTCAGGGAAGAAATCCAAGTGGGAGTCCAAGAAATGCAACTTTAGGGACATATTACACCCCATATCTTTCTATGACTGTAACAGTTCACTTACAATCTCATGGTAGTTCGGTGCTTTATGATTTCCTAAAAAATTTTGCATAACACTTTTTAAAGACCTCCATGCTGATTTTTCAACTTGGTTTAACGAATCTTCAAATTCTTTATCGCCAACTAAAGATCATATTTGGGGACCCACAAAAATTCCTTTCTATATTTTAGAATCCCTTACAGAAGGAAATCTTTCCTTCAAATAATGAAACCCAGCACCTTTTTAACTATCGCCTTAACAAAATGTTTAAAAAGCCCTAACTTTATATGAAGTGGAGGTAAGAGAATCATATCAGAGTTGACCAATGATGGATGCAAAACATTTTTCTGTCCAGACGTATGTAATTCTCGTTTTGGCCATTCCTTCTTGATGTAATGATTTTTCTTGTCACTGCTATCCCATTCGCACAAAAAATAATAAAATTTAGCATAGCCGAGCTGTAGACCCATTAATAACGCAACGATTTTTAAATCACAACTTTCCGAAATAACAGTCCAGTGAATGATCTTGAGGTTCACGCCACACCATGGGTATTGCAAAGTTCATGTGCCTAGAACCCGAGCCCAATCACTCAGACGCCTCACACATGATGAACAGCAGATATTAGGGGCTCAGTTCTTATCTTAATCCCCTACTTTACAGACAAAATACAGTTCATAACACTGTTTAACTAGGGGAGTCAAATACCGCCGTTGTTTTTTAAATGTAAAATCCCCACACACATAAAAAAAGTTATCTGGATGATTAACGCAATTCCTTGGCATATTAACTAACTTATAAAACACATATAGAAAAGAATGCAACCTTACTACGTGCGTACACAGTGAATGCCTGTGCAATACTATCGCGTTTATAAATGTCTGCCTCCCTGTCTTGACGTGATTCCTGACGAATCCACCATTCCATTCACTGCCTGTTGACACATAAAGTTGGCACCTACATAAAATGGTGTAATCTTTGTGTGCCCATACTATATACAAATAAATACATCAAATAAATCATTTAAAATATTATTTTGCATACATTAGTTATCCCTGAATAAATCTGTAAAAATTCCATGAAGCAATAATTATAAAATGTAATTATACAAAAACTATGGGTGATAAAAAATTATGATTGCAGATTTGAATTCAGCGTAAAAAGTTACGATAGAAACACAATAAAAGTTTCATGGGCCAAAAATCGTGTTTATCAGTGTAATTTAACAGAACCCAAAACAGCTGAGCGTGTCAGAACCTGTAAAGAAACTCTAAAATTACTTAATGATGGTGAACACCGCATTATTTCTAAAATCATAACTGGTGATGAGACGTACACACCTTTTTTTAACGTTCCAACAAGCTAAGAAAGTAAAGTATGGGTCATTGAAGATGATCCCCAAACCAACAATGGTGAAAAAACAACGATCACTGAAAAAAGTAATGTATGCCATGTTCTTCAGAAATACAGGGTTGGTCAAAGCCATAAAGCTAGAGGGACAGAAGACAATTACAGCTAACTGGTACACCACTAAGAGTGTTCAAAGAAATTCTTCAAGAGGTGAATGCTAAGGGACTCATGCTTCACCATGACAATGCACCTTCCCTACAGCGACTATTGCAGTCGAATTTTTTGAGCAAATAAACATCAAAGTCATAGAACATCCACGTTATTTTCCTGATCTTGCTATTTGTGACTTCTGGATATTTTTAAATCTCAAAAATTTACATAGGAGTTGTTTTTAGTTCGAAGATAAGACTTGTGAGGCTGTAAGAGCATATTTTTCATCTATTCCAAGGAATGGATGGCTTGAGGCATTTAATCTTTCGAAAATTCGCCTACAAAAGTACATCTTGGAGGAAACTACTTTGAACACTCTTAAGAGTTGGTAAGTTTAACCTATACCATTTAGCCGTATCGCAAAAATTTCAGTGTAACCCTCGTATTAAGTTTTATCACCCACACTGACCTGTTATTAGAAGATAAGCAAACCAATTTATTCAACAAAATAACCACACAGTTAAAAGGTAATGATTTGGAGACTTTTAAACTTCTTTGTAAGTTTAATCTACAAATTTTAATTAAATGTGTGCGCATGCACCCGCAATTTATAAAAAAAAGGTTTAAATTTTACCATACAAATAATTAGTTCTGTAACTGCTAAAATATTCGTTAAATTTATTCTACTTTTTGGAGTCATTCCATGATGTTTGTCAGTGTGTTATTCATTTCAGTTTTTATTTAGTATCTTAATTTGTTTACTATCTGAATTTTCTAAAAGCTCTAGATTAGCTAGTATGTTGGCCATTTCATTTTCTTTAAAACATCATCTTTCTTAATCCCTAATATATGGATCCAGTTAAATTTATTTCTCGAATAAATTTTATATTTTAAACGCATAATTAAGGACACTTTGAAAAAAGTTCCAATAAAACTGATTTGTGCAATCAACTAGTGAGTCTTAATTTGAGTTTAAGAACTAGTCAACTGATTAAGGTAAAGCTTGCATTTCTGTTTGGACGATAATGTGCTGTTGTTGTTTCTAATACCCCCAGGGCAGAATTTATTCCAGACCAAGTCCATATAAGCTAGAGGGCTGAGGGATGTTGCTCCGGTTTATAATGGCACCACAATTGTCGGAGTCCGATTTAGCCAGGTGCCACCGAAGTTTTGACCTAGCAACCCCAAGGGCGGCATCTGGGGGGATCCTACCTTTTCCCACCCTCTCTGACCGCCTGGAGGGACTTTCCGGTCTACGGATTTAACGTGCCCATATCCGGCTTAGACACGGAGGTATTTTATGGCGCTTGTCGGGATTCAATCTTAGCACCCTCAGCACCGAAAACCGACGCGCTTCCACTACGCTACCTCGAGCCCTGGTGAATAATGTTATAGGGATATTCCTTTATTTTATTTTCCAATTTTAAAATAAGAATGTGTAAAATACACAGATAATGTAAAATGTCCTATGTTTACGTTTAAAGATGTGTATAAAATTTTCATAATTATGTTATTATAGTTAAAAAATTAATTCTTATCGGGAAAATGATTAAGATTGTGATCGAGCCAAAGGAATTTCATAATGGATACAATATTTCCAAATTATTACCTCCATAGTACTCATTCTCATTAACGTAATACCACATCCAGTCAGTGCCGTAGCGAGCATAACTGGTGCCTGGGGCACTATACCTTTTCGGCGCCCCTCCCCCCCACCGAAAAACATATAGTAATATAATATACAGAATTAGTTAAAAGGACCATTTGGCACCCATCTGCAAGTGACGCCCGGAGCATGATAGACCCCTTTTCCCCCTCTCGCTACGCTACTGCATCCATTTAAAGTACAAGAGATGACTAATTCAACTTGAATAAGTGGTTGGCCTCTGGACCAGCGGTTCACAACCATATGGTCACCTGGGGCAACACCGACTCAAACACAGAGTCGGTGTTGCCTGGGGGCCTTTGGATACTCTAGGAGGGGGGGGGACAGGGGAAAACCGCGTCAAAGGGAGGGGGGGGGCAGAGGGAAACAAAGTGCAGCATAGGGTACAATACAGATATTGAATACGCTCAGTTGCACTTTTGTTAGCAGTCAGTGATTAACTGAAACATGATGGATTTGGATATTACAGCCCGGGGAGCTGATCCTTTTGCTGACGTTGATGTTTCTTTGGTGGAATCACTGACAGAGGTTCAGAACGATATAAACAGCCAAAATATCTTTCAATTAATACAAACAACATTTACGGATAAAGAGTACAATACCGGAAATTTCCACGGCTTTAGTATAAAGCAAAATTGTTTTTCATGGTACTTCCTATTTATGATTCGGTAGAACCAGGTTTCAGTCGGGGTTGTTATTTTCTCAACCAAACACAGAATCAGCTTAATATAGTAGACAGAGGAGATCTTCTGTTATCGCTTACAGCAATAGAACCGGATATAAGAAGGTTTATATTTGGTCATCAAGCGCAAGGGTAACACTGAAACATAAATACTTAAATATAAATCTTTATGTAATTGTATATTGGATGAATTATTAAAATTATAAATGAAGCGTGTTCTAGTTACCAAAAAGACCCGCTTTATTAGAGATACCTTACTCTCCGTAGAACAGGGGGTGTCACAGGAAAAAAGAGAGGGTCGTGAGGGGGTTATGGTTGGAAAAATGTTCAGAAACACTGCTCTGCCACGGAATACTGCGAGTAACATGTTTCTATTTTCATCAATGTTAATATCAAATGCATTTTGCAGCATTTGAGCGAGAATGTCAACCTTCCGGGATATATTTAATTTTGATCCGTAATAACGGGTTATTTTATGCCGCTTGTAGAATGGATAAAACAGGAAAGCACGCGGCCATGCTCGTTAATACGCAAGAGCCTGAGAATAAAAAATCCTCCGGGCGCAGATTACCAAAGCAGGAACGGTAGGTAATCAGCGCTGTGATCATATCGCTGTAAACGACCTTATTCCGACAGACAGGTAAATTGATCGCGAGGCTTAAAACATTTTTATTGCCCATTGAAACACTCAGCGCTAACGCATTCTGAACGCGGTCCAAGAATAGATCGTCATTTTAAAGCCTTTTAAAAGAATTTAAGCACAGTAATCACGAGAATAGAGAATATATAGTTGCAAACATAATCCGTTAGATTATTATAAACTTGCAGCCTTATGCTTAAAGGTTTGACTGAAAGTTCCTGCATTATACTTCCAAAATACATTTTGACAATTTAATTTTTTTTACTAAACTAACGCCTTAGGAAATCGTGCTGTCATTTTACTTCCTCGGTCATATTTAATCAAGTTTTGACTATCAAAATAGACCAGTTTGACTTTGCCTATCTGTTTTCTTGTTAATATAACATGCCGTTACTCAGTTCATAGGTTATGGAATGTTTCTCTGAGTTAAAATTGAAAAATAAATTATTTTAAAACTACGGAAGACATAAAATTTTAAATATGCATTCATTTCCTCCATTTGAAGGTCCGAGCTTACAAAAGTTTGCATTTCGGATCAATCTTTTTCTATAAAATTCATGTATTAGTATACCTGTGCACTTAATCCGGATAAACGTGATTTTAACGTATTGTCAAACATAAAAGCTTCAAAATAGTTTTCTCTTATCACTAAAAGATATATTTTTTTAATTACCGAAATTTTTATCGATATTTTTAGCGTTTATATTTTCGATATTTTATTTCCAATATTTTACTACCGATATTTTTGCATCATTTTACTATCGAAAATGTTAGACAGAATGTTATTTTTTGTTATGTTCTAACAACTCTTTAAAAAATTGGAGAATATTAAAAATCCCTTTTACTGAAAATTTGGAACTTTTAAGGTGAGAAATTCCCAATTTTAATTCATCGTGAATAACATCTGTTTTGAAGATACGATGAGGGCATGTGTTAAATTTGCATTTTGTGCAGTGATAGATATTACGAAGTTAAAACAAACCGTTAACCAATGTTCCACTTTTCGATAAATCTGTTGTTTGTTGTTTAGCAATGCGGGGCACTTGTTAATATGGACATTGGCAGAAAATCCGCGAGAATCGTTGATTGCTAATACCACCCCCTGGTGCCACCCCAAATTTGACCGAGCACCCCGAGGGGTGACATCTGGGGGGATCGTACCTTCTCCCACCCTCTCTGGCCTCATAGAAGGACTTACCTGTCTACGGATAACGTGCCCATATCCGGCCTAGACACAAAAGTATTTAATTGTGTTCGTCGGGATTCGAACCGAGCATCCCTAGTTCCAAGCCCAACGCGCTACCACCAAGCTACCTCGAGCTCTTTATTGAAAAATCTTAGATAATTTTTTTAATGTAAATAAAAATCTTTTTTTTTTAAATTCGCATGAACAGCATAAACAAACCGTTCAATTAAACATGAATCGTGATATTTAAGGACGTCCAGGACACAAAATTCTTCAAATTTTCGAAAAAAAAATTATTGCATTAAAAAGTTTTATGTTTTTTCGCTTAAAATGACGTTCAAATCATATTTCTATCTTAATTATAACAGGAGATATTAATTTTCTGTTTTGCAACATTCTAACAGCAGCCAATCTTTGTTCAAACCTGTAAATGCGTTTTTCTGCATGATGGGTTTTTTTCACCATTTCTCGTCTTTAAATTGTTATAAGTCAAAAACCGTCAAAGATAAATGGTTCAAACTTGGAATATGTCTTTTTCAATTATTTTTCTTTAATTTCGATTCACCAAATTTGAAAAAAATATTTACTGTTGAAAATATGATTTTTTAAAAACAAGTTACATCATTTTTTTTTTAAATTTTTACTCTAAATATATTTAATTTTTTTAAATTAATATTTTAAAAAACGCTGAATTAAAATTAAAACTTAAATATTTATGTTTAATTAAATAAAAAAATACTGAAATTTGACAAATAATATTTCGATTTATAACGATTTTAAATTACCCCACTTTTTTTTTAAATTTAAATTTAAAAATTGTTCAAAACTTTATGAGAAGTTTTATGATGTGATTTTGTTTGCAAATTATATGGTTAACCATCACAAACAAAATTCAAAATTTTAACTCAATAAATAAAAAAAAAAAAATTCAAAATGTGTCCTTGACCCCCCCCCCCCCTTAAACAATAATAATGTATGGAATTAAAGTAATGATTGATAATTATTAGTAAAATTAAAGCGATATTGAAAACACATGGTTTTCTATACATGATTTCATAAGCTTCAGAAAATGAAAAGAAATGTTTTAATATTAATAGGAGGGACATTCTTTCACTTTCTCACTCACATTTCCCCTTCATCTTTAAAATGGTTTGGACGGCTGAGAAAACATTAATACTTCCTGTTTAACATACAGTAATAATGCACGATTGCACGTGTCTAGCGACGATTCTCACCGATGAAAATTAAACTATTAAAATATAAATCAGCTGTATAAATTTAAGGGTTATATATTTTGCTTGTAAATTTGAGGTATTAAATGAAAACTATCTCTGTTATTTTAATTTTTTTTTAATTTTTAAATTTTTATTTTTTTATGCATTTATTATTTTAATTTCGCGCACGCAAGCTACTAGTTTCTCAGAATCCATTTTTTTTCTCTTTAATTCGAGCAAACAGGTTTTAAAAAACTAGAAATTTTCGATAACCTGTTAAAGACGTTTTAAAAATAATTTTAATAAATGCTACTGTAAAGTTTAACTAATAATAACTTTAATAAATGAGCAAAGGGTAATGGGAAAAGGGTTTTTCTTAGAGGGACTTGGTAGAAGTTATTTGTTTATCGTTGATACTAAGTCTATTAAATTTATTTAAAACATGCTTTTAGATGTCTAAGAAAATGATTGATGATGACTGATTAGGAAAACGTGTTTTGGAATTTAATTCGGGTTGCAAATTTCATAAAGGGTAATTTCTGCAGGACATAGAAAATATTTGAAATAATTGTTTTAGAGATTTGACATATTTAAAGAAACTTGCCTTTAAAAGGGGATTATATTTGAAAAAATTATTTTAAAATTATTTATATACTTGATCACACAATTCGGATTTCTATTCAGTTATTTTTTATGCACAAATTGTTTGACAGTTTTCGGAGTTACAAATTTAAAGTTTTTAGCAGGTTTTTTTCTTTTTTTACGTAGGATTACGTTTCTCCATAACGATCCTCCGGAAAGCAAAATTTTAGACGCTAAAACCGTCCGTCCTCGCGAGTTATAATTTTGGCAGCAAGCCAAACCCAGTCAGTATCTCTTGGACAAGCAGTAAATAATTAAACAGAAAAGTACCAAAATGCGTCAAAATTTTGACTTACATATCTATCTATCTATCTATCTATCTATCTATCTATCTATATATATATATATATAAGACAGTTCAGTGACAAACTGACAGACAGATAACGCACAGACTAAACCGCTGGACCTAAAGTGCTGGCGAAGAAATGTTGCATGGCGATTCTTCTTATAGTGTAGGAGTGCACTAAGAAAGATTTTTTGAAAAATTCTTCTTAGATTTTTTAAAAATTAAATTTTTAAGCTTCTTTTGTAACTTTTTTAAAGTTTGCATTTAAAATAATTATTTGAGAGTTATAAAATTTATATGAGAAAAATCATAAAAATTCCTTTAAAATGAAATCTTTTTCGAATCTTTGCCTCCATTTTCTGATTTTTGGTGAAATTTTAAAGATTAATTTTTAGAATTTAATTTATTAAATGCAGATCACGTGGTTTCTTTTCTTTTTGTGGTACTTTAAATTAATTTTGCGTCACGTGCATAACAACGAAATAATTTCACAAAAAAAAACATTAAAATACGGTAAAAGATAAAATTTAACCTCTAGATGGAAGTTTTTAAGAATTTAATTAAAATAAGTATGTTTTATGGATATTAAACATACAAATTAATTTCATACATTGACCGTTGTATTTAATTTGAATATTTTCTTCTACATTATTTTGTCTATAAAAATATCCGTTACGATTTTTTATAAATATTTATTTTTTTTTTTGCATTTCACCGTTGTAAATTTGAATGTACTCCGTAGCGAAGCACGGGTATTCAACATTCAACTAGTATGTATATATATACATACGTACATATATATAGATACATATATACATAACACATACATACATATATGCACCGAAAAGAGATAAGCAACGATAAGTAATCCTACGGTAATAACCCGCGGTAGTTTCGTTAGAAGAGACTACCTGAATTTCCCCCCCCCCTTTTTTTTCCTCCCTTGTGGAGAGATTTTCGTGAGATATTCGCCTTTTGTTATTCCCCAAGATGTCTTGCTGGCTACTTTACTGTGGGAGCACCATTTAGGTGATCTAGCATTGCTCCCTATGACGAGGCAACAGGGCTTTTGGCAGTTCAAAAGAAGGAAATTTTAACACATTGCTGACCGGCATTTTTATTGAAATGTATACTCAAGTCACCGACCAAGACTGAAATTTCGGAAGGAAGTCCGGTATTTTTACCATGTTTTTATTAACTTGCTTTCTTGTTTGTGTGTATGTGTGTTTGTGTGTGAGTTTGTCAAGTACAAATCTTGCAATCGATTTTTAACTAACTTCCCGACTAGATAGACATTTGAAACATTTAGAATAGCTCAAAACACGATTACAATGCATTTTTTTAATACTTTTAGCCATCTTTAAGCAGAATTAAATTAATTTTCAGTTATTTCCTGTTAATTTTGTTTTGTGGACTGGTGCAGCCATCTATTGGCCGGAACGGGAACGAAAAGTTATATGCAAGTTAACTTCCAATTAACTTCCTTTAATTTCAAGTTGGTGGGATAATTCATCAAAAAAAATTTTTTTAAGTATTTATTAATACATAGAATTGTCAAGTTTATATGATTCAACAGAAAATTTAAAAACATGGTATATAAAAAGTTATTTTTATCTTGTAATTATTATTACCTGAAATCTGTTTTCTTTATATGGGGGGGGGGGTTCTAAGATTCCCAGTTTGAATGATGAAATGCGGGGATTTTCCTGAAAATCATTCAAGTCATAGTAAAGGTAGTTTTCAAGTTAAGCAATGTTAATGTTGATCAAAAATGTCTCCAATATCATCTTCCTTTATTCCTAAATTGTCAGCAACATTTGCGAGTAAAGAAGCGTTACTCGGTATACGGGTAAACAGAGTGTTAAGGCTGCTATGTACTAGCCCTATTGGATTCGCTGACCTCAATGTTAAGCTATGGAGAAAATGTGTTCAAGGATTGCCGACTTGGATTTAAAGTTTTTTTTTTTATTGTACTCCGTAATAGAGAATGAAAATTTACACCTTGGGGCGTTTTTTGTTTTTCTTTAATGTAAATAATATTTTAAAATTTAAATTATTTGGGGGAAAATCTGGTATAGTGTGATTTAAACGCTCACAAATTCCTAAGGTGGACGGAATTTATAAAATGAATCTTGTTGCAAGGTGCAGAAAAGTTCAAGCTGTCTGAAAAATACCATTTTTATAGGATTATCAACATTTATGTCTATACATTTATGACATTTATGTAAATACAGTAGACAATTTTTCTCAATAGGTTAACGCTGAGGTGAGCGAATCCAATAAGGTTAGTACACAGCAGTCTTAAGGTTCCTTCTTCATATCGAATAAAAAAGTTCAGCATAAAATAAAAATTAATGTCTGTACTGATTTTTAGACATTAGAGGAATTTTAGTCTAACTAAAGTACTTTAGCTCCCTCTATAGAAGTAACGCAGTTTGAATATGATTACTTCAAACTGCAAACCCATCTCTTTATTAAAATGGCTCTAACATACACATCACAATTTTACTTTATCATTTATTCCCTTATTTTACTTTTTTATTGCGAACCTTCTTATTGAAGTCTGTTTTTCCTTTTTTAATTTTATATTTAGAGAGATAACGAGCCCTCTTTTTTTTCGTAAGTCCTTTGTCTTCATTTATTTCCTCTAAAAAGCTAGTTTTGCAGCTACAAAATATAATAAAAAGCAGTTAAGCCAAGTCACGTTTATATTATATTTTTTAAGGTTTTATAAACATTGATCTCTAACCACTGTTTAAAAACTTAAAAATTTTTCAGACTAATTTAAAGGAAAACTCTATGCAAGCTAATATAAGGAAGAATCCATCATAACTAAGATGAGCAACTCTTGATAAGCGAGTTTCAGGACATCGACCTAAAAAATCGGGATGCCGCCCAAAAATTCGGAGCATCCGTCTTTCGTATGTCAGAAGAAAAATTAATGTGATATACTCGTAGTAAATATATATATTGTATAAAACTGGAATTCAATATTAAATGAACTGTAGATTGAAAGCATCATTAAACAACTTCAATTGCCTTGAAATTTTATTTAAGTTACTTTAATATTTCGTAGAAATATTCACTTGAAAAATATATCACAAACTAAAAGAACACACAAAATCAAACTCAATATTTTAACCTGTTGCCACACTGAAAGTAAGCAAAAAAGATACTGAAACACAGAAAAGCAATAATGTCAAAAACTCACTAAATGGGCACGCACCCTCTGCCGGAAGGTTTTATGTTTAAATGAAATTGAACATTCTCCCCACCTTGAAACCACCCAAGGGTTTCAAAAAGAAAAGAAAAAAATCACTATCTCAACCATAATCAAGTTAATCAAGTGGTAATTTGCATAGTTTTGAAATTGGTCTTTTTAAGAGTCTACTCTCACATTTCACAGTTACTACTCTAACTTTATCATCTTTGCTTGGATGAACTTCTAAAACTCTAGCAAGTTTCCAGTGTAAGGAAGGGACAAGTTCATTTTTTATGAGAACGAGATCACCAATAGCAATATTGGGTTTAGATTAACACCACTTTGGTCGTTGCTGCAACTGGCTTAGATATTCACTGCTCCAGCGACGCCAGAACTGTTGTAGAAGTCGCTGCACAAGTTCCCAACGCTGTAAGCGTGAGATTGGATTGTTTGTGAAGTCGGGCTCTGGAAGAGCTGTCAAGGGAGCACCAACAAGAAAGTGACCGGGTGTAAGTGCTGACAAATCATTCGGGTCCTCTGAGCTTGGACAAAGAGGTCTTGAGTTTAAACAAGCCTCGACTTGGCAAATCAGAGTTAGGAACTCCTCAATAGTTAGAAGTGCATCACCCATGGTTCTATTGATGTGAAATTTCATACTCTTCACACCAGCCTCCCAGAGGCCTCCAAAATGAGGAGCTGAGGGTGGATTGAAGCTCCACTTGATACCTTGTGATTCGGAGAAAATGCAACACTGGCATCATTTGAAGAGGATAGAAGTGATTTCATTGTTCTTCTAAACTCGCTGTCTGCTCCAATAAAATTAGCTGCACAGTCACTGTATATTTTGCTTGGTCTACTACGTCGGGCAATGAATCTTTTTAAAACTGCTATGAAAGCCTTGGAAGTAAGGTCACTCACCATCTCAAAATGGATTGCCCAAGTAGAGAAACATACAAAAATTGCAACATAAATCTTAAAAGATTTTTTAAATCGACCAGATCTTTCTTTGCATAGAAAAGGACCTGCATAATCAACACCAGTGACAGCAAAAACTCTTGATGGTGTAACTCTTGAAAGGGGTAAGTCATCCATAAGTTGAGTATTTGGAGTAGCATAAAGTCGAAAACATGTAATACAGTTTCTCACGAAACGCCTCACAACATCTCTTCCACAAGGTATTCAAAACTTTTGACGGATCACAGCTAACAATAGTTGAGGTCCAGCATGGAGGTGTAGACGATGAAAATATTGCACAATTAAATTTGTCGCATGATGATTTTGAGGGATGATTATTGGGTGTTTCATATCTTCAGATATGTTAGCATTTCTGAGTCGACCACCGACTCTAATTATGCCATTAGCATCTAAAAATGGGCATAGTGATAAGATTTTGCTTGATGAATTTAAATCCTTTCCAGATTTTAGACATTTTCACTCTTGTGAAATCTCAATGCTTTGAACACCTTTAACTATAATCTCCGTAGCTTTTAATAGCTCATTTGCTGTAAGATAACCTACAATTTTTTCAGAAGATTTAGAACAGTTTCTTATGAAACGTAAACACCAAGCTGTAACTCTGCACAATTTCGACCACGAAGAAAATTTAAATATGAATGAGACATCTTGACACTGAACAGCAGTTGAAATGAAACTCCTTTTTTCTTCTTTTAAATGCAATTCTCTAAAAGAAAATTCTTTCACATTATTCTCATTGTCGTATGGTATGGTTGATTGTCTGAGCCAATCTGGACCACATGTCCACATATCACACTGAAGGAATTCACAAGGCAAAAGTCCTCTTGTAGCACAGTCAGCAGGATTTTGATTTCCTGGCACATGGCTCCACTTTAAACCTGGAACCGCTTCTTGTATCCTGGCAACTCTATTTCCTACAAAGGGTAGCCAGCGACGAGGCTCTGAAGATATCCAAGCAAGTGTAACTTTTGAATCTGTCCATGCAAAACACCTTTTGATTGGAATGTTGAGGGCGGGCAGCACAAATTCAAGTAAATTGGCTAAAAGTAATGCAGAACCGTCAAGAACCGTTAAAGATAAATGGTTGAAACATGGAACATGTCTTTTTAAACTATTTTGCTTTAATTTTGAGTCAGCAAATTTGAAAAAAATATTTACTTTTGAAAGTATGATTTTTTAAAAATAAGTTACATAATTTTTTTTGTAATTTTTAATCTAAATATTTTTAATTTCTTTAAAAATTAGTATTTCAAAAAATGCTGAATTCAAATTAAAACTTATATATTTCTGTTTAATTAAATTAAAAAATTTTGAAATTCGACAAATAATATTTTGAGTTATAAAGATTTTAAATTACCCCACTTTTATTAAAAAATTTTTTAACTTTTTGAGAAATTTTATAATGTGATTTTGCTTGCAAATTATATGGTTGACTATCACAAAAAAATTCAAAATTTTAACTCAATAAATAAAAATTATCTTTAAATGTGTCCCGGACCCCCTTAAATGAAATTGAAAATATATATATATATATATATATATATATATATATATATATATATATATATATAAGAATAAGATGAAAGAGAAAACCAGTAATAGCTCTAAAGCTACTTGCAGCGAGGAACAAACAAGTAAATAAAAGTATGAATAAGGTTTTTGACAGCATTTCTTCATCAGCGGTGTCAATACTGTCTAAAAACCAATGGATTGTTTCTGATGAGTATGATCTATTAAATAAACACACTCAGACACCGTACAATCCATTATTAACAGAAGAATTGATTAATAAATGAATCAAGTTTGATTAAAAGTACTTAACCAAAAAACACCAAGCCTGGCTCTAGTCAGAGTGGAAGTTAAGAACTTGTAACCGCAAGATGACTGACGTCATAAAACTTGCAACCATTGAGGTAGTGGATTCCCAGTAACAGACTTACTTAGGTTAGAGAGAGAGAGAGAGAGAGAGAGAGAGTCCCGATAATCCAAAATGATTGGGACCAGACCCTTTTCGGATTAACGAATTTTTCGGATTAAGCGAAATCGTTCTTAAAGTAAACTTAATTACATAATAGCGTGTGATTACATAAATATTACACATTACGTGTGATTTCACAGTTTATTTTATAAGGTCTGTGTAAACATAACCAAATCTCGGGACGAAATGGGTGATAAGAGAGCGGAACGCTGCCTAGTACAGTATAGTAGAGTGTAAGTTGTTCTAATAATACGTCACAGCACTCGATAATTGGATTTTAGACGATCAGCAGATTGTTGAAATGGTTTTGAAAGAACCTGACGAGACCTCAGACGAGAGTGAAGGTGAAGCAAACGGTGACATCGAATAGAGGGCATTTGATGCAGCTCTACGCTACGTAGAGCAACACTCCGCCGCAACCCCAACGGACACCATTTTTCTGACGCGATGGCGTAATTTGGTTTCAAGGGAGAGGTATTTTTCTCATCTACAAAAAAATTTAACAGATGTTTTCAAACCAATGAAGTTCAGTACATTGTCTAACTTTGAATTTTCTTGTAATTTTCAGAAATATATTTTATATTACTTAGTATCACTGAGGTTTTATTATAAACTTAGTTCTTTTTGACTTTTGGTTCGGATTAAGCGGACTTTCGGATTACCGAAGTTCGAATTATCGGGACTCCACTATATATATATATATATATATATATATATATATATACTAGCATTATTGCCCGGCGTTGCCCGGGTAGATATGTAGATATAAAATTTTTCATGCATTCCATTAAAAAAATACTGGGCTGCACCCCCCGCTCTTCATGTTCATCTGGCCAGACAGAATGCGCTTAGCGCGTTTCTACTGAAATGATATAACCAGTATTTTTTGGATGGAAAGCATGAAAAATTTTATATCTATATATCTACCCGCGCAATCATTCTTTAAAAATAATTTCATTAATTTTTTTGTGCCTTAATATAACTAATGGACTAATTGTTTGGAATGAAAGTTATGTGTCGTTGTTTTTCTGTTTAAAGAGCTTTTCCTCCCACTGTTTAAAAAATGCGAAAACTCTAAAAGATTTATCTTATATTATTTCACGGAATAAGTAATTCAAATACATATCGTATGTTAACTCTGTTTCACGAACTTAGGGGAAAAAACCTGTAGAACTCTTAAACTTCTTCCCATTTTATGATCCTCAAACAATTAATATATTTAGATCAACAGAAGGCTTCCAAAAACTGGCCATGGGGCAAACTTAATTTTTCATTTTTTTCTTCTTCCTTTTTTTTCCAAATTTTATTAAGTTTTATTAATTTGAACGCCATTGTCTAAAATTGTCTAAAGCAGCGGTTCTCGACCTTTTTAGACTCACGACTCCACTAAACGTAAGAAAAACAAAATAAACACTTCGCCCCCCCCCCCCCCCGTCACCCCCAGAGCCAACTCTCAAACCATCCCCAGAGCACCCCAACAAACCTCTTTTCCCCTGCGTATCGAATTTGACTGGTTGTGGTGAAGGGGCTGTATCCATCTTTAAGAGGTGCGCTTAGGGGCACAAAAATCATTAAAAAATTAATTTTAAAAAACTAATTGAGCCCCAAATTTCGTTTTTCCTGATTTAAGTTTCTCGGATCCTAAACATTAACTGTGCTGAATTTGGTCCCGGAGGGTGAAACAGCCTATGATTCTATAGCGGACAAACAAACAGACAAGCTCTTTTATATATATATATATATATATATATATATATATATATATATATATATATATATATATATATATATATATATATATATATATATGAGGGCGCGGTGGCCCGGTTGGCAAAGTCGTCAAGCCAGTGATCTGCCGGTCGCTGACAAAATCTACCGCTGTGTTCACTAATGGTGGCCGGGGCACGCAAAATAGGGCGTGGCTGCAATGCCCTCCAAGTTCTCAAATTCACCTCAGGAGGTGCGGGGTCAAGTGTTTCGGTCTCGTCACTTGATCGGTTCAAAAGTACGGGACCGGTCCATACGGGGGGTAATGCTGGTCCACCTGTACGGTGCTCCCAGAAAAGTGGCCAGCTAAACAGCGGTGTCTTATGAAGGTAAGGATAATGTCCAATTAACCGTCTGCCGCATTGGAGAAGATATATATATATATATAAACAGGAAAGATATATATTCATTTTAGTTAATTATTTGACATGTATACATTGCAAAATAAAATTAATAAAAAAAATGAAAATTAAATATAGCGAATTAGCTGGGAAATGGTGTACCAACTAGGATTTTGTTGGGGCTTCTAAAATTACAGTCAAAAACAGGGCCCGATTAAGAAAATTCTTGATTATAGGCACAACTCGGGATGGGGGCCCCCTATCACTGATGTGGGCGTAATATTTCCAAAATTGACACACAAAAAAAATAATCAGGAATCATTGTGAAAGTACCATTTTACCAAGAATTGGTTATTTGAAGCGTAGAAGCCTAGAACATTATCAAATAACAAAAACTTTTTTTTTGTTATTTGATACAACATATTAACTTCATCATTAAAGCATCAATACAATGCAACCAGAAAAACTTATTAATCTCTTATATACACAATAACAAACATATGATGAACTATACATATAACTATACATATGATGAACCAATGAATCAAATTTGAAAGGATATATATAAAAAAATTGCTATTAAAAAAGGTAAAAAAAAAAATTGAATTGGTAATTTTCTTTTTTTTTTTTAAATAAATTTTTTTGGGGGAGCCCCTAGGCCCGGACCTACCGGGCCTAATGGAAAATCAGGGCCTGGTCGAAAATAAGGATGCGTTTGGTCACCTTAATCACAACCCTCCCGGTTTTTATCTATAGCAAGATTACGATTAATAATTAAATTACTACGAAAATAATAAACTTTCCCTTAGATTTACGTCAATATGCAGACTTTTTTCTCTCTCTTAAAAAATAAAAAAATCTGAATATTCTCTTGATATATTTCTACGTAATAAAACGGGAAAATTAAATTTTCTTTGCAGTTAGAGATGAAGTAAATGCAAACGCTGAAAAAAATGTGCATATGATCGATGACAACTTCAGATATCGGTAAAAATTAAAAATGTAGAGACGTTTGGGAAGCAAGTTCCCCCCCCCCCCCTCCCCCTTTCTCTTAAGCATATTATAAGCTGAAACTTGGGAATATGAAACTTCCAAAAGTACATTTTATTTTTTACAGAACAATTACATGATGTATGTCTTCTAGATGGCGCCACATCATGTTGCCAGAAGTAGAGGCAGGTTTTATTTTCTGTTAAACTCCTATGTGCAATGATTGGTACATTGGTACGTCTTATTACTGAAATGAAATAAATTGAAGCAGCAAAGAAAAAAAACTTTTGTTAAAAGTATATTGATCATTCAATTTTTTTCTTCGGGCCATCATCTAAGAATTATTTCAATGTTGAGTCTTAAAAGCTGGACATCCGAAATTCAAAATTCATTTTTATCTCTAGCAGTCGAACGCCCTATCATCGCTTTGAAAACGAAAAATTAATCTGAACATTTACTTAAAAAAAAAAAAAGTTATGTGAAATTTAAATCTTTTCAATCGTGTTTTTCTAGATAATGCTCTAAAAGCAGCGAAATACTGTGTTCTTCCCGATTTAACAGCACATTGCAACCAAATTATCTGGCTACAGTTTTAAATAATAATTCTAATAATGATCACCGTTAAAGATACAATAATTTATACTGACTCAACTACCAAATAAAAAATAATAGTGAAATATTACAAGTAATTACGTGTAATATATTTTCAAAAATATTGCTATATTACCTTGCTCTCTCTTACTCTGCTCCTAGGGGGCGGGGGTGGATTTGTTAATTTTCTTTAAAAATTTGATCTGAGCTTATTTCGTCATTAACTCTGATGAATTTATAACTTTTCCCTGCCTTATTTCATGAATTTTGGAGCAAAATTTCATATACACAGATTTATTGTTTCGCTCACTCATGTAAGAGCTTCTGATGACGACAAATAAGCGAAGGAAACATAAGTCTCGTGTATGGTCATTATGAAGGTGAAAGTTATAGCTTCATGATGGTCCATCTACAACAGTTCTTCGACTTGTGTGCCGCGACAAAGTCCCAGGTGTACCACAGAATTTTCGAAATTATGAGAAAGGAAGGAAAATTGCTGTTTTATTATTTACCGGTAAAAGACGCTCTTGCGGCTTCGATGTAACGGGTCGAAGGAGAGCTTTGGCCGTTATGTATCACTTAAGACATGAGGAATGGGAGCTAACATCGTTGAAAATCTTCTTTGTCGACTTTCCTTACTAAATCAGGGAATGAACTCATGACTATCCCAAGCGACATCTCTCAGCTAATTGAAAAATACTGTCCCGCCTGACAACACATTTCATGAACTCTTTAACCCCCCCCCCCCCTTGTGACACGCCGAAGGCTAAATATGCACACTTCGCTTTGTCTTATTATCTTTCAATGTCCTATCCATCAAATATTTAGTCTCTGACAAAGTGTATTTTTTGACGTGAACAAATATACCACCAACGAACGTTCGTGGCATTCGGTAGCATTTGAATTTAATGTCGTAACCTGTTACAACTTGGTTACCAGAGTAAAAATGTAAGGCAGACAAATAATTACTTAAAGTCGTAGTTTTATTAATCTATATAAAGCAAAATTAAGAGTTAAGACATAACTTAAATAATGACTATTTAACATAACTTAAACAATTCCACTTCACCAAAAAATACTTGAACGTACATCGTTTAAATACAGTCGAACCCCATTATAACGAACTTCAACAAACGTGTTAACCCTGAAGTAATCACTCGCAGCTATTCCAATATCTTCATCGGATGTTTCATCAAATCTTTTTTTTCTTTTTGGTTGTCTTTTTTCATCTCTCTTGTATATTCTTTCGATACGCTTAACTCGATCGCCTTTTCTTCGAAGTACTTGAAATTCTCTCGTTCAGCTATGAAAAACTTACGGAGTGATTCGTAAAGATCAGTAACGGTAATTAAATCTATGTTAGAAGTCTGAATTTGAACATTCACTTTGTTTATTCTCTCAAAAAAAAAAACATCCCATACAACAACCATAACCGCCGTTTCCAGTTTTTCTAAATTCAAAAGTATTCCCGCCGCTTCCTGTCGCGTTACAGGCTTTTCGGTACAATCATCGTTGATTGATTGCAAAGTTTTAAGAACTTCGGGCCAAGATTCTTTCAAACTTTTACATTCATCCTCTCTAGCTGACCAACGTGTCAGGTTTGACCTTTTAACGCTTTTTCCTTTTTCGATTTCAGTCATTAATTTTTGCCAGCGTTGTGTGGAGCTCACAAAAAAACGTAGATTTCCTGTAGCAACATGAAAAAGCGACACGCTTCTGTAGACGATTCAGCAGCCGCAGTTGCCACTAAATTCAAAGAATGGGCAGAACATGGCACATAAAAGGCGAAAGGGGCTTGGTCTCGAATTTTTGCTTGCAAGCCATTGTACATGCCAGACATATTCGCGGCATTATCATATGATTGTCCACGGCAGTCTTCAATATTTATGCCCAGTGTTTCGAGTTCGGAAGTAATGGCAGAAAACATTTCTTCAGCTTTATGTCCCACTGACGGCAAAAACTTGAGAAATCTTTCACATGGTTCACCTGAATCTAAAACGTATCTAATAACAAGCGTAAGTTGGTCTATATGGGCTATATCTGGTGTTGAATCAATGATGAGGGAAAAATATTTCGCCTTTTTTATCTCGTCTCTAATCTATTTCAAGACTTTATCACCCATTAAGAGAATGAACTCATCGCAAATGGTCTTTGATAAGTAACTGGTACTTCCTGATCCTTGATTGCAAAATCGTTCAATATGACGAGCTAAAAAAGGATCGAATTCTGCTAATAGTTCCAAAACCATACAATAATTTCCATTATGTGGATCTCCGAACTTTTCATTTTTTCCTCTAAAAGCAAGACATCTTGAGCACAGTCGCTTCACGACGGCTACAACTCTCATCAGAACATTTCTCCAGTAAGTAATTTCTTCATCAATCTGGACCTTCAGTAGATTATCGAGTCGGCCATCAATTTTATTCCTATCTCTCAAACTAAGGACACTAGATTTATGACGTGCAGAATTTTCATGTTAAGCTACTCGATAATCTGCATTTTTCCAGTCATTGAATCCTCCGTTCTCAAAATGAGTTCTACACTCCAATGGACCAAATGCCAAACAGGGTCCACAATACACAGATTTTTTACTTTCAGAATAAACTAGCCAATTTCTGTCTTTCACTTCATTATTTCTCATTTTTTTTTTTGGAAGATACTAACTGGCAGAAAACGACGCTGATCAGCAGATATTCTTTCACGTTTAGAGATGTCACAAGATTTGTTTTGATCAAAGCCGTACCTTGCGATAATCTCCCGCAAGTTATCGTTAATTTCCCACAGCGCTGGATCTTTGGTTAGACTTGTGGTTGATTGTATTTCGACGTTACTTGTACTTGACGTCTGATTCTGAGACATATCTTCAATTGTGAGGCTTATAGATGATTCCTCTTTCGCCTCTCTATCAAAAACATGAAGATCTGTATTTTCAAAATCAGAATGTTTAATGGGCAACGGTTGTTGTGGGACAGCAGAGTATATATCGGTCTCATCTTCTTTAGATTGTGTTGTATTAGGACATATGTTTGAAGCTTCCGGGCTCAAAACACTGCTTCTATTTTCACTTTTAAAAAACTGTCAATTTTTACTGTCTGTCGGATGATTTCTTCTTGCTCTTCTCTTTTAATTTTTGCTCTTTTCTTGTACTCAGCTCCACTAAGTCGCTTTCGTCCATCACTCATTCTAACAATTTTTGATTGAAAAACTGAAACAAAACAATATTAAATTAAAAGTTTTGTTCTTCGTACGTAATTACCAGTATCCTTCGTTCAGATTTCAGACTTTAAATACTTACCTGATATAAGCAAAAGAGATGTTTATAGGTATGATAAGAAAAAAAATTTCAATTATTTTACACACTTTGCTTATCACAAAATCCACGAAACACTTCAAGAAATTATAGTACACAACTAGAAATATGGGTCCCCTGAAATATTAACATTAATACAGTATTACAAATTGCAGGGCGCAAACATCAAAAGTGACTTTTCTCTTGTTTTTGAACTAAATAGGAGACGTGAATTCCTCGTTGGTATCGCCACGCTATATCTGCCTCACTTACTCTCGAACTCAATACCTCGACGCAACGTATGTATACATCAGGACCCCGCTTCGGCTCACGTAGTAACCCGATCGCGCTGCACTTGTGCTATCCATTCAGCCAGACACTTCTTTTTATTGTCAAGTCGCAGTCGTTCAAATATCAGTTATTCGATTAATTTAAACCAAAAGAATATATCTCTATAAGATATTGAACTAGTTTTTTATTTAATAAAAATTAGTCAATTTTAGTCAGTATTTTTTACGCATAAAGAAATAACTTTCTGAAATTGAATTTGACAATTTGCAAACTTTCTGCAGCAATCATGATTAGACCATCGATATTATATCAAGATTGAATTGTGTAAGGAGATCTCATAATTATTAGGTACACGGAGAAAAAATTT
Organism: Dolomedes plantarius; assembly: GCA_907164885.2. Lineage (NCBI taxonomy): Eukaryota > Metazoa > Arthropoda > Arachnida > Araneae > Dolomedidae > Dolomedes > Dolomedes plantarius. The sequence continues at coordinate 104,019,641 of OU015498.1, forward strand.
TAGCAGTTATCAGTGAAGAAAATATGTAAAAATAACTAAATTTCGACTATAATATCGAATCGCTATTGCGATATTCTAAAAATTCATGATCATTAATGTATAATTAATAAAGCGTTTAGCAATTGTTTATGTAGAGATGTTGAAATATTTATTATTTAGCACTGTATATAGGACTATATTTCGATTTTTGTTAAATATTTTAATTTCTCTCCAATTTTCGAAATTCGTATTTTGTGTGTGTATAATATTTTTTTTTTAATTTGTAAATCGAAATAAAAAATTTATGAACTAAATTTGTCGTCCCTTAAAATTTGCCGCCCTAGGCTCCAGCCTACTCAGCCTGCTGGTAAATCCGCAACTGGCAAGAGGCCAGCTACAATGCCGCTAGGTTGATAGCCAAAACGAAAAAAACACACACCATCGGTGAAACACATAAGGCCTATTCACATAGAATCCGTCAGCGTCAGCGTTACTCGTATTAAAATATATTTAACCAATTGCAAACATCCTAACGATTAGCAATGAAACTGTTAAGGCCTGTGTTTGATTTAAAATACTATGTCAATACGAGTAACGCTGATGCTGATGGATTCTATGGGACGGATTCTATTGTGAATACTATTGCTATGATGGGACCCTGGGCAGTGATGAAGGGGGCGAAAATGCCGCTTTCCATCAGGATACCGATACCATCAGCAGACACATTGCAGACATTTCAGGTGACATAGAGACAACATTTGTAGCAAAACTGCATGCATCTGGAAAATTTTCACTTAAAGTCGATGAGTCAACAGTTATCAGCAGCTGTGCACAACTCATCGCCATTGTAAGCCTTGCTAATGAGGACTGCATTAAAGATCACTATCTTTTCTGCAAAGAATTTCCTCGCCGCGCAACGAGCGAATAAATATTCCGCATTATGGACGAGTACCTAAAAAGCAGCGGGATACAGTGGGACAACCGCAGTAGTGTTTATACCGATAGAGCAGCTGGAATGACCGAAAATGTGAAAAGAACTGTGGCAAAAGTGAAAAATTGAAATCCAGATGTTGAAATCTCACGCTACTTTCTCCATCTTGAAGGTCTTATGGCCAGATGAGTTGAAGTCGGTTATGGATAAGTCGTTCGGAGAACAAATCACCATTCTTTACTTTTTCACACAGAGGTTCGCCGGCTTTCGCGAGGCATAGCCCTGTCAAGAATCTTTTAGCTGAGGGACGAGGTGCAGAAGTTTCTAACATTGCATCCCGAATAACAAAATGCTAGTCTGCTACAAGACAGCTACTGGCTGGAAAAACTAGCATACATAACTGACATCTGTGAAGCATCTTAACGAGCTGAATCTAAAAATGCAAGGACGCGGTGAGAACGTGCTTACATGTACGGTCAAGCTAAATGCGTTCAAATCAAATCAGCAGCTGTGAAGAGAAGAAATAGCTCGTGGTTTACTAGACATGTTCAAACTGACCAGCCAGGCGCATCCTAAAAAAAGAGATACTGAATGTGGCGGTTGAACATTTGAACATGCTTCACAAGCTAAAGCACTACTTCAGGTTGACTGACACAGAACACTACGAGTGGGTTCACAATCCATTCGCTTCATCCTCAGAGGAGTCAGTCAACGAAATTTTCTCTGAAGGTGCGAGAGGAATTTCTTGACCTCAGAAGCTACCACGCTCGAGTTCAATGCAGTACCACTAAACGCATTTTGGCTGCAAGTGAAAAATGAGTACCCAACCATCTCCGGACATACAGTTTATGTGCTGCTACCATTTTCAACAATATATCTGTGTGAAGTAAGTTATCAAGATCGAAAAGAAGTCATGTCTAAAGAGTTTGGATGAGGAATTTCGTGTAGCTCTTTCTAGCATAGAACCGAACATTAAACGCCTCTGTTCCTCAAAACAGGTGCAACTGTGTCATTAGTGCGAAATGAAACTTCAGGCCATCAGTTTCGAACTTGATTCCATCTGGGAACAGTTTTAAATGATTTATTCGATTGTCCTTTAATCCTGAGGGGCATGCTTGGGGAAATTTTTTGAAAAAGAATAAATTTATGACTTGCTTTATACACTGAATTCAATAAGAAATTTTCATAATAAAACTTCAGTTAAATCTGTTTCACACATTTCATAGACCATAGGAAGTATCTAAATGCACTTTGTTAGTCATAATTTGCTATGTGGATAAATGTGATTTTTCTCTCCTCCTTTCAGTGAATAAGTGAGCGATGAGAATGATAAACAATGTTTCTCAAATGGAGGTACGCGAACGACTCCATGGGATGCAAATTGAAAACGGCAGACAAACCATTGCAGCATCATAATTTGCAATTAAAGTTGAATGTAAGATCAAATGATGTACATGAACTATGGAGATAAATTTGGTATTCGCATGATGTAGAAACACCACAAAGAGAGTTTTGGGTTCTTGTAGCTGTATAAAAATCAAAATGTCTTTACAAGATTCATGTGTAAGATAGTTTCGCTATTTATATGGGGGTATGCGAGAAAAAATAAAGTAATAAAGGGGTACGCGAGAAAAAATAACTGGGAAATTCTGCTATACGCAGTGACTTTGTAAAATTTGGGTAGGTGTGTCATCGAGCAAACTCCAAAAAGGTTAAGCACTGATCTACACTGCTCGGACTCATACTAAGAGTATTATTTTGTTCCATTTTCTCTGATATGTATAATTTTGTTTTCTCTGGTTTTATACGTTAATATATATATATATATATATATATATATATATATATATATATGTGTGTGCGTGCGTGTGTGTGCGTGTGTGTGTGTGTTTTTGCACTTGGAATGATTCATAAATTTAGGTTAGCTTTTGATGTGAAATCTATGAGTATTGAATTACAACTAAACAATAGTTTTTCATTTGTTGTATTTGTAGCATCCAGAGTTACATTTGTAACAACCCTTCTCTGAAAATTTCTGTGTCTCAAGATGAAAAACTGAGAACAGAATTTTGTGGTAGAATTATGAAATTTACTGAATGAAATTATACAACAAATAATATTTGTAGGTTATTCCAACTGTGGAGTATTTTCTTCGAATTTTTCTGCTATTGTTCTTAAAAGAAAGAAAAAAAAGCCGAAAATAATTCTCTATGGTTAGTAAGCATCTTGTCACTGAACTCCACAAAGGGCCGCAGTCAGTCATGCTCAACCAAAGGGAGAGGAAGGAGGAGGATAGGCTGTTATTCTTGTGGGTTGTCCGAAAACGCAAGTTGACAAAACTAGAGAACTAGGAGAGAACTAGGAGTTTCCTATAGGTATACAGTCTTTATCAATGCACAAATGAATCGAAGAGCTCGTTAAAATGTGCAAAAGGAATTCTAGACACATCACTAAGTTAAATGTTCGTTCCTTTTATATACGCAAGAATCGATTTACAAATTTGGGAGACCTGGGCATCAATAGTTTAAAGTAGAGATGACCAACTGACGGGCCACGGGCCGCATCTGGCTCGGCAGAACTTTTTTTAACCGGCCCACGACACTCAAACAATTGAAAAAGAATATATTATTTCAAAACGAAATACTTCACTCGCTTGTTGCATGTTTGGAAGCACTGGTGTGTGTGAAAAAAGAAACTTTCCCAACATGAAAACACATTAACTCAAAGGAAATCAGTAGACTTGCAGAAAAAAAAATGTATCTTTCCTCTTTCGTATTTCGTTATCCGAAATCGACGTTGATTTTACTGCCTTTGCTGCATCAAATGCCCATCCGCGACATAAAATTTTTTCTACTTTTTGATCATAAAGAAAACCATTTTGTGTGTTGTCTTGTAATACGGAGATATTTTAGTAAATCAGACTAAATTGTACTTTGAAAAGAAAACTGATTTCGATTTGTTTTCTGAAATCATTGTCTCATTTTCAAAGAATCAAATGCATTTTTATTATATGTACAGAAATTTCAAAAACGTACTTTCCAAAATTGCTTCTTTGAAGTTACTAGTTTAAAAAATATTGGATTTTACAAAGTTCCGTTTTGTGTTTTTTGTAAAAAGTATATACATGTTGACACCACCAAATTTAATTTTTCTCCAAGCAAACATTTTTTTCAAGAAAACAATTTTCTGTAAAATCAATAATACAATGTTTCTTACGTCCTAATGCTGCCGTTTTGAGGACCCTCTTTTAAATGTATTTTAAATAATTTTAATTTAATTTTTTAAATTACTTTAAAGTTAAAATGTTTAATGTTGTATGCAAATCTGATATTTGACGAAGATAATTTCGCATTTCGCACAACAGACATCAAAATTCGCTCCAAAATCCCACTTGGCCCCCATCGTAATTTACTTTTTGCTCAAGTGGCCCTCGGATTGTTTTGAGTTGGTCACCCCTGGTTTAAACGACCCTAGGTATCCTTCGAATAATAAAAAAAATGGGTAGTTGAATTTTAATTTGAGTATACATAAGAACTGATTTATAACAACAGGCATAATAATTACATGCAGCAGTTGTAAAAAAATTTAAATTTAGGCTTTGAAAATTGCAATGATGTAAAGGTATTAACTCATTGATAAGAACAAAAGTATTTTTGTTAGAAAATATTTTTCGTTCAATGTGACAAAAATTATACAATATGCAACTGCAAAATATTGTACCTTAAGGATTCCGTATATAAAGCAAGGGAAGAACTGTACAAAAACAACCTCTGCAGATTTTCTGTGCATAGTTTAAGGGGGCAACAGGAGATGGAGTTGAAAGGTTGTTTTCAAGTGAATATCAACAAAACTCAGCTATTTTAATTATTTTTTAACAAAACGCTACATTTATCAATATATTTAAAATTATTAGTCTATTCTATTTTCTGCATCCATACATTTAAAAAAGGAATGCAATCGCTAGTCTCAGAAACTACCTAAAAGTTGTTACTCTTTAAAATCGCGAGTCCTTCAGATTGTTGAAAAGTAAAACATCATTTGTATTTAGTCCCTTAGTAAAAAGAAACTTCTTTTTTAATAAATAAAAATAAATCTGAGTATAAATCCTTTCAAGATTTTTCTTTTCTTTTTAAATATTTTTCTAGCCTGAATTTTAAGGGAACAAATCATCAAGAGAATAAGTCCCGAGCCTGAAATCTAGTCTAAAATATAGAGCCCGAGGACATGTTGGGTCTCTGATTTTCTTTCATTAGTGTCACCTCCACTCCACATCCCGGTCTTCGAGACTAGCGAGCAGAGGCTCAGCTCCAATGCGACCTAATCTACACTGCCCGATCACCTCTTTGAGCACGTGCAGTTCGCTATGGAGGACCCCTTGTACTTGAAGGGTGAGCACTGAATGCCCTGCAGTAAATCAGCGTCAGTATGTGCGATACCCAAACATCCTATCCTAGTAAGATAAAATCAAGAATTTCTTTATAACAAGAAAACTACAATGAGCAAATTGAAATACGAAACATCTTGGCAGCTTCGAAAGCAACAGTTTTTTTCTAGGACAGGACGCAAAGACGATGTCAGAAAGTAATGTAATTTTAACGGTAATGAAAATTAAAGTCTCTTATAAGTTATAACGCCTAAGAAAAAAATTTTGGGTTGTATCTGTAAGTGTGCATGAATTCATGAATATAGGCTTCAGGAGTAGTTAATCCAATTGTGAATTCTGTACTTAAACCCGTCATTTATGAACCATTATAGATTTTTCAGCACACGCTTTATATTTCGTTGATTTTTACGGCAATAGTATTTTCCAGTGTGGAAAACAAATTGAGAAATAATATGAATTTTGCTATTCTTTTAACAATTTTTTTTTTTTAATTTTTAAAAAAGTGCTCGAGTTTCGGGTTTGCGTTCTGCAATAAATCACAATCCACTGACATTCATGAAAGAAGATAAAAGAAATTATCGAAACCAAATTTTTCAGTTTCAGTTGCATTTAAAAGGCAAACAAACTTTAAAAAAAACCTAAGTAATAATTTTCAATTACCACCGATTACGATTCCTTCAAAAAAATATTCGTGATTTTTCACTCTAACAAAGAAATTTATATTAGGAAAAAGCAAATAAGAATTTAATAAAAAATGTTTGATTTGATTTTATGTATTTATTAGTTTATGCACATTTCGCATGGCCAGTTTCCGGGGGGGGGGGGGAGATATAACATTGCCAAGAATTACTGGTCAAGACTGAATGCACAATCTCTGAGATAAAACATATGTTACGTTTATAATGTCTTTCACTGAAATTCGAAAAAAATAAATTTAGTAAAAACTTAGAAAAAATTCTAAAAACATTACTGTTATTTTTTTTCTAATAATTGAAATGCAAATAGTTTAATAGGTTTGAAAAGTTTGAGTTTTTCCTGTACAATGAAAACTTTTCCATTACACGATAACTCTGGTTATCTTTCATGTTTATTACTTCTTTGCGGTTATCACATTCTGTATCCATTCAGCGAGTTCTCCTCCAGTCATTTGGGGCCATGCCGTTGCGCAACGAACTTTCTCTGCTCTCCGTGACGCAGATATATTTTTTTCTCCTTCACGAATTCTTTACGCCACTGAATAAAGACTAAAGTAATCGAATATTCATGGTGTAAGAAATAAGAAGTATTTTCCACATGCGAACTCCATCGAACACGTGCCTGATGCGCAGATCGCTGCATTAAAATTAGAACGATGGACTTACAGTTTATGGGATGGAATCATTTTGCGTTCTTGCCATCAGAATGACCTGTATCTCGCCCGATGTCTAAAAATGTTAAGACGAAACTTTTGGGTTCTCATTTAAGTTTGGGACGGTGGTCTGCCGGGACTAGGGATCGACCTCGTGTCTCCAAACCACGAGGGCAGTGTCTACCCAATTGAACTATCACGGCAATGAGAGAAACACTCATTTCTTTAATTTCACCACTTACAAGTAACACAAAATGGTATATAACTTTCATTAAAGCAACGGAAGTATATGGCTGACAAGATTAAGGAGTATAACAAATATCCAAATCGAATGTTTTTTGAACGGTTCGGAATTTTAGAAAAAAATATATTAATGGCTAACATGCTGACCATCAGCTATGAGTCAACTTGTATAAGGTGGTGGAGAAATAACAGCACTAGTATTGCAATGTAAAACCAAAGATGAAAATTCAAAAGTTTACTATTTGGCTATTCAATACAGTCTTTTCGAATTTAAGAAGCGTTATCGGATATACTATGGATGACCACGTATCTAGTATTTTACAGGTTTTAAATCTTTTTCTCGACACAAATGATGGTCTATGGTACTGGAAAATAGAGGCGGAAATTCCAACGCTGGAATGTGTCTAGAAATTATATAGTTTTAGCAGATTTAGCAACATTTTTCAGCGGAACATTTATGACATTGCCGCGTGTGGAAACCAAATTCAATTACTCGAGACCATAGCAGATCAGTCAATCATTAAGCTTGAAAATGCTTTCTACCATCTCATTTCTGCCACCGACTCAATCAGGTATGTCTTTGAAAACATTTTATGGTTTCTAGAATACACTTTCGCTCATAGTCTTCTTAAAAAACCCTGAGTGGATATAAATAATATTACTTCCCTATTAAGTCCTATCCTTTCAAGATACTCATTAAATTAATAATAGTGATGATAGTAATAATGATGATATAAAAATGTTCATATTTTGTTTGTTCAGCATCAGGTAGAAAATGGCTGCTGAGATTATGTATACTATACTCCTCATAAGCAGGTCTCATATTGGAAAATCAGATGTTTCAGACAACAGGTCGCTAATGCTTTCGTATACCGAAGGGAAATAGTTTAAGGCTGCTGTGTAATAACCCTATTGGATTCGCTCACCTCAATGTTAACCTATGGAGAACATGTGTCCAAGGATCAGTGGCGTAGTGTGGATTTCTGCCACCCGGTTCGAACCCTAAATTTGCCCCACACACACACACACACACCCCTATTTTCGTAATCAAGCAAAAAAAATCTGCAAAATATCTTTGATACTTTGTCACTATTTCAAATGGATTCAAAATAAAACGTCTTTCTTAAATTAAAATTTTATTCTGCGTGTTTCTTTGCAACGCAAACTCTTTAATACATTCATCAATGTTAATTTGTACCGCTTGTTCGATTGCCAAAATAGCTAGATTTGTTAATCTCAACGTAGACATTGTAGATCTTAAATAATTTTAACCAGTATTAATTTAGAGAAGCTTCTCTCACAACTGGCATTACTTATGGCAGCTATGAGAAATGTTTTCAGCATTATAACTATATTAGGTAACCTTTCTTCAAGTTTGGGTTCAAAAATAATTTTTAATTAACCCAGTGGGCTGGAATCAATAAGTCATTTCTTACAGTCTGTTGTAGCTACAAAATCCCGTCGACGTACGCACCGAAGCTTAAACTCTTCTCTGTCAATATCTTGAAGAGCTTAGTCGAGGTTGGATTCCTCATCATCGACGCCCAATATTATTGCAGGCCTTTGGAAGGCATATTTCTTAGCCAAATTCTGGAGCTGCTGGAACCTTGCTCGAATTTCAGCAGTTAAGGCCTGTTTACATAGCAGTCCGTTAGTGTATGCGTAAAAGGAAAGTTGGCGCTGAGACGGAAATAAACCAATCAGAGGCCTTAACAATTTCGTTGCTAATCGTTTGGAGGTTTGTCATTGGTTAAATATATTTCAGTACGAGTAACGCTTACACTAACGGACTGCTATGTGAACAGGCCATTACTCTATCTAATGAAGAAAACGTTTATTGTTTTAAATCGTCTTCGTGCGATAAGCCAGCATCTCTATTTCCGTTACCAAAAATGTGCTTCCCCTTTTATTCGTCTTGGAGGTTTAATAGAAATGCCAAGTTCTTCACACAAGCTTTTAGAGTGTGAAATGACTGTTATGTTAACAGGCCATTACTCTATCTAATGAAGAAAACGTTTATCGTTTTAAATCGTCTTCGTGCGATAAGCCATCATCTCTATTTCCGTTACCAAAAATGTGCTTCTCCTTTTATTCGTCTTGGAGGTTCAATAGAAATGCCAAGTTCTTCACACAAGCTTTTAGCGTAACTCAAAGCCTCGTCTACGGATTCCTCTCGTTTCTCTTCCAATACTGTCTGTAAGCCGCTTATTTTCTGAGCACACTGATGTACGTTAAGTCCCTCCGTCTGCAAATATTTTTGGGCATCAATCACTTCACGCAGCACCGGTTGCCAGAGATCCAAGAAATATAGAAACGAAAATGATTGCATCGCAACTAACAAAGTTCCTGCGTGTTCAAGCAAGCTTTCGTCTATTTCTGTTAGCTTCTCTAGCGTTGTCAAAATTCCTTTGTAATGATTTCGTGTCATCCTGCTGTGTTTTCCTGCATCACCTCTTGCGCTCCAACGTGTGTCTTAAACCCTCTTCAAACTCTTGCTTGTAGCAGCAATCAGAACCTCCCATCGGTGTGGGGACACAGAGAATAAAGCATAACAACGTTCCAATGTGCCGAAGAAAGTCATTGAATTCACCTGCACCGAAGCCGCATGCAGGCAAACTAAGTTCAATGAGTGGTTTGAGCAGGGCTTAAAATCGCCATTGGGATTGATATATTTTATTCATTGCTGCACACCTGTCTGTCTTTCGGCCATTGTAGCAGCATTATCGTAAGCTTGCCCTCTAAAATTCATAATGTCGAACCCATCAGCGTCGAGCTTACTTAGTATCATCTCACTAATACCTTCGGCTGTTTTGTTTATCGTTTCAATGAAATCTATAAAAGATTCCACTACTTTCCGATTCTCAACCCCCACGTATCGTAATACTTGGCTTGTCTGATCTTTGTGGGAAATATCCGGGATACTGCCGAATATCGTGGAATAATACTTGGCCTTTTGAATATGACCTATAATTTTTTTAGTGAACTTCATTCCCTAAGATTTCAATAAACTTGTTTTGAATTTCTGGTGACATATAAGTAAGTGAAATTTTTTGGCCCATTTTTATTCTTACTAAATGTTCTCGGAGAACAGGATAGTACTTTGCCAGTAGATGCACCAGTTTTAAAAAGTTACCTTTATTGGCATTATTGTCATTTTCCCTGTGGCCACCAAAATTTTGTTTTGCCAGCAATCTTATATCAAACATTCTGGTTGGAATTGCATGCCTTTTTTTTATTTCTTTTGCCACGACTTCTTGCTCTATTTTATCAGTAGTCTGTCCTTTTTGAAGTCTTGTTTCCAACTCCTTCCATTTGCAAAAATTTTGGTTGTGTGTAGCACTTGATTCATGGTTGGCGACTTTGGGGTTCACCAAATATTCCACCAAATATCAAACCGTCGGAGGAGTAAAACTTCGATGCATTCTCAAACAAACGACAACAGAAGCAAAACAATGATGCTTTAGGAGGAGAATAAGCCATCCAAGTGCGTGAAACTTTTTCGCCATTTGTCAATGTGCGCCGAAACCATTCTTGCGCTAGCCGCCTCCTTGACTATACTTTCGGTGTGATGGAGTCCGTGTCTGTCTCTGATTGTATCGTGAGTGGTACTGTTGACTCTTCAGTGAAGTCTGTATTAATGTGCTGAAAGACTTCGGGACCTCACCGTATTAATAGCAATCGCATGTTTGAATCTATATTTTCAGGCCATTTTCCAATATCGTTTCCGACAAAGTCTGACCCAGTTGATGTGGTTACAGTTTGTTCTGGTGTCGCAATTTTAGCAATCGCATCGGAATCACGTGAAGCTGACAAATTCGTAGTATCAATTACAGGTCCTAGCAAGTCATCAGTGTCGGGTACTTGTACTACTTCAGCTTCTTCTTGGTTTTGAGCAGCACTAGTACCTGAAGAACTCACACCTGATGGCCCTGGCGTAGATTCTGGCATCTCCGAAGAAACTTTCACAAACTTTAGTATAGCCCCTTCATTTTTCTGACACTTTCCTCCTCGTCTTTCTTGTTATTTCGATGCGATGCTCCACTTTCTTTTACCCTTTTCGTGGTTAGGTGGGCTATAACAACACAAAACCATGATAGAAATAAATAATAATTATATCACACAAATGCATTGCGTGTGCGTAAAATTAAATTACTTACAGTTTATTACGTTAAAATGAATAAATAACTTTCTACGTGGATAAAACCGCAAAGCCATTGAAAAGTTTAAAAATAAACAAAACAAACATTTACCTTAACACTCCTATATATTCGACGAATCGTATAAATCAAATAAACTTGACTTTACAAAAACTAACGAATTTAGATACACGTGAAACTTTATCAAAGTATAAAATAAACAATATCAACGCTGTACCGCTCTTCTAAATAACAAAAACGTTGAAGAAATTAAATGTCACCTGTTCACCGTCACGTCTATGAGTTTTTCAAGGACAATAAGACAATAATTCAAAAATCAAAACGGACACACTAATTGTATTTGTTTCGTGGCAACACCGGCCGCGCCCGTTACGAAATTCAAAACGTGAAAGTTATTTTCTTACTAGCTGAAGTACCCGGCATTGCCCGGGATTTTAACAATATTTGTTAACCAAAATCAACACAGTATAAGTAACATAGAAAAAGTATATGTGAAATGTTATACACATCTCAGAATTCAGGAATTTCAGCCTTTCATCATTGAAGCACTAAAATCTGAAAAGTAAAAATGTCAAATTGTCTAATGTTTGCTAACCAAAATTAATTTAAAACTAAACACGTTATAAATAACATAGAAAAAAACATGTGAAATCTTATACAAATGAATAAAATGAAAACCCAATAAAAAAATATATAAAATTATAATAAATTCCTCAGAATTCAGCTAGATTTAGCCTTTTATCATTTGGGCAAAAAAAGAAGCTGAAATTGCAGGTTTAGCTGAAATTTCCAATAGAACCATGATATGACTCTAGCGTTGCCTCTTAAAAAATGAAGTGTTTGATTGAGGGCTGCAAACCATTCAACTCCTCTCCACATTAAACTCCTATAAACATCCTCTACATATTAAATTCCTTTTCTCTCCATAATAAACTCCTCAGAATTTTGGTAAATTCAGCCTTTTATCCTAGTACCACTAAAACCTGAAACATCCTCTCCAGAAATATAAATTTATTAATTACAATAATTAAACTCACGCAAATGTATGAATTACATAAGTTTTTTAACCAACATTTGAATAATTCGTAAATGAAAAAGCATATGAAAATAAAGATAATAAGAACTTCCGGAATCGAAATTAATGACCCTTAATTTTTAATTAATAAAAAACCAACATAATATGAACAAAAACGATAGTTGTTTAAAAGCATATGAAAATAAAGCTATTATAAAGATAATAATAAAAAAAGCATATGAAAATAATGCTCGCGTATGAAGTTAACTTTATGATATAAAGATAGTAATAATAATATAAACCGCGTGCATAAAATATTTAGCTTTTCAAGCGAAATAAATTAATTTTTAGAAAAAAACTACTTTTAATCGAGAAATTAAATACATTGCACAAAATTTTGATTTTACCAACTTTCTACCCTACAATTTACACCCTACTTCTTTGAAGTTGGGTGTTGAAACATCCTGTTTGAAAAATTTACACCCTACTTCTTTTAAATAGGGTGTAAATATAAAGTTTTAAAAGCGAATTGAATGCCAGTTAAAAATTATTGTTGTTTAAAATCATATGAAAATTACGCTACAATAAAGATAAAAAAAGCATAGGAAAATAATGCGTGCGCATGAAGTTAACGTTACGATATAAAGATAGTAATAATAATATATATATATAAAACAGTTCCGTAACTAACTGACTGACTGACTGATTGACTGACTGACATACAACGTAGAGACCAAAGCGCGGGAAATAAAAGGGCTGAAATTTCGCATGGCGATTCTTGTTATAGTGTAGGATTGCACTAAGAAAGATTTTTGAAAAATTCTTAGATTTTTTTTAAATTAAATTTTTGAGTTGTTTTAATAACTTTTTTTAAGTTTGCATTTAAAATAATAATAATTTGAGGGTTATAAAATTTATATCACGAAAAAGATCATAAAAATTCCTTTAATATGAAATCTTTTTCAAATCTTTACCTCCATTTTATGATTTTTGGTGAATTTTTAAAGATTAATTTTTAGAATTTAACCTTTTACATGCCACACTATGATCAAGGAATAAAGTACCATATTTTGCTGCGTAACTTTGGTCGATAACTTCCAGGAAGTCGGTCCAACAGGTGTACTCCACTCATTCCTTTATTATATAATTTTATAATGTAAGGTTAAGGAAAATCAACTTTTATTTTAGCTCGGACATATCTTTTTGCTCTTCCTAATGGTTCGTGAGTGATAAAATTTGATGTAATAGTTACAACAAAACTATCGTTCCAATGGCACATATAAACTTCTCCATCGCATCGGTAATCAAACTCTCCACGTTGAAATTTCGATATTTCTTTTGCTGTTTAGAGAACATTGTCCCGTTCTGGAATCTTGCACTGTGCCGATTGCCTTAAAGCCTTTGTTAGATAAATCTGTCAGCAGACTGTACGATGTAAAAAAAGTTATCGAAAAATATTTTGCGTTTCTCTGGATTGTCAATAAAAGATAATAGTTTGGAGACAACTTTTGATTCAAGTGGCAAATTTTCATTTTTCGAACTTTTTCCACCGTAGATAGACATAGCATAAGGATAGCCATTTGCTGAGCAGATCATCCAAACTTTGAAACCAAAGCGAATTGGCTTTCCACGTATGAACACATTAGCCGAACGATGTCCATAACACGGAACCATGGATTCATCAATACTCATATTTTCATGAAAAAATCCAAATTGACGAAAATTTTTTCCAACGTCTTTATAAAAGGGAGAAATTTTTCCTAATTTATCGCCTGGTTCCAATTTACTATTATCAACAATGTGGAAATACTTTTTTAACATCCGAAATTTATTTCTGGGCATTGTATTGTTAACAATTAGGATATGCAAATCTTCCTGAGAGCTCGAATATATATTTTCATCAGGTACTGAGTGGTAGCCACTAAACAACAGAAATCCAAGAAACTGCCGAATGTCATTTGCGTCGACGTCTAAAGAGTCTCCTTTTTGTAGGGCATACAGCTTTGTAAGTTCGGCTGAATTTTCTAAGTAATCAGACGGCAGAATCACTGATCACGTGTGATATCACTGCTTTTGTATATCGTTACATGCCAATGTTCATTTTTTGGAACATTGCATTTTTACGCAGTCTTGAGGAAATATTTCTTGTTATTATTTTAATTTATTTTTTTAACTCATTAAACTTGTCCTTTGCAAGTACGATGGGGAAATTTTTGGGTGGATTTGAATTTTTAGGAATTTTATAGAATTTGTTTTCTTACGTACTGTAAAAATTGTGAAAAAAGCTGATTTTTAGAAATGTTTCTACGCTAAAATATTCATATTTGAAAAAAGTCAAAAAATCAATCATGCCTTCTATAATATACGGTAATTTTTTCAAACTGACAGATATCACAGTTTATTTTTAAAAAAATATTAAACATGGTGTTTCAAAAAAGGAACATTGGCATGTAAAAGGTTAATTTATTAAACGCTGATCACGGGATTTCTTTTTCTGTTACTTTAAATAAATTTATCTTCACATAACAACGAAATAGGCAAAAAAATGCTTTTTTTCTTGCTAATGCGGCAGACGATTGGACATTATTAAAAAAAAATATTAAAATAATGTAAAAGATATGTTCCTCAAACTGTACTACATTAACTGTACTATATTCTTTAGTATGTCGTATGAGATTTAATTTGAATATTTCCTTCTACATTATTTTGTCTATAAAAATATCCCTTACGATTTTCTTATTAATATATTTTTTTGTTTTTTTTTACATCCATCGTATACATTGATCGTCGTATTTATTATAAATATATATATATATATATATATATATATATATATATATATATATTGGCATTAATGGCATACACTGACATTGTATTTAATTTGAATGTACCGTTCGTTTAGGAACACGTTTAGGAGGTGTTGGTTTATAGAATACTAAAAGTTTAAAATAGTGGCGCCATCTATTGCATATCTGTGAATCGAGAATCGCATCCTTAAAAAATTGTTGATTATCCTAATTGTTAGCAATACAATGCCCAGAAATAAATTATTGATGAATGTTTGTTAACCAAAATCAATTTTAAAACTAAACACAGTATAAATAACATAGAAAAGATTTAGCCTTTATCATTGGAGCAAAAAATCCTGGAAAGTAAAACATAAAATATAACATTTTATAATAAACCTACCAAAATCCATTAAAAAACTAAACACAGTATAAATAACTTAGAAAAAAAAGCATACGAAATGTTATACACATTAATAATATGAAAACCAATTAAAAATATATAAATGTATAATAAACTCCTCAGATTTCAGCTATATTCGGTCTTTCATCATAAAAAAGCTGAAAAAAAAATAAAATAAAAATAATTTTAAAAAATAATAAAATAAAATAAAGATAATAATTAAAAAAATAATAAAATAAAAGCTGAAATAAAAAAGCCTTCATAAAACAGCTGAAAATACAGGTTTAGCAAAAGTTGCACGATCCCATACTCGAACCCGAGTCTTACGGGGTACCAAATGAAGCGTTTTAACGACTACGCCACGATTATACACAAAACTGGTGAGTAAAGTAAAAAATATACGCAATGAGTTTTTTGGATTGTTGCTATGGATTGGTGAATATACATACATTTATGGAGTAAGAGGAGTTTTAAGTGAGAAATAAGTTAGCAGGATAGAAACTTAGTCTTTAACTCTTCAATAGACACAAAGACATAAGCTAGGGGGATTGCAGTAGCGATTAAAAAAGATCGTGACACTTAGCGTGGTTGATTCGAATTTTCCATCGCGTGTGAGAGTGTCAATATGCCGTTGGATCCAATTTATTTTAGAGTATAAAATCTGACTTAAAAGATTATTATTTTCATTTATTATTCTGGTTTAATATATAACTTGAAACTTTTTGATTTTATTTATTTTTATCTTTTCCCTCGCTGTTTACCAGCTAACCCCAACGTGGACGCCATATTCAGAGAAGTGATTCCACAAAGTGTAACAGCTTACAAATTGTTGGTTTTTTATTAATTAAAAATCAACGATAATTAATTTCGATTTTTGAAGTTCTTCAGACCCTCGGCTGTTTTTAAAGACGCCTGTATGTAAAATTTCACGATCGTTGCTGCTAAACTGTGGATTTCTATACAATTACAGAGATACAAACATTCATTTTTATATATTAGATTTTGAATAAAGTATTTTACAAGCTTTTATTTACCTTCACATAAATGTAAGTATATTTGTTTAGGTCAAATCTTACAACTGTATTTTGAACCACTTGTCCAATTGCCTTGAAATTCTGCATAAGTACCTATGTAGCCCCGATGACAATAGAAGTTATCTGATCTAATGACCATGGCCTGATGCTGCAGACAGGATTGGCCAGCTCGGCCGCTCCCGTCCGCCCCCCCACCGCTACGCCACTACCAAGGATTGTCGACTTGGATTTAAAGATTTTTTTTAAATTGTACTTCGTAATATAGAAAGAAATTTTACACCTTGGGGCATTTTTCGTTTTTAAAAAAAATGCAAATAACATTTTAAAATTTAAATTATTCGGGGGAAAAATTTGGTATAGTGTGCTTTAAAAGCTCATCAATTCCTTTGGTGGTCGAAATTTATAAAATGAATCCTTTAGCAAGATGCAGAAAAGTTCAGGCTATCTGAAAATACCATTTTTTTTATTATCAGCATTTATGTAGCTGTTAATAGTAGACAAATTTTCTCCATAGTTCAATATTGAGGTTAGCGAATCCAATAGGGTTAGTACACTGCAGCCTTTAATGTCACCCCTCTTCTCTCACCAAAGCGACAGACTGTTTATGAGTTGCAGGCGTAATGAAAATTGAAGAAACATGGCTGCATCAGAGACCATCATTTATTCATGACCTGAATCCACCGAGTTGACTTCGTGAGCAGAGGATGCCATAGAGATATTAGTGAAGCTGATTAATAAACATAGAAAAAGCCAAAAGGAAGGGGGGGGATAACAATATTGAGTGTACCCTCTAAATCTGCTGCAAACAATCAAATGAACTTCCACGAAGGCTAAATATTTCGTCGATGATCCTGTGAAATTCGGATCATTTCATTCTCTCAAGAACGATAAGATACGGGGTTAAAATAACAATGTAAATGGCGAATACTAAGCCTCATACCGCATATTTAAGAAATCTATAGAAGGGAAATTTTTCTTGGAAATTTTATGCTGTTACCCCGACAGATGGCTGCACCAGTATCAGGTGTATGACAAAACTGGCACAAACTGGAAGAAGAAAACCTGACTCAAAGTGACGATTCCATCTCTGATATCAGTGTGTCAACTCAGAGAAGAAATAACTGGTTTTTGCCTCCAACTTGTTTCCGTCATGCGTGTTTTGTACATGCGTCCCTTTGATGGCCCTACATAGCAAATATCACAGGTATTTTACCTCAAGGGGAAAAAAATGGATGTCATATGAATGGGGTATAACACACCAAAAATATCCGGTTAGTGATAAAGTGAAAAAGACTGAAAAACATACGTTACAACGATTATTCGCAAGTAGCATTTTGTCTCATTGTACGGCTTTTAGATCAAGCTAAATTGCCAAGTGTTTATGGCGGAAATAAATAGTAAATGGGGTACCAGCATGCAGTATTATTTAAAAATAATGTTGCAGGAATATGCTAGCTGGCAATTTCAAATACTTTAAAGTTAGATATTGAAAAAAATAGAGTCCCTGTGAAATGCGCCTTCTCCAAAGCAATGCAACGCTTTCTAGGGTACTCTTCATTGATACTATCCAAGCCAGAAATAGCTAACCATTTATCCTGGATTCCCTCCATGCTAGAATTTATTTTTTGAAATTTAATTATACACTATTTTTTCAACTTGATTCTTCTTAAAAATTTATCCAGATCAAATATTTTTGGAGCATTTTGACTACTGTATAACTGTTAAACAAAACGTAGGTACAATGTAGAACCATTATGCATATCAGTAAAATAGCTATAGATATACTAGTAAAGTTGTGACTTTCTCTCAAAATTTTTATCCAAATGAGAAAATAATCATTTTATTTGTAGATCTGTTTCAGTTCACCTTACGATTTAGAGAAAAAAATATTTAATAATAGTTAACAAAAAAAAAATTGCCAGGGTAAATCTGTGATAAATGAAAAAAAAAAGGAAAAAAAAATCATATGATGTCCCTATCATCCTTACAGCCATAACATCACTCCATTAGACATTTTCCTATTCCGAACCCTAAGCTTAAAGCTACAAGGTCCAAGTTTCAAAAATTGTACAGTATTTACAAAGCAGGCGGAGAGGATTCCGAGTTACATTATAAAGAATGGTTTACGTCAAATATCCAAAAACTGGGAAGAAAATGGGAAAAATTATTGAACAAATACATTCAAATCAACGGTGAATGGTATGAAAAAGAAGGGCCCTAGATAACCTTGTGGTAGCGCGTTGGGCTTGGAACTGGAGCTGCTTGGTTCGAATCCCGACTAACGCCATAAAATACCCTCGTACCTAGGCCGTATGTGGGCACGTTAAATCCGTAAACCAGAAAGTCCTTCTATGATGTCAGAGAGGGTGGGAGAAGGTACGATCCCCCAGATGTCGCCCCTGGGGTTGCTCGGTCAAAATTGAGGTGATACCAGGTGGTGTTGGTTCACTCATACGGTATTCCCATTGAAAGCAACCAACGATTCTCGCGAATTATATGCCAACATCTTCATTGACAAGTGCCTCGCATTGGCAAACAGGTAAACAACAGTTTGAAAAAGGACCGTGGATTGATTCTGAGTAATCATTTTTATTTTGGCATGTTTCTATTAACTCGCTTTCTTGTTTGTTTGTTTGTGTGTGTGTTTGTCCCGTACAAATCTTGCAATCGATTTTTAACTAACTTCCCGACTAGCTAGACATTTGAAACTTTTAGAATAGCTCAGAATACGATGACAATGCATTATAGCCCTTTTTAGGCAGAATTAAATTCATTTTCAGTTAATTTTGTTTTGTAGACTGGTTCAGCCATCCATCGGCCGGGACGGGAACGAAAAGTTAAACGCTAGTTAACTTCCAATTATTTTCATTTTTTTTCAAGTTGATGGGATAATTCATCAAAAAAAAATTTTTTTTAAGTATTTATTTTATATAGAATTGTCAAATTTATATGATTCAACAGAAAATTTAAAAACATGGTATATAAAATGTTCTTTTTATCTTGAAATTATTTTAATGTACAGTGGGTGCAAAAAATATTTCCACTTAAAGTTTTCCTTTTATATTTCACAGAAATAGGTAAATATTGATACCACGTTCTGTTACAACAAACATATTACGCTAATTAAGTATTATAGGGGGTTAAAAATCTAAAAGTTTGATATTTGGCAGAATTTTCTGTTGAAAATGCAAATCATAAGATGCACAAAGTATTTGCATATTTATAAATGGCTGTAAAGAATGCTAATTTATGGATTCTGTCATAGGAAAAATCTAGACGTCTTAGTCAAACCACTTTAATAAAAGCTATATAAGTAAGGGCAATGATGTATCGTCGTCGATATTCTCCCGATATGACAGCATGTTATGGTGTCTCAAAAAACTTTTTTTCGAAAACTGTTGCTCCCCATAGTTTTTCTGGTTCCATTTGGGTACAAAAGAAAAAAGTGTGAAGTTTAAACATTGTAGGTTAAGTGGAAAGTTTGACCCTAAAAGCTTTAAATTTGAAAATGTAGTCAAAATTAAAAAAATTTCACTTTAAAAAAAAAAAATTATTTTATTTTTTAAATGAAATATATGTCTATTATAAGTGTTTTTATAATATTTGAAATTATTCTAAACAATATTTATCTTTGTATTATTAACTAGATCAAATGTTGGTTATAGAAAAAAATACGTAATAAACAGAAAAATTGGCAAAATTTGAAAATGTTTGGTAATAGTTGTTACTAGTTTTACATTGATTTGTGATTAATAAAAAGGTGTTATTTTCACGTGGTTTCGTTAATTTAGTTTTTGCAACAAATTATATAAGGAAGTAAATAAAAAGGCAGCTTTTTATCAAACCTTTATTTCATAAAAAGGACATAAATCTTGGTATATAGTTTAGCATAAATTACAAATTGTTCAAGTCTTTTCTCATGAATGTAGGTGTTGATTTTCTACTCTGTTCAACACACTGGAGTAAGTTTGTTTTTGGTCTTCGTATTTCGTAATGTTATTTCACAAATTTTGCATTAGTTTGACCCCTCGTTCTGCTACATCTTTGTCGTGACTTAAAACAAGATTGAGAATTGTTATAGCTTCATTTTTTAAAGCTTTCAATGCTCTGTGTTTAATACCTAGTGTGATGAACCGATCTAGGCTGTTTGAAATGTCTTTCCATTGTCCTTAGAATTCCTTGAATAATAAATTATCAGGACTCATAGAATTTCCAAAATTCTACAAAATCAATGAAATCCTTCGTAAAAAATCATAAAGTTGTCAACGACGAAGCAGAACGAGGGGTCAAACTAATGCAAGATTTGTCAAATAAAATTACGAAATACGAAGACCAAAAACAAAACTTACTCCAGTGTGTTGAACAGAGTAGAAAATCAACACCTACATTCATGAGAAAAGACTTGAACAATTTGTAATTTATGTTAAACTATGTACAAAGATTTATGTCCTTTTTATGAAATAAAGGTTTGATAAAAAGCTGCCTTTTTATTTACTTCCTTATATAATTTGTTGCAAAAACTAAATTAACGAAACCACGTGAAAATGACACTTTTTTATTAATCACAGATCTATTAAAAACTATTAACAACTATTACCAAAAATTTTCGAGTTTGCCAATTTTTCTGTTTATTATGTATATTTTTCTATAACCAACATTTGATCTACACTGCTGGCCACTGTAAATGCAACACCCTGAAGGAAACATGCAAATAACATGAAATTTACAACATGCATTAGCGGAGGTGAGATATGCAAATGATTAGAATTTCAGCGCAGATGCACATCACGCGCGCCTGTGGCGCCACTTCAAAGCGCTATTTAAGGCTTGGAGATTTCGACGATTTCAAGTTCGGTAATTGTGTTTTTCTTGTGGTTTTTTCAAAAAAACGATCAATTATGCCTCGTCGAAAACAGCGATCATCTTTTGATCAAGTATCCGAGTTCGACAGAGGAAGGATAGTGGCCTACTGAGATTGTGGATTATCTTTCAGGGAAATCGGTAGTCGTGTTGGACGAAACCAAACAACTGTAATGCGGATATGTGATCGTTGGATGCAGGGGGGTACGACGGACCGGCGTGTTCGATCGCATCCACCTCAGCGCACCACTTCACGTGATGACAGGCAAATTGTGCGCATGGCAGTGACGGATCGCTCAGTCACATCACGAACCATAGGACAGCACATGCAGTCTGTAACGCACCATCCAGTGTCTGCGCGTACCATTCGACGCCGTTTACAGCAGAGTGGTCTGTCCGCAAGAGGTCCATTGCTTTGTCTACCCTTGACGCAAAACCACAGACGTCTCCGACGCCAATAGTGCGATGACAGAAGGATGTGGACGGCAGAATGGAATGAAATTGTCTTTACTGACGAGTCGCGCTTCTGTCTGCAACACCACGATGGTCGCATTCGAGTCTGGAGACAACGTGAAGAGTGGATGCTGAACATCTGCGTTATGCACCACCACACTGGTCCTGCACCGGGTATTATACTATGGGGCGGCATTGGATATCACTCTCGCACACCTCTAGTACGCATTGCCGGTACTTTAAACAGCCAGCGCTACATCTCCGAGGTGTTGGAGCCAGTTGTCCTTCCTTACCTTCAGGGCTTGCCCACAGCCATATTTCAACAGGATAATGCGCGACCACACGTGGCACGCATTGTCCAACGGTTCTTCGTCAATCGCCAGATTGAATTGCTTCCCTGGCCGCCTCGCTCTCCGGATCTTTCACCGATAGAAAACATGTGGTAAATGGTTGCTCTACGATTGACCCAGATTCCATCCCCAGCTGCCACAGCAGATCAACTTTGGCAACGTGTGGAAGCTGCTTGGTCTGCTGTACCCCAAGAACTCATCCAAAGTCTCTCTGAATGAATGCCGAGGCGTGTGGCAGCGGTGATCTCCAACAATGGCAGCTACTCTGGCTACTGAATTTGGCAGGAACCACACTTCACAGAAGTCTATAAATTTAATCATTTGACACTTGGTCAACATGTTATCTACAAAATAAATTTTGTTGTGATATCTCTTGTCTTTTTTGGTGTTGCAATTTGGGTGGCCAGCAGTGTAGTTAATAATTCAAAAACAAATATTGTTTGGAATACTTTTAAGTAGTATAAAAACACTCATAATAGACATATCTTTCATTTAAAAAAATAAAATAAATTTTTTTAAGTGAAAAAATTTAAATTTTGACTATATTTTCAAATTTTAAGCTCTTAGGGGCTGTCGTGAACCCTCTTTCTTTCATCGAGGTTCACTTAGGTTCTTTTCTAGGGCATAGGGACAAATGAGGTTGTGCAATAACGAGTCTCTCTTAATGACACGAACATAAATTTATTTACAGTTGAACATTAATATAACAATTACAGAAAACTCTGTTCTGCTTACAGAACTAATTATTTCACTGGAGGCGAGACGAGCCTGCTTTATCTCGCCAGACCTCCTAACAATCTCAGAGACTCTCTCTCTCTCAATTCTAATTACCGAATAATTACCTAACCAGAGGTGAGACGAGCCTGCATGCATCTCGCCAGACCTCCGATTCCTACCAGAGAAGCCACCCTTCTGTTCTCTTTCTTACTGACTCCCGTCGATCCCCAGCACCCTCTTGGGTTCAACGCCCCCGCAGCCAATCCTCTGATTGGTAGAGGGGTGGGGAATCACAGGGTACAACATTTTCGCTTTAACAAGCGCTCCGTCTCAAACATTACACTACAGGGGCAAACTTTCCACTTAACCTCCAAAAACTGATTTCCACATGGCAGATTCAATCAGCTCAAAAACATGATGCCGACAAGCAAGGTAAATACTTTTTTTTTTCTGTTTAAAGACATTTTCAATAGTACACAAGCTCCATTTGCCCACCCACTGTTGGATGCGGTGGTATCAAAGGAAAGTCCGACGATATTTTCAGTTATTCCCCTCTGTTGAATTAATTCAAAAACTTTGTCAGTCTATAGCTAGTCTTTTTTCTTGTTCATAATCTAAATTTTTCTTTATTTTCCCATCCCAACGCAATACACAATGTTTTGAAAATCTGACCCATTTTTATAAATTTCTCAAATAAAATTACGAAAAACGAAGATTTTTTTGGACCAAAAAACTAAACTTACCCCAGTCTGTAAAAAAGAGTAGAAAATCAGCATCTACATTCATGAAAAGACTTGAACAATTTGTAATATATTATACTAAACTATGAATCAACATTTATGTCATTTTTATGAAATAAAGGTTTGATTAATAAGCTGCCTTTTTATTTACTTCCTTATATAATTGGTTGCAAAAACTAAATTAACGAAACCAAATGAAAATAACACTTTCTTTTAAATCACAGATCAATGTAAAACTAGCAACAACTATCACCAAACATGTCCGAGTTTTGCCAATTTTTCTGTTTATTACGTACATTTTTCTAAAACCAACATTTCATCTAGTTAATAATTCAAAGACAAATATTGTTTGGAATACTTTTAAATAGTATAAAAATACTTATAATAGACATATCTTTCGTTTAAAAAAAAATAAAATGAATTTTTAAAAAGTGAAAAAAAAATGGCAATTTTGACCATATTTCCAAATTTTAAGCTTTTAGGGGCAAACTTTCCCCTTTACCTACAGTGTTTAAACTTCAAACTTTTTCTTTTGTACCCAAATGGAACCAGAACAACCGTGGGGAGCAACAGTTTTCGAAAAAAAAATTTTTTGTTGAGACACCCTACAGCATGTGTCCTAAAGAGAATGAGCAATTGAGTTCTCTGCGAGAACATATTATTTCACTCTCCATTTTGAAGGTTATCGCTATATCAAGGACCTAGGATTTGAGGACCTGGGTCCTTTGGACTTGGTGTTGGCTTCCCTACACCAAGAGGATTGGAAACAGACGAAAGACGGTTTTGTACTGTTAAATATGTAACTAAGAGGTGTGAAGCTCGTAGACCTGCAAACAATGTAGCCGAAAGGTGTTATCTGACAGTAACCATCGAAGCATTGTTTCAAAAGAAAAAAATATATATATATACATATATTGAGTGCCTTAACCCTTTGAGGGGCGCCGTGTGCACTGTGCAAATGCTTAAATTTAGTCTTTTTTTTTCACTTGCATTCAATCTATTCTAGTTAAATGAGCAGAAAAATGGTTAGTATTGCCCGATTCTTTAGATTAAAGATTTAAGATTCTTTAGATTAAAACAATCGGGGGGGGGGAAATCTACAACGTAGAAACGGTGGAAGTTGTTGCCCCTGGAAGGGTTAAACCTGGGCTGAAATCCTTATTGAATCAACAGGTAAACGTGATTCTTCTTCCAACATTCGAAATTTTTCATAACAGTGATTCTCAACCGGTGGTCCGCGGACCACCTTTGGTCCACAAGAGCCTCGGGAGTGGTCCGGCACCACATATAATAAGGTTGTAAAATAAATTGGGATTTTGAAGACAATGTTCATTGAACTAGAAGGGCGGAATATATCCGATGACTATCAGGTGTTAAATTCAAATTTCTTAAACGTTTAACATAGTTGTTTCATTATTAGAATTTGATACGTTAGAATGTGAGTACGTTAATCCTGTATCCCTTTTGCCTGAGGGATATTCTATACCCCTCATACCCCTCGGAAGGTTCCCCCCTCAAGTCAGTGGTGTGTATGTTGGGGGGGGGGGAGGTCCGCACATGGTTCAATTTCTGGCTTAGTGGTCAGCAGACTTCTACGGGTTGGGAACCACTGTTTTATAAGGTTTGATCATCAAAGTAGAGTACCCAGAAAAAAGCTATTTATTAATAAGGATAACATGATGAACTGCCTGCCTCTTTGCTAAAACGCACATAAACAAACCTATAGATTTTTGAAAAATGTATTATTTACTCATGAGAACATATTCAACCTAGTATTTGGCTCAGACGACAGTAAAATAATTTGGCGTCGTTTTAAGGCTGCTGTGTACTAACCCTATTGTATTCGCTCACCTCAGTGTTAACCTATGGAGGAAATGTGTCTAAGGACTGCCGACTTGGATAGAAAAAAAAAATTTTTTTTAATTGTACTGCGCAATAGAAAAGAAATTTCACACTTTGGGACACATTTCGTTTTTTTTAATGCAATTAATATTTTTAATTTTAAATTATTGGGGGGGGGGGGGAAATCTGACATTGTGTACATTGAACGTTCATCAATTCCTTCATTGAACGACATTTATAAAATGAATCCTGTTGTAAGGTGTAGAAATGTTCAGGCTATTTGAAAATACCTTTTTTATTGAATTATCAGAATTTATGTAGGTGTAAATAATAGAAAAATTTTCTCCATAGGTTAACATTGAGGTGAGCGAATCCAATAGGGTTAGTGCAGAGCAACCTTAATACGGAGTTGAAACCAAAGAACATTTCACTCGTAAGGAAAAATATGGTGAAAGTCGTGTTATTCTGTATGGTCTGGGGGGGGGGGGATGCATGTCATATTCTGGAGTTAGTAACTTGTACATTATTAACAAAAACTATGAATACAAGGCAGTATGTTGACACTTTACGGCATAATTTGTGGCCTAGTACTCAAAAACTGGAAACTGAAAACACATATATCTCGCAAGTTAATGATCCTAAATATACTGCTCGTATTACGTGAAAATGGCTACATTATAATGACAGAAGCCGATTAATTATATCGCCCCAGTCACCTGATATTAATGTTATTGAAAATTTAGGGCGAATTTTGGACTCAAGATTTTGAAAGCAACGTTACAGGCACAAATAAGCTAGAATCAGAAATATAAAAAAAGATAATAAAACAATTCAAAATCTAAATTATTCGATGAAGAAAAGACTCCCGAGCTATTTTTAATGCCAGTGGACTACATAAATACGAATAATTTGTGTAAACAACTGAAAACCATAAGTACGCAAATACTTTTTGTCCTCCTAAAATGTTGTTACATCATATTCTGAAATAAGTTAAATATTACTTTACTGTTTTTTTCTTCAACAAATGATTCTTTGAAGATTAAAAAAAAAATCTATTTTGTTTAATTTTGTCACACATTTTATTTCCCTGCAAATATATCGAACATTTCCTATGTGCAAATACTCATAGTACCCACTGTGCTTTTGAAAATATCAACTCAATTCAAAAGCCACCCGACGTGTCCATATCAGTTGTGCGAGGCGCTTTTAAATTGCCTTTACTTAAGGTTGCTGTGTACTAACCCTACTGGATTCGCTCACCTCAATGTTAACCTATGAAGTAAATGAGTCTACTATTTACAGCTACATAAAAGACGATAGTAAACAAAAATGGCATTTTCAGATAGCCTGAACTTCTCTGCACCTTGCAACAGGATTCATTTTATAAATTTCGTCCACCAAAGGAATTGAGGAGAATTTAAAACACACTATACTAGATTCCCCCCTCCCCCAAGTAATTTCAATTTAAAAATATTATTTGCATTTTTTTTAATCGAAAAATGCACCAAAGTGTAAAATTTCTTTATTTTTTACAGAGTGCATTTTTTTTTAATCTTTCTATCCAAGTCGGCCATCCTTGGACAAATTTTCTCCATAGGTTAACATTCAGGTCAGAGAATCCAATAGGGTTAGTGCACAGTAGCCTTAAACAACATTTGCAAAATTGTGAATTATGCTAGCCTTACATGAATCCCGAAACAACTGTTACATTTGATTTCAATTTTTTTTCTTGCATTTATTTAAATTAATCTGCCTCGAAAGATTTTTTATTCTTCCTTCCCTCTTACCCCCTGTTCCTCTCCCTTTCTCCTTTCGCTTTATTTATTTTTCTTTTTTCCCGAATTCTAGAATTCCCGCTACCTTCTTACGCCTGTGCCAACACAGATAAAGACCAAGAATTAGAAATTCATGCTCCGGAGATCTCACGGATCGTCTCCGCGAAGCAGCTGGACCATCATCTTCAATATGAGATCGCGCTCCAGGGCTGAGCCCATAATCACGATAGCATCACGTGGTGACGACTAAGTGCGACGTATTGCTAAAAACAACACCCCTCTCTGGAATGTGTGAGATGTGAATCATCAGAAATGAGGTCGGTCGTATTTGATGTAACGACAGATTGCTGACACCTTCCATGCCCCCGATTCTATACTTGTATAACACACTTACCCAACAGTCTTAATGCGTCATACGAACTGTATTAAAATACTTTTAATTTTCCGTGACAGATGACATAAAATAAATGATTTCTTATTTTATATCCATTCAAGTAAAAAAGAAAGAATAAAGAGTTGAAATACAACAGTTTTAATCCATAACCAAATAAAAGAAGCGTTTATTACCCACCACTGTAATGGGTCTCCGTTACAAATTTTTATTCCTACAGGTTGCGTTTTTACTCAAAAATACTTTTTAAAAGGAAACAAACAAAGAACTTCTGAGACCAATTTTTACTGTTTTATTCCAACGAAAAAAAAGAATATACCCTTTTTTTATCTTGATATACAGTTACCGTTAATTGAAAGAAGACGGTTAAGGAACGATTTTTTTAAAATTGAATATAAAGTTACCATTAATTTAAAGAAACGATTAAGGAACGATTTTTTTAAATGAAATATGAAGAACAATAATTAACTATAACCGTTCCCAACATTAATCCCTCACCAGTAACTAAGTTACGACACTAAGTTTTCACTCGGTCCTGAAAAACTTGCCTTAGCCAAGCAGGAATTTCAGTTCATGCTGGATAAGGGTATCATTCGGCCATCAAAATCTCAATGGGCTAGTCCCCTACATTTAGTCGATAGAAAAGATGGAACATTTAGAGCCTGCGGAAACTATAGGCGATGTGTTAATCGCATCATCTTCTGAGGACGAACACAAACAACATCTGCAGTTGGTGTTTGAAAGATTGAGCAAATATGGTCTTCGTATTAATGTATCGAAATCAATTCTAGGAGTACAACAAATTGAATTTCTGGGGTATCTGATATTCCCAACACCATCTTATATATGTAGTCAATATATTCGTTTGTGCAGTGGGATGTCGTTGGATCTGTGGAAAAGATTGTTACCAGGTCTAAGGGCCTGTTCACATAGGTGTCCGTTGCGTTGCGTTAAGGAAAAGATGACGTTGAGACGAAAATAAACCAATCATAGGCGTTAAAAATTTCATTGCTAATCGTTTGGAGGCATATGGTTGGTTTATTTTCGTCTCAACGTCATCTTTTCCTTAACGCAACGCAACGGACTCCTATGTGAACAGGCCCTTAGGGTGAACAGTTGTACTATGGCCGAGGTCAGGCCCCCTATGAAATACACGCCCAGGAAATGTTACTTACCGCGCCTCCACACCCTTTTATTTGGGCCTGAATATATCTACTACGCCCTCATCATACGTCATTAGGTCTTAAAAATTCATTACATTTTTATACCCTGTTATTAAGATATGGTTCGGAAACACACGCCTGAAAGATAAACAGAAAACACTTAAACACCAATCCACAGTAAAAGATTAAATCGTTTCTAGGTGTTATCCAAATTATAACTGCAGCCTCCAAATTATATAGCAGTTATACTTTGGAAAATGTCCCTTCACTTACATAACATATCTGATCATAGACATTCTGCTTCAGGAAGGTGAAACAGTGGGGTGTCCTGCACGTTCCAGCAGTTTGTTTGGGAAATGTTAAAAAGATACGTTTCTAAAGACGTTTATAAAGAAGACACGTTTCTTATAGGCCCAAAAACATCGTCCCGGATGTGTGGCTATCACAAGAATGTTTATATGTAGTAGACAACCTTGTTTTATCGGAGTATATGAGCATTTATTACTTTTTAAGCTATATGGTTTTACTTTGTGTTGATATAAAACTCAAAGGTACAAGAGCTTCTCTTTCTGATAATGTAGTAGACCAGGGGTTCCCAACCTTTTTATAGTGCCGTACCTGTACGTTGTAAACAATTTGGTGACGTACCGGTAGACCAAAAATTTTGAAATGGGGAATAAAATGCAATGGAGAACATTTGTAATAAAGATAAGTAACTTGGAATATATTTTTATTGCTGAACATATACATAAAATATAATAATCACTTTAAAAAATATATAATTAGTGAGAAGGTTGGGTCTGTTTATTATTAACTAAAGAAGTAATATCGGGCTCAATGTTTGTCAGTTTAAGGCGAAGATCCGATTCAATGTCCAGCAAAGCTCTATATTTGGTTTTCATCGCAGTCATTGCAGAAAATCCTTTTTCACATAAATATGAGGTCGCAAATGGCATTGAAAATTTTACTGCTTGGCAAGAAACTTCTGGGTATTCTTTACGAATAGATAGCCAAAAAGTGAACAGGTTGGAGCTCTGAAAGCTTAATTTCAATCCACTGTCACTGCTAAGGTCTATAAAAGACTCTTTTGCAATCACATCGTCTAGAACCCCCGCTGTGAATGCGAAAGGATTTCGAATCCAATTTTGAGCTGTGAGATCTTCACGAAAATAATTTTGGAAACATTCAAAAGTTGATGTTAGATGTCTTCTAATGTCGCTCATCACATCGACTTTTATTGACAAATTATTTTCTTCGATAAAGTTACAGAGACAAGGAAACATGGTAACATTTTGTTTTTCAATTTGCTGTTGCATGAATTGCAATTTTCTCTTGAACGCACTTATTTTGTCATACAAGTCGAACTCGGAATTGTTAACTCCTTGCAAACTCAAATTTAGTTCATTTAGACCGTCCGCACACGGAGCAACTCAAAAGAAACTGATAACCGACTCCAATCACAAACCAGTCCGTGATGAGTCGTAACCTATGTAATTGAATGGAGCCACGCACACGGCGCAACTGGTTACTTACCCGTCAGCAACGCGTTTGAAATCAGTCGCAGGCAACTAAACGTGTCGAGTCGCTAGCAACTTCAGTCGCCAGTTTCTCTTGCATTGTTATTACACAATCTATGTTACAGCCGCTCTTTTGGCAAGCTGCCAAATGATGTACGAGTCACGTGACTTCTGCCTAGTGAGGAAATGAAATTCTAACGTTTTTTGTTGTATGGAATATGTGCGCCCATATATACAGTCCATTTTTAAGCGATTGATCAAAGACAATCTATTGTGACGATTTTTTAAAATAAATTAATTTCTGATAATAATTTAACTAAAAATAATGCCCAGAATAATGATGTTCTTCCTTCCATGACAGGTCGCAAACTATTGATTTGAATCACTTTTGAGTCGGCCCGTGTGCGGAGCCGCATCACTAACGAGTTTGCAACCGATAAGCAATTTCAGTTGCTAACCAGTTGAGTTTCATTTGAGTCGCTCCGTGTGCGGACGGCCTTAATCTTGAAAAAAAGTCTGAAAGGTATGCTAGTCTACACAACCATTGCTCATCAATCAACTTATCTCCGTTCAAATATTTTGAATTGGTCAAAAACATATAAATTTCATCGCGTAACTCAAAGAATCGACTGAGGAATTTACCACGTGACAACCACCGTACTTCAATGTGAAGTAAAAGTGTGGCATGGGCACTTCCCATTTCACCACATAAAATCGAAAATAAAAGTGAAATGAGTGTCCGAGATTTGATAAAATTAACCATCTTTACCGACTCATCTAAAGCCTCTTTTAAATTCACTGGCTTATTTTTTTGTGGCCAAAGCTTCACGGTGAATGATGCAGTGCGTAGACTTGCCTTTTGATGCCACTTCTTTGATTTTGGTTACCACGCCTGAGAATTTTCCAATCATCGAACGAGCACCATCGGTACAAACTCTAACACATTTGAGCAAACTTATGTGATTTTTTACATGTTTTTATTAACTCGCTTTCTTGTTTGTTTGTGTGTTTGTCCAGTACAAATCTTGCAATCGATTTTTAACTAACTTCCCGACTAACTAGACATTTGAAACTTTTAGAATAGCCCAGTTCACGATGACAATGCATTCTTTTGATACTTTTAGCCATCTTTAAGCAGTATTGAATTCATTTTCAGTTAATTTTGTTTTGTAGACTGGTGCAGTCATCTATCGACCGAGACGGGAACGAAAAGTTAAACGCAAGTTAACTTCCAATAAACTTCATTTTCTTTCAAGTTGATGGGATAATTCATCAAAATAATTTTAAAAAGTATTTATTAATACATAGAATTGTCGAGTTTATATGATTTAACAGAAAATTTAAAAACATGGTATATAAAAAGTTATTTTTATCTTGTAATTATTAATGAAATAATCATTAATTATTTTAAATATTTCTTGCGAAGTTGATCTTGCAGTTAATGGTTTGCAAAATAATAGTTCTTCTTGCATTTCATTGGTGAAATCAAACCGAATATATACAAGTAGTTGGAACAAATTGGAAATATCGGTACTTTCATCCAGTTGGAGGGAATAAAATTGGCTTGCTTTTAAAATTGGTTTAAAACATGTAATGTTTTTTTAATTATTCTCTTTTATTCAAAACCGATTTTGAAAAAATAAAAACATGAAAACTGTCAATTTTTAATGCTGAATTCATATCTAATTTTGTTTTTCAATAATTCTATTTGATAACAAAGTTATATTAATCGCTTCAAATTTACATTGGAATCCCTATGTATCAATTTAAAAAAGACACCCAGTATACATATATAATTTAAAATAATTTTTGTAAACTGTAATGATTGGATACTTCTTTTTTGAAAAATATTTGTTTTATGATTGTGTGTAATGTGATCTACATGCAATTAATTTTAAGATTTTGTAACTAAACTATAACCGTGACTAATCATACCCTTTGTAAATTTTTTAGTGTTCTTAACAACGAATAAGTTTATTTGTATATGGTCTTAAGACGAATACGAGATGTATTCGAATCATGTAGCCAAGCATTTATTAAAATAAATAAGGATATATAAAAAACCATTTTAAATAAATCTGAGTTTAATACACTTATCTTAACAGCTTCTTAATATTTATTAATAATGCAATTACTATTGCTTAATAATATGCAATTAATTTAAAGATGTTTGAAACACAAAACGCAATTTTTAGTAGAACTCAGACACAGTTATAATTCGCAAACACAGTTATAGACACAGTTATAATTCGCAGCCGAGTACCAAATTTTTATGGGGCGGTCATAGATAGCACATTCAGGTGTAGACGGCATCTTTTGAGATTAGGTAAATCCCAATAAATTATTACAACATAAACAATGGATAAGAAATTCCAAACTAAAATATTAAAACGTATGCAATATTAGTTATTATGGTCATTTCTTTTCTTTTTTCGTAATGCAGATTTTTAATAGATTTTTGCTTTAAATTGTAAAATCATTCGCGTACCAGTAGCTGCTTGTCCGCGTACCGGTACTGGTACGCGTACCCAAGGTTGGGAACCACTGTAGTAGACCTTATAACTTAAATCATGAAATGCCACTTATTATTGCTTAATTTTAATTATAATAATGGAATACAGCCGTAAAACATGTTATTAAAAGTAGAAAATAACACCAAATAAATTCTTTAATGCAGTATCTAAATGCATTTTATTCTCTTGGATACAGTTCCCTTATAAATTTCCAAAAATACTATATATTTAGAATATGCATCAGATTTAGAAAAATACACAATTCATTAAAAGTGAAAAGTCTTTAAAATTGGTAGATATAATATTTTAGTGTCGAAAATATTAAATAAAATTAAGATGTAGTTTGAAAATTTTAAACGTTATTATACTAGACAAAATTTTTTCTTCTTATCCTAAGTGCATGATGCACATACATTTATTATATACTAGCTGAAGTACCCGGCATTGCCCGGGATTTTAACAATATTTGTTAACCAAAATCAACACAGTATAAATAACATAGAAAAAGTACATGTGAAATGTTATACACATCTCAGAATTCAGGAATTTCAGCCTTTCATCATTGAAGCACTAAAATCTGAAAAGTAAAAATGTCAAATTTTCTAATGTTTGCTAACCAAAATTAATTTAAAACTAAACACGTTAAAAATAACATAGAAAAAAACATGTGAAATCTAATATACATGAATAAAATGAAAACCCAATAAAAAAATATATAAAATTATAATAAACTCCTCAGAATTCAGCTAGATTTAGCCTTTAATCATTTGGGCAAAAAAAGAAGCTGAAATTGCAGGTTTAGCTGAAATTTCCAATAGAACCATGATATGACTCTAGCGTTGCCTCTTAAAAAATGAAGTGTTTGATTGAGGGCTGCAAACCATTCAACTCCTCTCCACATTAAACTCCTATAAACATCCTCTACATATTAAATTCCTTTTCTCTCCATAATAAACTCCTCAGAATTTTGGTAGATTCATCCTTTCATCATAGTACCACTAAAACCTGAAACATCCTCTCCAGAAATGTAAATTTATTAATTACAATAATGAAACTCACGCAAATGTATGAATTACATAAGTTTTTTAACCAACATTTGAATAATTCGTAAATGAAAAAGCATATGAAAATAAAGATAATAAGAACTTCCGGAATCGAAATTAATTACCCTTAAATTTTAATTAATAAAAAACCAACATAATATGAATAAAAACGATAGTTGTTTAAAAGCATATGAAAATAAAGCTATTATAAAGATAATAATATAAAAAGCATATGAAAATAATGCTCGCGTATGAAGTTAACTTTATGATATAAAGATAGTAATAATAATATAAACCGCGTGCATAAAATATTTAGCTTTTCAAGCGAAATAAATTAATTTTTAGAAAAAAACTACTTTTAATCGAGAAATTAAATACATTGCACAAAATTTTGATTTTACCAACTTTCTACCCTACAATTTACACCCTACTTCTTTGAAGTTGGGTGTTGAAACATCCTGTTTGAAAAATTTACACCCTACTTCTTTTAAATAGGGTGTAAATATAAAGTTTTAAAAGCGAATTGAATGCCAGTTAAAAATTATTGTTGTTTAAAATCATATGAAAATTACGCTACAATAAAGATAAAAAAAGCATAGGAAAATAATGCGTGCGCATGAAGTTAACGTTACGATATAAAGATAGTAATAATAATATATATATATAAAACAGTTCCGTAACTAACTGACTGACTGACTGATTGACTGACTGACATACAACGTAGAGACCAAAGCGCGGGAAATAAAAGGGCTGAAATTTCGCATGGCGATTCTTGTTATAGTGTAGGATTGCACTAAGAAAGATTTTTGAAAAATTCTTAGATTTTTTTTAAATTAAATTTTTGAGTTGTTTTAATAACTTTTTTTAAGTTTGCATTTAAAATAATAATAATTTGAGGGTTATAAAATTTATATCACGAAAAAGATCATAAAAATTCCTTTAATATGAAATTTTTTTCGAATCTTTAAGTCCATTTTATGATTTTTGGTGAATTTTTAAAGATTAATTTTTAGAATTTAACCTTTTACATGCCACACTATGATCAAGGAATAAAGTACCATATTTTGCTGCGTAACTTTGGTCGATAACTTCCAGGAAGTCGGTCCAACAGGTGTACTCCACTCATTCCTTTATTATATAATTTTATAATGTAAGGTTAAGGAAAATCAACTTTTATTTTAGCTCGGACATATCTTTTTGCTCTTCTTAATGGTTCGTGAGTGATAAAATTTGATGTAATAGTTACAACAAAACTATCGTTCCAATGGCCCATATAAACTTCTCCATCGCATCGGTAATCAAACTCTCCACGTTGAAATTTCGATATTTCTTTTGCTGTTTTAAGAGAACATTGTCCCGTTCTGGAATCTTGCACTGTGCCGATTGCCTTAAAGCCTTTGTTAGATAAATCTGTCAGCAGACTGTACGATGTAAAAAAAGTTATCGAAAAATATTTTGCGTTTCTCTGGATTGTCAATAAAAGATAATAGTTTGGAGACAACTTTTGATTCAAGTGGCAAATTTTCATTTTTCGAACTTTTTCCACCGTAGATAGACATAGCATAAGGATAGCCATTTGCTGAGCAGATCATCCAAACTTTGAAACCAAAGCGAATTGGCTTTCCACGTATGAACACCTTAGCCGAACGATGTCCATAACACGGAACCATGGATTCATCGATACTCATATTTTCATGAAAAAATCCAAATTGACGAAAATTTTTTCCAACCTCTTTATAAAAGGGAGAAATTTTTCCTAATTTATCGCCTGGTTCCAATTTACTATTATCAACAATGTGGAAATACTTTTTTAACATCCGAAATTTATTTCTGGGCATTGAATTGTTAACAATTAGGATATGCAAATCTTCCTGAGCTCCAATATGTATTTTCATCAGGTACTGAGTGGTAGCCACTAAACAACAGTAATCCAAGAAACTGCCGAATGTCATTTGCGTCGACGTCTAAAGAGTCTCCTTTTTGTAGGGCATACAGCTTTGTAAGTTCGGCTGAATTTTCTAAGTAATCAGACGGCAGAATCACTGATTGACGGCAGAATCACTGATCACGTGTGATATCACTGCTTTTGTATATCGTTACATGCCAATGTCCATTTTTTGGAACATTGCATTTTTACGCAGTCTTGAGGAAATATTTCTTGTTATTATTTTAATTTATTTTATTAACTCATTAAACTTGTCCTTTGCAAGTACGATGGGGAAATTTTTGGGTGGATTTGAATTTTTAGGAATTTTATAGAATTATTTTCCTTACGTACTGTAAAAATTGTGAAAAAAGCTGATTTTTAGAAATTTTTCTAAGCTAAAATATTTTTATTTGAAAAAAAAAGTAAAAAAATCAATCATGCCTTCTATAATATACGGTAATTTTTTCAAACTGACAGATATCACAGTTTATTTTTAAAAAAATATTAAACATGGTGTTCCAAAAAAGAAACATTGGCATGTAAAAGGTTAATTTATTAAACGCTGATCACGTGATTTCTTTTTCTGTTACTTTAAATAAATTTATCTTCACATAACAACGAAATAGGCAAAAAAATACTTTTTTTCTTGCTAATGCGGCAGACGATTGGACATTATTTTAAAAAAATATTAAAATAATGTAAAAGATATGTTCCTCAAACTGTACTACATTAACTGTACTATATTCTTTTGTATGTCCTATGAGATTTAATTTGAATATTTTCTTCTACATTATTTTGTCTATAAAAATATCCCTTACGATTTTTTTATTAATACATTTTTTTGTTTTTTTTTACATTAATCGTATACATTGATCGTCGTATTTATTATATATATATATATATATATATATATATATATATATATATTGGCATTAATTGCATACACTGACATTGTATTTAATTTGAATGTATTCGTTTAGGAACACCTTCTAAACGAACGTTTTGGAGGTGTTGGTTTATGGAATACTAAAAGTTTAAAATAGTGGCGCCATCTATTGCACATCTGTGAATCGAGAATCGCATCCTTCAAAAATTGTTGGTTATCCTAATTGTTAGCAATACAATGCCCAGAAATAAATTATTGATGAATGTTTGTTAACCAAAATCAATTTTAAAACTAAACACAGCATAAATAACATACAAAAGATTTAGCCTTTATCATTGGAGCAAAAAATCTGGGAAAGTAAAACATAAAATATTTAAATTTATAATAAACCTACCAAAATCCATTAAAAAACTAAACACAGTATAAATAACATAGAAAAAAAGCATACGAAATGTTATACACATTAATAATATGAAAACCAATTAAAAATATATAAATGTATAATAAACTCCTCAGATTTCAGCTATATTCGGTCTTTCATCATAAAAAAAGCTGAAAAAAAAATAAAATAAAAATAATTTTAAAAAATAATAAAATAAAATAAAAATAATAATTTAAAAAATAATAAAATAAAATAAAGATAATAATTAAAAAAATAATAAAATAAAAGCTGAAGTAAAAAAGCCTTCATAAAAAAGCTGAAAATACAGGTTTAGCAAAATTTGCACGATCCCATACTCGAACCCGAGTCTTACGGGGTACCAAATGAACCGTTTTAACGAATGCGCCACGATTATACACAACACTGTTGAGTAAAGTAAAAAATATACGCAATGAGTTTTTTGGAAAGTTGCTATGGGTTGGTGAATATACATACATTTATGGAGTAAGAGGAGTTTTAAGTGAGAAATAAGTTAGCAGGATAGAAGCTTAGTCTTTAACTCTTCAATAGACCCAAAGACATAAGCTAGGGGGATTGCAGTAGCGATTAAAAAAGATCTCGTGACACTTAGCGTGGTTGATTCGAATTTTCCATCGCGTGTGAGAGTGTCAATATGCCGTTGGATCCAATTTATTTTAGAGTATAAAACCTGACTTGAAAGATTATTATTTTCATTTATTATTCTGGTTTAATATATAACTTGATTTTTTTTAATTTTATTTATTTTTATCTTTTCGCTCGCTGTTTGCCAGCTAACCCTAACGTGGACGCCATTTTCAGAGGGGTGATTCCACAAAGTGTAACAGCTTACAAATTGTTGGTTTTTTATTAATTAAAAATCAACGGTAATTAATTTCGATTTTTGAAGTTCTTCAGACCCTCGGCTGTTTTAAAAGACGCCTGTATGTAAAATTTCACGATCGTTGCTCCTAAACTGTGGATTTCTATACAATTACAGAGAGACAAACATTCATTTTTATATATTAGATGAAACAAATTTACACATTATTTCAGGTAATAATCTGAAATGGTTTTATATTGGTATACTTAACTATTTCTTTTTATAAAATTATCATAATTATATTACTTTTTTATACCATTACTCTATATTTTTAACTCATTTAGTTTTTGGCTTCATTATTTATCTGCTCCATAAGGAGAAAATGTCTGAATTATTTTTTTGAGACATCACGAACGTAAGTTCGAAAAACTCTGTTTTGAGAAAATGCCTTCTAAATATAAATTTTTAGAAGTTATTAGTTTTTACAGAAGGAAAACAATTCGTCAATATCGAGAACTTTCCCGCTTTCCACAACAATTAATTATACTAGCTGTTCCAATTTACAATCAGCGTGAACTGATTATATAGGTATACCCTTACCCGGGACTTTAGCTTGCGACTGTCCACCATAGTAATTTCTCTTTTGCAGTATTTGACAAAGTTAAGTTCTCAACTTCTGCCACATTTCAAGAAATTTCTATATGAAATTGAGTTTACAGACAATATTTACTGAAAATTTGACTGAAGTCTATGACTGACAGCTTATTAAATTCAGATGCACACATTTTGTAACGCAAATAAAGCGAAATTTATAACCGAATATAAATCATTCAGTTTCCTAAACTATCTCTCACAATACGTCTGCAAATTTACGATGCTTAAATAATGCTCATAAAAGCGATTATTTAGGTTGGTAGGTAGCTTGAAAGTACCATGGTCATTTCTTTTCTACTCGAGGGTTAATTAGACTGGGCTCTACATTTTAAAGCCGATTCCGAACAGCTACAAATATTCATGCCAATAAAGGGACTCGAACCCACAAATTCTAGAACCGGACACCAGCGCCCAGGGCCTTTTTATTGCATGGGCAAATCGGGACTTTTCCCAGAGCCCCCTGATGCTAGGGGGCCCCAAAACTGTCCTCTTTAACGTACAAATTCTCTGTAACAATGTTTCTCAACGCTAAAAGAGATAGAGTGCCAGATAAGTGAAAGTTTTTAATTTTGCTTTCTGCTTTAGGAAAAACGTTAAACTATCAGGTTGTGTCAGACGCACAGCAGAAGGTGAAAGGCGTTTTCAATTTGATGTAAAACATGTTTATGAATGTTTCATCTTATCAGCCATGCACTCTAATAGCAAATATAGGACACGCATGCAGGGTTGTTTCGTTTAAATCATTATTTGAATAAAAATTTAAATCAAACAAATTTTTTAATCCTGATTTTTAACAACTTTTCCTCACATGCTTGGTGCATGCACCTAGTACTTTTAATAGTATAGTCCATGGATGTTTCTTATTTTTATAAATGTTCGTAAGGGAGGGCCCCCAAATAGCATTTGCCCAGGGGCCCCCTGCATTCATAACCAGGCCCTGCCAGCGCCATGGCCTTTCGAACAACGTCCGGCGGCGATTGTGAAGATTGTCCACGATTAAACCTTATAATCTCTGAATTACAAGCTACATGAGCACAACATTGTTCTAAAAGAACCGTTTTCTTTTTAATGTCGAACCGTGAATCACACAAAAAAGCGATAAGCCCAGAAATAGCAAAAGCAGTCGCTTCCACAGTAAACAATCGAACACGAGTAGCAGTTGTAGTTATTTTACTTTGCTTTCTCTTGCACCAAGAAACTGAATTAAAAAAGTTGAGACTTCGCATACAACATAGAAGTTTGGACCCTTGCGCAAATTTTCACTGACAATTTAAAAAGTCAAACGAGTTCAAGAAGATGATTGGCAAAATTTCGTTTGGACTAAAATACATAATATTCTAAAGGTTTACTTTTTCTTATATTTTAAAAGAGTCATTTCTAATATTTTTAAAGGAGATCCCTTATAAAAAACAGTCCTTATTTATATACAGAGCAACTTAGTCCTGGAGACAATCGAGATCCAGTGATCCAATATTGGACCATCTGGAGATCAAAACTGTAAGATTGTCATCTATAACCATCGCAAAACTTCATTTTCTTCCATTAGCGATACATCGGCTTAATCTTCTCTACTATCACTAATTTTAATTTCGAACATCTTTAATTTATTTATTTTTGCGTCACAGGAGTTTTACTTTCTATTCGTTGTGTAAGAACTTTCAAAATTAATATCAGTAAATTTAAACAGATTGGTTATAAACAAAAAATATATGATTTCAGAAATTTGTTCAGTCTGTATCTACTTCGTTTAGTTTAAGTTAAAACCTACTTTCTCAAAATCTTACTTCAGGGCCCATGAATAGCTTTTCAGTTACATCCCTTCATTGCAAAATTTACCTTAATCCGTACCCTACCCCACCCCCCTCCTCTTCTTAACTATCTAAGTAACTTAAATTTAGGTTTAAAAAAAATATAAGAACTCTTAATTAAAAAAAAAAGAAAAATCTCGGTTTTGTTTTTGATTTTTTCTCAATTTTTTACAAATGAAAAGATGAAACTGCTTAAAGTAACTTAGCACTTATTTATATCTTTTGCTACTTAAAATTTATTTTTAAAAAATTTTTGCCACAGGTAGACTACACCGCTGGCTACACTTTCAGATTTTCTGAATTAAAAAATTTTCTGATCTAGTGTAGAACAATAGAATCAGAACGTTAGCGTTAAATAAATATAATTAAATATTTAATGCAAAATTTCCCCATAAAATTTAGTATTCTGGCATTTAATCACATTTTCTCCTCCTATCAGTTTGCAATCCATCAATATATCGTATACGGTAGAACAAGCGGTTGGTTAAAATTTCAACATGTCACAACAAGAATCCAACCTTCTACGTCATCACAATTTTTTCAACCACCAGTATTAGCATGTGAAGAGAAACTTAATTAAATCCTACTCCAATAATTTTGTTGTTGTTGTTGTTGTTTCTAGGACCCCCTGGCCAGAATCGTATTCCAGACAAGTCCATATAAGATAGCGGGCTGAGGGGTGCGGCTCCGATTTAGATATTGGCACCACAAAGGTCGGAGTCCGATTTTGCCAGCTTCCACCTCAATTTTGACAAAGCAATCCCAGGGGTGACATCTTGGGGGGATCGTATCCTCTCCACCCTCTCTGACCTCATAGAGGGACTTTCCGGTCTGCGGATTTACCGTGCCCATATTCAGCCTAGACACGGAGATATTTAATGGCGCCTATCGGGATTCGATCCGAGCACCCTCAGCACCTAACGCCGATGCGCTACCACTAGGATACCTCAAGCCTAATATATTTGTGAAGGCCATCACTGATAATCACAAGAAAAATTATTCGGAGATAAAATTTAAGAGTTTATTCCAGATACTGAGTTAACCACTGATCCACGTCCCTTACCATTTAATCTCTAATCTCCAGCCTCCACACAAACTCACTGAAATAAACGCACTATGATCAAAGTTAGAAAATTAGCCGAATACTCTGATAATGGAGACTGATAATGAAGATGTAGATGTACTACCATTAAATTATGAACACCTGGGTTTTTTATAAAGGGGGATGATTACTGTAATTTTAACATCTGGGGTTGAAATCTTTGGCTTCTATAGCCACCCTTAGTCTTCTTGGTCAACTCTTAGCCTTATGTGTCTTAATATGCCGCCCACATAGTATAGTGGTTAGCGTTCTGAGCTTCCACACAGTGGCCTTGGGTCCAAATGCTGAATAAGGCTTGGTCGTTTCCGTGTCGTCCCCTCATAGGGAGCGATGCTGGCTCACCTATAGGATGCTCCCATAATAAAGTAGTGAGCAAAACTTCGTGGATAATCATGGGACAGTGTCAAAAAATACCTACCGTCAGAGACAAGTGTCCACAGCATTGAAAATAAAAGTTTCTTAGTATCAAATGAAATCTTCCCCTCACAGACACAAATTCAGAAGTGTTCTTCCAACGGTCTTGAAGCACGTATCCACTTCAACTCAAACATGTTCATATGGTAGTTCTGATCTAGTCAATGTAACTTTTCGAGACCCATGTCTTCAAACGACTCCGTGAAAACCATAGCAGTATGGCATAGTGGATTGAATCATACTGGTTGAAGAGATTCCCCAAAGTTTAGCTCCAAAATTGGCAGTTGACAATTGTCCAGTATATTCAGTTTCTGCACAGTATTCAACATTTTGTCGGATAATTACCAGTGGCCCCAAACCAAACCATGAATAACTACACCTTAACTACGATATTTCTTCCACCAAAATTCCTTTTTGACACCGTTATACTCTGAAAAGAACTGTTTTGTCGGCATTCCCCACACCCAAGTATTGTAGTCCAACGGACTGTGAATTGTGTTCCATTTGTTCATGGGATATATTTTTGCTGTGCTAGATACCAATTATTGAGTTCTCCAAATGCCATGACTGTCCCGTTTAGCATTTGTCAAAGTGATCAGTCACGTTTGGAAACAGTCGCATCGTTATAAAACCACTGTAACTCACGGCATGATGGGTCTATCGTACAATGGTGCAACCAGTAGTCTCAGAAATCTTAAAAAGGGCGTGTTAAACCTTTGAAAGTTAAAATTACGATTCTTCTCATAAAATCTGTGCAAAACTCTTTTGTCTCTCTCTGTTAGTATGGGAGGTTTTCTCGGCTTATTCAATCCTATTCCTCTTCAATTTACAATATGACGTCACTAAAAGTTGACTTGCTATTGTTCCATTTTGAAAGTCAGTTTACTCAGCAGAATGAGGCTTGTTACATGCATTTGCAATTGTCTGACAAAAGTTCAACAGGCGTATTTATAACGTATACAGGGATGTTTTGTCATTAATAGAAGATAAACTTCTAATTCCTTTAAAACTCATAACCAAATTAAATTCTATTTCTTGGAGAAAATTGTTCAAAGACAATCCCCCAAGACGTGTCCCTTTTATCTCCTACGAACGATTATGAAGTAATCCGAACTGGAACGAAATTCGCTCTTTGCTAATATTTCAAATTAGAATCCAACCATCACAAATTCCGGAATGAAAAAAAATTCTAGCGATTCAAAATTGAGTGAATGGCCTATTCACCAGCATGGCAGCAAGACCTGTCCCTATGCTTAATTATTTTCTCCTAGTCCGAAATATATTAGTGCCGTTTACTTTAGATCACAGATTGAATGAATTTATACACTATCTACCAATAAGCATTTGAACACCTGTGATAGAAAAGAAAAAACAATTATTCATATTCAATAGTTGGTAGAATCTCCACGAGAAGCAATTACAGCCTCAACCCTCCGGGGCTTGCTTTCCACAAGTTCTTGTATGACGGCTAGTGGTATTTTCTTCCACTCGGCCTGGAGAAGACATATAAGTTCCTTCACTGATTTTGGACGGTTGTTGCACCCCTTTTTTCGGCGATCCAACTCGTCCCAGAGGTTTTCGATAGGGCTGAGCTCTGAGCTGTGAACAGGCGTTCGGTTATCCCCATTGTCACCATACCAATCCATGGTGGACCTCGAAACATAACAGCTGGCGTTGTCGTCCTGGGAGTAGCGTGGATGAAACCCGTAAAACTGCCAAAACGTAGGAAGCACATTTTCATCCAAAA
Source organism: Dolomedes plantarius (assembly GCA_907164885.2). Classification (NCBI taxonomy): domain Eukaryota; kingdom Metazoa; phylum Arthropoda; class Arachnida; order Araneae; family Dolomedidae; genus Dolomedes; species Dolomedes plantarius. Next base: position 104,063,046 of record OU015498.1, read on the forward strand.
TATTTCATTAGGCGTCGGTTTGAGCTTACCGTGATTTGGGACCAAGGGTCCCACTCCATACCAGGAGAAACACCCCCAGACCATAATTCCACCTCCGTCGAACTTTGCTGTGGGCACAATGCATTCTGGCAGGAGGCGTTCTCCAGGCAGACGCCAGACGCAGACCCTGCCATCCGAACGGTAGAGGGTGAACCTTGATTCATCACTCCAGAGAACCCGTTTCCACTGATCTACGGTTCACTCCTGACGTGCTTTGCACCACATCAACCGAGCACTAGCGTGGTTGGACTTTGTGATCAAAGACTTATGGGTCATACTTCATGGTAGCACAACCATGAAAACCAAGCAGATGTGCTTCCTTACGGATGGTATTCATCGAAACAACACTCCCAGATGGCTGTTGAAACTCCTGAAGTATGTGGTCCATCGGCTGGGTGCGGTTCTTCCGAATTTCTCTGGGCAGCATCCGTCGGTCTCTTTCTCCCAGATTCGTGGGTCTGCCGACTCGGGGCACATTCCGACAATCACCGCTCACCTTTCACTTCTGAATCACATAGGCCACTGTCGATTTTGGGTAATTCAGCTCGCTATATATGTCCCTTAAGGATCGGCCATTTCTGTGATACCCGACGTTTACACCTTTCTCGAAATCAGATGACTCTGCACATCGTGGCATCTTGCATGCGACTAAGGCCAATGTTGTTTCCTACACGATATTTAACGGCGAAGGACTTGACGTACATCAGGACCGCAGATATCGTCATTTGCATGGGTGTTCAAATACTTATTGGTAGATAGTGTATACATAAAAAATAAGTGTATAGATAAAAGAAGATTAATTTGTATAACTGTTTGTTCTAACGCATTCAGATTTATATTTTTAAATTCATTGTTATTTGTAAAGTCTAATCTAGAACGAACGAACACACACACACAAATATATATATATATATATATATATATATATATATATATATATATATATATATATACAGTCGAACCTCCATATATCGAACTTCCACATATCGAAATTTTCTCTATATCGAACTCTTAGCAAATCTCCATGTTCATTACATAGAAAAATTGTTTCTATATATCGAAAAAATCTCTATATACCGAAATTTTTTTCAAGACAAATTGAGAGATTTTATTCCTCTTTAGAATAAAATCTCCCAATTTTTGGCATTTGAAACAATGTCGTGGACTTCAATTCGAGGAAAATGTCCCTGATTAAGTTTTTAGTAGACTGAATGAATACGAACATTTCTTTGAACTTTCCGCAATTCTGGCTGTTCAGCAAGATATTCCTAGTTTATTTTTTATAGAATGTAACTATGATCATTGTAACCACTGTCTGGATTATTGTTTTTTAAAGGTATGTAGTACTCAATAAATCTTTCATATTAATTTATTTTTTAGTTATTAACTTTCATTTAATGGGATTCGCATATAAATCAGAAATGGAGTTTCGTATACGAATATTAGCTTTAATTCTTTTAGGAGAATTATGATATAACTAAGCTCAATTCTAGGTATCGAAATTTCTATATATCGAATTTTTTTCCGGCAATTTGCTACTTCGATATATGGAGGTTCGACTGTATATATATATATATATATAGTCGAATCCGGTTAATTGGACCATCGGTTAATCGGACCAGCCGCTTATTCGGACCGAATCCAAAACAACCGAAACAAATCCTTTTGCAGAAGCCTAACAGGGCATGTTCGTGTAATCGGACCAGCCAGTTATTAGGACCAAAATGATCGCATCCCGATGTGGTCCGATTAACCGGAATCGAATATAAATATATATATATATATATATATATATATATATATATATATATATATATATATATATATATATATATATATAGTCATCTTGTGGTTACATGTTCTTAACTTCCACTCTGTCTAGAGCCAGGCTTGGTGTTCTTTGGTTAAGTACCATTATTCAATTATTAATCAATTCTTCTGTTTTTCATGGATTGGACGGTGTCTGAGTGTGTTTATTGTATAGATCACACTCATCGGAAACAATCCATTGGTTTTTAGACAGCATTGACACCGCTGATGATGAGATGCTGTCTAAAACGTCTTTCATACTTTTCTTTTCATGTTATTTGTTCCTCGCTGCAAGTAGCTTTAGGGCTATTACTGGTTTTCTCTATCATCTATTTCTTATATATATATATATATATATATATATATATATATATATATATATATATATATATATATATATATATCTTGAGTAAAAAATTAAATCAATAAATGTTCATGCAAATGTTCATTCATTAAGGCTACTTTGCAGTTAAGAGTTACGTTTCAACTAGATTAAATCGTCTCCTGTGCTGAAGAAAAGTAAAGAGTGTTCTCGAAAATAAATCTATAGTAGCATAAAGTTCAAAGACAATATTATAAAGTATATATAGTACTAGCTGAAAACCCGTGCTTTGCTACGGAGTACATTCAAATTAAATACAACGGTCAATGTATGCAGTTAATGCCAAAAAAAAGTAATTATATATATATGTATAATAAATGTGACGATCAATGTATACAATTGTTGTAAAAAATATATGTATATATATATTTATAAAAGAATCGAAAGGGATATTTATTTTTTTGGGGATAATATCCAATCGTCTGCTGCATTAGAAAGAAAAAAATATTTTTTTGTCTATTTAGTTGTTATGCACGTGACGATAAATTTATTTAAAGTACCAGAAAAAGAAATCACGTGATCGGCATTTAATAAATTAAATTCTAAAATTTAATCTTTAAAAATTCACCAAAAATCAGAAAATGGAGGTAAAGATTTGAAAAAGATCTCATATTAAAGGAATTTTTATGATCTTTCTCGTGATATAAATTTTATAACCCTCAAATTATTATTTTAAATGCAAACTTAAAAAAAGTTACAAAAACAGCTTAAAAATTTAATTTAAAAAAATCTAAGAAGAATTTTTCAAAAATCTTTCTTAGTGCACCCCTACACCATAAGAAGAATCGCAATAGAAAATTTCAGCCCTTTAGGTCCAGCGGTTTGGTCTGTGCGTTGTATGTCAGTGAGTCAGTCAGTCAGTCAGTCAGTTACGGAACTGTTTTATATATACAGTGGCTCCCAAAAGTGTTCGTACACTTACAAATTTCAATGAAATAGGGGTCTATCCATTAATTAAAATTAATATTTCAGAATGGGTATTTAATAATAAGATCTATAATCTATTCTTAACAAAACTACATGAAATATTTTGAAAACATAGTAAAACTTTATTTTTAAGAAACCAATAATCAAAAAGTAACAAACTTTATCTCACAAAAGTCATCGTACACTTATAAAAAATCTCTTCATATTAGTAATTATTCTAATTTTTCGTTAAATTAATTTTTAGTAGGATATCCTTTAGCATCCACAACAGCTTTTAAACGTCTGGGAATAGATTGCTTTAGTTCTTTTGTAATTTTTGCATCAATGTTCATCCATTCTTCCATCATAATTGTTTTTAGTTCGCTTTTCGTGTGAATGTCGTGTTTTCGTACTCGAACCTCCAGTTCTCTCCAAATATGTTCTATTGGGTTTAAATCTGGCGATTGAGGTGGTGTTTTCAAAATTTGTGGACAATTATAGAGACACCAGATGCGAACATTGAGAGCCGTGTGCTTAGGATCATTATCTTGATAAAAAACAAAGTTGTTTCCAATACCCAAATTTTGAGCTGATAATTTTAAATTGTCTTTTAAAATATTTATAAAAACAGCATGATTCATTATGCCATCAATAAATACCAAATTTCCTAGTCCTGATGCTGACATGCACCCTCACACAAGGATACCTCCACCAGCATGCTTAACTGTTCCTACTAAGTTCTTGGGATTAAGTTCCTCATTTTTTTCTTCTCCATACAATTATACTCCCATCAGCACCAAAAATGTTCATCGGCAAATAAGACATTATTCCAATAGATTTGGGGCTTATTTATCATTGATAGTGCGAAGGGAAGCCTAAACTTTCGGTTTTTCTCACTCACAAAAAATTTTCTATGGGCAGAACGCCCATGTAATCCAGCTGTTCTGAGAACTCGTCAAAAAATTTCAGGTGAAATTGAAGTAGAAAATGTTTCATTGAATCCTGCAGAAACTTTTACAGCACTCAAACGTGAATTTTTCACAAATTTTCTAATTATAAATCTCTGATCACGTTTTGTTAACTTTGCCGGACGGACTTTTCTTACCTTGTTTTCGATCCAATTTTCTTCTTTAAAGCGTTTTTTCATATACTCCACAGTAGAATGGGATAAATTAAGTAATTTAGCAATATTCCGAACTGATTTACCACTACTATGATGAAAAATAATCAATTTTCGAATGCTGTTTGTTGTTTCTTTTTGACTACGAGCCATTTTTAAATAATAAATAGAATATTACGGAGTAGGCAAGCAAAAATTAAAGCCAAACGATATTTTAAATGCCAACATAATTCAAAAATAAAAATAAAGCGCCAGACGATAATTTTAATTTTGAATTTATCCGAAAATATTTCAGTGTATGTTCTGTGAGATAAAGTTTTTGTTACTTTTTGATTACTGGTTTCTTAAAAATAAAGTTTTACTATGTTTTCAAAATATTTCATGTAGTTTTGTTAAGAATAGATTATAGATCTTATTATTAAATACCCATTCTGAAATATTAATTTAAATTAATGGATAGACCCCTATTTCATTGAAATTGGTAAATGTACGAACACTTTTGGGAGCCACTGTATATATATTTATTTATAAGTACGACGATCAATGTATACAATTGATGTAAAATATATATATATATATATATATATATATATATATATATATATATATATATATATATATATATATATATATATATATATATATATATATATTTATAAAAAAATCGTAAGGGAAATTTTTTTTTTTTTTAAATATCCAGTCGTCTGCTGCATTAGAAAGAAAAAGAATATTTTTTTGTCTATTTAGTTGTTATGCACGTGACGATAAATTTATTTAAAGTACCAGAAAAAGAAATAACGTGATCAGCATTTAATAAATTAAATTCTAAAAATTAATCTTTAAAAATTCACCAAAAATCAGAAAATCGAGATAAAGGTTCGAAAAAGATTTCATTTTAAAGGAATTTTTATAATCTTTCTCGTGATATAAAGTTTATAACCCTCAAATTATTATTTTAAATGCAAACTTTAAAAAAGTCACAAAAACAGCTTAAAAATTTAATTTTAAAAAATCTAAGAAGAATTTTTCAAAAATCTTTCTTAGTGCACCCCTACACCATAAGATGAATCGCCATGCAAAATTTCAGCCCTTTAGGTCCAGTGGTTTGGTCTGTGCTTTGTATGTCAGTGAGTCAGTCAGTGAGTCAGTTACAGAACTGTTTTATATATATAGTAGACTAGCTGAAAACCCGCACTTCGCTACGTAGTACATTCAAATTAAATACAACGGTCAATGTATGCAATTAATGCCAAAAAAATAGGACATACTAAAGAATATAGAACAGTTTGAGGAACATATCTTTTACTGTATTTTAATAATTTTTTTAATAATGTCCGATCGTCTGCCGCATTAGCAAGGGAAAAAATATTTTTTTTGTCTATTTCATTGTTATGGACGTGATGATAAATTTATTTAAAGTACCAGAAAAAGAAATCACGTGATCAGCGTTTAATAAATTAAATTCTAAAATTTAATCTTTAAAAATTTACCAAAAATCAGAAAAGGAATGTAAAGATTCGAAAAAGATTTCATTTTAAAGGAATTTTTATGATCTTTCTCGTGATATAAATTTCTTTACCCTCAAATTGTTATTTTAAATGCAAACTTAAATAAAGTTTCTAAAACAGCTTAAAAATTTGATTTTAAAAAATCTAACAAGAATTTTTCAAAAATCTTTCTTAGTGCACCCCTACACTTTAAGAAGAATCGCCATGCAAAATTTCAGCCCTTTAGGTTCAGCGGTTTGGTCTGTGCGTTGTATGTCAGTGAGTCAGTGAGTCACTCAGTGAGTCAGTCAGTTACGGAACTGTTTTATATATATAGATAAATTACAGTATTATAAAGTGTATATAGTATTACAGTATTATAAAATATATAAAGTATTGCAGTATTTTAAAGTGTTATAAAGTTCAAAGAATTTTTCGAATATAGATTGAAAAGAATGCTTATAAGTAAATAGTGTGCCTGACTAATCTCCGAGAATATTCTTTTGTGCTATTGAGATTTCGTTGAACCCTGAACTGCCTATCACAGAAACCGTGGTTTTCTCGAAACTTTTCTTTATGCTACCAATGTCTACGGTACTAATGTAATTCTCTGTTTTAGTAGATCTTAAATCATTCTTCAATAGCACGGCAAGTAATATAAATTTTTAATCCAGTGTTTAACATAGAAGGATATTAGTCATGACTTTCATCGTGAATGATTGCTAGATATCATCAAGCTTTAAAAAAAAAAAATTAAGCATATACAGCCAGTTTTTACCTTTCGTTGGTTTGACTCTAGTGTATCTAATTATTCGAATGAATTTGCTTGAAAAAATAGTTAAATAGAATTTTTTTTTCAAGTTTAGAGGTATGGTAGCAGTTGTTTATAAGACGCAATACTGAAATGCATTGTACTTAACTGTGTTCTGCGAATTCTTAGTGATTTGCTGTAATCTAAATACTATATATGTATTGATCTGTATATGTATTAATGCTGTGTATGTATTGATGCAAAGTCTGTGCGGGATATGTATCCCATACAGCCCTTGTTCTGTATTGTCTTTAACTCTCTCTTTCACTCTCGGATCTTAATAGTTTTGATCATATTTAATTAACCCCCCCCCCCCCCACACACACACACACCAAAAAGAAAAAAGAAAGAAAGAAACAATGTGATGTACTGCAGTGCAGTATGATCTTCAATTTCCCATTACAGTATCAACAGTACAGGATCGGGGGCACAGAGAGAAAAAGAATAAATAATGAAAAAAATTTAAAGGTCTAGAAATTTTATAAGGTTTCTCCTTTTTCGTTAGACCTTTCTGTGTCTCCAACCCCCTTGATTCATCGGTCAGAGTGCATTTCGAATATTGTGTATCTCGATATATATAAAAGGCATAATCAACAGCAAATTCCATCAAATTTATACCATGCATATGATAATTTATACCTCTATTATGTGTTTCAAAAAACTTTTTGGAAAAACGCATTTGCAGTTAAAATCAGTATGAAATAGAAATAGCACGCGCAATTTCAAAAAAATTTTTAAAGTAAGAAAAATGTGATATTTTCCCGGCCCTCCGCAGTTTACTCTGTCAGCAAATAGTTTCTCCTGAATTAGAAAATCTGGGGAGCACACAGTGACTGATCACCACAAACTGAACAAACACAAGTCATCGAAACCACGTTGAACTGAACTCCCAATCACACCTCCAAAATTCCACAGGATTGTGGATCAAGGACTGATTAAACACGATTGTCGTAAAAAATTAGGCTACGTTCTGATCAAACATATGACAATGCAAAAGCGATGGGCCCCATCTAACCAATGACAGCTCGACTTATTTTAAGAGAGGTGGGTAACGAATATATATATAAAGTCTGATACCGTACTGATCATCACACTCATAGACGAACTGTCTACTGCTCAACTAAAATCCTGCGTTCTTTTAGAAGCCAACATACAACGATGAATTTCTTGTCATTCCTTTTTGCTGTCATCATGGCGATCTGCGCCGTCATATCTTTTATGCCATACGGTAAGTACTCCATATCATATCATCTAACGGACCCATAGTTCTTTTTTTTCTTCTTTCTTGCATGATGACTCTTATCGTTTATTGGTCCCTGGCTGAGGGAAATATTCAGCTTAACCAATGATTTGTGAATATTATTCTGTTTCCATTACTGCTTAACTGATCTTAAATGAAATCATAATTTGGTCATGAACGGCATGCCTTTTTTGTTACATTATTTTAATTTGCTTGTAATTTTAATTTCTTTCCTTTACAGGATATATCTGATATATTTGTCATCAGAAAAAAACAGTAAATATCTATCATTAAACGGTAGAAGTTAACTATTTGCGATCCGTAGGTTGTGAAAGAAACGTATGGTCAAATTACTGAACGTTCCAATTAACGAGTTCTTAAAAGCTGCGGACAAAATTTAAGTGCTAAGCAACTGGATGAAAACAAAAAGGAATCGAAAGCTTTTTTAAAACAGTTTTTTGCATACTACTAAAATTTCGCATCTTTTCTAATACACTGGTGTAAGAAATTAAGAGAATTTGCAGACTTGGTCGATTATCTCTAGAACTACTGTACCGATTTTAATGAAATTTGATATGTACATATATTGATACAATACAAAACAAATAACCATTTTATAATTGTAATACGCAAGCATGATCGTGCGTAACACTCGTTGGAGTCGGAAGGTATGAAACAGCGGTTGCAGAATAAACAATAAAAAAAATGGGTTAATAGATGGGTTAATAGGGGGTATGGTCCCCTCTTGCAGATATACAGGTCTCGCAGCGTGATTTCATACTTGAAATAAGGCAGTTTATCATTTCCTGTGGAAATTGGTCCCACTCGTTCAACAACTCTGTTTTCATTCCCTGGATGGTTCTCGGAGGGGGGATGCGAGTTGCAATTGCCCTCCCCAGAGCGTCCCAGACATGCTCTATAGGGTTAAGGTCTGGAAATCTGGCTGGCCAATCCATCCGGCGAATATCCTCACTCTCTAGAAATTCGTCGACCAGAAGAGCTCTATGTGGCCTCGTGTTATCGTCTATTAAAATGAACTCAGGGCCAACTGCACCCCTGAAAAGGCGAACATAGGGCTCCAAGACTTCATCCCTATACCTCACACCAGTCACAGTGCCTCTTTCAAAGATATGGAGAGGTGTGCGGCCATCCAACATGATGCCTGCCCAGACCATTAAACTTCCTCCGCCATAATGGTCGATTTCGCGGACATTGGAGGATAGGTAGCGAGTCCCTGGTTCTCGCCATATGAACGTACGGCGAGAATTGGTGTTTAGGCTGAACCGGAACTCATCAGTAAAGAGAACGGTCGCTCTGCACCATGATAAATGGATTCTCCTGTTCGTAGAAGTGAGCGGGACGCAAACAGCAGGTTTTCTTGCAAACTACCCTCTCTCATGAAGTCTTTTGGAAACAGTCACCCTTGATACACGGGTTCCTGTGGCTGCATACAAGTCACGAGAGAGCTAAGAAACTGTAGCACTCCTGTTACGCCTCGCTATAATCGACAAATGGCGATCTTCTCTGGCCGTCGTGGCTCTTGGACGACCTTGCCCAGGCTTTCTCTCGATGGATCCGGTATCCTGGAACTGTTTCCATAAGTTACACACGACGCTGAGCGTTAAATTGAACTCTCTACAAATTT